>CM076581.1:422958581-423679563 GCA_034641835.2 Pinus albicaulis
GGATTGCATTTGGGACGTGAACTCCTGTTGGAAATATGATGCAGAGTGTTGTCCTTGATGGCAACCCACTGAATGAAGATGAAGACGTGCGACTGTTGACATGTATTGTCCTTGATGGCACTCCACCTGATGAAGTTATGCTTGACTTGATGGACTTGTTAAATGATGTAAATCTGAAGTGATATGATGATTGTTGATGATATGATGTTGAGTGTTGTACTTGAAAGGAAACCCACTTGATGAAGATGATGACGACTTACTTGATGAAGTTGTGTTTGATAGAATATGTCCTTGATGAAGGAAATCTGATGTATCTACAGTATTTACAGTAGGCAATGAAGAAAGGATTTCAGAATGTACTCAGAGAATGATAAAAAAGAGCATGTCTCTTAGTATACGCGGATTGGCCTAGGGGAAGTAGCGTATGCACGCGGAAAGGAACGTTACAAGTCGCGTATGGGCTAAAGCGCTCAAAAAGTGCAAATCCAAGGGTAACCACCATGGTATTGACCCATAGTATTGGGTAATGATCCGCCTAATTGACCCCGTCCAGGTAGTTTTGGGCTTATGGTATTGTTTTGGTCCATGGTATTGAAAAAGGGGCTCATGGTATTGAAAAAGGATAATCATATAAAAGGAGAAGAAATTCATTGTGCAAAGAGTGAGTGTGAGTGTAAGGTGTCTGAGCTTGAATGAATACTTCTCTCTGAAGTATATCTGAATGGAAAGGGTTACACTTGAATGATAAATCTGATTGTATGATGCACCAATGATGAAGAAGGGGATCTAGATCTGAAATGCACTTGTATTTACTAGATCTGCTTATGGAAGGCCTAGATCTGTGATGAGGCGAACATCAAGGCGAAAATCTGTCTGAAGCAAAAGGGTAAATCTGAACCGAATATCTGATCCGATGAAGTATGCCGTCTCGGGAATAATTATTGAAGATCTATACGCTACGACGCCGCGAAGCGCGTATATACGCGCCTTCAAATAAGAGAAAGCGCGTATGCGCAATAAAATATACACTCCCGAGGTATACGTTTGTGTGGACGAAAGGCCGTATATAATGGGGAAATCAAAGGAAGTAAAAAGAGTTTCTGCAAACTAGGTTTGTCACATCAATATAAAGATCCGAGCCGTTCGCTCGTGTTTATGCTATCCATCCGTGTTGATATGTGTATCTGTTGGTGATGTATGGTTGAGCTTAAAAGTATGGAAAGGGGTCCAGTCTGAAAATATGATGAAACGTGGCCTGCAAGTTGTGTTCTATTGAAGTGGTTGGATCTAGTGTGAAAATTGATGAAACGTGGTCCATAGAGGTGCTGAGGGTTGTAGCCTTCATTCAGGGGGTTGTAGCTCCCTTCCAGGAGAGGCTGGTAAACGAGATCAGGGGGTCGTAGCCTTCCAGAGAGGTCGGAAATCAGTCAATGTAGCTCCCTTCCCAGAGGCTTGCAAACGGTTTGTAGTGCCCGCGTGGCCGGGCCGGTCTCGCGCCAGCACATATGTTGTAAGATGTTTTCTCTATAATAAAATATTGAAGGCTGAGCAACTGCAGCGGTGGTTTTCTCCCGACTTGGGTTTCCACCTAAAAAAATCCTGGTGTTCATGTGTGATGCTTTGTGTCATGGTTTATTCTGTTCTTACTGCACATGTTTACTGCTTATTGAATATCTGATGAATAAATGAAGGAATGTTCTGAGTGATGAATTAATGACATATATAGATATCTGTGTATACGCTAGTTTCGTAAAGGGTATCCGCGTATATACGCAAGTCTGGTTCAGGAAAGTAGCGTATGCATTTTAGAAGAAGAAAAAGTGAAAGTTTTGAATATGCAAGAATATCGATTCACCCCTCTCAAAGATTTTCCCAACAATTGGTATCGTAGCGTCCTCAGGCAGGCTTGATCGCTTAAAGGAGAGATCGGTCTAATGGGAAGTCAAGAAGGAGTAATGTCTATAAAGCCACCTCTATTCAATGGAAGCACCGATTCTTCTCGAAGGTTATCGAGGGTGGACGGAAGCGCGTATATACGCGAAATCAGTGAAGTAAAAGAGCGTATGCAAACTAGGGTTTGCTGAAGCAAGGGGTGTGAAATATCTGAGATGTTCTGCTGTGTTTATGCTATCTGATCTGTGTTGATATGTATCTGTTGATGATGTATGGTTGAGCTTAAAAGTATGGAAAGGGTTCGGTATGGAAATATGATGAATTTTGGCCTACAAGTTGTGTTCTATTGAAGTGGTTGGATCCAGTGTGAAAATTGATGAAACGTGGTCCAAGGTGGTGCTGAAGGTTGTAGCCTTCAGTCAGGGGGTTGTAGCTCCCTTCCAGGTGAGGCTGGTAAACGAGATCGGGGGGTCGCAGCTCCCTTCCAGGAGAGGCTGGTAAACGAGATCGGGGGGTCGTAGCTCCCTTCCAGGAGAGGCTGGTAAACGAGTCAGGGGGTTGGAGCTCCCTTCCAGGAGAGGCTGGTAAACGAGTGCAGGTGGGTGCCTGCGTGCTGGTCAAGTCTGCACCAGCACATATGTTGTAACATGTTTTCTCTATAATAAAAATATTGAAGGCTGAGCAACTGCAGCGGTGGTTTTCTCCCGATTTGGGTTTCCACCTAAAAATCCCGGTGTTCATGTGTGATGCTTTGTGTGATGGTTTATTCTGTTCTTACTGCACATGTTTACTGTTTATTGAAAATCTGATGAATGAATGATGGAATAATATAAGTGAAGATTTAATGACAGATCTAGATCTCTGTGTATACGCTAGTTTCATAAAGGGGATCCGCGTATATACGCTAGTTTACTGAAGGAAAGTAGCGTATGGGTTTTAAGGAATGAAAAAGTAAAAACATTTGATTATGCAGTAAATACTGATTCACCCCCCCCCCCTCTCAGTATTTTTCACAACACAGTGGCATTAAAAGGAAAGACAGTTGCTACAGAAGACAAACTAGTAACAAAAGGGAATCTAGAGGACATCCTTCATGGTATTGACATAGAGGAGACACCCATTGTTCAAGCTGAGTTCATTGGGGAAGATGAGCATAAATTGAAGAAGGCCAAGTCTACAAAGAAGCTAGAGTTTGAGGGGGAAGATGCAGCTTTCATCTTTCAAGCAAGAAATCCTATGACTAGGCAGGCTAGGAAACTGAAGGAAGGCGATAAGCAAGTTCAAAAACCCACTGAGACAACTAAAAATCCTAAATAAGTTGTTGATATTTCGTCACCTATAGTAAACCATACAATCAGCAGAACAAAGAGGGAAAAATAAGAAATGACAGAAAAAACAGAGTTTCAGCATCCTGAGGAAAAATTGAGGTTGGAAAACCAGGAAATTGTTGTCATGAGAAAGAGGGCTAGAAAGAACAGTGTCGAGAAAGCATGGTTTAAAAGGATGAAGGCACTGTGGGAAGGGAAAACTGATTCTATTTCTGAAACTCCAAGTAGTGTTGAGCAATTTTTCAAGTGGATAGTTCCAACAATAAAGGAAGTCAAGTTTGTCAGAGTAATAAATAATCATTTGAGAGCTACTAATAGAAGACTTAAAGATCAAGTGGAGGACTTAGAGCAGCAACTAAAGTTGATTCATGATGAGTTAAAGAGTAGAGGCATTAAATTTAGAATCATAGAAGAGCCAGTAGCTAAATCAAGTGAAAATGATGAAGGAACCTCAAGAAAGCTGGAATGAATGTGTTTTTACAGTTGATATGATTTTTAAATGTTGGATACAAGTATATTTTAAGTTTTTGGCATGGATACAGTTTTCATTTTTGAAATTTTTTGACAAAACTTCATACTCAACAGTTTCGTAGCACAATCAGTGTAAAAAAGTAGAAAAGTGCTATGAAACTGCTATAGCTGATTTTCTTGCTCATTTTGGTCAGTTTTTGAAAGTTTGAAGAGTAATTCAAGAACTGTAACTGATACGGGAGATGTACTAAAGGGTAAGTGAAATGATGCAAGTGGAAAGAATTCAATTTTTGGAGAATTAAGACTTAAAATGGCAGTGTTACAAAGGCACTAAGAAACTGCTGTGTTTTCGTAGCGCAGTATATTACAACTCTTTTGAACAGTTTTGGAAGCTTTTTTGGACAGCTGGAGGTTACGGATAAGTGATGAGACATATTAAGATAATATCCAACATCTAAGGACCATGAAATGAAGTTTAATTAATGATCAAAATGTTCAAAGAATGCAAAGGACCCTATGCCTAAAAAACAGGGGACTATTTCCTATTTTGGTGGAGGTCGGCAATATGGTCATGAAGAGTTGAAGCCCATCATCCAGATTTGACCATGTGATGATACACTTGGAAATGATGTAAATTTAAATAGATAAGGTTGATAGAGATAGCATTAAGCAGTTTGAGTCCTTTTTGAAATAGGATTGTTTAAGTGGATTAAGTGTCTTTTGTAATAAATTCCATGTCTTATGGTTATGCAAGGCGTCAGTAGTTGGAAATTCCATGTATCTAGCCTAGAGGTAGATCATATCATGTTGTAAGATGTCTATTAAAGGCTAAGAGATCAAATTAGTAAAGCGTTGGACATTTTTGGAAAAATTGTGCTTATTGTAATTGACTGGTTTTCAGCTAATATAGAGATTTTTTGCTTAACCAACTTGAGATTCAGAAGGAGTTTTATTTTGTTCCTATTCTATTTGCATCTCTTTATTATCCTATTGCAGTGATGTTTATCTATATTACTCAGAATTCATCTTTTAGATGCTCTGGCTTCCTATATAAATGAAGTGACTATGTTTTTACAGTTTCATATGTGTTTATCTCTTAACTAAAACTCTGATATGCCTCAACTTCCATGTTAAGTATATTTTATGGATTACTGAATATATTTGACTCCATAACCCCAATGTGTGCATGCTGATGTGATTCTAAACCTACATCTATGATTTATCTATTTATTACCTAAATAGACTTAGCCATCTATATTTTTATCCAAATCATTAACCCTTGAGAGAGCCCTCTCAGGCTGAGGAGGCTAAGCCTCAGTCAAAATATTAGGTTTGAAATAGTTACATGAAATTGACTGATCAAGCAGCCTATCAAGTCCAATTTTGTGATAACAAAAGCCACAGAGGGTCAAGTGGTGAAATGTAAGCCACCATCAGGGTCTATTAGCACCCCAACACCATTCTTCAAGTCAAAAATGTTATAATTGTAGAGTTAAGTGGCCATCAGCCCCATTAAGTTGCAATAATTTTCATGGTAATTTTCACACAGTCAAGTCATAATTCAGTAAATTAACAGATTGTTTAAAGGGACATGGGAGAAGAAAACCACATTTTGTGCAAATTTAAAAGCTCTAAGGTTCAATATCATAGTTCCTTTGGAAACAAGCCATAAGCAACCACCTCTATAAGAAAATCACAAGATTGGGAAGGTTTCGATAGAAGGGAGCCCATAGACACCAAGAGAATTAGGCTACATCCTCCTATCATAGACATCTTAAGAAACCATCCGTGGTTGGAGTTCTTCGAGCTCCTCAATGGGTATGATAATGAAGTGGCTCGAGATTTTGTAGTGCCCTTTCACTCTCAAGTAGATGATAGTGCCACCACAATGGTAAGAGGACTAGCAATTACCATAAACCCTGAGCTCATCATCAGTGTCACCACCTTACCTCTAGGAATTAAATGGAACAACGAGGAAAAATTCTCTAGTATTTATTCTAAGAAGTCTTTCTTCTTGTCCAATTGGGAATAAATTGAAGAAAATAATAGGGTAAGAAGGGAGATTCTGCCTTACCCATGTAATGAGGTAGCTTACCATATCATGAAGTATATATCTTGTGAGGGAAGACTAATTGTGGTCTATGGATATGACTCTAGGTTTTTGCATGAAATTAGGTTCAATGGGGATATACCTTTAAATAAGAGACTAAATACCCCATATTTTCTCCTCCACTCAATCATAGGCACGAACTAAAGGGTAAGAGAAAGGAAATATTATCAACTAGCTCATCGTGGTCTCATCAAACTCATAGTGGAAGATGCTTTAACCAGACTCAATATTCATGTACCTTGGTCCACTTTCATTAAAATGGAAAAATAAGCCTTCATTGGGACATATACCATTACGCCTGGAGAGATCGTTGCCTCTAGCCTTGGAGAAAGGGGAATTAAAGTAGGAGAAGAAGGGACTCAAAGGACAGAGGAAGAAGAGAAAATGGAAACATAGCTAGAAACCATAGAAGATGAAGAAGAAGAGAAAGAAGAGAAATAAGAAGAGGAGAAAGAAGAAAAAGAGGAAGAGGGAAAGATAGAAGAAGATGAGATACTAGACCCCAAGATTTCCAGTGACATCTCCCCTCAGCAAACCAACCTCACCGGGGACCACTGAAAAGGAAGTCGCTGCCACTTTAGCCACTCTAAGCACCCCTGTGAAAGAAAAAAGAAAGAGGCAGATCTACATGTTTTTCAATACCAGGTAAAGTGCTATGGTGAGACATGGGAGGCTTCAAACTCCAACCAAGAGCCCCATCACAATTGAGGATTCACCTAATAAAAATTGAGAAATAGGGCCAGCGGAGGGAAATATTAAAGAGGTCACTTCACCGAAAAAGACACCTATGACCTACACAATAAGTCACTCCTCAAGGCTAGCATCCCTAAAAAAAGAAAAACCACCCATAGGCCTTCAAGAAGAAGAAAAGGAGGAGCAACATGAAAAACAGGGTATGCTACAAGAAACATAGAGTGTGCTACAGGAAACCCAGAAAGTGCTACAAAAATCCCATAATTTGCTAAAGGAAGAGAAAAATGTCAAAGGGGAAGAGAACAAGGCACCATTGGAAGGGTAGGATGCCCAAGGTGATGAAAAAGAGGCGGAATTTGAGGGGCATGATGCAAAAGTTTAGAAACAAGACACAAAAGAGGAGGAACCAAAAGAAGAACCAAACTCTCCAAAAACTGTCCCAAAAGATATTACAGCAGTTTGACATCCTAGCCCATTGCCAAAATTAAGTTTCTATTATACATTTATTGAAGGAGGAATGTTGATCCCTGCAAATCTCTCAATTCCCCTTTTCTATGAGCTATAAAAAGAGAGAGGGTGCACCCAACAATGGATGCAAATTTCCAAAGCTATGAATGTGGAAGATGTGGGGATCATGGAGGATAAATTCACTGAGATGGGGATAGATTTGGATGATATCAGACTTAGGGAGGAAGTGTTGAAATATTAGCTGAAAGAGGCACAAGAAGAGAATGTAATATTGAATGTCCAATTGCAACAAAAAGACAAATATATTGTCACTATGGCAGACTTGTGTATGGAGGAAATACAACACATACATCCTTCAAAATCTTATGCCATTTATCCAAAAGAGAAATGGATACAATTCCAAATCAATACCTTAGCACAATAAGGGTAATTTAATTTCCAGAATTATAGGAAATTTATTTATTTCCGTAGTCAATCCAGTATAGAAGATAGGGCCAAATTGGCAGAGTTATATATGCATAATATTTTCCTAACTAATATGAATATATGGGACCCAAACTCTAGGTTGGGAGATATACAGCTGATGGCACTAGCATCTTGGATGTCTAGTGAAGAAGCCAGGGTAGAGGAGGTCAGAAAGGTAATAAAGAGAGAGGGAAAAGAGCCTCTCCAAATTAGCATAGAGCTAATCATACCTAGAGGGGTCATTAACAAGCACTAAATGATAGCCAATGATGCTAGCCTTGCAAACATATATGCAACAACCAAGCACAAGAAATTGCAAATTATGATGACATCTCTAGACTACTTGGAGGGGAGAGTGTGATGGCATGTCAGAGAAGATGGAATGGCCTCCCACTTAGCCTAATAAACCTGGAGTATCATACTCTAGACAGAGTGAGAACAAACTTAGAAAGAGCACCCTTGTGCAAAAGAGCCATGAAAAAAATGAAGATCAAGTGGCTTGGATTAAAATTCAGTCCACCTTTGCTGTTGGTAATGAGGAAAGGAAATTATCAAACTGAGGAGGACAAGGAATGGGAAGAGGTATAAAAGAATGCATGGTTTTACCCACCTGAAGGGACTCCTTCCATGATACCTTGGGATGTCAGAGAAGCCACAAGGGATCTAAAATAAATCAAGAAATATGACTGAGTTTCTCAGAGGATGAGAAACCATTTGGTAGTGGGGTGATGATGAGCACCATCATTAGGTATATTCTAAGGAGTTAATTATCACCTTTTTATCTTAATTTTTCTCTCTCACACACATTTAATTTCATTTTGTCATATTTTTCTTAGTGAGAATGGTGTATTAAGGGTTGTCATGATTCGAGGCCTAATATCGTTTAAATGCAGGAAAATAAAGGGAATAATTCCATTTTTTTAAAATATTCATAATCATGGCTCATAGTAGACAACACAGAGTAATTGTAGGGAGGTTGACCACCTTCTTAACTCCTAAAGGAAGCCAATATATCTTCAATATTCTCCTCCAACGGCTTGAAATATGAGGCATAAAATTAAGTGAATGATCAAAGGGAGACAAGCTCCACTTCTCTTGAGTTACAAGGGAACAAAGATCTAATTTTTAGGGATCTATTTCTAGCTACCCTCTAGCATAAATAGGCCAGAGCAAGAGCTCACTAGGATTTGAATTTTTTATGCAGCTAGAGCACTCTTGGATTTTGTATTAGACATTTATGACTTTCACTGTTCATGTAAAAGACTGATGATGAAAAAATATGAGAATTTGGTTTATTTTCCACTCACTTGATCTTAGGGAGATGAGCTTGTGGGTTAGGGCCCAATCTATTGGCCTCAGTCTCTCTTGTGTACATGTGCGTTTATTTTATGTTTTAGTAGTTGATTTCTTTCATCAACTGTTTGGTAGCATATAAAACATTAAAATTGTGTGATAAGCCTCACTCTCTCACCTCTTCCATTGGAGGTTGAGGAGGAAAGTCTTCCATCACAGACAAAATATATTTTCAGTTTATAATTTCTTGGAAACGTTAGATATTTTTTTCTTTGATTATCATGAACATGTTGTATGTTTAGAGGTAGATATTTGTTTCAATTGTATAGGTAGATTTATCTAAATTCAACTCATATTTTCAAGAATTTTTATGATAAATTTGCCAATGATGAAACATGAACATATGCCTTTATTGCAGGTTTGGATAGAGTAGTATGGAAGCCCCCCTTCAACACCATCATCTTGACTTTTTCACCCCTCATTAGACACCTTCTATCCAAGATACCTACATCCGTTTTTTTTAGGTCACCATTACATCACCAAGAGCAACCTTGTGGGTGAAAGACATGCTTTTTGAAGAGCTCTGAGCTTGGCCAAGCGGTTGAATATCCTTCATCTACCAGGATTCACCTTTCCCACACCTCACCTAGCCTTCTTATCATCATTTTTGGCCTCCATCTCCTTTTTTCCTGTTTCTTGTAGATTTTCATGGCATCTTGTAACACTACAGGAAATCCTGTAGAAGCTTCCTGTAGCAGTGCCAAACACCCTTCCTGTAGCTGGTGAAGGAAAGATTTCTCCCTGACATAAGACTATTGCGGGATCAAATAATTAGTATATGGATGGTTCCCCTGGAGTATATACCCCTGTAGAGAAAAGGACCCCCAATATCATGGATGCTCATGGGGTTGTACCTAGGGGTAAAATAAGGACCACTCTACACAGTAGGAATGACATAAGGAGGATAACCTATGTGGGAGATGGTACTGGCAGCAGGGTTTTCCCCAAGTAAATTAGCCCCCCCCAAGAAAGGTGTTGGCAAGTGGCGTCCCTCCAAAGAGAGAACTATACCAATATTATGCCATGCTAGAAGAAATGTTTCCCTCAAGCTGACTAGGAACAACTGGTGACCCCCCCCCACATATTTCAAGAAGTAACCATGCGTGATTGAGGAAAAGGAATTGTTAGCTAGCCCATTCACCTCAAACCAATATTTATATTTGGCAGCTATCCCTACCAAAACAGAGAGGGCTCTCTAAATGTCAATTTCATAGTAAATGAGGTGAATGTAAAGGAAATTATTTTAGGCTAGATATAAGCTCAATGAATTAGAGATTTTTTTGAATTTTTCTAGATAGGAGTGTCATTCTAGGCACTAGGTCTAGGTTTTAGGTATGATTTCAAATGAACAGTTGTAGATATGAAGATGCGGAAAAGTAGATATACTTAGAAACATACTTAAATTTTAATTGTGGTATAGGGTTTGAAAACAGAGAGTTAGAATGATCATATTACATGAGTTCATTCATTAGAGGAAGTAGAACATATTTATGAAAATCTTATAAAACAACCTGCATAAAAAAGCAAGAATTATGTTTATAGAATCATAAGATTTATCGTTTAGAAGCATACATGTGATTTCATGGAAGCATACAAATTAAATTTGATGTCATTACTGAGAAAAAACAATGCTAATAAGAAGACCAATGGATTCCCAAAATTATAGCTTCAACATGTCTTTGATTTTACTGTAAAAGATTGTACATAAGCTCCACACTCAAATATCAACTATCCAACCTCTAAAATGGCTTGAGTTGGAGTACATATAGGAAATAGAAAAGATGGCACCCCATTGGGTCAAAAATTGATCCAAAATACATCATAAATGAGCCTAATGATTCATTACCTAGAATTTAGGGAAGTTAGAAACAATCCCCCCAAATTTAGCTAATAACTAGGAGTCTTTGTCTCCATGAGTAATTAAAATATTCCTCAACAGTGAGGGGCATAATTCGAATTTATTATCCATAAAAAATCTCTTGTGACAGATGTAACTTTGATATTATGACTATTTTTTATTGAAATTGGTCTAGAAAGAATCCAAGACAAAAGTGTCATGTGTCACACAGAAGCATCACGTTTTTTAGCAAAAGCATCATGTTTGTTAGCAGGAGCGTCACGTGCGCCCTTGGAGGGAATTTTTAGGTGGCTTTAAGGCATCTTCCTATTAATCTAGAGATTTTTCAAGGTATCCCTGGATGTCCTCTATCCAACCCAATCTTAAAACTGAAAAAATACCACCTACAAGGCCTTCAAAACTCCATTTTTCCAATCTTACTCCAGAAGCGTAGAGTGCAGTGAAAATTAGTGGCACAAACATGAAAAATGGGGTGTAATTTGAGATTTTCTTCAAAACTAGGAGGTGTCATGAAAATCCAAGACCATATTTGGAATGTAAACTTCAAAAGGAATCCAATCATGTAAATGAAATCTCCATTGGAGCCTCTGAAGAAAAGTGTCGCGTGGCTACGTGACACTTCTGCAAGAGTGAAATTTCCATAATTTGTCAAAAATCACAAAAAGTACCAAAAATGAGTAAAACATGCTGAATTTTCATCCATGACATCCTTGAATGATGAAATAGACAACTATAGATTTCTAAACCAGCAAATCCAAGTTTTCTTTCTCCTTTAGCTTAATTAGAGTTTCTTTAAGCTTTTTCTTCAAATTTTTAACCCTGATTTTGGAAATTTGGTTCCTGGTGAAGTAGTGTCTCGTTGTGTGCCTCTAGAGGTTATTGTTTCTTTCTTCCTTATTGAAGAGATTCTCTAGATGATCATTCACCCTGTCAAGCCAGAACTATTTTTATTTCTCAATCTTAGCATCGATCAAATCATCAAAAAATTTCTAACCTAATGGAGGAGATGACTCTGTTTCTTGTTCTTTTTTCTTGGTTAATCCTGTTGTTCTTGGCCTTCTTGGATTTATCTCAGCTTCCTTTTCTTCAAACTAATCAACATCTACCACTTCTTTATCCTTACCTTTCTATGCCTCAATATCTGCCTTTGGTTTTCTTAGGAGTAGTTGTTTCACCTTCAATTGCATGTTTTCTTGTTATAGGAAGGTTATCACAAATTTTTCCCTTGAGAGGCTGTCATTTAGCTCTACTATCTCTGCATATTTTTCCCTGATTATATCCTAAAATAAATTATTTTCCACCTACTCTGCCATGTAAACCTCCAAAGGTTCTTGCTCTTCATGTTGCTACAAGGGTGACTCACTCTCATGCATAGGTGGTTGCTCCATGGTTTCTCTTTACTCAATTGTAGGTTCAGGTGAAAGTACACCTTTGGTGATCATAGGAGAAAAACCATCATTTTACCCTTCTCATAAGTTTTAGTGACTTTTTCCTTTGGCATATTTTGAACCTCTTCTTGTATACTTGAAGAGCTAACCTCCTGTGGCTTTGCTGATACTGATGGTATACTATGAATAATAGGTGGACTAGTAGTAGGTGTAGAAGCAACTACCTTCATGAATGTTTCCCAAGTCATATTGATTTCTAAGAGCCAATAAAAAAATATAACCTTGACCAAACTATGGTGGAAAATAATATTTTTATTGATCCTTGCCTTTACTTTGAACTTTTTCATTCATTTTGACCAAACTCCTGAATAAAGAATGAGGCAAGTTGAGTAGATTGGTGGCAGTGAAATGCATCAATAACCTTATGTGGTACTGGTAAAATCTTGAGAACCTCCCTTCACATGTAAAATAATTCATGATTAGCTTCATCAAAGGGGCATACCTGTCAAGTAAATTCCTAAAGGGAAAGATGTGTTCAGGAGAATCTTTGTATTGTGGTTTTAAGAAAATTTAATAGTTCTCAATGTCCAATTCCATCCCTTTGAACCAGATTTCTCCATGGTTCAAGATACCTATTTTTGAGGCTACAGTATCTGATGATATATTGAATTCAATGTATGCTATATTAGCCTTATCTCTCCTAAATTTGGTGGAAAAAAGGCTTTTCAATTGAGCATGACATCCTACCTCTTAAACTCTTTCACAAAATATTAAACAAACAATGCCTTCAAAATATTTCTTGACATAGGGAGAAGCATTGATCTCATGCAAATTATATGGCTCAAATATGGAATGATGACTGTCATTATTAGGCTTTCTCTTCTCGCCTTCCATGTTTTTTTTTTTTTTTTAGAAAAAAGAAAAACCTATCTTGATGTGAAGGAAAGGGAAGGTGAAAATTAGGAAAATAGAGGATGATGATACAATGAGTTTAGGGACATAAATGAGATGTGAAGGCGTTAGGGAAAAAATCCCTACAAAATTGGGGAAGTAGGATGGTGAGTTAGCAACACAATGCAAGTGAAAATTTTGGAAATGGGTATGAGGAAGAGGGAAAAATTGTCAAAGCACAAAGTTTACCTAGTTTCTCTACAAAAACGTAGTGAAAAATAGGGTTTGAGTGAAAATTGGGGTTATGAGAGGTATGAATGATATGTAGTGATTTGATAAGGTATATGAGTGATGTGTGAAGGTTATTAGATGATGAAATTATGGGTTTTCCAACTGAAGCAAGCTAAACATCAATGAAACCAAAAACGTAGTTGAAAAACCTAGAAGAGGGAATCCACCTTTTGCTGAAGAAATTCAATTGAATGAGAGGTAAGGAATGTTCACTTACTGACTTGGAAACCTATAAACCTTGAGAAATGATAAATTGACTCTTTTGATGGATTTTTGGAGCTTGGATGCCAAAATTGTAGTAAACTGCTAGAAGTGTAGCATGGCTGCCCCAGAAGGTTAGCAAGGAGCAGAAGCGTAGTGAAGGGCAATCTGGATCAGTTTCTTGTTGGTTTTCTTCAATGTTTTATGGTTGTGGAGAGTTTATGAGCATGAGAGAGGAGCTCTTTTGAAAACCAAAGGATGAAATGAACTCAAAAAGCTTCATTTCCATTTATAACTCACAACTTTACTTTTTGTCTTTAGTGAAATCATATTGTACTTTGAGAAAAATTTCCTTTGAAAAACTTTGATCATGTAGCATACTTATTTGAAAAAGGAAAAGTTTCCTTTTAATGTATTTCCTATATTTTGATGGCTCCCAATGAAGGTGATTTGAATAATGAAAATTAATTTATTTTATTTTCTTTCATGACATGATATTATGGTGACAAAAATAAAAGCCCTAGACCATGAACTAGATGAGGATATGTTGACTGATATGTGACCCTAGATTTCTGATGAATTACGTGACCTTGAAATTTATGATGACCATGAATGGGTGGAGGGAGAAACATCAAACCTAGAGAACATTCAATGAACAAAATTTATTTGAGAATTTATTTCAAAACATAAAATTTGGACCAAGGACGACTACCAAATAAACTTGAAAGAGAGTATTTGATTATTGAACATTTAGACACTAATAAATCGTACCTTTTGTAACTCATTTTAATTTTCCAATACATTCAAAAATGAACATAGGTGTAAACAAAAAAAAGAAAAATAAGAGCCAAAATCAGAAAACAGTGACAAAGGTTAGTGTTAGATGTTATTTTTTATTTTTATTAAATCCACAATGATGGATTAAGGGCGATAATTTAGTTTTATGAAGTTTTAAAGAAATTACCATTATTTTTGGTGGGCCCTAATGTACTTACATCGTTAGGGTTAAAATTCGTGTGATTCCTCGAGCGCGATGGAAAGAAATAGTGGGACCCATCGGATAGAGCAACCCCGACGACATAACTTGACTGACAGTTAACTCTCGGAGTCCCTCAGTAAAGTTTTTGAAGATTTTTATTAAGTTGCAGATCAATTGTCCAGGATGATTTCGGGAGGACTTCATTAGGTTTCTCTTGTACATGAGTCTTCCCCCATATTACATCAACAGACTAACACAAGTTCCATGTGGTCGTTCCTCCATCACACTGTTTATGATGTCATCAGTTTTTAAAAGTTCTCGGATTTGGTATTTATATTTTATTTTTAATTTTCCAAAATTTAATGATCAAAGGGACAATCAGTTCTAAAGTATTTTAGGAAGATAACTGTTAGTAGTTGAAAATTTTGTAACAGTCTCATTTTGAAAAAAAATTATAAGAAGACAATTAAGAGGAAGAGAAGGGTTCCAAGTTTTTGGCCTCAGAAGCATAATTTTTTATTATTATTTTGGATCTTCATGTGCATATGAATAAATCTTTCAAGTGATTCTATAATTTATTGATTAGGATTTGTCTTTTGAGTTTCAGATTAATCTTTATGTCATTCTTTTTCAGAATTGAGTAATGAAGGTGTTGGTTTCTAATTTTACAGTTCTGTAAATTAAAGTTAAAATTCTTAATGATGTGATCCTCTTTTCTATATTTCACTTCCTAATACTTACATTTTTCTTCTAAAGTTGGAAACAAGAGATTCTGCATAGGAAACCTATTTTTAAAGACTTTCCACCATCACTTATTTTTGTCCTTTTTTTCAATTTGTATTCAACACCATAAGGCCACTATGAAATATTTTTTTCACACTAAAGAATGATAAGGATTAAATCTCTGGGGGTTTATTAACATTGGGGAAATAAACTCTTTTCATCATGGTTTTTAATAAATGTCTTGGGCACTTACATCTTTTCAGTCGAGGGTTGTCTCTGAAGGTACAGCATTTTTTGGCATTGTTTCCAAGGGATGGAGACACAAAGTTATTTTTCCCTAGGTTTTTCCAAATAGTCATTTCTTTGTTGGGTGACTAAAGAAAGTGGTTAGGCTGAATCTCTCATCGAGTAGAAGTCCTGGTTCCTAAAAGACCCCACACGAGGTCCAATACCTCACAATAGAAGGAACCTATCCTTTCTGATCAAGAGAACATGGTTTCTCAGAGGGTTTGGAAAGAAAAATCCCCAGTAACTCAAAATCCTACTTTGTCTAATCCTCATACCAGTTTTTACCACAATTTTTGGGTTTTAATTTAGAAGAGGTTGTAATAAATATTGGATTTTTTCAAGAAAGTTCATTTTCTCCTCAAACTATTTTCCTAGAGCTTGCATTAGAAGGAGAATTTTTTGATTAAGTGTCATTTTATTTCCCAGAAATTGAAGAGATTAAATCAGTTGAATTTTTTGTTTCACATCAGCCTATTTCTGCCATCAATCAACTAGTTCTTATTTTTGTTGTTCCTCCTCATTCATTTGTATTTCAGGAAGGAAACCTTTTCTATCTCATTAAAATTTAAACATGGCTATTCCAACATTCCTCTTAAAGATATATGCAACTTTAAATATTCCTCATCCAATGAATTTTTTTCCACAAGATTATCTTAAACCGCTACATAGGTTTACATGGGAAGATGAAGTAATAGTGGAGAAACATATTGCTTTGTTTTGTGCTTTTGCTGAAATTTTTAATGTTGAGTATCTTGATGTTGTATTGATATTATTTTTGCAGTCACTTGATGGAGAAGAAATGAAGTGGTTCAAAACACTTCCTTTTAATTCTATTAATAGATGGGAGGAATTGGAGAATGTGTTCACACAAAGATGGGGCGAGAAAAAGGATCGTAGTTATTTTCTAACTGAATTTAATGCAACTAAAAGAAAACCAGATCATGATGAAAATGAGTTTATTAAGAGATTTAATAAATTATACAATAGCCTAAAAACAAAAATAAATCCCCCACCTATCGGAGAAAAATTTGCGTTTTCAAGGGCATTTGAGCCCAAATTTGGTTTTACACTGAGAGAGAGGAGATCTCCTAGTTTAGACCAAATTTAGACTGTTGCATTAGAAATTGATGGTAATTTATCTGTTGTAGGGAAAATTAAGTCAAAGCAACAAGTTGAAGACAATGGAAAGGGAAAAGAAGAAGTAAAGGCTATTGCTCAGCCTAAATATTCTCATGACCAAAAAATATATGAAAAGACTAAAGTCATTAGGAATTTTTCAAATAAACTAGTGAAGTTGTAGTTAGAAAGTAAAAGTCCTCCAAGAAAAATTCAACAAGGGCGTAATAGGAATTTCAGTCCTCAATTTAGAAGGAAGCCACTGCAAATCATATAAAGGGATAGGAAACACCAAGACTAGATGCAACCACGTTTGTACATTGAATATGAGCCAGAAGAAGTAGTGGGTGAAGCTCTTAAAGAACAAGAAAATCATATTTCTACCTTATATGAGGAGGAATAAGGAGAAGTTATAGGTGAAGTTTCAAAGTCATAATTTTAGGTCTCTCTAGGTGAAGAGGAAATTGAAGAATATTGTAAAAAAAATCACATATTTTATGCAGACTAAGTTGCAAAAAAGTTTGATCATGATCTCATATCCAGGAAGAGGTCGAGGATTCAAGAAAATTCAAAGGAGCAAACAGATCGGATAGTCCAACAACAGCCTTCCAGACAAGTTGAAAAATGGAAACAACATATCAACACATGCCAAAACGTTACAATTCATCGAGGAGAAAATTATAATAGTAAGCAAGATTTGGGGTTGTTGCATAAATCTAATTAGAAACCTATTATATATTCACAAAAAATCTTAAATCAGAACTTAAAGGAAGGGGAAAATTTTAAGACAATGAAAGAAAGTCATTCTTTTAATTTATTATAAGAACTAGAAAAGATCAAAGTTCCAATTCCCTTGTATGGGCTAGTAAAGACTCCTACTAATAAAAATCAGGTTGTTGAATTTATAAATCTTTCACAATATAAGCATTCAAGATATGCAATTAATTCACGAGAGGATAGACTTGTCTGATGTTTGGTCCACATGTGGAGGAAAAATATTCTTCTACACCACCGTTTTATATTCCTCTACTCATGCATACCTTTATTCTTCATAATTGTATGATGGAGTCAGGTGCTTCTCATAATTTAATGCCACTTTAAGTTATGAAACAATTAAACTTTCATATTACAAAACCATATAAACACTTATATACTTTTTATTCTAAAATAGTCAAATGTATGAGAGTAATAAAATTTTTGGTGGTTTCATTAGCTCAGATTCCTTCAAGAAGTATTATAATGGATGTGGTTGTTGCAGATATACCAACCCATTTTGGAATGCCACTCTAGGTCTTGGGAAGCTAAATTCAGAGGAGTACTCAGATTGGATTTCACTTATGCTATTATTCTGATTTTTGGTTTGTGAATACTATCACAAAGGAGGGTTAAAGTAATTCTCCTGTTTATAGTGAGAAACATGATGATTTTTCTTGTTTCATGTCACAATAATCACAGGAAATTGTTGAAGATACGGAAGTGCAGCTCCGTTCAGGAATTAAAAGAAAGGAGCTAACAGTTAGTAGAATCTGGAAGTTGTATTTTGATGGTGCATTTTCAAAAAAAATGGAATGGGGTTGAATTTCTTCTACTTTCTCCAAAAGGTCATATTATTCCCTTCTCTTATAAATTATAATTTGACTCTAAAAATAATATCGTTGAATATGAATCTTTGATTCTTGGTTTGCAAGCTACAAAAAATTTAAGAATACAACGTATTTCAATTTTTTGAGATTCAGTTAAAAATTTAAAAAATCAAGAATCAATGTCAAGCTAAACATACAAGGCTAAAAACATATAGAAATGAAGTGTTGGATTTGGTGGATAACTATTTTAATGCTTTTGATATACAATTTGTACCTAGGGAAGGTAATAGACTAGTTGATTCATTGGAAGTTGCAGCTAGTACATTTAAACCTCCATTGAATCCTAGGATAAGGTATTAAGTGGAAATTAGAAGCTGACCTTCTATTCCAGATAATGTAAAGTATTGGTAGGTGTTTGAAGAAGAAGAAAAAATTAAAGATTTTCTGGAAATGGTAGGTGAATTTTAAAATTTGGAAATTGATCAAGAGGATGAAACAAAGGAAGTTCAAGAAGGTGAATCAAGAAAAAAATTTCCTTTAAATAATTCTATAGGAGATCAAAATCTTATGCAACTAAATAATAATGTGATACCTAAAGTCTTGGTACCCCTGGAAAGATATTTTAATGAAAATGATGTTGTTTTCAATAGTAAGAAGACAGATTCAAAAGATGACCTTGAAGACTGTAAACTTGGAACAGAGCAGCAACCAAGGATGATGAAACTAGTCAAGGATCTTCCAAATAATTTTAAGCATAGGTATGTAGATATTTTTAATAAATATATAGATATCTTTGCATGGTATTAAAATTATCTAAATACTTATGATACCAACATCATCGAGCATAGAACTCCTTTGGAGCTAGGGATTAAACCATTCAAGAAGAAATTGAGGGAGATTAATGCTTTATTACTACCATCAATTGAGAAGGAAGTCAAGAAATTATTGAAGGCTAAAACAATTGTTCCTCAAGTATATTCTGATTGGGTGGATAATTTAGTGCCTGTAAGGAAGAAGAATGGGGAAATTTGGTTGTTTATTCACTTCCAAAATTTGAATCGGGAATCTTTGAAGGATAATTATACTCTTCCCAAAATGGATCACATATTGGAGAAAGTTATATGATCTTCTAGATTATCGATGATTGATGGCTTTTCTGGAGATAATTAAATTTCAGTACAACCAAAAGATCAGGAAAATGCAGTGTTAAAAATCTATGGGGCACTTTTATGTATGCCAAAATCCATTTTGGATTAATGGACATTTGTGCTACGTTCTAGAGGGTTGTGGATATATCCTTTGTAAGTGAAAAGGAGAAGTTCTTAGTAATTTATCTGGATGACATCAAAATTTTCTCCAGATCAGATGAGGAGCATTTTAGGTCCCTATGTTACTAGTATAGTCCCTTATTTTTGTTAGTGTAGCCCCCTTATTGTTATTTTTGTACCCCTGTAACTGCAATATTGTTATTATTGTGCCCTTACATTATTTTTGTTAGGTCGGCTAGGATTATATTGTGACCCCATGGGCTCCTATATATAGAAGGAGGTTTTTTCATTTGTATCATCCAAGAATTGTTCATTTATGTAATGTAAAGGAGGTTTCCCCCTTGAAGTGGATTATTTCTAAGGCGTTGATCTCTCTTTTCTTCTATTTTTGGAGCTGGTTTCATAACATTTGGTATCAAAGCTTTGGATTCTAGCATTTCGCTGCTCCAAACATATCATCGTGGAATTTTTGCTATAATGTTTTTTATACGAACGTTTAGAAACTGAAACTATTACAGAGAGAAGCCGAAATCATGAGGAACATAGTGTAAAAATGTGAGATCTTGGTTCGCAATATTTTTGGAGATATGATCTGTGGAAGTTAGGGTTTTTTTCAAGCTCCCAAATTTCACCTAAACAGGTCATCGTGGAATTTTCACTACAATTTTTTTTCAATGAAGGCTCAGAAGTTGAAATTTTTATCACGTGAAGCAGAAATCCTAAGGAACTCCATGTATAAATTTCAAATCTTGGTTCACAATATTTTTAGAGATATGATTTATGGAAGTTAGAGTGTTTTCAGGCTCCCAAGTTTCATCTCAAAGAGGTGGTCGTGGAAAATCATTATAACTCTCTCTCTGAGCATCAGATTGGAATTTTGTAAAATGTGGATGTAATTACACAGACTATAGTTTTTTTTGTATCAATTTCAGATTCTAAGGAGGAAACGATGACACGTGACATGTTGTACAAGTTCGCTCTATTGAACCAATCCATAATTAGGTCATTGTGGGAGGTTGGGCATAAATTTTCCTTGAAGAATCAAAATAACGCCAAACCTATGGCATTAGAAATATGATTCAGAGGGCTACTACAGGACCCCGTTTCAGATATTTTAGATCTAAAATCACATAGATAATTTAGTTTCAATATCGAGCTCCTCAAACGCAAGAAAAAGGTCTGTATTTGTTTTCAAATTGCATGTCTTGTTTGAAAAATCAGTTTGAAGTGATTCCAAGAGCATATTGAAACATAGATATTAGTATTGGGTTTTTAAATGCCCCCTAAAAATAATTCAACACCCATTAAGGCCTCATAATACTCTACTATGACTCATGAATATGAAGAAGTGCAACATGATATATAAAAAATACAAGAGCAAGTGCACCAAATTTCGCTCTCGCAAAGGGAAACAAAAAATGAAATGGATGTTTTGAAGAAAGGTGTGGAAGCTAATATGGATGGTTTGAAGAAGGGCATGGAGGCTAAGATGGATGGCATGGAAGAAAAAATGAAAGACAACATGGAAAACATGAAGAATGATCTAAAAGAAGACATGGAAGGTTTGACAAAGTTGATAAAAGAAAATTTTTCTAATGGCGAAAAGATAGTAGATGAAATTCATGATGAGAAAAAAATAAATTTTAATCGTGATTTATTAAACTCTAATTTTGGATGGAAGAACCACCATATTCCAAAGATCAATATGAGGAAGTTTTATGAAAAGGATCACGTAACATAGATACTACAGATGGAGCAATATTTTGATCTCAATATTGTGCAAAACACACAAAAGGTACACATTGCAGCTTTACATTTAGAACAAAATACATTTGTATGGTATCGATGGCTTTGCTCCCATAAAATGTTTTTCCCTTGGTCAATGTTTATGGAGGAAATGATAGCACATTATGAGGATACAAAGAGAAACACCTTCTTTAGCCAACTGATAAATATGAAACAAAAGGGCTTAGTGGGGGAGCATATCGAGGACTTCCAAAAATTGAATATAACGGTAACTGATATTATAGAGGAACATAGGATTGATGTCTTCATAGGGAATTTAAAGGATAACATCCAACATGAAGTTCGTGTTTGGGAACCTGATTCATTGGAGAAGGCATTCAGGTTGGCAAGAAAAATTGAATGTAAAATTATGGCGACAAGGAAGCCTACCACTCACATCTATAAAGATGAAAGTGTTGCTACTCCTAGAATTCCACAACCTACAAGGTTGACACCACAATAATTGGAATAAAAAAGAGAAAAAGGGCTTTGCTACAGTTGTGATAGAAAATACACTAAAGGTCATAAGTGTATTGAGAATAAATTATTTTACATAGATTGTGAAGAGGAGGAAAAAAATGAAGAAGAAACTTAAAAAGAAGAGGATATACACCAAGAAACAACCCTATAAGAAGAATAAATGAGTCCAACCATATCGTGTAACGCATTGGCAGGAATTACCACTTCTCAAAATCTCAAGATAAAAGAACATATCAAGAAGAAAAAGGTAATAGTGTTGATTGATTCAGGTAGTACCCATAATTTTATTCATTGTAAGGTAGCCAAGGAATTGAATTGTTTCCTATACCCAGCACCAGAATGTCAAGTGATGGTTGCATGGAGGAACTATAAATTTCTCTGGAAAATGCCATCATATCAAGCTAACAATGGGGGAATATGTATTGAATATTCCAATTCTTTCCATTCCAATGGGAGGTGTTGATTTTGTACTAAGAGTACAATGGTTACAATCTTTGGGGATGATAGCTTTTAATTTTCAAGAACTTTTCTTGAATTTTTTTCGGAAGGAAAAGAAATCAAATTACAAGGTATCGCAGGGAAGCTAGGAAAGATAATAAGCTCTATTGTCATGACAAAGCTTCTAAAGAATGAACAACGAGGTTTAATTGTACAATTATACTCATTAGAAGTTCCAGCATCAAAATCATCTATTTCTCCATATCTCCAAAAAGTCTTGGACAATCATTCCTAGGTGTTTGAAACTCCCAAAGGACTCCCACCTATTCATGATCATGATCATGCTTTTCATTTGATTCCAAGAAGCGTTCATCCAAACATCAGGCCTTATATATATCCTTATGTACAAAAGAGAGAAATTGAACGTACAATTGCATAAATGTTAGAGGCTGGTATAATTCAACCTAGTCAAACTTCTTTCTCTGCTCCAGTAGTATTGGTGCACAAGAAGGATGGATCATGGCACATGTGTCTAGATTATAGAGAGCGCAATAAGCTCACTATTAATAAATTTCCCATTCCTGTGATTGATGAATTATTGGATGAATTACATGGAGCAATTTATTTTACCGAGTTGGATCTTCGTTCAGAATAACTAATATTAGAATGAAGACTAAATATATTCTGAAAAAAAACATTTCAAACTCATGAGGGTCATTATGAATTTTTGGTCATGCCTTTTGGCCTTACGAATGCACCTTCTACATTTCAAGGGCTGATGAACTGCATTTTCAAACCCTTCCTTAGAAAATTTGTGCTAGTATTTTTTGATGACATACTAATCTACAATAGGTCTTGGAAGGATCATGTTCAACATGTTGACAGGGTGCTCAAACTATTGAAGGAGAAACAATTATATGAAAAAACATCCAAATGTTTATTTGGAGTACAAGAGGTGGATTATCTTGGTCATATTGTATCTCACGAGGGTGTTAAGGTAGACCCTAAGAAAATTAAATCCATTAAGGAATGGAAAGTCCCCACAACCATAAAGCAGTTGCAAGGATTTCTCGGGTTAATAGGGTATTATCGCAAGTTTGTTAAGAATTATGGGATAATAGTAGCACCTCTAACAACATTATTGAAGAAAGATACATTTTCATGGACTCATGAAGAAACTAAGGCCTTTGAACATCTTAAAGAGGCAATGTGCCTAGCACCAGTCTTAGTTACGCCCGACTTCACAAAAACTTTTATTGTGGAATGTGATGCCTTAGGAAATGGAATTGGTGTTGTTTTAATGCAAGAAGGAAGACCCATTTATTTTGGAAGTCATCTAATCAAAGGAAAGTATTTGCAGAAATCTATTTATGAGAAGGAAATTTTGACAATACTAGATGCACTAAAAAAATGGCAACCTTACCTAATGGGAAGACACTTCAAGGTAAAAATTGATCATGATAGTCTTAAATTTTTTTTGGAACAAAGACTATCTTCAAAAGAGCAGAAAAAATGGGTCACAAAGATGTTGGGTTATGACTTCGAAATCATCTACAAAAAAGGGAAGCTAAATGTTGTTGTAGATGCACTCTCAAGAAAGGATGAAGAGGTGGAAGCATTGATTTGTGCCATTTCTGTTATCCAACCAGATTGGATAACTGAAGCAAGGGATGAATGGAAGAATGATGGAGAAGTTTGGACACTCATTCAAAAGTTGCTGCAAGTTCCTGGTACACCTTATACATTTAGTTGGAAAAATGATTCCTTATGGTACAAATATCGCTTATATATTTCCAATAATTCCCAACTAAAACAAAAGACTATTTTGGAATTTCACACTTCTCCTTTAGGAGGACACTCAGGGTTCTTAAAAACTTACCACATGGTGAAGAAAGACTTGTTTGGGATGGCCTTAAATCTTATATTCAAAAGTTTGTGGTGGAATGTTTGGTTTGCCAACAAAATAAAGTTGAGACAATTAAGACCCCGAGTCTTCTACAATATTTATCCATTACAATTCAACATTGGTAGGAGATTTCAATGGATTTTATCACAAATTTACCTAAATCCGAACGAAAGAGTGTCACCATGGTGGTAGTTGATATACTTACCAAGTATGCACAAATTTGTGAATTATCTCATCCATTTAAAGAAAGTATAGTTTCTACTGCATTTATGGAAACAATTCAAAAGCTACATCGAAACCCAAAGATTATTGTAAGTGATAGAGATCCCATTTTTACTGGAAAATTTTAGACGGAATTATTTTCTTGTTTGGGTACTCAACTAGCTTATTGCTCATCTTATCATCCTCAATCCGATTGTCAAACTGAGATAGTGAATAAATGTTTGGAAGGATATCTTTGTTGTTTTGTATCTGATAAGAAAACACAATGGGTCAAGTGGTTACCTCTCACTGAATGGTGGTATAACACTTCCTTCCATACTACATCAAAAATGATCCCATTTATGGCACTTTATGGATATCATCCACCGTCCATCACATCTTCTTTAAGAGAAAATTATAGGGTTCAAGCAGTGGAATATCACATCGAGCATCAACAAGAATTTTTCCAACTCTTAAAGGATAACCTAAATTTCGCACAAAATTGAATGAAACAATAGGCATATCAACATCGCAGTGAGAGAATTTTTGATGTAGGAGACTAGGTATTTTTACGGCTACAACTATACAAACAAATTTCCCTCAAGTAAGCTAAGAAGGATAATAAATTATCGCCAAAGTACTATGGTCCTTACAAGGTGTTGTAAAAAATTGGTACTATGGCATACAAATTGGCGCTTCATACTTCTTCGTGAGTGCATCCAATTTTCCAAGTTTCATGCTTAAACAAGGTTATAGGGGACAAACTTCTAGTTCAAACAATATTACTAGAACTTGATGAGGAAGGAAAAATCTTATTAGAACATGAAGCAGTCATGGAAACAAGAACTCGACAACTACGAAATCAATCAATTTCAGAGTATCTCATGACCAAAAAATATATGAAAAGACTAAAGTAATGAAGGTGTCGATATTTAATTTTATAGTTCTGTAAATTAAAGTTAAAATTCTTAATGAGGTGATCCTCTTTCTATATTTCACTTCCTAATACTTACATTTTTCTTCTAAAGTTGGAAATAAGAGATTCTACATAGGCAACCTATTGTTAAAGACTTTCCACCATCACTTATTTATGTCCTTTTTTTCAATTTGTATTCAACACCATAAGGCCACTGTGAAATATTTTTCTCACACTAAAGATTGATAAGGATTAAATCTCTGGGGGTTTAATAACATTGGGGCAAAAAACATTTTTCATCATGGTTTTTAATAAATGTCTTGGGCACTGACCTATTTTCAGCTGAGGGTTGTCTCTCAAGGTACAACATTTTCTGGCATTGTTGCCAAGGGATGGAGACTCAAAGTTATTTTTCCCTAGGATTTTCCAAATATCCATTTCTTTGTTGGGCAAGTAAAGAAACTAGTTAGGCTAAATCTCTGATCAGGTAGAAATCCTGGCTCCTAAAGACCCCACATGAGGTCTGATACCTCACAATAGAAGTAAATTATCATTTCTGATCAAGAGAATATGGTTTCTCGGAGGGTTTGGAAAAAAAAATCCCCAGTAAGTTAAAATCGTACTTTGTCTGATCATCGTACTAGTTTTTCCCACAATTTTCGAGTTTTAATTTAGAAGAAGTTGTAATAAATCTTGAATTTTTTCAAGAAAGTTCATTTTCTCCTCAAACTATTTACCCAGAGCCTGCATTAGAAGGAGAATTTTTTTATTCAATGTCATTTTCTTTCCCAGAAATTGAAGAGATTAAATCAATTGAATTTTTGGTTTCGCATCATCCTATTTCTGCCATCAATAAACTAGTTCTTATTTTTTTTGTTCCTCCTCATTCATTTGTATTTAAGGAAGGAAACCCTTTTATATCTAATTAAAATTTAAACATGGCTATTCCAACATTCCTCTTAAACATATATGCAACTCTAAATATTCCTCATCCAATGAATTTTTTTCCACAAGATTATCTTAAACTGCTACATAGGTTTACATGGGAAGATGAAGTAATAGTGGAGAAACATATTGCTTTGTTTTGTGCTTTTGCTGAAAATTTTAATGTCGAGTATCTTGATGTTGTATTGATATTATTTTTGTAGTCACTTGATGGAGAAGAAAAAAAGTGGTTCAAAACACTTCCTTCTAATTCTATTAATAAATGGGAGGAATTAGAGAATGTGTTCACACAAAGATGGGGCAAGAAAAAGGATCATAGTTATTTTCTAACTGAATTCAATGCAACTAAAAGAAAACTAGAACATGATGAAATAGAGTTTATTAAGAGATTTAATAAATTATACAATAGCCTGAAAATATAAATAAATCCCCCACCTGTAGGAGAATTTTTTTTTTTGCAAGGGCATTTGAGCCCAAATTTGGTTTTACACTGAGAGGGGAGATCAACTAGTTTAGACCAAATTTAGACTGCTACATTAGGAATTGAGGGTAATTTATCTGCTGTAGGGAAAATTAAGTCAAAGCAACAAGTTGAAGATAATGGAAAGGGAAAAGAAGAAGTAAAGGCTATCGGCCAGCCTAAATATTCTCATGACCACAAAATATATGAAAAGACTAAAGTCATTAGGAATTTTTCAAATAAACTGGTGAAGTTGTAGTTAGAAAGTAAAAGTCCTCCAAGACAAATTCAACAAGGAAATAATAGGAATTTCAATCCTGAATTTAGAAGGAAGCGAATGCAAATCATATAGAGAAATAGGAAACACCAAGACTAGATGCAACCACCTTTGTACATTGAATATGAGCCAGAAGAAGCAGTGGTTGAACCTCTTAAAGAACAAGAAAATAATATTTCTACCTTATATGAGGAGGAATAAGGAGAATTTATAGGTGAAGTTTCAAAGTCATAATTTCAGGTCTCTCTAGGTGAAGAGGAAATTGAAGAATATTGTAAAAAAAATCACATATTTTATGCAGACTAAGTTGCAAAAAAGTTTGATCATGATCTCATATCCAGGAAGAGGTCGAGGATTCAAGAAAATTAAAAGGAGCAAACAGATCAGATAGTCCAACAACAACCTACCAGACAAGTTGAAAAATGGAAACAACATATCAACACATGCCAAAACGTTACAATTAATCGAGGAGAAAATTATAATAGTAAGCAAGATTTGGGGTTGTTGCATAAATCTAATTAGAAACCTATTATATATTCACAAAAAATCTTAAATCAGAACTTAAAGGAAGGGGAAAATTTTAAGACAATGAAAGAAATTCATTCTTTTAATTTATTAAAAGAACTAGAAAAGATCAAAGTTCCAATTCCCTTGTATGGGCTAGTAAAGACTCCTACTAATAAAAAGCAGGTTGTTGAATTTATAAATCTTTCACAATGTAAGCATTCAACATATGCAATTAATTCACGGGAGGATAGACTTGTGCTGATGTTTGGTCCACATGTGGAGGAAAAATATTCTTCTACACCACCGTTTTATATTTCTCTACTCATGCATACCTTTATTCTTAATAATTGTATGATGGATTCAGGTGCTTCTCATAATTTAATGCCACTTTCAGTTATGAAGCATTTAAAATTTAATATTACAAAACCATATAAAGACCTATATTCTCTTTATTCTAAAATGGTCAAATGTATGAGAGTAATAAAAAATTCAGTGTTTTCATTAGCTCAGATTCCTTCAAGAAGTATTGTAATGGATGTGGTTGTTGCAGATACACCAACCCGTTTTGGAATGCTGCTCTAGGTCTTGGGGAGCTAAACTCAGAGGAGTACTCAGACTGGATTTCACTGATGCTATTATTCCAGTATTTGGTTTGTGAATACTATCACAAATGAGGGTTAAATTAATTCTCCTGTTTATAGTCAGAAACATGATGATTTTTCTTGTTTCATGTTACAATAATCACAGGAAATTGTTGAAGATACGAAAGTGCAGCTCCCTTCAAGAATTAAAATCAAGGAGCTAACAGTTAGTAGAGACTGGAAGTTGTATTTTGATGGTGCATTTTCAAAAAAAATGGAATGGGGTTGAAGTTCTTCTACTTTCTCCAAATGGTCATTTTATTCCCTTCTCTTATAAATTATAATTTGACTCTAAAAATACTATCACTGAATATGAATCTCTGATTGTTGGTTTGCAAGCTACAAAAAATTTAGGAATATAATGTATTTCGATTTTTTGAGATTCACAGTTAGTAATTAAAAAAATCAAGAATCAATGTCAGGCTAAACATACAAGGCTGAAAACATATAGAAATGAAGTGTGGGATTTGGTGGATAACTATTTCAATGCTTTTGATATACAGTTTGTACCTAGGGAAGGTAATAGACTAATTGATTCATTGGAAGTGGCAGCTAGTACTTTTAAACCTCCATTGAATCCCAGGATAAGGTATGAAGTGAAAATTAGAAGTTGACCTTATGTTCCAGATAATGTAAAGTATTGGTAGGTGTTTGAAGAAGAAGAACAAATCAAATATTTTCTGGAAATGGTAGGTCAATTTTAAAATTTGGAAATTGATCAAGAGGATGAAACAAAGGAAGTTCAAGAAGGTGAATCAAGAAAAACATTTCCTTTAAATAATTCTATAGGAGATCAAAATATTATGCAATTGAATAATAATGTGATACCTAAAGTCTTGGTACCCTTGGAAATATATTTTAATGCAAATGATGTTGTTTTCAGTACTAAGAAGACAGATTCAAAAGATGACCTTGAAGTCTGTAATCTTGGAACAGAGCAGCAACCAAGCATGATGAAACTAGTCAAGGATATTCGAAATAATTTTAAGCATAGGTATGTAGATATTTTTAAGGAATATATAGATATATTTGCATGGTATTATGATTATCTAAATACTTATGATACTAGCATCATCGAGCATAGAATTCCTCTGGAGCCAGGGATTAAACCATTCAAGAATAAATTGATGGAGATTAATGTTTTATTACTACCATCAATTGAGAAGGAAGTCAAGAAATTATTGAAGGCTAAAATAATTGTTCCTCACATATATTCTGATTGGGTGGATAATTTAGTGCATGTAAGGAAGAAGAATGGGGAAATTTGGTTGTGTATTGACTTCTGAAATTTGAATCGGGCATCTTTGAAGGATAATTATACTCTTCCCAAAATGGATCACATATTGGAGAAACTTATATGATCTTCTAGATTATCGATGATTGATGGCTTTTCTGGGTACAATTAAATTTTAGTACAACCAAAAGATCAGGAAAATATGGCATTTACAACTCTATGGGGCACTTTTATGTATGCCAATATCCATTTTGGATTAATGGACATTTGTGCTACATTCCAGAAGGTTGTGGATATATCCTTTGTAAGTGAAAAGGAAAAGTTCTTAGTAATTTATTTGGATGACATCAAAATTTTCTCCAGATCAGATGAGGAGCATTTTAGGTCCCTATGTTACTAGTATAGTCCCTTATTGTTATTGTTATACCCCTGTAACCCCAATATTGCTATTATTGTGCCCTTACATTATTATTTTTAGGTCAGCTCGGATTATATTATGACCCCATGGACTCCTATATATAGAAGGAGGTTTTTCATTTGTATCATCCAAGAATTGTTCATTTATGTAATGTAAAGGAGGTTTTCCCCTTGAAGTGGCATATTTCTAAGGCGTTGATCTCTCTTTTCTTCTATTTTTGGAGCTGGTTTCATAACAGAGCATCTCACGAATTTACAACAAACTTTTGAAAATTGCGGAAGGTTTGGCTTATCCTTAAACCCCTAATAGTCTCATTTTTATTTGAAAGAAGTTAAATTTATTGGTCATATTATGTCAAAATAATGGGTTAATATAGATACAAAAAGAGTGGAAGCCATCAAGATCATACATCTGCCAAAGAAAAAAAAAGATATTGAAATTTTTCTAGGAAAGATAATTTTTCTAAGAAGGTTTGTCGTGAATTACACATAAATTGTTAAGGAAATTAATGATATATTGAAAAACGATGTAGAAATAAAATGGACTACAACTGCTAGGTAATATTCTTCCATAATTAAAGAATATTTTCAAGAAGCCCCTGTACTGGTGAGTCTTAATTATCAGAAGCCTTTTTAGATATTTTCATTTCCTTCCCCTTGTACTCTTGCATCAGTAATTTTATAGAGAAATAGAAAAAACAGGGAGCAACATGTAGAATTCTTCTGTAGGGTGTTAGGGGATGCAGAGTTTAAGTATAAAATTGTGGAAAAAAAGGCCTATGATTTAGTGAAAGCACTAAAGGCCTTTAGAGTTTATATTCTTCAATCTCAAATTAATTCTTATGTTCTTAATTCTTCTATCCAGGATGTATTTCCTTAGAGTGATAGTGAAGAAAAGCATGGAAAATGGATTAAAAAAATCCAAGAATATGATATGGAAATTAAGCCAACTAAGTTGGTGAAAGGAAAAGGACTAGAAAATATATTAACATAAGTGAATCTTCAAGCTATTAGAATTAATCTGCTAGCTGAAGTTGAATCCAAAACTGAAGAAGAGAAAGGTAAAATTGAAGAGCTTGATAACAAGATTCAATATAAGCATCTGTGTTCCCAGTCATATAAATATATTTTCCATTATTTATGTTTCATTATTTTCCCTTATTCTTTAAATAGAACAAAATATAAATCTCTCAAAGTCAAATCTAAAAATTATGTAATCTAAAATGGAAGGTTGTATTGGACAAATCCAGCTAATATTTTACTACTATGTTTAATGGAAGGAGAAAATATAGAAGTTGTGAATGAATATCATGGATGCCTTTGCGGTGGACATTACAATTGGAAAAATGGAACACACAAAATTTTTAAGGTTTGTTTCTTTTTTCCCTCTCTATTTCCCGATGTTTATATACCTGTGAGAAGTTGTGGAAAATGCCAAATATTTGTTGAAAACAACATATTAGCACCATTAGCATTGATTCTCGTGTTTGTGAAAGAACCCTTTAAACAATGGTGGTTGGACTTCATAGGAGAAATAAATCCACCCTCCAATGGACAACATAGATGGATTTTAATGGGTACAAATTATTTTACTAAATGGTTATAAGTTGTTCCAATGAGGAGGCCTAATGATGCAGTGGTAATTAAATTCTTGGAAGAAAATATTTTAAGTAGGTTTGGTTGTCCAAAAAGGCTAGTAGCAGATAATGCTCATGTTTTCAGATATGAAAATCAGGTTGATTTCTGTCAGAAATATAATGTGATACTTTCTCCTTATACCAACTATCACCCCTAGGGCAACAGATTGGCATAACCTTCAAATAAAGCTATGGTGAAAATACTTAAGAAAAAAATTATAGAAAATCAGAAAAACTGGGATTCAAATTGAAAATTTTCCTATGGGAAAACAAAATTACTACTGGGAGGTCGATCAGAAAATCACCTTTTGAGTTAGTATATGGTACAATTGCTTTATTTCCTAGACAGTTAGTAAAAACCTTTTGTGGAACTTATCAAAGATGCACAGAAAGAATCAAATGCACTCACAAGAAGAATGAATCAATTGGTATAATTGAATGAAAATAAGGAGGAAGTTGATTAATTACCAAGAGAAGATGAAATTAATATTTGACATAAAAGTGAAATATATTCTTTTTCATCCTAAATATTTGGTTCTTCGATGGGATGCAAGGAGAGAAGATAAAGGCAAGCATGGAAATTTTGATCCCTTATGGTTTGGTCCTTTCAAAATTGTAGAAGCCAGAGCTCATAAAACTCCCATTCTGGAGAATATGGATGGTGAATGGTTGCAGTTTTTTATGAATGGGAAGTATGTGAAACATTACTTCCAGCACTGACTTTATTTCATTTTATTATTGTTTATATATTGTGTGAATATTCGATGAGCTCTTCATTTTAATGTTTTAAGATATAATTTTGACTCCATGCCCGAGGTGAAGGTACTAATCTACAGTTCCTAGTGTTCCGCCTCAGAAACACTATCCCTAGGTGGAGCCAGATGTTGTAGCTCTTTTTAATTTTCCTATACATTCAAAAATGTATATAGTTGTAAATAAAATAAAAATAAAAAATCGTAGTCAAAATCAGAAAAAAAATGAAAAAGTTGAGTGTTAGATGTTATTTTAATTTTTATTAAATACATAATGATGGATTAAGGGTGAAAATTTAGTTTTATGCAGTTTTAAAGAAATTAACACGATATTTTTTGGGCACCAATGTACTTACGTTTCTAGGGTTAAATGTCATGCAATTGCTCGAGCGCAATTGAAAGAAACCATGGGATCCATCAGATAGAGAAAACCTGATTGGATAACTTGACCGACAGTTAATTCACTGATTCCCTCCATAAAAAAATTAAAGGTTTTGATCAAGTTGCCGATCAATAGGCGAGGATGATTGCGGGGGGAATCTGTCAAGTTTTTCTCATAGAGGAGTCTACCCTCGTATTACATCAATAGACTAACACAAGTTCCATGTGGCCATTTCGCCATCACGTCATTCACAACGTCATCAATTTTTAAAAGTTCCTGGATTGTGTATTTATCTTTTAATTTCAATTTTCCAAAATGTAATGATCAAAGTAACAATCATTTCTGAAGTAGTTTAGGAATACATCAGTTAGCAGTTGAGAGTTTTTTAATTTTCTCATTTTGAAAATTTTGAATCAGATTATAATTAAGAGGAAGAGAATGGGTTTCAATTTTTTGGCCTTAGAAGAAAAAATTTTGGTATTTTGGATCTTCATGTGCATATGAATAAATATTTCAAGTGATTCTAGAATTTGTTGAGTATGATTTTTCTTGCTAGCTTCATCTTATTTTTATTTCATTCTTCTTTATAATTGAGTAATGAAGTTGTTGGTCATTAATTTTACAATTTTGTAAATTAAAGTTCAATATTTAATGACGTGATCCTCTTTTCTATATTTCACTTCCTAATACTTACATTTTTCTTCTAAAGTTGGAAACAAGAGATTTTGCATACGCAACCTATTGCTAAAGACTTTCCACCATCACTTATTTCTATCCTATATTTCCATTTTTATTCAACATCAGAAGACAATTGTGAAAGACTATTCTCACACTCAGGACTGGTAAGGATTAAATCTATGGGTTTAAGAACATTGTGACAATAAACTCTTTTCATCATGATTTTTAATAAATGTCTTGGGCACTGACTTATTTTCAAATGGGGGTTGTATCTCAAGGTACAACACTACTAAATGACTAGGATGAGGCACCATAGTTGGCATAGAAGATGGTGTGGGCATGGAAAAGTTAGAGAAATTTGCAGGAGCTATAGATGAGACTGGTCGAAGACCCCAGGAAGAAGTGAGATGCATATACAGAGGAGTATATATGGCCCCACTAAGAGGTGGAAATGATGACATGGAAGCATACATTTCTGATGTAGAATACAACAAGGTCTCAGACTCTTCCATAGGGTACACAGGGAAAATTTTAGGGGCTAATATTCGCAAGTGGGATACTTTTGCATGTTTTTTCAAAAAAAAAAAGATTCGCCAATTTCCATTTTTTCTAAAATGATTCACCCAAATTTTATAGTACACCATGATTTTACCTTAAAAATCGCCAAAATTTATATTGGCTGATATAAAATCATTGGAAATATAAATATTTCTACAAAAATATCGCCAAAATATTTACAATTTGCATATGAAGGACTCGTAAGATTCGCCAAGGTTTCTAAAATTTAAGATAAACTTCCATACTTAAAATTTTCCTTGAGGGTACACAACTAAAAAGGGTACAAAAGTATAATTAGGTGTAGAATTGTTCGATTTTAGCCGCAACAATGCAGGTCCTATTACATCGGTCAAAGGTGGATTGGCAAGAGTAGAAAAATCGTCTTCCAAAGTCTCAATAAAAATCATATCACTACTAGAAGGACCACATAAAGACTTGAATACTATGCGTTGGTCTAAGTCTTGAGCACTGACAGTCACTCTCCATGCATGAGTAACAATTCCACCTCATTCATGAGGTAAATCGTGAAGACGACGTGACTGACGGTGGATAAATTCATCCGAGGTGAAAATTATAAATTAATATAATTATGTTAGTGAAAATACCCTAGGGAAAAAAATACTGACTCAGACCAAACAACACACACTAGAAACATCCTGAAAGATAACACATGCAAAAAAATATACAAATAAGTTGGTTGTGGAGAAATTATACTATCGATTTGCTTCCTAGCCCTTTCAATTGCGAACTTGGCAAAAGTACCCTCACTATACATGGAATACCTCGAGAGGACTGAGATAGCTTGAATAATATCTATCTGAGGTATAGATAAGATGGAAATGAACCTGGACCTATGTATGATACCTAAAATATAGGCCACTATGGTCACCATTGATAATAATATGAACTCGCGAGACAGTTGCAGGAAAAATCCACATACAAGGGCAGGACACTTCAACCCAAAAAGGGATCCTAGACTGAAACCCCCTTGCTAGTTACCTCCCAAGTGGTCCCCAACTGCTACATCAAACACTAATAACACCATTTTTATGCATGCAATCTCCTATATATAATGCCACTCGAAGCTAAGAAGAATGTGTCATGTCACCCTGCCTATCCCAAGTGTGACCTCATGCTTGACCCTCTTGTTAGAAGGGATTCCTAGACCGAATTACTGCAAATGGGCTTAAATACATATCGCAATATTCTAAGTTGATTTTGTAGTATTGCAACAGTTAAATCACTCTCCTATATCCAAGACCCTAGCCTAAGCTAGTGTTGGTGTACTACCAGTAAAAATAAAAGACAAATATAGTTAATTTTAATAACATGTTTATTTTAAATGGTTGATATTTACACAGTAGGATGCGTCGTGAAAATGAGATGGTGTGAACGACTCTTGTTAGTCACCCTATTGCAGTTAGATGTATTTTTTTATTTTTAACTTCAATGAAATCTAACTACAGGAGGGCAAGAGTTTTCACAACACACCAAAGCCTACTGTGATGCTCCTCTTAGTAAATCTTCTTAAATGAAAATTATCCCAAAATTTGTGAATTAATGTCCCAAAAATAATCCAAAAAGGAAAACCAAAGTAACCGTAAAGAAACCAAAGAAAATTTCCCAAGAAAGAACGCAAAGAACTCCAAAACTGTCACAGCAAGGGAAATAAAACCCAATCAAACAAGCACACTCAAATAAATCAAACTGAAATCCAAAAGTGAAAAAAGGAAGGCAATGTCAACAAGTTAGGGTTGCATTACAATGTCTCAATGAAGGCCAATTTTTTACAATGGATCAACGAAGGCCAATGTTTTACAATGGTCAAAATCAGACCCTATAGGAAGGACGGACTAGACAAGATCATATGAGGGTGAGAAGAGGCAATGAAAAAATGTAATATTCCCAAATGGGGAAAGCAACAATATAGCTCATAAAATGAAAGAAGCAGAAAATATTTAACACATGGAACCATGAGACCAATATTGAGTCATAAAATTATGTATTAGACAAACAAATCAATACAAAATAGTGAGGCATAAACCATATACAATGAGAAAACAAGCCTCCCATAAGAAATCACTCCCAAATATGAGCTGTTGTTACAATAAAAAATGTTGGAGAGAAAATACAGTGCAGTCATACTAAGAATAACTACAGCTGGAGATGATACAATGATATAAAAATACTTATATAGGCCCCAATAGAGTCTAGACATACAGATCTGGGCACTATATCAGCTTTCCAAGACAACACAAGAGGGTTTCCGGAAAATGCACACAATGTGTCAATGTAAGTTACAACCCTAGGGCTGGAGATATGCTGAAACAATAGAAATGAGAAGATATGGCTGAATCTAATGTATAAACCTACAACTCTTCTCCTGTAGGTCCTCGGGATGAAAGAATGGCTCCTCCACTGAAGAAATCACCTCCCAAAATAGCCACTGCAACTACCCCTGCACCTCCTCCCTAAAATAATGTAGACCTGGACTAAAAATGCGTTGTATGGGAAAAATAATCCTTAGCCTACTGGTAAATGTGTAAAATAATCTCAAGGGGATTCTTTATAGGCCTTGCAATGGATGGAAGCCTTCCTCCACTGTAAAACTAGCTTTGGAGACACCCAATCTAATTCTGCACTGCTACAAACTGCAACACAGTACAATATTCTGCAGAAACTGCACTGATGAATAAAGTTGTAGCCTGGCCTTAATTTTAAATGTGGAAATGAAGTGAAATACTCCTTTAAGAGGCCTCTCAAGGAAATATATGGGATTCCCGCTTGAGAACACCCTGTGCTAAACAGCATAGCAATCTCAACTAAACAGCTGAAGAATGCAAGAAGTCTAAACAGACCACATAAAAAATAATAACCTAAAACATACCAATATGGTTTCCATCCTCTTCCTTATATAAGTTATGAGTTTCCTTTCCCTTGGCCCCACTCAATTAGGTCATTTCCTTCATGCAATCAATCTCCCTCCAAAATTGCGGTATTCCTCATTTAATGTCCACTCCTCCATAACGTCGTTGTTGAGTTGGTCAAGGTTGACCTATTCAACATGATCCAACCCTTGTTTGTACCCAAAGCTGCTTTATTTAACTTCTTAGAAGGTGTCCTTTCACACTTGAATTGTTTTTATTGCTACTTAGGAGATTTATGGGCCTCCCTACACATTTAATCACCTACCTAGTGACAAAATAATCCATAATATTCCATTTAGCTAAAACCTAAATTTTAAGAATATTATAGTCCTCTCCCCCAAAATGTTGCTTGTCCTCAAGAAGATGTAAAGGTGGAACAAACTCCTCCCCTCCTCCTGTTGTGGCCTCCTCATCAATATTCTCCACCATTTCTTCAAATATTCTTCAATAATTATGTCTCCCAATGGTTCCTCCCAAGTGTGCAAGTTGGCCTTTGGTGGATAAACCAAATGGATTTCATCATGAGAAAATGGAAGGTTTATATGGAAACCTTCTTGTTGTCCAATGGCCTCTCCAAGGTAGGAGTGATGACAAGCATAGGGGATCTCATTCTCAATGAGAGGCTCCCATTTCCATGCTATCATCCAAATAAAATGAATCACCTTCCAGCATGGTAATTCATAGAAAAGTTCCTCCCAAATGTTCATGAGAGGCATATCCCAAGTAATCAAAACAATAATATGGCCCACGTCATAAAAAAACAAGTGATCTATTGTAGTGGCCATATTATTTCCCATGCTACCTTTGAAACATGAACCATAAAAGGTGTGGGAAATTTCACTTCCCATGGACACATCCAACCAATGTTCCTTCCCTCCAATCATGTTTCCAATAGAGATAAGCACAACATCAGCATATGGAATCATAATCAAGGTCATGCTAGCTGCCATGTGTAGTAAAGGTGAAGGACAGTGGTCCCTCATGTGCAACCAACACAGTTTTTCTCCCAACTTCCATAGAATACGATATAACAAGTGTTCCTCCCACCACTCGTTTGCTGCCCCATTCTTCTTGCATGCTTGTAAAAGGTGTATGAAGTTTGGTATCAATGAAGCACACCATGAATAATAAATCATCTCCCCACAATCTTCTAGGGGATGTTCAAAATCATCATTTCTCATGGCCCCAAGTATCCCATGAAGCCAATAAGAAAGAATGCTCCCTCTTGGAGCAATGCCATGCACATGTGTGTTAAGAAAATGAAATTATATAGTAAATCTATCATGATGCTCAAAAATATAATCCTTACCATACACTTGGTTCAAACCATTGAGGTAGCTCATGGATGAGCTCCCTCTCCCACCTAATGAGTAAGGAGGTGGTGATGGTAACTCTTCCCAAGGGTTATGTTCATCCTCACCCTCAAAACAATCCATGCACTTCCTCATATGATAGTTCTTCTCTTTGAAATCTTCCCACATGAATCCTTCCAGGATAGTATGGTATGTTCTATTGAAACCAGTGGGATTGGAAAACAAGATCTCATAGGTTGCATGTAGTAGTTTATCTTTGAGTTTTTAGTCTCTTGTCAAGTAGATCTGATCATGGAAATAAATGACTCCATCAACCACTCTATACTTCCCATCTATCACTTGCCCATCAAGAGCCTTACATGTGAAGAGGTTCTTGGAATATTCCACCAATAGTTGGGACTCCCAATATGGATCTAGGATTCCCAACAATGACAACATTGTAGAAATCTAAGATGAAGCACATGTCACATCACAACTCTCATATTTGACATGCTCAATGCCAAAGCCACATGTTGGAGGATTGTTACCACACCTTTGCTACCTAACTTGTAGCTGACCTTGCCCAAAACAAGATTGGAGTACATGGAAGTCAACCTCCTCTTGAAGGTTGTCTCTCCTCCAAAACTTCCTTTGTTTGGCCAATGCATACAGGAGTGTCAATAAACTCTTGTCATATTAAAAAATATTCCTCATGTGAGGGAGTATCATTTGCTGCCCCAAGGTTATGGAGTAGCCCCTTGTCACCATGGTCATGTCATCATAGATTTCTGAATCATTATCTTTCAGTGCAAATGGCTGAGTGTGGGATTGAAATGTCCATATCCGAAAATTTCTCACCTTTCCTTTGAACAGAAAAAAGGTTCTATGCGATGTGCTAGCTCCTCCTAAGGCTCCTTCCTTAGTCAAATGTAGCAATGCTGCACCATGTTGAGAGAACTCTTTATTCATCTTCCAATCAAGGGGTCTCCCTAGTGGAATGCCCCCATGTAAAGAGACATCAAAATCTGATGTAGACTGTATAGGTGAGTGGACTAATTTGTCCCTTCCTTTATTGCATAAACCAGTCTCCTTCTTTTTTTTATAAACCCCTTGAAATATACAAGGGTGCATGCTCCTCATCCTTAGATGTTGATCCACATTTTCTTCTCCCCCTTTGATCAAGGTGTTGTTTCTCATCACATGCTTCTCTTTGGGAAATTTTTGCAAAGATGTAAAAGCTCCTCTAAGTGAAGCAATAGCTTCATATCCATCCCCATGGGGTGATGGTTCTTCTCCTAAGGTGACATATTTGTTACTTCCTCACTCCTCTTCCTCCTCATTAATATTTGATAATACCTCATCAGCAATGAGAGACCCTAGATCTTGTTTTTCCCTTGAAGCAGGAACTCCATGTCTTCCTTTTGAGAAGAAAGCTCTTCCTACAATGGGGATCTTGCCCTTGGCAAGGTATCATACATGATTTTATCCCCCTCAAGAAAAATATGAAGTGGAGTTGGTGCATTGGATCTTTCCAACTTTATGTTTTGAATGATTATGTTTTCATATCTCTATCAAAGATGTTTCAGATTGTTTTACATCAAATATCTTCACTAATATCTTAGTGAATCTTGCATAAGAAGTAATATTTGTGTGATTAAATGAAGATGATTCATAAAACCACCAAGTATGAGCCTTACCTTCAAGATGTCGCGTTGCTATCCTAAGGGCTTCCTTTTCTGAAACTTGATGTAGATGCAAATATGAGTCTAACTGATCTATCCAATCCTTGGTTGTGCATTTGGATGACCCATAAAAATTTTGGTAGGAAGAATCTATCTCTTCTCCTTCTGTTGTGATTGCTGGGTCTTCTCTCCTCCTTTAGTTGGAAAAAATCTTGGAAGTTCAAGTGCTCCTTGAATCTCCAAGGTTGAGATTCATACTCCTGAAGATAGTCACTCAAAGTCTCCTCCTTTGGTGCATCTTCTTCCTCCATCTCTCTTGTAGTAAATATGGGCATAAAACTGCACTGTGAATCATGATGTGTGGTTACATTTCCACACCCATCATGCAAAAATATAGGGCTTGCTTCATATTCAAATCCCTTTGGAGATTCCCTACACATATTCCTTCTCATCTTCTTGATATATCCCATGATGCTCTGCATAGTTTGAAAAATAAGCTTTGAGAGCTCCTCTTCCTCTCTTCCTCCAAATAATGGAGTATTGTTTTTGTTTCTTCTTTATATCTCCTCTTCTTGTGAGAAGTTTCTCCTTATAGTGACATATTGGCTTAATGCACATGCTGAGCCAAGATTATGCTCCGATACCACTGTAATATTCCCAAATGGGGAAAGCAACAATATAGATCATAAAATGAAAGCAACAAAAAATATTTAACACATGGAACCATGAGACCAATATGGAGTCATAAAATTATGTATTAGGACAAAAAATCAATACAAAATAGTGAGGCATAAACCATATACAATGAGAAAACAAGCCTCCCATAAGAAATCACTCCCAAAGATGAGTTTATTTTACAATACAAAATGCTGGAGAGAAAATAAAACACACTCATACTAATAATAAATATAGCTGGAGATGATACAATGATATAAAAATACTGATATAAGCCCTAATAGAGTCTAGACATACAGATCTGGGCACTAGATCAGCTTTCCAAGACAACCCAAGAGGGTTTCCAGAAAATGCACACAATGTGCCAATGTAAGCTGCAACCCTAGGGATGAAGATATGCTGCAACAATAGAAATGAGAAGATATGACTAAATCTTATGTAGAAACCTAAAAATCTTCTCCAATAGATCCTTCGTATGAAAGAATGGCTCCTCCACTGAAGAAATCACCTCCCAAAACAACCACTTCAACTACCCCTGAACTCCTCCCTAAAATAACACAGATCTGGACTGAAACTCCACTGCAGGGGATAAACAATCATTATCCTACTGCTAAATGTGTCAAATAAGCTCAAGGGGCTTCTTCACAGGCCTTCCAATGGATGGAAACCTTCCTCCACTGCAAAACTAGCTCTGAAGACACCCGATCTAATTCTCCACTACGACAACCTGCAACACATCACAATATTATGTAGAAACTATGCTGAAGAAGAAAGCTTAGCTTGGCCTTAAGCCTGAATGTGGAAATGAAGTGCAATTCTCCTCCAAGATTCCTCTGAAGGAAAGAGATGGCATTCCCGCTCGAGAACACCCGGTGCTAAACAACACAACAATTTCAACTAAAGAGCTGAAGAATGTAAGATTTCTAAACATACCATATACAAAATAATAATCTAAAACATACCTATATGGCTGCCATCGTCTTCCTTATATAAGTTATGAGCTTCCTTTCCCTTGGCCCCACTCAATTAGGTCATTTCCTTCATTCAATCAATCTCCCTCCAAAACTGCATTATTCCTCATTTAATGTCCACTCTTCCATAACAGCGTTGTTGACTTGGTCAAGGTTGACCTGTTCAACATGATAAAAACCTGTTTCATACCCAAAGGTGCTTTATTTCTCTGCTTATAAGGTCTTGTTTCACACTTGAAGTGTTTTTATTATTGCTAAGGAGATTTATGGGCCTCCCTACCCATTTATTCACCTACCTGTTGACAAAATAATCCATAATATTCCATTTAGATAAAAGACAATATTACAGTCCTCCCCTCCAAAATTTTGCTTGTCCTCAAGAAACTGAAAGGTGGAAGAAAATCCTCCCCTCCTCCTCTTGTGGCCTCATCATCAATAGTCTCCACCATTGCTTCATATATTCTTCAATAATTCTTTCTCCTAATGGTTCCTCCCAAGTGTGCAAGTTGGCCTTTGGTGGATGAACCAAATGGCTTTCATCATTAGAAAATGGAAGGACTGTATGGAAACCTTCTTGCTATCCAATGGCCTCTCCAAGGTAGGAGTGATGACAAGCATAAGGGATCTCATTCTCAATGAGAGGCTCCCATTTCCATGCTATCATTCAATTGAAATGAATCACCTTCCAACATGGTAATTCATAGAAAAGTTCCTCCCAAATGTTCATGAGAGGCATATCCAAAGTACTCCAAACAATCATATGGCCCACCTCATAAAGAAACAAGTGATCTATTGTAGTGGCCATATTATTTCTCATGCTCCCTTTGAAACATGAAGCATAAAAGGTGTGGGAAATTTCACTTCCCATGGACACATCCAACCAATGTTCCTTCCCTCCAATCATGATCCCAACAGAGATAAGCACAACATCAGCATATGGAATCATAATTAAGGCCATGATAGCTACCACATGTATTAAAGGTGAAGGACAATGGTCCCTCATGTGCAACCAACGCAGTTTTTCTCCCAACTACCATATAATATGATATAACAAGTGTTACTCCCACCACTTGTTTGTTTCCCCATTCATCTTGCATGCTTGGAAAAGGTGTATTAAGTTTGGTGTCAATGAAGCACACCATGAATAATACATCATCTCCCCACAATCTTCTAGGGGATGTTCAACATCATCATTGCTCATGGCCCCAAGTACCCTATGAAGCCAATAAGAAAGAGTGCCCTCTCTTGGAGAAATGCCATGCACATGTGTGTTAAGAAAATGCAAGTATATAGTAAATCTATCATGATGCTTAGAAATGAAATCCTTACCATACACTTGGTTCAAACCAATGAGGTAGCTCATGGATGAGCTCCCTCTCCCACCTAATGAGTAAGGAGGTGGTGATGATAACTCTTCCAAATTTTTTATGTTTCTCCTCACTCTCGAAACAAACCATGCACTTCCTCATATGATAATGCATCTCCTCTTTGAACTATTCCCACATGAATGCTTCCAAGATAGTATGGTATGTTCTAATGAAACGAGTGGGATTGGAAAACAAGATCTCATAGGTTGCATGTAGTAGTTTATCTTTGAGTTTTGAGTCTCTATTCAAGTAGATCTAAACATGGAAATAAATGACTCCATCAACAAAACTATACCTCCCATCTATCAATTGCCCATCAAGAACCTTACATGTGAAGAGGTTCTTGGAATATTCCACCAATAGTTGGGACTCCCAATATGAATCTAGGCTTCCTAACAATGACAACGATGTAGAAACTTGAGATGAAGCACTTGTCACATCACAAATCTCATCTTTGACATGCTCAATGCCAAAGCCACATGTTGGAGGATTTTTACCCCAGCTTTGTTGCCTCTCTTGTAGCTAATCTTTCCCAAGACAAGATTGGAGTACATGGAAGTCAACCTCCTCTTAAAGGCTGTCTCTCCTCCAAAACATCATTTGTTTGGCCAATGCATACAAGAGTGTCAATAACCTCTTTTCATATTCATAAATCTTCCTCATGTGAGGGAGTATCATTTCTTGCCCCAATTTTATGGAGTAGCCCCTTGTAACCATGCTCATGTCATCATATATTTCTGAATCACTATCTTTCAGTGCAAATGGTTGAGTGTGGGATGGAAATGTCCATATCTGAAAATTGCTCACCTTTCCTTTGAACCCACAAAAGGTTCTCTATGTTGTGCTAGCTCCTCCCAAGGCTCCTTCCTTAGCCAAATGTATCAATGTTTCACCATGTTGAGAGAACTCTTTATTCATCTTCCAATTAGGGGGTATCCCTGGTGGAATGCCCCCATGTAAAGAGACATCAAAATCTGAAGTAGACTGCGTAGGTGAGTGGACTAATTTGTCCCTTCCTTCATTGCATAAATCAGTCTCCTTCTTTTGTTTATAAACCCCTTGAAATAAATAAGGGTGCATGCTCCTCATCCTTAGATGTTGATCCATGTTTTGTTGCCCCCCTTTGATCAAGGTGTTGTTGCTCATCACATGCTGCTCTTTGGGAACTTCTTGCAAAGATGTAAAAGCTCCTCTAATTGAAGCAATAGCTTCATGTCCATCCCCATGGGGTGATGGTTCTTCTTCTGAAGTGACAACACTGTTACTTTGTCTCTGCTCTTCCTCCTCATTAATACTTGAGAATACCTCATCAACAATGAGAGACCCTAGATCTTGGTTTTCCTTTGAAGGAGGAATCTCCATGTCTTTGTTTTGAGAAGAAATATCTTCCTACAATGGGGATCTTGCCCTTGGAAAGGTATCATAAAGGTTTGTATCCCCCTCAAGAGAAATTTGAAGTGGATTTGGTGCATTGGATCTTTCCAACACAACCAAAGGTTTTGAATGATTATGTTTTGCTAGCTCTATCAAAGATGTTTCAGATTGTCTTACATCAAATCTCTTCACTAATCTCTTAGTGAATCTTGCGTAAGAAGTAATATTTGCATGATTAAATGAAGATGATTCATAAAACCACCAAGTATGAGCCTTTTCTTCAAGATGCAGCGCTGCTATCCTAAGGGATTCCTTTTCTAAAACTTGATGTAGATGCAAATATGAGTCTAGCTGATCTATCCAATCCTTGGCTGTGCATTTGTATGACCCATAAAAATTTGGTAGAAAGAATCTAACTCTTCTACTTATGTTGTGATTTTTGGGTCTTCTCTCCTCCTTGAGTTGGAAAAACTCTTGGAATTTCAAGTGCTTCTTGAATCTCCAAGGCTGAGATTCATACTCCTGAAGATAGTCACTCAAAGTCTCCTGCTTGGTGCATCTTCTTCCTCCATCTCTCTTGCAGTAAATCTGGGCATAAAACGATGGTGTGAATCATGATGTGTGGCTTCATGCTCACACCCATCATGAAAAAATATAGGGTTTTCTTCATATTCAAAACCCTTTGGAAATTCCCTACACATCTCCCTTCTCATCTTCTTGATATCTCCCTTGACGCTCTGCACAGTTTGAAAAAGAAGCTTTGAGAGCTCCTCTTCCTCTCTTCCTCCAAATAATGGAGTCTTATTTTTGTTTCTTTTGTACATCTCCTATTCTTGTGAGAAGCTCCTCCTTATAGTGACATATTGACTGAATGCATAGGTTGAGCCAATATTATGCTCCGATACCACTGTAATATTCCCAAATGCGGAAAGCAACAATATAGCTCATAAAATGAAAGCAGCAGAAAATATTTAAAAAATGGAACCATGAGACCAATATGGGGTCATAACATTATGTATTAGGACAACAAATCAATATAAAATGGTGAGGCATAAACCATATACAATGAGAAAACAAGCCTCCCATAAGCAATCACTCCCAAATATGAGGTGTTGTTACAATACAAAATGCCGGAGAGAAACTACAACGCAGTCATACTAAGAATAAATACAGCTAGAGATGATACTATGATATAAAAATACTTATATAAGCCCCAATAGAGCCTATACATATAGATCTAGTCACTAGATCGGCTTTCCAAGACAACCCAAGAGGGTTTCCAGAAAATGCGCACAATGTACCAATGTAAGCTACAACCCTAGGGCTGAAGATATGCTGCAACAAAATAAATGAGAAGATATGGTTGAAGCTGACGTAGAAACCTACAACTCTTCTCTAATAGATCCTCTGGATGAAATAATGGCTCCTCCACTGAAGAAATCACCTCCCAAAACAGCCCCTGCAACTACCCCTGCAACTCCTCCCTAAAATAACGTAGATCTGGACTGAAACTGCTCTCTAGGGGAAAAATAATCCTTATCCTACTGCTAAATGTGTCAAATAAGCTCAAGGGGCTTCTTTACATGCCTTCCAATGGATGGAAACCTTACTCCACTGCAAAACTAGCTCTGAAGACACCCGATCTAATTCTCCACTGCTGCAACCTGCAACACAACAAAACATTCTATAGAAACTGCGATGATGAAGAAATTTGTAGCTTGGCCTTTAGCCTGAATGTGTAAATGATGTGAAATTATCCTCCAAGAGTCCTCTCAAGGAAAGATATGGGATTCCCACTCGGGAACACCCGGTGTTAATCAACACAACAATCTCAACTAAACAACTGAAGAATGCTAGAAGTCTAAACAGACCACATACAAAATAATAATCTAAAACATACCCATATGGCTACCATCCTCTTCCTTATGTAAGTTATGAGTTTCATTGCCCTTGGCCCCACTCAATTAGGTCATTTATTTCATGCAATCAATCTCCCTCCAAAACTGTGTTATTCCTCATTTAATGTCCACTCCTCCATAATAGCGATGTTCACTTGGTCAAGGTTGACCTACTCAACTTTATCCAACCCTTGTTCATAACCAAAGGTGCTTTATTTTGCTGATTAGAAGGTCTCCTTTCACAGTTGAAGTTTTTTTATTGCTGCTAAGGAGATTTATGGGCCTCCCTACACATTTATTCAACTACCTAGTGAAGAAATAATCCATAATATTCCATTTAGCTAAAATATAAATTTTAGGAATATTATAGTGCTCCCCTCCAAAATGTTGCTTGCCCTCAGGAAACTATAAAGGTGGAAAAAAATCCTCCCCTCCTCCTCTTGTGGCCTCCTCATCAATAGTATCCACCATTGCTTGAGATATTCTTCAATAATTCTGTCTCCCAATGGTTCCTCGCAAGTGTGCAAGTTGGCCTTTGGTGGATAAACAAAATGGTTTTCATCATGAGAAAATGGAAGGTATATATGGAAACCTTATTGCTTTCCAATGGCCTCTCCAAGGTAGGAGTGATGACAAGCATAGGGGATCTCATTCTCAATGAGAGACTCCCATTTCCATGCTATCATCCAATTGAAATGAATCACCTTCCAGCATGGTAATTCATAGAAAAGTTCCTCCCAAATGTTCATGAGAGGCATATCCCAAGTATTCCAAACAATCATATGGCCCACCTCATAAAGAAACAAGTGATATACTATAGTGGTCATATTAGTTCCCATGCTCCCTTTGCAACATGAAGCATAAAAGGTGTGGGAAATTTCACTTCCCATGGACACATCCAATTAATGTGCCTTCCCTCCAATCATGTTCCCAATAGAGATAAGCATAACATCAGCATATGGAATCATAATCAAGGTCATTCTAGTTGCCATGTGTATTAAAGGTAAAGGACAATGGTCCCTTATGTGCAACCAGCGTATTTTTTCTACCAAATTCCATAGAATATGATATAACCAGTGTTCCTCCTACCACTTGTTTGTTGCCCCATTCTTCTTGCATGCTTGGAAAAGGTGTATGAGGTTTGGTGTCAATGAAGCACACCATGAAGAATACATCATCTCCGCACAAAATTCTAGGGGATTTTCAACGTCATCATTTCTCATGGCCCCAAGTAGCCCATGAAGCCAATAAGAAAGAGTGCCCCCTCTTGGAGCAATGCCCTGCACATGTGTGTTAAGAAAATGCAAGTATATAGTAAATCTATCATGATGCCCATAAATGCAATCCTTACCATACACTTGGTTCAAACGATTGAGGTAGCTCATGGATGATCTCCCTCTCCCACCTAATGAGTAAGGAGGTGGTGATGATAACTCTTCCCAAGAGTTATGTTTCTCCTCACCCTCCAAACAATCCATGTAATTCCTCATAGGATAGTGCATCTCCTCTTTGAAATATTCCCATATGAATCCTTCCAAGATAGTATGGTATGTTCTAATGAAACCAGTGTTATTGGAAAACAATATCTCATAGGTGTCATGTAGTAGATTATCTTTGAGTTTTGAGTCTCTAGTCAAGTAGATCTGATCATAGAAATAAATGACTCCATAAACCACTCTATACCTCCCATCTATCACTTTCCCATTAAGAACCTTACATGTGAAGAGGTTCTTGGAATATTCCACCAATATTTGGGACTCCCAATATAGATCTAGGCTTCCCAACAATGGTAGCATTGTAGAAATATGAGATGAAGTACCTATCACATCACAACTCTCATCTTTTACATGCTCAATTCCAGAGCCACATGTTGGAGGATTGTTACCCTGCCTTTGTTGCCTCTCTTGTACCTGAGCTTTCCTAAGACAAGATTGGAGTACATGGAATTCAACCTCCTCTTGAAGGTTGTCTCTCCTCCAAAACTTCCTTTGTTTGGCCAATGCATACAAGAGTGTCAATAACCTCTTGTCATATTCATAAATCTTCCTCATGTGAGAGAGTATCATTTATTTCCCCAAGGTTATGGAGTAGCCCCTTGTCACCATGCTCATATCATCATAGATTTCTAAATCATTATCTTTCAACACAAATGGCTGAGTGAGGGATGGAAATGTCCACATTCGAAAATTTCTCACCTTTACTTTGAACCCACCAAAGGTTCTCTGCATTGTGCTAGCTCCTCCCAAGGCTCCTTCCTTAGCCAAATGTATCAATGTTGCACCATGTTGAGAGAAATATTTATTCATCTTCCAATAAGGGTGTTAGGGTGTTTCCCTGGTGGAATGCCCCCATGTAAAGAGACATCAAAATCTGAAGTAGACTGTATAGGTGAGTGGACTAATTTGTCCCTTCCTTCATTGCATAAATCGGTCTCCTTATTTTGTTTATAAACCCCTTGAAATAAACAAGGGGGCATGCTCCTCATCCTTAGATGTTGATCCACCTTTTCTTCTCCCCCTTTGATCAAGGTGTTTCTGCCCATCACATGTTGCTCTTTGGGAACTTTTTGCAAAGATGTAAAAGCTCCTCTAAGTGAAGCAATAGCTTCATGTCTATCCCCATGGGGTGATGGTTCTTGTCCTGAAGTGACAACTCTGTTACTTCCTCTTTGATCTTTCTCCTCATTAATATTTTATAATATCTCATCAATAATGAGAGACCCTAGATCTTGTTTTCCGCTTGAAGGAGGAAACACCATGTCTTCATTTTGAGAAGAAAGCTCTTCCCTCAATGGGGATCTTGCCCTTGGAAAGGTACCATACAGGTTTTTATCCCCCTCAAGAGGAATCTGAAGTGGATTTGGTGCATTGGTTCTTTCAAACTCATGTAAAGGTTTTGAATGATTATGTTCTACTAGCTCTATCAAAGATGTTTCAGATTGTTTTACATCAAATCTCTTCACTAATCTCTTAGTGAATCTTGCATAAGAAGTAATATTTGCATGATTAAATGAAGATGATTCATAAAACCACCAAGTATGATCCTTACCTTCAATATGAAGCGCTGCTATCCTAAGGGCTTCCTTTTCTAAAACTTGATGTAGATGCAAATATGAGTCTAGTTGATCTATCCAATCCTTGGCTATGCATTTGGATGACCCATCAAAATTTGGTAGAAAGAATCTAACTCTTCTACTTCTATTGTGATTGATTGGTCTTATATCCTCCTTGACTTGGAAAAACTCTTGGAAGTTCAAGTGCTCCTTGAATCTCCAAGGTTGATATTCATACTCCTGAAGATAGTCACTCAAAGTCTCCTCCTTTGGTGCATCTTCTTCCTCCATCTCTCTTGCAGTAAATATGGGCATAAAGCTGCGTTGTGAATCATGATGTGTGGCTGCATGCTCACACCCATCATGAAAAAATATAGGGCTTGCTTCATATTCAAACCCCTTTGTAGATTCCCCACACATCTCCCTTCTCACCTTCTTGATATCTCCCTTGATGCTATGCACAATTTGAGAAAGAAGCTTTGAGAGCTCCTCTTCCTCTCTTCCTCCAAATGATGGAGTCTTTTTTTTTTTCCTTTTGTCAATCTCCTCTTCTTGTGAGAAGCTCCTCCTTATAGTGACATATTGGCTGAGTGCATAGGCTAAGCCAAGGTTATGTTCCGATACCACTATAATATTCCCAAATGGGGAAAGCAACAATATGGAGTCATAATATTTAACACATGGAACCATGAGAACAATATGGAGTCATAAAATTGTGTATTAGGAAAGCAAATAAATACGAAATAGTGAGGCATAAACCATATACAGTGAGAAAACAAGCCTCCCATAAGAAATCACTCCCAAATATGAGATGTTGTTACAATACAAAATGTCGGAGAGAAACTACAGCGCAATCATACTAAGAATAACTACAACTGGAGATGATACAATGATATAAAAATACTGATATAGGCCCCAATAGAGTCTAAACATATAGATATGGGCACTAGATCAGCTTTCCAAGAAAACCCAAGAGGGTTTCCGGAAAATGCACACAATGTGCCAATGCAAGCTCCAACCTTAGGGATGAAGATATGTTGCAACAAAAAAAATGAGAAGATATGGCTGAAGATAATGTAGAAACCTACAAATCTTCTCCAATATATCCTCCGGATGAAAGAATGGCTCCTCCACTGAATAAATCACCTCCCAAAACAACCACTGCAACTACCCCTGTAACTCCTCCCTAAAATAACACAGATCTAGACTGAAACAACATTGTAGAGGAAAAATACTCCTTATCCTGCTGCTAAATGTGTCAAATAAGATCAAGCGGCTTCTTTACAGGCCTTCCAATGGATGGAAACCTTCCTCCAATGCAAAACTAGCTCTGAAAACACCTGATCTAATTCTCCACTGTTGCAACCTACAACATAGCACAATATTCTGCAGAAACTACGCTGATGAAGAAATTTGTAGCTTGGCCTTAAGCCTGAATGTGGAAATGAAGTGCAATTCTCCTCGAAGAGGCCTCTCAAGGAAATAGATGGGATTCCCACTCGGGAACACCCGGTGCTTAACAACACAACAATCTCAACTAAATAGCTGAAGAATGCAAGAATTCTAAACAGACCACATACAAAATAATAATCTAAAACATACCCATATGGCTGCCATCCTCTTCCTTGTATAAGTTATGAGCTTCCTTGCCCTTGGCCCCACTCAATTAGGTCATTTCCTTCATGCAATCAATCTCCCTCCAAAACTTCGTTATTCCTCATTTAATGTCCACTCCTCCATAACAACGTTGTTGACTTGGTCAAGGTTGACCTGTTCAACATGATCCAACCATTTTTCATACCCAAAGGTGCTTTTTAGCTGCTTAGAAGGTCTCCTTTAACACTTGAAGTGTTTTTATTGTTGCTAAGGTGATTTATGGGCCTCCCTACCCATTTATTCACCTACCTAGTGACAAAATCCATAATATTCCATTTAGCTAAAAGATACATTTTAGGACTATTTAAAAAAACACTCAAAAGAACTTTTCTAGATGACAGTTGCACGACCCATCATAACACCACCAATTATGACAAAAATGACCAAAATATAAAAGAAATCTCTCAACAAGAAGCATCAAAAGTGAGAAAAATCCACAAAAGTATGAAGATAAATTGTAGACCAGACACAAATTCTCGTTGAAAATAACTAATCAGATCTGAGAATGAGATCTGGAGACAAAGATCTAGCCTAAACCCAAACCATCCAACAAAAATCTATGAGAAACTTGAATGAAAAAGAGAAATGGAAAAACTTTAATAAAATGATCAAAATGGATCAGATCAGACACACACAACAATTGACCAGCGACATCAAACCATATATCACACAAATACCCAATATATCAAAAAAATTTGAGAAGATCAACATCCAATCAAAGACAAAACCTCTTCTTAATGAAAACTCGCCAATCTAAGGAAATCAAGCAGACATAAACATATCTAGACCAAAACCATCAGGTAAATAGGAGGCCTAAATTGATCAAAAAAAAAAGTAAAAACTTTAGAAAAGAAAGTGGTTTTTCTAGGGCTAGAATCCCTAAAGGATACATAACACTAGGCTCAAAGCCTCTAGACGATGGCTTGACAACTGCAAGGGAGCATCTAGGATCTCCCGAACACATGGATGACTCCCTATGGGAGCGTCTAGCAAAAAAATTAAAAGTTCCCTAAAAAACTGCGGTGAATGTGAGAGAAAAGTGAAATATACATGCCAGAAACCTTGAAAATACCCGAAAAGAGTCGGAAAAATAGGAGAAAACTCAACAAATCGGGCAAGAGAGAAATCGATCAAAATCAGAGGAAAATTGGACACAAACAAGTAGGCTCTCATTGAAAGAACCATTTTTGTTGCATATAAATTTGCAAGGAGTTGTTTCTCTATGGTCTTGTGTTCAAAAAATATCACTAGAAAGAGAAAGCAAGACCAATAGGACAAAAAGAAAGCCCTAATCCCAAATGATGAGTCATGTAGCAAACAATATGTTCTACACTATAAGGAAATGAGATCACACCTGATATCCTCGCAAACTGGAGAAGGATTTTGAGTTTGATGTAGATCTCTTGCTCCACTCAAATGATCCACCAAGTCTGCACCTAATCTCTATCCATACACATAATCACAACAACAAAAAATACAACAAGTGATTTTCCTCATAATATAGTTAGATCAAAAGAAATATAATAAACTATATAACATGTTGAATACAAATTGATATAGTGAAGGAGAAAATGTTTCCATTAATCATGAAAAACACATTACAACTCTTATACCTTCACCTCAAAGATTCCTCTCCATGATCTGGCAGAGTTTCCCCACTATATCTAGGAAATGAGCATGAAGAGAAACATACAAGTGGAAAGGACCTCACAAGCTATATCACAAATGGAAATGTAGTAGCATAGACTCAAGATGGATCTACAACACTCTTTTGTGTTCTCCAAAACTAGTCTAACCCTCTCAAATGGTCTAGTATGAATAGGAAGAAGATAGGTCCCAAGAGGATGTATGTAGATGATTAGGATGACGAGAAGTCATAGAAAATTCTAACTAATAGGTCTTTTCCAACTCGAAAAGGTGACAAAATCGAATAGATCTCCTAGGGACTAAGGCACTCTAGAAGTCATCCCTGGACACTAGCCCATAAAGGGGTGAAAAATACCTTGGGCGCTCCCATAAGGAAGGGTTTGGAGTTTATAGGAGGCTCCGGATGCTCCCATAGTATTACATGCATGCATTCAGGGGAAAAATTGGATAAGAATAGGTCCCAAGCCTGTAAACATCAACTAGATATAAGGACTAAGGGTCACTTATACAGGGGATGAAATAAGATGATAACATATAACCAAACTTTGAGAATTTACTGATAAACCCCCTATAATAACTTTCTATTCCCATGAATGATAACACCTCATCAACATTCCTATGATTTGGCCACTCCATGGTAACTTTAATCTTTTCCGGTTCCACTGCAATCCCTTCCTTGGAAACAACATGTCCCAAGTAGTGAATCTGAGACTGAAATAACCTACACTTGTTGAGCTTGGCATAAAACTAATGTTCTCTCAATAATATCAATACTATTTCCAGTTATTTTACGTGCTCTTCCTCATTCTTTGAATATACAAATATGTCATCAATAAACATTATCACAAACTTGTCCATATAAGGAGGAAACACACTATTCACCAAACATATGAAAGTAGTTGGAGCATTAGTAAGATCAAAATTAACAACCACAAACTCATAATTACCATACCTGGTACAGAATGGAGTCTTTTAGATGTCTTCTTCTTTGATGCACACATGATGAAATCTTGATCTAAAATCAATCTTTGAAAACATTTTCACTCTCTTCACCTGATCAAACAAGTCATCAAAATGCAGTTAGGGATACCTATTCTTCGTGTGACATCCAACAAGAAATTGTAGCACCTACACTAGTGTGGGACCAGGAGGTCCAAGAAGCACCTACATTAGTATGGGACCATAGGTATTAGCAGCAGCCACACTAGTGTGGGATAAATTTGGTGCATGTGTATTTTAGTTATCCCTTAATTAATATGGACAATAAAATGTAATCTAATCTCAAAATAACTTGTAATAGTTAACTAAGTGTGATAAAATCAGTTAGCTCATGAATTTCGATTTGAGGGTAGTTGGTGAGGCATGCAGCATAATTATAGTTGTAACAGAGTTCGAAGTGCAATGGTGCATTAGATAATACAGGTTGTAATCAATTTAACTCAGTTAAGTGAGTTAAAGTAAGTTGTGATAGTTGTAACTATTTGATACACTGGTGAGAGATCAAGTGAATTAAATATTATTTAATTCACAATCATTGATCTCACATGCAACTAAGGATTTACTATTATTAGTTGCATTCATGTCAGTTCCAGTGGAGACCTAGTTGAGATCTAGGTGAAATGGATGTTGACTATCAGTTGTAGGATTATTGGGTTGCACCCATGCAACCAAAGACCCATTAGATTTCCCATTATCCTTGCGCAATCAAGGAAGGAAACAATTCCTAAAATATAGGGATTTCATTCCACATGACTTGCACAAGCAAGGCAACATGTTTAGAGGCTCATAATTGGCTAAGTGTTGGTCAGTTTTATCCTGGACAGTGTGAGAAAATTAGCTGAGTACATGAGGGCTCTTGTGAGAAGAGTTGTATGTAATTATTTCATGTATCCATGTTGAATATACAATAGAAGATAGTGGGGTTTTGAGCAGTAAGCTTTCCCCGATAAATTATATGTGTTGTGGTTTGATTGATTCGTCTTTGCTTCATGTGATTGGCGATTGTGTTTTTAATTCCACGATTGATTTGTAGAAGTGATTCAGTATCTAGCTTTAGTACCTTGTTAGATCAGATTGAATCCATGATATACATGCTTGTTGTATAATTTCTACATGGTATCAAAGCACATGAAATCACAATAGTGGAGGATTTGATTTTGTGACTGAATAGAATTAGAATTTGCAGAAGACTTTCTTGGTGCTACAACTGATTCAGGATCGAAATGACCTTCAATGGCTTGAGATTGGAGTATGCACTCGAGGGTAGCTCTAACTATATTACTTGGAATGACAGGATGGAGGTAGTACTCAAAGAAAATGGCTTAAAGGAATTCATTGACAATGATGTTCCTAAACCCGTTGTGAAAGATGCTGCAAATCTTGATGCATGGCAAAAGAAAGTGGCAAATGTGAGGAGGATATTATTGGAGGGAGTATGAGACAGCATTGTCTCAAGTATCCATGGTAAAGCCACACCATATGCAATGTGGAAGAATTTGACAGATCTATTTCAGAGCAGCAGTGACCATAGGAAATTTGCACTGAAAGATAAACTTAGGAAGATCAAGATGGAGAAAGGCGACTCCATGCAAAAATATTTAACAAAGTTTGTCCAATGTCAGGATGATCTGGGGAGAATTGGCATTACCGTCGCTAATGATGATTCAGTGAGTGTAGCTCTCCTAGGACTTCTCAAGAGTTGGAATAGTTATCAAGACTCTACCAATGGAAGGGAAAAGCTGCAAGATTGGTAACGAATGTGGTCAGATTTGGTGCAGGATGAGTTCAAGCAGAATACCAAATATGGATCTTCATCTAAGAATGAAGATGAAGAATATTTTGCTTTAGATTCCAAGGCGAAGAAGGGGAAAGGAAAGAATTTCCATTCCAAATCTAAGTCCAAATATGGAAATAAGCGTGACATGTCTAGAGTGAAGTGTTTTCACTATCACGAGCATGGGCATTATTCTACTAACTGTCCACAAAAGAAGAAGAAAAAGAAGGCTTCAGGATCTGCAGATGGTGAGGCTTTGGCCTCAAAATTTGATCTTGAATTCTCGCTCATTGCATGGTGTCAAGTGCAATGGGATAGGTGTGGTATTTTGATAGTGGTGCATCCTTTCACATGACAGGAGAAAAATAACTTTTTAGTAGCTTGGAAGAGAAGGACGTCCAGATGCATATTGAAATGGGTGATGAAGGGAGGTACAGTGCTACCAAGATTGGTACCATTACCTTCCAAAGGCATTCAAGTAAACCCTTTCAATTAAAATATGTAATGCATGTACCAGGCTTGAAGAAAAGTTTGGTCTCAGTTGTAATGTTGGAGGATAGAGGCTATGATGTTGTTTTCAGTGAAGGAAAATCTTTCCTACAACACAAAACAACGAGACAAGCCAAGAAGATTGGGATTTGAGTTAAGAATCTCTATAAGCTAGATGTAGATGGATGCACAACATTGATGGGTAAGGTGGACAAAGTGGTGAGCCGGAATGAGGGTGAGTTATGGCATAGGAGATTGGGCCATCTTTACCCCGGAGCCTTAAAAGTCATGCAACAGATTTTTACTGGTCTTCCCAAGGGTACACTTGCACAGTCAGACACATGCAAGGGATGTACTATGGGAAAATATGTAAATGCAACCTTTCATGAGAAGAAGAACCAGGCCTCGGGGATCCTTGAGAGAGTTCACTCAGACGCGTGTGTACCATTCTTTGTTGCTTTGATAGCAAAGCATAAGTACTATGTGATATTTATTGATGATATTTCTCGAAAGTGTTGGATCTACTTCATTCAGAAGAAAGATCAAACGTTCTCAAATTTTCTCGAGTTCAAATCACTGGTGGAGAAAGACACAGGGAAGCACGTGAAGGATCTTAGGAGTGACAATGGTGGTGAGTACATCTCCAACGAATTCAATAAATTTTGTAGCAAAGAAGGAATTCAGAGAGAAATGGTAGCGCCTCATAACCCACATTATAATGGGGTTGCTGAAAGAAATAATAGAACGATTGTGGGTGCAACAAGAGCGATGTTGCATGATCAAGGCCTACTAATGCATTTGTGGGAGGAGGCATGCAACGTAGTGGTATTTGTGCAGAATTTTTTTCCTCATAGGGTACTTGGCATGAGTACACCAAAAGAGGCTTTCACTGGTAAGAAAATTGATGTTTCACATCTTAAGATTTTTGGCTCATCTGTTTATGTGCATGTGATGAAAGATGCCAGAAAGAAGCTGGAACCAACAACTGAGATTGGGATTTTTGTGGGATACACTGAAACTCCCCATAACTATAGGGTGTATTTCCCAAATAGTAGAATGACTGTTGTGAGACAGGATATAAAATTTGATGAGGAGAAATCCATGTGATTGTCCCTTGAGAGAGAGATGGATTTTCATGCAGTGTAGGAACTCTTGGTTCCCAAGGATGAGCCTCAAGATGTGGAGAAGCCAAATGTAGAGGATCATGGAGTGGCAGAAAACACTCATGAAGAGCCATCCATCAGAAATGGTAGAATGCACACCATGGAAGCTGATAGATTGATACTTGAAGCAGTAGAGAATGTAGGAGACCCTACTTCATAGCACAGACAAAGACTGTCTCGAGATAGGTTTATTGGATACATGACTCTTATGAGCAAATGTATTGTGACAGAACCATATTCCTTTCAAGAGGTAATGCAACAACCAATTTAGGTTGATGCAATGGTGGAGGAGTATGACTCCATTTTCAAGAACAGTGCATGAGAGATTGTCCCAAGACTGGTAGGTAAATCAATGGTTGGATCTAGATGGATCTACAAGGTAAAGCAAGTTGCCGATGGGACTGTGGAGAAGTACAAGGCCATAATTATGTCTCGAGGATTCTCACATATTGAGGGGATCAAATATGATGATATTTTTTCACCAGTTGCAAGGTACTCTTACATTGGATCCATCCTTGCACTCTCAGCATAGATTGGGTGGCACATTCATCATATGGATGTGAAAACTACATTTCTCATTGGAGTTATTAAGGAAGAAGTATACATAGATCAGCCAAAAGGTTTCGAGATACTTGATAAGGAGTCACATGTGTGTTGACTCAAGAGATCATTGTATGGGTTGAGGTAAGAACCTCGTTCTTGGTACACTCGGATAGGCAACTATTTCACCGGACTGGGCTTCACCAAAAGTGAAGCTGATGCAAACCTGTATCAGATTGTGGTTGAGGGTAAGCTATTTATTATTTTAGTTTATGTTGATGATCTAATTTTGAATGGTGATGAGTAGCTAATACACTCATGCAAGGAGGATCTTGCAAAGAAGTTCGAAATGAAGGACATGGGACTCCTTCATTATTTCCTTGGTTTGGAAATATGGCAGCAGGATGGTGAAATTTTTGTTTCTCAAGGCAAGAATGCCAAAGAGATACTAGGTAAGTTTCACATGGAGAGTTGTAAACCCATGGACAATCCTCATCCAAGAAATTTGAGGAAAGAGAATGCTACCTCTAGAGAGGTAGTGGATGCTATTATCTACAGTCAATTAGTTGGTTCACTGATTTACTTAATGAACACCAGACTAGACATTTTCTAGGAAGTTAACCAGTTGAGTCAAGCTATGGTTAAGCCTACCAAGATCTTTTGGAAGTTGGGGAAGCATGTATTCAGATACCTAAGGGGAACATCATAGTATGGATTATGGTATAGACAGACAAAGGGAGTGAAGCATCAAGGCTTCCTAGATGCAGATTGGGTAGGAAATCCATCAGACATAAAGAGCACATCAGGAGGGATCTTTAGCATAGGATCAACAGTCGTTTGTTGCTACATCAGGAAGCAACGATATGTGGCACTTATTTCAACAAAGGCAGAGTATATGGGAGCAAGTCAAGCTACATGTGAGGCCATCTAGATGAGAAAGATATTGGCTGGTTTTTTTGGTTCTCAAATGGATCCAACATTGATACATTGTGATAATCAGAGTTGCATTAAGATCTCGATTAATATTGTGTTTCATGATAGATCCAATCACATAGACATCGGGTACCACCATCTTAGACATTGTGTGTAGAGGCGCATAATGTTACTTCAGTATATTACCATGGAAGATCAGGATGCATATATTCTGACAAAGGCACTCACCAGGAGAAAATTTGAATACCATAGAGACAGGATCAGGGTGAAGGATAATCCCTTTCCTGTTGAGAGGGAGTGTTGAATTCCAACAAGAAATTGCAACACCTACACTAGTGTGGGACAAGGAGCTCCAAGCAGCACCTACACTAGTGTGGGACCAAAGGTCTTAGCAGCACCTACACTGGTATGGGCTAAATTTGGTGCGTGTCTATTTTAGTTATCCCTTAATTAACATGGACAATAGAATATAATCTAATCTCAAAATAACTTGTAATAGTTAACTGAGTGTGATAAACTCAGTTAGCTCATGAATTTCAAGTTGAGGGTAGTTGGTGAGGCATGCAAAGTAATTCTAGTTGTAACAGAGTTTGAAGTGCAGTGGTGCATTATTTAATGTAGGTTGTAATCAGTTTAACTCAGTTAACCAAATTAAATTCAGTTGTGCTAGTTATAACTGTTTGATACACTAGTGAGAGACCAATTGAATTAAATATTATTTAATTCAAAATCAATGATCTCACATTCAACTATGGATTTACTATTATTAGTTGCATCCATGTCATTTCTATTGGGAAAAATACTGAGAGGGGGGGGGGGGGTGAATCAGTATTTAGGGCATACTCAACAATTTTTACTTTTTCTTTCTCTAAAACCCATACGCTACTTTACTGAGCCCAACTCGCGTATACACGCGGATATCCTTCATACAACTCGTGTATAAACAAAGATCTTATCATGCATTTATTTCTTTACTTAGATCTTTGCAACATTCATTCATCTGATGTTTAGTTAACAGTAATCATGTGCAGTAATAACAGAATAAACCATCACACATAAGCATCACACATGAACACCAAGATTTAAGGTGGAAACCCAAGTCGGGAGAAAACCACTGCTGCCGTTGTCTCAGTATTCAATATTTATTATATATATAAAACATGTTACAACCATGTACTGGCACAGTCTCATACCAGCACGCAGGCACCCACCTGTAGAAGGCTACAACCTTCTCTTGTTTACCAGCCTCTCCTAGAAGGGAGCTACAACCCCCTGCTATCGTTTACTAGCCTCTCCTAGAAGGGAGCTACAAACCCCTGCTCTCGTTTACCACCCTCTCCTGGAAGGGAGCTACAACCCCCTGACCGAAGGCTACAACCCTCAGCACCTCTATGGACCACGTTTCATCAATTTTCATACTGGATCCAATAGCTTCAATAGATCACAACTTGCAGGCCACTTTTCATCATATTTTCACACTGGACCCACTCCACACATTTAAGCTCAATCATACATCAAACTGAAACTTATACCCTTATCAATTCATTCAATGAATCAACCAATGAATCAAAAACTTGATCTTTTCTCAACATAGTCAGCAACATAATCAATATTCAAAAAACCCAAATCTGTATGAATACATCATAGACAGATAGCAGTAATACAGCAGAATAGATCAGATATTTCATACCACATACTTCAGCAAACCCTAGTTTTCATACGCGCTTTCCTTTCACTAATCTGGCGTATATACGCGCTTTCATGGATATAAACCCGCGTATACATCTGCACAAATTATAGAACTAATTTCACAACCCATACATGCTTTCTGTTAATCCAACCCGCGTATATAGGAGCTTAATCTGTTACAAACTCATGTATAGATCTTCAGACATTTTAGGTCAGCACAATTCTTTAGAAAAGATGCATGGCTTAGATTTCACCCTTCACTTCAGAAACATGTTCGCCTCATCTCAGATCTAAACATTTCATAAACAGATCTAGAAGATACAAATACATTTCAGATCTAGAGATCCCTCTTCATCATTTTCTTCACTGATGCATTATGAATTCAGATCTATCATTCAACTGTTACCCATTTCATATAGATATACTTCAAAGAGAAGTATTCATTAAAACCCAGACATATTGCACACCATTTGCACAATGATTTTCTTCTCCTTATATAGATTTAGCCTTTGTCAATACCATGAGCCAAAACCATACCACTTCCGATGGTATTCCTGGATGGGATCAAATGGAAAATCCAGCGCTCAATACAATGGGTCAATACCATTGTAGTAACCCCTGGTTCTACTCATTTAGAGCGCATTTGATCATACGCGACTTGGCACGTACTTTTCCGCGTGCATACGCTACTTCTCCTAAACAAACCCACATATGCTTTGTGTCACACACTTTTCATCATTATTCTGGCCCTTACTAATATTTCTTTCTCTGGTACTTCTGAGCTACTTGTAGAACATCAGATTTACATCATTAATAAAATCATGAAGCATCAAGAACAACTTCAATAAGTAGGTTCCCATCATCTTCATCAAGTGGGTTGCCATCAAGGACAACACTCTGCATCATATTGCCAAAAATCTCCCCCTTTGGACTTGATGGCAACCACGATGGTGTTTGATCACCACAACAGATAGATACATTAAGGATAATGATATTCTTCCGCCATTCAAACACCATGTCACTCTCCCTCGTTGACATCAAGGGTAAAGGGCGGATCAAAACCAACACAAGGTTTTTCCCCTCATGTAGAAAGAAGAGCGTTGTAGAAATTATGTATACTGAAGTTACCATGCTCCCCCTGAGTTCATTCTGAATGTAGGAATAATGTATACTGAAGTTACCATGCTCCACCTGAGTTCATGCTGAATGTTCAAACATATTTTCCAATGAAGTACATGACTCTATGACCTTTCCTATCACCAAGGACTCATAATAACATCAATGATCCAATCAAGTGGATTTACATAAGAGACTCAAGTACCCAACCAAGTGGGTTTACACACTTTGACTGAATATTACAATTTTACATCATAGGTCTCAACATGACCTTTTTATCAAATTACAAATATGATTTTTTATCACCAATACTAGAAAGACCTCAAGAGAGAGATCATATTTTAGAACCATCATAATGCCAACAATGCATTATACTCAGCAAGGCTAATGCTCCCCCTGAAAATGTGCATCCACGCATCCTTTCCATATGACCAAGGCTCCTCCTTAGCTTGTGAAACCTGAATACTTTCAACAGCAAGTCATCAGCAACAATCTCTGCATGATCTGTCCGTATCTCTGAATCATAAGACTTCCATCTCATTCATGTGTGAAAGCAAGGAATACTCTTCAGCAAAAAGAAAACAGGGCTCATCCATAAACTCATCATAATAAATCATGTATCATGTCATCATCATTTAGAACTGAGACATAAGCAGATATAATGTCAATAATGCAATCATTAATAATCAGAATGATGCTCCCCCTGAACCTGTGTTCCTGATCTTTAGCTGTCATACTAATTTTCTTATCATAAATGCATACGCGGTTGTCTCCACTGTAAATCGCGTGTATACGCGACTTTACTTCATTAAACCCGCATATGGAAAGTGAAATACTGAAAATTTCATACTCCTTCTTCTCCCCCTGAATTTGTACCACCTGTACCTGTCTTCTTCACAACAGATGCACTATCAAATCAACCATGAGAATCATCATACATTTCTCCCCCTGTGATGATACATTACTAATCTCTATGATGTATCTCACATCATTCCTGCAGTCATTATGAGAAGTAAGCTTTAGAAGCAGACGACTACAGTAGGGTCAATATTCCCTACGTTTCTGACCGATCCTCCTTCTTTTTCGAGCTTTGCTTGAACTTTCTTATCGTGTGCTGGAAATTGTCCAATTTCTCAGATCTGTTCATCCTACATTATTTTTCCACATGTCCATACTTGTTACAAGCATAACATCTTATGTGACCAGAAAAGTAAGCATAAGGATCATACTGTGTTCTTCTATTCTTTCTTCTATTGCAATCAGTTGCTTTATGACCAAACTTGCTGCATGAAAAACAATATCCCTTAAAGAAACCATAGTACCTTTCTGTATAGAATCTATTTGTTTGTGACTGAAAGAATCTGCTTCTGCAATTTGCTGCAACATGCCCATAATTATGACATTTAAAGCATTCAACATTATTGAATGATTTCCTTTGAGTGTTCATGATTGTCGGTTGACTTCTTGTTTCTTTCAACTCTTCAGGTTTTGTATTGACATCTTTTGAGTTTTTAGCACTTCCTTGTGAACTAGATTCTCCTTTAACAGTTTCATGAAAACCAAGACCAAGTTTAATAGCAGGAGATCTTTGATTACTAAGAATATTGTCCAGCATCTTAGTACTATCTTGAAACCTCAAGAGTTTATCCTTTTCTTCTAATTTACCTTTGAGAATGTTTACCTCAACCTCCAATTTTTGGCATTGCTTCTTCATGCTTTCTTCGACCCTTTTTCCTTCTTCTACTTGATCATTTAGTTTTAAAATTTCTTCCTTCAACCAATTTTCTTGTTCTTCACATGTTTGTAGCAGTTCTTCATTCTTCTTATTTGATTTTTCCAGATCTTCTTTGAGAGAGATGATTTCTGCTTCAAGTCCTTCCTTTTCAAATGGTAGGGGTTCTTCATTCTTCTTATTTGATTTTTCCAGATCTTCTTTGAGAGAGATGATTTTTGCTTCAAGTCTTTCACTTCGATTGGTTGCATAAACATACAACTTTTGATACTTGTCTATCTGTCCATTCAGTATTTCTTTCTGTTCATTCATTCTAGATATCATATCTTTGTAGATAGATTCTCTCTTATGAAATTGATTCCAATCATTGCTTTCATCATTTATCTTGAGATTTTCTTTTAGACTTATATTGGTAGTTTCACTATCTGCACAAGAAGGTGAATCACAAGAACAACAATCAATACCTGTTTCCTCTTCTTCATTTTCTGTTGCACATGTTTTCTGAGGTATCTCCTTTTGATTAGCCTTATTCTTTTGCTTCCTTGCCATGAGCACTTTCAGATCTTGGTCAGAATCTTCTTCATCCTCATCATTATCTTCATTTGTATAATAACTCTTTCTCTTTTCAAATTGTTTCCCTTTATCATGATTTTCTTCATAAGGACATTTAGCAGCATAATGACCAACTCTCCCACAAGTAAAACACTTGAAGGGTAGCTTACCTTTGAATCTTCCAGTACCTAGTTGGAGTCTCCTTACAAAATTTGCTTCTTCTTCTTCTGATATATAACTTGATTCCTTGACAACTTCCTTTTCTTTTCCTTTTGCACATGCCTTAAAAGTAGCTTCTTTGATTTGAAAGGGACCTCCTTGTCTCATTTCATAAGCAGTCAGAATACCATGTAGTTGAACAATAGTAAGAGTTTGTAGATCTTTCCTTTCTTCAATAGCTGATACTTTTGACTCAAATTTTGAAGTCAAAGATCTTAAGACTTTTTCCACCAGAGTAGTATCGGTTATGGTTTCACCCAAATTTCTCATACGATTTACAATATCATCTAGACGTAAAAATAAACTGGCAATAATCTCATCACTATGCATCCTTAAATTTTCATATTCAATTATGAGAGTTTGGAGTTTTGCACTTTTTACCTTTGTATCTCCTTCATAGCTTAGAATGATTTTGTCCCATATTTCTTTTGCTGAATTTAGCTGCATCACTTTAGCAAATTCTGGTTCAGACATGCTTCCTAATAAGACATTGACAACTTTGGCATTGATTTCATATTTCTTCCTTTCTGCTGCATCAGTAGGAATACTTGCCGGATACTGATAACCTCCTTCCACGATTGCCCATACTTCTACACCAAGACTTTGCAGATATGCTTTTGTTCGTATCTTCCAGAATAACAGATTACTTCCATTGAATAGAGGTGGCTTTAGAGAGAGTACTCCTTCCTGACTTCCCATTGCGATGGATCTCCTTCAAGCGATCAAGCTTCTACAGAAGGACCTGCTCTGAAACCAATTGTTGGGAAAAATACTAAGAGGGGGGGTGAATCATTATTTTGGGCATACTCAAAACATTTTACTTTTTCATACTCTAAAACACATATGCTACTTTACTGAGCCCAACTCGCGTATACACGCGGATATCCTTCATACAACTCGCGTATACACAGAGATCTTATTATGCATTTATTTCTTTACTTAGATCTTTGCAACATTCATTCATCTGATGTTTAGTTAACAGTAAGCATGTGCAGTAATAACAGAATAAACCATCACACATAAGCATCACACATGAACACCAGGATTTAAGGTGGAAACCCAAGTCGGGAGAAAACCACCGTTGCCGTCGTCTCAGTCTTCAATATTTATTATATATAGAAAACATGTTACAACCATGTACTGGCGCAGACTCATACCAGCACGCAGGCACCCACCTGCAGAAGGCTACAACCTTCTCTCGTTTACCGGCCTCTCTTGGAAGGGAGCTACAACCCCCTACTCTCATTTACCAGCTTCTCCTGGAAGGGAGCTACAACCCACTGCTCTCATTTACCAGCCTCTTCTGGAAGGGAGCTATAACCGCCTGACTGAAGGCTACAACCCTCAGCACCTCTATGGACCATGTTTCATCAATTTTCATACTGGATCCAATAGCTTCAATAGATCACAACTTGCAGGCCACTTTTCATCATATTTTCAGACTAGACCCACTCCACACATTTAAGCTCAATCATACATCAAACTGAAACTTATACCCTTATCAATTCATTCAATGAATCAACCAATCAATCAAAAACTAGATCTTTTCTCAACATAGTCAGCAACATAATCAATATTCAGAAAACCCAGATCTGTATGAATACATCATAGACAGATAGCAGTAATACAGCAGAACAGATCAGAAATTTCATACCACATACTTCAACAAACCCTAGTTTTCATATGCGCTTTCCTTTCACTGATCCGGAATATATACACGCTTTCATGTATATAAACCCGCGTATACATCTGCACAAATTATAGAACTAATTTCACAACCCATACGCACTTTCTGTTAATCCAACCCGCGTATATACGCGCTTACTCTGTTACAAACTCGCGTATAGATCTTCAGACATTTTAGTTCAGCACAATTCTTTACAACATATGCATAGCTCAGATTTCACCCTTCACTTCAGAAACATGTTCGCCTCATCTCAGATCTAAAAATTTCATAAAAAGATCTAGAAGATACAAATACATTTTAGATCTAGAGATCCCTCTTCATCATTTTCTTCACTGGTGCATTATGAATTCAGATCTATCATTCAACTGTTACCCATTTCATACAGATATACTTCAAAGAGAAGTATTCATTAAAACCCAGACATCTTGCACACCATTTTCACAATGATTTTCTTCTCCTTATATAGATTTAGCCTTTGTCAATACCATGAGCCAAAACCATACCACTTCCGATGGTATTCCTGGATGGGATCAAATGGACAATCCAACGCTCAATACAATGGGTCAATACCATGGTAGTAACCCCTGGTTCTACTCATTTAGAGCGCATTTGAGCATACGCGACTTAGCACGTACTTTTCCGCGTGCATACGCTACTTCTCCTAAACAAACCCGCGTATGATTTGTGTCACACACTTTTCATCATTGTTCTGGCCCTTACTGATATTTCTTTCTCTGGTACTTCTGAGCTACTTGTAGAAAATCATATTTACATCATCAATAAACTCATCAAGCATCAAGAACAACTTCATTAAGTAGGTTGCCATCATCTTCATCAAGTGGGTTGCCATCAAGGAAAACACACTGCATCATATTGCCAACAATATCCCCCTTTGGACTTTATGGCAACCACGATGGTGTTTGATCACCACAACAGATAGATACATTAAGCATAGTGATATTCTTCCCCTATTCAAACACCATGTCACTCTCCCCCGTTGACATCAAGGGCAAAGGGCGGATCAAAACCAGCACAAGGTTTTTCCCCTCATGTAGAAAGAAGAGCGTTGTAGAACTGATGTATACTAAAGTTACCATGCTCCCCCTGAGTTCATGCTGAATGTAGAACTAATGTATACTGAATTTACCATGCTCCCCCTGAGTTCATGTTGAATGTTCAAACATATTTTCCAATGAAGTACATGACTCTATGACCTTTCCTATCACCAAGGACTCATAATAACATCAATGATCCAATCAAGTGGATTTACATAAGAGACTCAAGTACCCAACCAGGTGGGTTTACACACTTTGACTGAATATTACAGTTTTACATCATAGGTCTCAACATGACCTTTTTATCAAATTACAAATATGACTTTTTATCACCAATACCAGAAATACATCAAGAGAGAGATCATATTTTAGAACCATCATAATGCCAACAATGCATTATACTCAGCAAGGCTAATTCTCCCCCTGAAAATGTGCATCCACACATCCTTTCCATATGACCAAGGCTCCTCCTTAGCTTGTGCAACCTGAATACTTTCAACAGCAAGTCATCGGCAACAATATTTGCATGATCTGTCTGTATCTCTGAATCATAAGACTTCCATCTCATTCATGTGTGAAAGCAAGGAATACTCTTCAGCGAAAAGCAAGCAGGGCTCATCCATAAACTCATCATAATAAATAATGTATCATGTCATCATCATTTAGAACTAAGACATAAGCAGATATAATGTCAATAATGCAATCATTAATAGTCAGACCGATGCTCCCCCTGAACCTGTGCTCCTGTTCTTGCGCTGTCATACTAATTTTGTTATCATAAATGCATACGCGTCTGTGTCCACTGGAACTCGCGTGTATACGCGGCTTTTTTTCAGTAAACCTGCATATGCAAAGTGAAATACTGAAAATTTCACACTCCTTCTTCTCCCCCTGAATTTGTACCACCTATACCTGTCTTCTTCACAACAGATGCACTGTTAGAAATAAACATAACCAGAATTACCAAATCAACCATGAGAATCATCATACATTGCTCCCCCTATGATGATACATTACTAATCTCTATGATGTATCTCACATAATTCCTGCAGTCATTATGAGAAGTAAGCTTTAGAATCGGATGACTGCAATAGGGTCAATATTCCCTACATTTCTGACTGGTCCTCCTTCTCTTTCCATCTTTGCTTGAACTTTCTTATCATGTGCTGGAAATTGTCCAATTTCTCAGATCTGTTCATCCTGCATTCTTTTTCCACATGTCCATACTTGTTACAAGCATAACATCTTATGTGAATAGAAAAGTAAGCATAAGGATCATACTGTGTTCTTCTATTCTTTCTTCTATTGGAATCAGCTACTTTATGACCAAACTTGATGCATGAAAAACAATATCCTTTAAAGAAACCATAGTACCTTTCTGTATAGAATCTATTTTTTTGTGACTGAAACAATCTGCTTCTGAAATTTGCTGCAACATGCCCATAATTATGACATTTAAAGAATTCAACATTATTGAATGATTTCCTTTGAGTGTTCATGATTGTTGGTTGACTTCTTGTTTCTTTCAACTCTTCAGGTTTTGCATTGACATCCTTTGAGTCTTTAGCACTTCCTTGTGAACTAGATTCTCCTTTAACAGTTTCATGAAAACCAAGACCAAGTTTAATAACGAGGAGATCTTTGATTACTAAGAATATTGTCGAGAATCTTAGTACTATCTTGAAACCTCAAGAGTTTATCCTTTTCTTCTAATTTACCTTTGAGAATGTTTACCACAACCTCCATTTTTTTGGCATTGCTTCTTCATGCTTTCTTCGATCCTTTTTCCTTCTTCTACTTGATCATTTAATTTTAAAATTTCTTCCTTCAACCAATTTTCTTGTTCTTCACATGTTTGTAGCAGTTCTTCATTCTTCTTATTTGATTTTTCCAGATCTTCTTTGAGAGAGATGATTTCTGATTCAAGTCCTTCCTTTTCAAATGGTAGGGGTTCTTCATTCTTCTTATTTGATTTTTCTAGATCTTCTTTGAGAGAGATGATTTCTGCTTCAAGTCTTTCACTTCGATTGGTTGCATAAACATACAAATTTTGATACTTGTCTATCTATCCATTCATTATTTATTTCTGATCATTCATTCTAGAGATCATATATTTGTAGATAGATTCTCTCTTATGAAATTGATTCCAATCATTGCTTTCATCATTGATCTTGAGATTTTCTTCTAGACTTATACTGTTACTTTCATTATCTTCACCATTTCATGCACAAGAAGGTGAATCACAAGAACAACAATCAATACCTGTTTCCTCTTCTTCATTTTCTGCTGCACATGTTTTCTGAGGTATCTCCTTTTGAGTAGCCTTCTTCTTTTGCTTCCTTTCCATGAGCACTTTCAAATCTTGGTCAAAATCTTCTTCATTGTCATCATTATCTTCATTTGTATAATAACTCTTTCTCTTTTCAAATTGTTTCCCTTTATCATGATTTTCTTCATAAGGACATTTAGCAGCATAATGACCAACTCTCCCCAAGTAAAACTTGCTGAAGGGTAAAGCCACCTTTGGAACTCTGATTTCGGTTGAGTCTCCTTACAAAAGTTGCTTCTTCTTCTTCTGATATATAACTTGATTCCTTGACAACTTCCTTTCCTTTTCCTTTTGCACACGCCTTAAAAGCGGCTTCTTTGATTTGAGAGGGACCTCCTTGTCTCATTTCATAAGCAATCAGAATACCATGTAGTTGAACAATAGTAAGAGTTTGCAGATCTTGCCTTTCTTCAATAGCTGACACTTTTGACTCAAATTTTGAATTTAAAGATCTTAAGACTTTTTCCACCAGAGTAGTATCAGTTATGGTTTCACCCAAACTTCTCATATGATTTAAAATATCATCTAGACGTAAAAATAAACTGGAAATACTCTCATCACTATGCATCCTTAAATTTTCATATTCAATTCTGAGAGTTTGGAGTTTTTCACTTTTTACCTTTGTATCTCCTTCATAGCTCAGAATGATTTTGTCCCATATTTCTTTTGCTGAATTTAGCTACATCACTTTAGAAAATTCTGGTTTAGACAGGCTTCCTAATAAGACATTGATGGCTTTGGCATTGATTTCTTATTTTTTCCTTTCTGCTACATCAGTAGGAATACTTTCCGGATACTGATAACCTCCTTCCACGATTGCCCATACTTCTGCACCAAGACTTTGCAGATATGATTTTGTTCATATCTTCCAGTATAACAGATTATTTCCATTGAATAGATGTGGCCTTATAGACATTACCCCTTCATGACTTCCTATTTCGACGGATCTCCTTCAAGTGATCAAGCTTCTGCAGAAGGACCTGCTCTGATACCAATTGTTGGGAAAAATACTGAGAGGGGGATGAGGGATGAATCAGTATTTAGTGCATACTCAACAATTTTTACTTTATCTTTCTCTAAAACCCATATGCTACTTTACTGAGCCCAACTCGCGTATACACGCGGATATCCTTCATACAACTCGCGTATACATAGAGATCTTATTATGCATTTATTTCTTTACTTAGATCTTTGCAACATTCATTTATGAGTGTTCCCAGTTGTGATGGCGCATGTGCGTGTGTCGAATAAACCATCACACATAAGCATCACACATGAACACCAGGATTTAAGGTGGAAACCCAAGTCGGGAGAAAACCACCGCTGTCGTCGTCTCAGTCTTCAATATTTATTATATATAGAAAACATGTTACAACCATGTACTGGCACAGACTCATACCAGCATGCAGGAACCCACCTGTAGAAGGCTACAACCTTCTCTTGTTTACCAGCCTCTCCTGGAAGGGAGCTACAACCCCCTGATCTCGTTTACCAGCCTCTCCTGGAAGGGAGCTACAACCCCCTGCTCTCATTTACCAGCCTCTCCTGGAAGGGAGCTACAACCCCCTGACCGAAGGCTACAACCCTCAACACCTCTATGGACCACGTTTCATCAATTTTCATACTGGATCCAGTAGCTTCAATAGATCACAACTTGCAGGCCACTTTTCATTATATTTTCAGACTGGACCCACTCCACACATTTAAGCTCAATCATACATCAAACTGAAACTTATACCCTTATCAATTCATTCAATGAATCAACCAATCAATCAACAACTTGATCTTTTCTCAACATAGTCAGCAACATAATCAATATTCAGAAAACCCAGATCTGTATGAATACATCATAGACAGATAGCAGTGATACAGCAGAACAGATCAGACATTTCATACCACATACTTCAGCAAACCCTAGTTTTCATATGCGCTTTCCTTTTCCTGATCCAACATATATACATGCTTTCATGTATATAAACCCGCGTATACATCTACACAAATTATAGAACTAATTTCACAACCCATACGCGCTTTCTGTTAATCCAACCTGCGTATATATGCGCTTACTCTGTTACAAACTCGCGTATAGATCTCCAGAAATTTTAGGTCAGCACAATTCTTCAGAATAGATGCATAGCTTAGATTTCACCCTTCACTTTAGAAACATGTTCACCTCATCTCAGATCTAAACATTTCATAAACAGATCTAGAAGATACAAACACATTTCAGATCTAGAGATCCCTCTTCATCATTTTCTTCACTGGTGCATTATGAATTCAGATCTATCATTCAACTGTTACCCATTTCATATAGATATACTTCAAAGAGAAGTATTCATTAAAACCCAGACATCTTGCACACCATTTGCACAATTATTTTCTTCTCCTTATATAGATTTAGCCTTTGTCAATACCATGAGCCAAAACCATACCACTTCCGATGGTATTCCTAGATGGGATCAAACGGACAATCCAGTGCTCAATACAATGGGTCAATACCATGGTAGTAACCCCTAGTTCTACTCATTTAGAGCGCATTTGAGCATACACGACTTGGCACGTACTTTTCCGCGTGCATACACTACTTATCCTAAACAAACCCGTGTATGCTTTTTGTCACACACTTTTCATCATTGTTCTGGCCCTTACTGATATTTCTTTCTCTGGTACTTCTGAGCTACTTGTAGAACATCAGATTTACATCATTAATAAACTCATCAAGCATAAATAAAAACTTCATTAAGTAGGTTGCCATCATCTTCATCAAGTGGGTTGCCATCAAGGACAACACTCTGCATCATATTGCCAACAATCTCTCCCTTTGGACTTGATGGTAACCACGATGGTGTTTGATCACCACAATAGATAGATAAATTAAGCTTAATGATATTCTTCCCCTATTCAAACACCATGTCACTCTCCCCCTTTGACATCAAGGGCAAAGGGCGGATCAAAACCAACACAATGTTTTTCCTCTCATGTAGAAAGAAGAGTGTTGTAGAACTGATGTATACTGAAGTTACCATGCTCCCCCTAAGTTCATGCTGAATGTTCAAACATATTTTCCAATGAAGTACATGACTCTATGACCTTCCTATCACCAAGGACTCATACTTACATCAAAGATCCAATCAATTGGATTTACATATGAGACTCAAGTACCCAACCATGTAGGTTTACACATTTTGACTCAACTACCCAACCAAGTGGGTTTACAAATTTGACTCAAGTCCTTACATGACTGAATATTAAAAATTTACATCATAGGTCTCAACATGACCTTTTCATCAAATTACAAATATGACCTTTTGCACCAAAAACCAAAGGACCTCAATAAAGAGATCATAATTCAGAATCATCATAATGCCAAAAATGCATTACATTCAGCAAGGCTAATGCTCCCCCTGAAACTGTGCATCCAATGCATCCTTTCCATATGACCAAAACTCCTCCTTAGCTTGTGCAACCTGAATAATTTTAACAACAAGTCATCAGCAAAAATCTCTGCATGATCTGTCCGTATCTCTGAATCATAAGACTTCCATCTCATTCATGTGTGAAAGCAAGGAATACTCTTCAGCAAAAAGCAAACAGGGCTCATCCATAAATTCATCATAATAAATCATGTATCATGTCATCATCATTTAGAACGGAGACATAAATAGATATAATGTCAATAATGCAATCATTAATAGTCAGACTGATGCTCCCCCCAACCTTGCTCCTCGTTCTTGTGTCGTTTACACGACTTTCTATCGCAATGGCACACACCGTGTCCACTGAACTCGTGTATATGCGTTCTTTGTCTGGGCAAACCCGTGTATGGAAAGTGAAATACTGAAAATTTCACATTCCTTCTTCTCCCCCTGAATTTGTACCACCTGTACCTTCCTTCTTCACAACAGATGCATTGTCAGAAATAAACATAACTAGAATTACCAAATCAATCATGAGAATCATCATACATTGCTCCCCCTATGATGATACATTACTAATATCTATGATGTATCTCACATCATTACTGCAGTCATTATGAGAAGTAAGCTTTAGAAGCGGATGACTACAGTAGGGTCAATATGTCCTACGTTTCTGACTGGTCCTCCTTCTTTTTCCAGCTTTGCTTGAACTTTCTTATCGTGTGCTGGAAATTGTCCAATTTCTCAGATCTGTTCATCCTGCATTCTTTTTCCACATGTCCATACTTGTTACAAGCATAACATCTTATGTGACCAGAAAAATAAGTATAAGGATCATACCGTGTTCTTCTATTCCTTCTTCTATTGCAATCAACTGCTTTATGACCAAACATGCTACATGAAAAACAATATCCCTTAAAGAAACCAGAGCACCTTTCTGTATAGAATCTGTTTGTTTGTGACTGAAACAATCTGCTTCTGCAATTTGCTGCAACATGCCCATAATTATGACATTTAAAGCATTCAACATTATTGAATGATTTCCTTTGAGTGTTCATGATTTTCGGTTGACTACTTGTTTCTTTCAACTCTTCAGGTTTTGCATTGACATCCTTTGAGTCTTTAGCACTTCCTTGTGAACTAGATTCTCCTTTAACAGTTTCATGAAAACCAAGACCAAGTTTAATAGAAGGAGATTTTCGATTACTAAGAATATTGTCCAGAATCTTAGTACTATCTTGAAACCTCAAGAGTTTATCCTTTTCTTGTAATTTACCTTTGAGAATGTTTACCTCAACCTCCATTTTTTGGCATTGCTTCTTCATGCTTTCTTCAACCCTTTTCCCTTCTTCTACTTGATCATTTAATTTTAAAATTTCTTCCTTCAACCAATTTTCTTGTTCTTCACATGTTTGTAACAGCTCCTCATTCTTCTTATTTGATTTTTCCAGATCTTCTTTGAGAGAGTTGATTTCTGCTTCAAGCCTTTCACTTTGATTGGTTGCATAAACATACAACTTTTGATACTTGTCTATCTGTCCATTCATTATTTCTTTCTGTTCATTCATTATAGAGATCATATCTTTGTAGATATATTCTCTCTTATGAAATTGATTCCAATCATTGCTTTAATTATTGATCTTGAGATTTGCTTCTAGACTTATACTGTTACTTTCACTATCTTCACCATTGCATGCACAAGGAAGTGAATCATAAGAACCACATTCAATACCTGTTTTATCTTCTTCATTTTCTGCTGCACATGTTTTCTGAGGTATCTCCTTTTGAGTAGCCTTATTCTTTTGCTTCCTTGCCATGAGCACTTTCAGATCTTGGTCAAAATCTTCTTCTTCCTCATCATTATCTTCATTTTCATAATAACTCTTTCTCTTTTCAAATTGTTTCCCTTTATCATGATTTTATTCATAAGGACATAAATAGCAGCATAATGACCAACTCTCCCACAGGTAAAACACTTGAAGGGTAGCTTACCTTTGAATCTTCCAGTACTTGGTTGGAGTCTCCTTACAAAATTTGCTTCTTCTTCTTCTGATATATAACTTGATTCCTTGACAACTTCGTTTTCTTTTCATTTTTCACACGCCCTAAAAGCAGCTTATTTGATTTGAGAGGGACCTCCTTATCTCATTTCATAAGAAGTCAGAATACCATGTAGTTAAACGATAGTAAGAGTTTGCAGATCTTGCCTTTCTTCAATAGCTGACACTTTTGACTCAAATTTTGAAGTTAAGATCTTAAGACTTTTTCCACCAGAGTAGTATCGGTTATGGTTTCACCCAAACTTCTCATACGATTTAAAATATCATCTAGATGTAAAACGAAACTGGAAATACTCTCATCACTATGCATCCTTAAATTTTCATATTCAATTCTGAGAGTTGGAGTTTTGCACTTTTTACCTTTGTATCTCCTTCATAGCTCAGAATGATTTTGTCCCATATTTCTTTTGCTGAATTTAGCTGCATCAATTTAGAAAATTCTGGTTCAGACATGCTTCCTAATAAGACATTGACGGCTTTGGCATTGATTTCATATTTCTTCCTTTCTGTTGCATCAATAGGAATACTTGTCGGATATTGATAGCCTCCTTCCACGATTTCCCATACTTCTGCACCAAGACTTTGCAGATATGATTTTGTTCGTATCTTCCAGAACAATAGATTATTTCCATTGAATAGAGGTGGCATTATAGAAATTACCCCTTCATGACTTCCCATTTTGACGGATCTCCTTCAAGCGATCAAGCTTCTGCAGAAGGACCTGCTCTGATACCAATTATTTGGAAAAATATTGAGAGGGGGGGTGAACCAGTATTTAGGTCATACTCAAAACTTTTTTTACTTTTTATTTCTCTAAAACCCATATGCTACTTTACTGAGCCCAACTCGCGTATACACACGGATATCCTTCATACAACTCGCGTATACACAGAGATATTATTATGCGTTTATTTCTTTACGTAGATATTTGCAACATTCATTCATCTGATGTTTAGTTAACAGTAAGCATGTGCAATAATAACAGAATAAACCATCACACACAAGCATCACACATGAACACCAGGATTTAAGGTGGAAACCCAAGTCGGGAGAAAACCACCGTTGTCGTCGTCTCAGTCTTCAATATTTATTATATATAGAAAACATGTTACAACCATGTACTGGCACAGACTCATACCAGCACGCAGGCACCCACCTCATATGCCACAACCTTTCTCTCATTTACCAAAATTTCCTCCTGATAGAGCCACAACCCCTTGCTCTTGTTTACTGGGGCCTCTCCTAGAAGGGGAGCTACAACCCCCGTTTCTGTTTACCACCTTCCTGAAGGGAGCTACAACCCCCGACCGAAGGCTACAACCCTCAGCACCACCATGGACCACGTTTCATCAATTTTCATACTGGATCCAATAGCTTCAATAGATCACAACTTGCAGGCCACTTTTCATCATATTTTCAGACTGGACCCACTCCACACATTTAAGCTCAATCATACACCAAACTGAAACTTATACCCTTATCAATTCATTCAATGAATCATCAACCAATCAATCAACAACTTGATCTTTTCTCAACATAGTCAACAACATAATCAATATTCAGAAAACCCAGATATGTATGAATACATCATAGACAGATAGCAGTAATACAGTAGAACAGATCAGACATTTCATACCACATACTTCAGAAAACCCTAGTTTTCATACGCGCTTTCCTTTGACTGATCCAGCGTATATACGCGCTTTCATGTATATCAACCCGCGTATACATCTGCACATATTACAGAACTAATTTCACAACCCATACGCGCTTTCTCTTAATCCAACCCACGTATATACGCTCTTACTCTGTTACAAACTTGCGTATAGATCTTCAGACATTTTAGGTTAGCGCAATTCTTCAGAACATATGCATGGCTTAGATTTTACCCTTCAATTCAGAAACATGTTCGCCTCATCTCAGATCTAAACATTCCATAAACAGATCTAGAAGATACAAATACATTTCATATCTAGAGATCCCTCTTCATCATTTTCTTCACTGGTGCATTATGAATTCAGATCTATCATTCAACTGTTACCCATTCCATACATATATACTTCAAAGAGAAGTATTCATTAAAACCCAGACATCTTGCACACTTTTGCACAATGATTTTCTTCTCCTTATATAGATTTATCCTTTGATAATACCATGAGCCAAAACCACATCACTTCCGATGGTATTCCTGGATGGGATCAAATGGACAATCCAGCGCTCAATAGAATGGTTCAATACCATGGTAGTAACCCCTGGTTTTACACATTTAGAGTGCATTTGAGCATACGCGACTTGGCACGTACTTTTCCGCGTGCATACGCGCCTTCTCCTTAATAAACCCGCGTATGACTTGTAATATACAATTTTCATCATTGTTCTGGCACATACTGAAGATTGCTTTCTCTGGTCCTTCTGAGCTGCTTGTAGAACATCAGATTTACATCATTAATAAACTCATCAAGCATCAAGGAAAACTTCATCAAGTAGGTTTCCATCATCTTCATCAAGTGGGTTGCCATCAAGGACAACACTCTGCATCATATTGCCAACAATTTCCAATGGAGACCCAGTTGAGATCTAGGTGAAAGGGATGTTGACTATCAATTGTAGGATTATTGGGTTGCACCCATGCAACCAAACACCCATTGGATTGCTCATGATCCTTGCACAGTCAAGGAAGGCCAAAATTCCTAAAAGATAGGGATTGCATTCCACATGAATTATGCAAGCAAGGTAGGTTTTTTAGAGGCTGATAATTGGCTAAGTGTTGGACAGTTTTGTCCAGGATAGTGTGAGACAATTAACTAAGTACAGGGGGGCTCTTGTGAGAAGAGTTTTATGTAATTGTTTCATGTATCCATGTTGAATATACAATAGAAGATATTGGGGTTTTAAGAAGCAATTTTTCCCTGGAAAATTATCTGCGTTGTGGTTTGATTGATTCTTCTTTTCTTCATGTGATTGGTGATTGTATTTTTAATTCCGTAATTGATTTGTAGAAGTGATTCAGTATCTAGCTTTAGTACATTGTTAGATTAGATTGAATCCATGATATACATTCTTCTTGTATAATTTCTACACTTGATTTTCACATTGTTCAACTTCCTGTAATCAATGTGTTACACCATTTTTTGGTCATCTAACATGTTACTATTAGGTGGACCTAAGTACACCATGTAAGACCAATTTTACCCTAAGTAAAATTTCTTTCACTATGAAAAATAACTTAGTAAACCATATTTGTTAAGTTTTTCATGGTCTAGACAGGAAACCCTATGAGGAAATTGATCCAGGTGGATATTTATGGTCACCCGCCTATTCCACTTGGGTCCCCACCATTGTCTCTTTCAATTTTTTAGTTTCGGCACAACTTACTATTTTTAGCAGTTTTTCGGGTTCTAGACTTCTGGAGCTGTTTTGAGGCCCTAAACGACGTTTTTTTGGCATCCTTTGTGAAATGAATATGATTCAATTTTTGAATTTATATTTGTTGAGAAATTTTTAGTCCTAAGATATATATTTCTAATGATGTATCATGTGTGTCAAATGGAGATAGTATGCCGAAGTTACGTCCTCGGGAAGTTGAAACACCAATTTACCCAAATGGGGCCCATAGTTTTGGCACTTCATCTCCTAAGGTTAGGTTTTTGGATGTTTAGAGTTCACCATTATTTCTCCATAATAAATAGGCCCTTGAGCCTCATTGTAACACAGTTCAGAGGTCTATATCCGCCACATATATTCTCAGAGATTTGCTACCAGCACCCTAGCTATTTTATTTTCATTATGTTTGTAAGCATATTTCTGTTATTTGATATTAATTAAATGAAGCCTTATTTCCGCTGAATCTCTATGTTTATGGTTATTTATATATTATGTTGTGTTCTTGCATAAATCTGGATCAGTGGTATCAGAGCAGTTTTCTTTTTCTCGATCCTTCTTTGCATGTCCCCAACGAGGTCGGGGTATAAGGAGTTAGGGCTCGATCTGGTGGAACCTTTGCAAGATCAGCCTTGCAAACCCAGAGGGATGCCCATGGGGGACGAAAAGAAAGATGAGGTAGCAGGAGATCCTATCAATATATTGCTCGAGGAGGCCCTCAAAAAACAAAGGAACGCGATGATGGATAATTTTTCCTAGATCCTTCAACGACTGCCCACCGGTGGCGCATCTGCATCCATAAGCCACTCTGGAGGTGCGACTCCCTTTAAGGTACAAGTAAATTTTGAAATTCCCATATTTGAGGGTCAAATAGATGCAGATGCCGTAGATAGATGGTTGAATCTATTAGAAGGATATTTCTCGGTTCATGATTTTTCCGACCGGGAGAAGATTATTTTTGCACTCCTCAAAGCTAACCCCCATGTCAAGGACTGGTGGGAAACCTACTATGAGGAAAAGGACGATACAAAACCCTCTCTATTCTCGGTCGTACCCACTTGGAATTATTTTTGAGACACCATCAAGGAACAATACTATCCTGTGGGGAGCTATGAGGACAAGTACATACAATGGACCACGCTGCGACAACAAAGGGATCAAGATGTGCATGAGCTAACGAATCTGTTCCATACCCTGCGCACAAAGTTGGGTATCAAAGATTTAAAAAAACATCTAGTGCTAAAGTATCCCAGTTGTCTGCACAGATACATTAAGGAGGACATGGAGTTCCTCGACATCTCCTCGCTTGGTATGGCATACCGGTATGCTGCCAAGATTGAGCAGAAATTCAAACAGAAAAAATGAGACTTTGGATCTGCGAATCAAAATCAATGGAAAGGTGCTCCCAAACCACAAAAAAAAGGAAAAAGCCAAGGCATGGTGGCTCAAGACAACTTTTCAAAGCCACAAGCAAAGAACAACACCACAAAGCCAAAGAAGGACACAAGGAAGTGGTGTGAGTTCCATAAGATCTCCACTCACAACACAAGTGAGTGTTGGGCCAAGTAGTCACTGGTGGCCGAGATGGGGCCTTCTGAGTCAGATGCATGCTCTGACTTTGAATCAGAACCTGACAAGGGGAATGAAAAAGGGAAACAGATTATTGATGCAAAGCCCAACACCACTGTTGACACTACAAAGATCCATAAGGAGGAACCGGAAGATCCAGAGGAGGAGGAACGTCTCTTCCACTCCCACATGTGGGTAAAGGGATCCTCGGTACAGTTCATTGTCGATAATGGGAGCCAAAAGAACTTCATTTTAGCAGATGCCATGAAGCAGTTGGGCTTGCCGACCACATCTCACCCACATCCATACACCATCAAGTGGCTTCACCAAGGACGAGATCTCTGCGTCAGCCAGCAGTGTCGCCTTCCATATAGCATCAAGCCCTTCACGGATGAGGTATTATGTCACATTGATCCTATTGATGTTTCTGATGTATTATTAGGACAACCATACTTGTGGAAGCGTCATGCTGTGTATGAGTCTCGGCCTCGCGTTGTTATTGTTACTTTGGGAAATAAGTTGTATAGGATACCAGAGCTACCACCTCCTGCTGCTATCTCTTTGGTTACTGCAAAAAAATGCAATAAGCTCATTTCCCAAACCAGGGAATTTTTTTTCCAGATGATCCGCTCCCAGGCCAAGAAAAATACTATGGCCACGACCTCCAGACAGGGCTCCTCTGCATGAAAACAATAAATAGACAAGGTTGTGTAGGAGTACGGGGACATCTTCACCTCACCCACAGGGGTTCCTCTGCACTGTCAGGTCAAGCACCTGATTGATCTGACCCCAAGTGCGCCACTACCGAATGGACCGATCTATTGGTGCTCTGTTATGGATAATGATGAAATCAAGATGCAGATTCAGGAGCTGTTGCAGAAAGGTCACATCTGACAAAGTTCATCACCATGTGGAAACCTGATCGTGTTGGTACAGAAGAAGGATGGGACGTGGAGACTCTATATTGACTATCGGGCACTGAACAAGATCACTGTCTGGAATAGGTACCCGATCCCATGGATTGATGACCTTCTAGACCAACTCAAAGGGGAAAAATATTTCAGCAAGATCGACTTGAAGTCTGGGTATCAGCAGGTACCAATCAAACCCTCTGATGTGTGGAAGACTGCCTTCAAAGCCAAGGAAGGTCTTTTCGAATGGTTGGTCATGACTTTCAGGTTGAAAAATGGTCCTACAACCTTCATGAGGTTGATGGATGACATCTTGTGGCCATTCACCAACTCATTTGTAGTGGTGTACTTAGATGACATTCTGATCTTCAGCCAGACTTGGGAAGAGCACCTCCACCACATCTGACAAGTCCTCCAAACACTGCGGCAACACAATTTGTGTGCCAATTTGGAGAAGTGAACTTTCGGCATGACCCAGGTTCAATATCTGGGATACATTATTGATGAAAGTGGGGTGCATGTGGATCCAACCAAGATCCAAGTCATTCGGGATTGGCCAGCCCCAACCACTATAACAGAGCTTCGCAGCTTTCTGGGTCTTGCTAATTTCTATCGTAGGTTCATGTTCGTATTCTCTCATATCACTTGGCCCTTGAGTCAATTCACCAAGGGAGGAGCGAGAGAAAAATTCTTTTGGTCGGAATCTCAACAGAAAGCGTTCACAGAATTGAAAAATCGCCTCTGTTTTGCCCCAGTGCTCACATTACCAGACTTGCAACAACCATTTGAGATCAAGACAGATGCCTCTGACTATGCTATTGGGGTAGTTCTTACTCAACAGGGACATCTAGTGGCATATCACAGTGAGACATTGTCTGACATAGTTCGCAAGTATCCCACTTATGACAAAGAAATGTATTCCATTGTGCAAGCTTGTCGACAATGGAAGCATTACATTTTGGGGAAGGAAACAATCATCCACATAGACCATCGGCTGTAGTTCATACAGACACAAGGGAAGTTGCAGAATTATCGCCATCAAAAGTGGTCCACATATCTGCAACAGTTTCATTTGAACATCAAGTACAAGAAGGGTAGCACCAATAATGTTGCAAACTGCCTCATCCGACCACCGATCGTGGTGCTCACCACCGTTCTCAACTCTTGTGGGCATGAGACTTCTGATTGGCCGCTTCTCTACGAGAGTGGCCAAGACTTCGGCCACACATACAAGGCACTCTTGGGGGGTACGCAAGCTCCAAATTTTCACCTCCAAGATGCACTTTTATATCACTTGGGACACCTTTTTGTTCCTTCAAGTGAGTGTGCCAAGATGATATGGGAAGCACACTACAGTCGAGTCGCTAGGCATTTCAGGGTCGAGAAAACAGTAGCAGTACTGCAGAAGTATTTCTATTGGCCGAAACTTTGAAAGGATGTCAAGAAGCACATCAGATCCTGCACTGCTTGTGCCATTTCCAAACCGACCATCAAGAAGCAAGGCCTATATACTCTGCTACCTACCCCTAGTCGACCTTGGGAATCCATCTCCATGGATTACATGTCGGGCTTGCCTTCTAATAAGCATGGAAATGACTGTTTTTTCATGGTCATCAACAGATTCTCGAAGATGGTGATTATGGCGACTTGCAAGAAGAATATCACAGCAGAAGCCACTGCTAAAATCTTGTTTGAACGAGTGTGGGTGCACTTTGGGATCCCACGGTCTATCATATCAGATCGAGATAGCAGGTTCCTCAACAAATTTTGGTCTAGCCTTTGGTCAATGTTGGACAGCAAGCTCACCAAGTCCACAACTTTCCATCCCTAAACAGATGGCCAGACAGAGGTCGTCAACAGAATGATTGTACACATTTTGTGCATGTACAATTCAAAGCATCCACGCACATGGGATGAGAGCCTCCCCTATGTACAACATAGTTATAACCGGGCTCTCCACAACTCAATCAGCCACAGCCCCATTCAGGTGGGCTTGGGATTCCATCCACTATGTCCCATTGACATAACCATGCCATTTGCGGCTACTCAGGCCGATTCGGCTCATGTCCAGTCTGAATTTGACAAAGAAAATAGCTTCATCGCGTGCATTCAGCACATTTTCCAATATGTTCATGACATATTGGACAGAGCCAATGCTAAGTACAAGCAACGCCATGATCAACATCGGGTGCCACACAACTTCGAGGTGGGCGACAATGTGTGGCTACATTTACAGAAGGAGCGCCTCACTAGACCACATCGCAAGTTCCGCCCGCTCCGATACGGGCCGTACACCATCAATAAGGCTGTAGGGAACAATTCCTTCAAGCTCAGTATCCCACCATTCCTTGGTTTTCACCCAGTATTCAATGTGAACCGCCTTCGTCCTTACTTCCCACCTCTACTGGACACCTCTAACATTGCAGAACGACTCACACCAACAGAGTTAAACCCAAAATGCATGGAATAGGCCACCATACATTGTATCATGGACATTCAAATCAAGAAAAATCGCCAACAAAAGATCCAAATGTATCGGATTGTCAAAGCTGGCCAACTCCTGCACTAAGGAAAGTGGTTCACCAGGGACCAAGTTCAACAAAAGTTTCCTCATCTCATAGAGGAACTTAACGCAATGGGGACCATTTATTCCTAATGGGGGAGGAATGATCCAGGTGGATATTGATGTTCACTCACCTATTCCACTTGGGACCCCACCATTGTCTCTTTCAGTTTTTCAGTTTTGGCACAACTTACTATTTTTAGCAGTTTTTCGAGTCCTAAACTTCTGGAGCCGTTTTGAGGCCCTAAACGACGTTTTTTGGGAATCGTTTGTGTAGAAAATATGATTCCATTCCAGAATTGATATTTGTGAAGACATTTGTAGTCCTCGGATAGATATTTCTAATGATGTATCATGTGCATCAAACGGAGATAGTATGCCGAAGTTACTTCCCCGAGAAGTTGAAACACCAATTTACCCAAACGGGGCCCATAGTTTTGGTGCTTCATTTCATAGGGTTAGGTTTTTGGACGTTTAGATTTCTCCATTGTTTCTCCATAATAAATAGGCCCTCGAGCCTCATTGTAACACAGCTTAGAGGTCTGTAGCCACCACATCTGTTCTCAGAGATTCGCTACCAGCACCCTAGCTATTTTATTTGCATTATGTTTGTAAGCATATTTATGTTATTTGATATTAATGAAATCAAGCCTTTTTTCTGTTGCATCTCTATGTTTAAGGTTATTTCTATATTTTGTTGCATTCCTGGATAAATTTAGATTAGAAATATTAAATAAATCTACATTTGTTTGATTTTCCTCAAGGAATAATTAGTTAAACGTCAGTTTAATTAATATTCCTAGTCATATTTAACCCAAAACAGGAAAATTAATTAGATAAATCATTATTTATCTTATTATTTTCTAGGAATAATTATTTAAACCTTATTTAAATAATATTCCTTGTTAAATTTGACTAAATCATTTATAAATAATTAAATAAATCATTATTTATTTGATTATTAGTCAACCACGTCCTTAAAATAATAAATAAATCATTTATTTATTTATTATTTAAAAATAAAGGGATTTGACCCAAGTCAAATTCTTTTTCCCTCCAACAAATATAATAAAATATTCCATAGAAGGTGGATCTTGACTTGGTTAATAATATTTTAATTATGCACCAATATCTAGATTAACTCAATATTTTGTTATAAATAGAACGGTTTTTCCATTCATTCACTACCTTGTGTTGCCTAAAGATCACTCTGGATCTATACTTTTGGTCTGACTTTGATCCACCATCATTGTCATATTTTGCTACCATTTTTCTTGTGAGCTCCCTTTGAGTTTCATTTTTTGTTTGGGTTTTCTACATCATCAAGAGAGAGAGATTTTAGATCTGAAGTGTTGTGGACTTACAAGAACCCATCCCATTGAGGAGAACTGGTAACATCCTTCTATGTTTTCCTCCCAGGTGTCATTAATACAAAATTCATTCAACATATTCTTGTCTTGTCTATTGGATGCATGGAGCAACTCTTGTTTTTTTTTACTGTTTAATGCCTTTTAATGCATAGATCTAGATTTTTGCAACATTTATCTTAGTCACCTAATTGTATATCTAAAGATATTGGCAGCCATATTTGTTGTTAGGGCTATTTTTTATGCACAGCTAAAGTGGTATTTTTTTCATACGCTTGCGATTAAGATTCATACTAACAACTGGTGACTCCACACGGGTTTACGATTATGACCGCTGTCATTTTTCAGGACCCTGCATATCTAGTTGCTTCAAACCCTAGGATTTCTCTTTAGCTTCTTGTTTTTATTTTCTTGATGTTTTTTTTAACCTATAAAACCCTAAAACATTAAAAATTCTAACTTCCGTGTGTTTTCAGACCTATTGAGCAGGTGATCGGCATCAGCCGCAGCTGAGATGACACATTATTCTAAAACCTACTCCTGAGAGTGCCGGAAGTGCAGGTCACACTTTTTGGGCCAAAAACTGCGTCCTGAACCTCCAGGGCACAAAAATCAGGCCAGAACCTGCGACCTCTATAGAAATTAGGTCAGAAACTATGACCTGGACTTTTTGCGTGAATTTTTCTAAAAGTTTTATGGGTTTGTTTGGGCCTCTGTTCAGGGTTGTCTGACCTTCATCTCTACTCGTTTTAGACATGTACTTGTTCTGTTTTACTCAACAAAGTGGGAACCTAGCCCCCTAGGGCTTCAGTACCCTCCACCTTTTGTGGAAGAGTTTTAGCTGCTGCAGGTTGTCTGAAATTTCAGTGTGTTCAGTCATTTTTCAGTTTTGATACCTTACCTTCAGATCCACTTCATATTGGTTATTTATCCATCCAAACACCTCTTTTCAGTTTTGTTTGGGTTTTCCTCTAGGGTCCCCTCCGCTTCCCTCAGGATATAGCCTTTCGCCACCTCATTTACAACAATCTTTCCTTTGATTTTTTGTTGTTTTTCTACACCTATTTCCAACAGATTTGACCTTTAGATCATTGTCCCTCCTAACTTTAGATCTATTGGCTATTTTGGTGTGTTTTGACTAGATTTTTTCCCACCTACAGACTAGTTGTTGAGAGGCCTACCTCCTTGGGTTTAGATTCTTGCATAATTAGATGTTTATTTTCTATCATTTCAGTTTCATATATTGTTATCTATAGGCTTATTTACAGTTATACAACACACTTTTTTTTTTCTCTACAAACGTCTGGGTTTAAAAATTAAAATTTACACACTTTACACACACACTCTAAGAGAAGAAGAGCTTGGTTAACACTACCAAGAAAATAATTTAAAACATTGAAATCAATTGATCCTGCACCTCTGTTCCCTTGTTTTGACATTGTAATCAGTTGATCCTGCACCTCATTGCCCTTGTTGGTCTCTCTTCCCTTTGTGTCAAGTTTGTGTCATCATCATTGCACCACCAAGGCATTTATCCTAGAGACTTCTTGGCCTTCATCCTCAGTTTCCGGTAGGAAGACTTACTCCTCCACGTAGGATTCGAGTTAGTCCTCCACCGAGTCTGCACTCTGACTCTTCTTCTGGTTCATTGGGTTCTCCTTCTAGTTCCTCCCCCGGCTCTCCCCCTGTCACCTTCACTATGTTTGGTTCAAGACCTAATGCTGGGAATACTACTCATGGGACCACAACAGGAACTACCCCGACTGCTCCCTTGCTCCCCTATATGGCGGGCCTTAGTCTTCCCTATTTTAACCAGTTGATAAATGACCCTATACACCATAATGTGGGTTGGCCTACCATGCCAACAAAGCTCCCTTCCGACATCCCCAAGTTTGAAGGTCTTGATGGAGAAGATCCTACTAACCATGTTCGATCTTTCCACACGTGGTGTTCATCTAACTCCATTACCGTTAACTCTATCCATCTTTTGTTGTTCCAACGGACGCTTACTAGCAAAGCTTCTAAGTGGTATGTTGATCAGGCCTCATCCTCTCACACCACCTTTGCGACTCTTACCTGGGATTTTCTACCTTATTTACAGCTTCCCCTTCGTTATGACACTAGTACCGAACTTTTGACTTCTTTCTGTCAATTGTCTGTGACCTGCCTATCCGATCATAACTTTTCAGTAGCTTGGAGGAGAAGGACGTACAGATGCATATCGAAATGGGTGATGAAGAGAGGTACAGTGCTACCAGGATTGGTACCATTACCTTCCAAAGGCATTCAAGTAAACCCTTTCAATTAAAATATGTAATGCATGTACCAGGCTTGAAGAAAAGTTTGGTCTCAGTTGCAATGTTAGAGGATAGAGGATATGATGTTGTTTTCAATGAAGGAAAATATTTCGAAGACCGTGTCTACATGGACTAGTTCCTTAGATCTCTCTTTCCTACTATCGGCAAAGACGTCACATCACATTTCCCTCAAACCGAAGAAGCCACTCTCTAGTTTGCCTTAAAATATGACTTGATCTATGCTTAGTCAGGTTATGTTTATACCACTCTACCTGATCTTCCTAGACCCAGTGGTGCCAACACATCATTGGATCTCTTTCTCATCCATACACTCAGCCTCCCATAGGCTATGGTTTTCCTCAGGGAGGGGCCAGCACCTCAAGCACTTTTCCCCCTCCCGGTAGAATTTATCCAGGATATGACATGCCTCCTCATTTTTACCAACCTCCTGTTTACCATAATGTTATTCAAGCTCCTTATTATCCGTATCCACAATGTGGTGCTCCAGCTCCTCCAGCATTAGCACCTCCACCTCCCTTACCTTCTCAACCCTCGCAATAGCAACCACCGCCCCCTCATGGGAATGTGTATGCACAGCAGGGCGCGACTAATCCTCCTCCTTCCAAAAAGAAGAGGAAAGGCACTCAAAATAAATCTATCACTGGTAATCCGCAACCTAATCCTCAAGGTAATGCACCTAACACTGCTAAACAGCAACAGGGCACTCAACCCAAGCAAGACATGCCTGTTCACACGAATAAGCCTTGTTCATGTTGTAGTCTTTATGTTCATTACACACATTATTGTCCTCTTTTACCACAGATGCGGCAGATGTGGGAGTCTCAAGAAATATTTCGAGGACAACAAGCCTGCCCTTCCATCCCTCTTAGTCCTGCGCCTATTCAACCGTCTGTGTTTACTAATCCTTTCCCTCAACAAGGATTTGTGGCTACCCAACCACTTGAAGGTCAGGAGACCACTCAATCTCCTACATCTGGTACCTCTGATTACCAGATTCTCATGATGAACTCTGACCAACCTATAACCGTATACCTCAACCTTCAGACTCGGTCCCATCAGTACAACAAGCCTCCTGCTATGTCTGCCCATGAGGTCCCTTCTTCAGGTTCTACAGAGCCTCTTTTGACAACTAATGGTCCTTTGCATATCCCTCAGCCTAAGGCAGATGTTCATACCAAGATCCCATAGGGACCACTCTACTCAAAAATGTTGCTTCCGAAAAAGCTGCCCATTGGTATAGTATATTAGATGATTTGGCATAAACTCCTACTGCCATCTCAACGCTGGAACTCCTCCAGTTGTGCCCTTCACAATGGAAAGCTCTAATATCTGGCATGGGCATTGTAGATCCTTCAGATGATCATTTGATCATCTTCAATGTTGACCAGTCAGAACATCCTCCTCTTCCTGCTTCTATCGCCTTCCAAATCCCAGTCAAGATCCAGAATGCCAATGTTTCCCATTGTATCATTGATGAGGGGCCATCCACCTGTGTGATGTCCACTTCAGTTTGGAAGAAAATCAGATCACCTAAGTTGGCTCCTTCCATGATCACTCTTTGAGTGTGGGATGGCCATACCTCCCAGCCCATTGGCCTGTTCCGCAATTTTCCTATTACTCTTGCGGGAAAGACTGTTTGCGTTGACGTAGAAGTCATTGATGCCCCCTTAGATTACAACATTCTATTAGGTCATAGCTACACCTATGTGATGTCTGTTGTCCCATCTGAGGTCCACCGCAAGATGTCCTTTCCCCATAATTGAAAGATAGTTACCATTGACCAGTTGACATATTACGAACCGAAGTCTCAGACCTCCCCTGAGTCCATCATCTCTTCGGTGACCAATAAGCAATTTGCCAATCCTTTGACTAGTGTGTCACCTGGAGTCTAAAAATACTCCTCTTTTCTTGGTACATTCACTAGTCTTCCTCCTCCTGTCTCTGATCCCAGCTCATCGAATGTTTACACGATGCAATCATCTCAGGCTTCTCTCAAGTGGCCCGCTTTGGCTAGTCAGCAGCCTCGCCCTCTGCAGCATACTCCTAGCCCTTCGATTCAGCCTCTTGGACCCCCTCCTCCTGGCCCTTCACCTAAAACTTGTATCCATGAGCCTCTCTACCCTCCTGGAATGGTTCGTCCAGGCCTTAACCATCTTGGAGCCATCCCGCCTGGCCATTACCCCTCCGGTCAGATATCGTTCCTAGCTCCCCCTCCTGGAGTGTTCTCAGTACCTGTTATGACTACCTTATCCCTTCCTAACCTGACCCTGGGGATTCCCATTTGGTATCTCGATCCCCCAGCCTCTACCACACCTGGTCAACCTAAACCTTACCTTGCTTTGACCCCGATTCAACCGGTCCTTACAACCCCTCTCGCTGCTATTGTGCCTCAGCCACCTCAACAGGAACCTTATCCTATTACGAAAACTTCGGGTAAAGGGGGGAAATATTGCAATAATGCACCTAAAGACAAGGCTGCCCCAACAAACCATGCTCCTCCTCAGCCTCCAAAGCATACACCTCTGTGTGCTTTTTGTGATGTTGTCTGTCATGCCACCCATAATTGTCCTGAATTGCCTCGTCTCAAGCCCATGGTTAATGTCGCGTTCCTTGAGTATTTGGTCCCGAAGACTATTCACACCAACCAACCCTATGCTTTGTGTGATCTCCATGGCCATTATACCCACCTCTGTCCCCACCTCGAGAACTTCCACACCTCTCTAGTTGCAGTTCTTCAATTCGAGGAAAAGCACAACAAGTCCACCGCTCCCTTATTTGCGTGTTTTGCTTCATTAGAAACAAAGGACACATCCACTGCCATAGAAATTTCCCCTCCGGATGCTGAAATGACAAAGTCTTCGGCCACTGTCCACTACCTGTCATCATCTATGAGATCCACGGTGGAAGACCCCCCTGGGCCTTCCCCTTCTGTTTCGCCTGACCTCCCTTCAACGATCACCGTGGGATCAACATTGGTGGATCCTTCATTTACTTGTTCTTTTGTCACCCTCTGTGACGATGCGCATGTGAACCTCACTTCTCATGATGATGAGTTAGGTAGCTTCGCCGCGTCGGGTGGTTTCTCTTCCACCATTCACCCCATCTTCTATTATGATGATGAAATTATGGAAGCAGTCACCACCCCTGACTTTATCTATCCCCCCTTACATCAAACCCATGCATTTGCACCACATACACCTTGTGGCCATTACATTGACACCCAATGTTTGGGTAAGGGGGCTCCACCACTCTCCTAGTGTATCTGCTCTTGTTGACTCTAGTTCCATTATTCTTCCCCATTTAGAAGAACCTCTAGAGTCCCATATCACTTCAAATCACTGTAGGGATGATACCCCTCATCATTCCTTCATTTTACATCAGCAACCCAGTCCCCTAGACATTGTTGTTGACCAACCTGTGAGTTTTCTAGGAGAGCAATAGTTCATTATATCCAAACCCACTCTTTGGGATAGTGACACCATGTATGCCAACCCCGAAACTTAGTCCATTTGCTTCATATATGCATTACCAACAGAGATTGGTAATCCTCCATTCCCTTTCTTGAACTGCATAACCATAACGAAAATAAATGGCGCACCACATCTTACAAATATGTTTAGATTTCTCTTTTTCTAAATACATTTTGGCATGAACACAACATGCTTGGGGGACACCTATGCCCCTCAACCATAAAAATCCCAGATCTTAGCCAAACACAATACTGAAACCCCCTTTCTCTGACAGGTCACACTTTTCAGGTCATTTCCTGGGACAGGTCACAGGTTTCTGCCCAGTATCTACTACCCAGGTCGCAGAACAGACCCCAAAAAGTGCAACCTACACTGTTCATGAGCTCTAGGTACCTAAACTAAAATTTTTATCCCCTGAAATGAAAGAGTAGGGTTAGGCCTCTTACCTGCAACTGACGGATCTTGATTCCAACGGTCGGTTTGTCCGCTATGGTCGCTGCAAGATTTAGGGCCTTATCTCCTCTCTACATTCACCACAGCTCCACATGCAAATGAGTGAATTTGGAGGGAAAATGCCTCATTAAAAGAGAAACCCATGATTTCTCTTTCGCTTGCTATGGCCAAATCATAGCTCAGTTTGAAAAATCATCTGTACTATTGGAAAGCTCTCACCGAGCCCTGAAATGGGTATCTGTTAGTTTTTTGTGATTTGATACTTCACCAGGACACATTTTTGTCGAAGAAGCGTTACTTCACCACTCTTCAAAATCGAATTTCTTCACTTGCAACAGTTGTACTTAGAGCACCACTTTGCCTCCATACTTGTCCATGCTCGTGTTGATTTTCGTCATGAGTAACCATCTTGTACTCATGTTTTTATGGTCCCCATTGGACCTTTACTGTATGGCATCATCATCGAGTTGCTCTTGTTTAGAGCATCTGATTTGAGTCATCATCGCATTGATGGAGTCTATCCCGAGTCCATTTGTATTCCACTATAGTCCTCCATCCTTCATTGCTTGGTCCCTCTCTCGTGTCACACATTATGACCTTTAGTCCTGCTATCCCCTATCCCCCTTGATATTGTGTTAGTCGCTGCCAGCTCATCCATGCCCTTTATGCTCTAACAGGGGAAGTCATCTATTCGCTACTCAGTACCCCCCATTTCATCATCATCCCTGGTGTCATTTTGTCAGTCACTCTACTATTTTCTCTTGTGCCTTAGTTGAGGATACCTCATTGCCTCACCTATGGCAGACCTCCTTGTGTCGACATCAGATCATTCATTCCAGAAGACATGTCTAGAGGGCGGTGTACCTTGGTTCCAGCTTCCACTCTTGTTTGGTGCCTCAGATCAGTCAAGGGGACTCGTTAAAGCCCTTTGAATTGATTGTTTCTCAGCTCCAACTCCTTACAACATGATCGTGATCTGTATACTTGATGGTTTAGTGATGCAGCAGATTGGACTGGTGATTCCCTGGTGTGTGTGAGATGTCTCAACCCTCATGAGGGGGTGGCCCTACAGGTAGCCCCCCACATGCCCAGATGACCTCTTCATTACAGTCATTGATGTAGCTCCGTAGATTTGATGATGTTGGCCTCAGCCGCTTGCAACGGCTTTTTGTTTGCATGTATCAGTCAGATTTTCAGAGCCCTTTCATGTTTACAGGGGCATTTGGGTTGTATTTGTATCTCATTTACTCAGATATTATTGTATAAGTCCTGGCTGTTATCTCAGGCACATTATGTATGTGGGATTCATTATCATATTTTTATCTGGCTCATTTTTATGCCAACATGTACTATATAGTTCAGTCCCTTGTTTACTGGACACATTATTCTTTTTACTTTGTCTCAACAGGCATAGGTATGGCTCCCCCGCCGCCTATAGCACATGTACTAACTCATAAAAGAGACTTGTCTCACCTATCAGTCTCGCTTCCTCAAGTTCTATTCCTCTAGCGCTTTGGTCTACCTTATATTTCTCTCTCTCTGACTTCCCCTTCAATGTCTATTGATTGAGTTTTTACAACGTACTGCGGTCATACGATTAGCTCCTAACGCTCACACACTGGGGGGAAATCTGTTACACCATTTTTTGGTCATCTAACTTGTTACTATTAGATGGAACTAAGTACACCATGTAAGACCAATTTTACCCTAAGTAAAATTGCTTTCACTATGAAAAATAACTTAGTAAACCACCTTTGTTGAGTTGTTTATGGTCTAAACCTGAAACCCTATGAGGAATTATTAAATAAATCTATATTTGTTTGATTTTCCTCAAGGAATAATTAGTTAAACAACAATTTAATTAATATTTCTGGTCATATTTAACCCAAAATAGGAAAATTAATTAGATAAATCATTATTTCTCTTATTATTTTCTAGGAATAATTATTTAAACCGTATTTAAATAATATTCCTTGTTAAATTTGAATAAATCATTTATAAATAATTAAATAAATCATTATTTATTTGATTATTACTCAACCACATCCTTAAAATAATAAATAAATCATTTATTTATTTATTATTTACAAATAAAGGGATTTGACCCCAGTCAATTTTTTTTTCCCTCCAACAACTATAATAAAATATTCCATAAAAGTTGGATCTTGATTTGGTTAATAATATTTTAATTATGCACCAATATCTCTATTAACTCAATATTTTGTTATAAATAGAAGGGTTTTTCCATTCATTCACTACCTTTTTTTGCCTAAAGATCACTCCAGATCTATACTTTTGGTCTAACTTTGATCCACCATCATTGTCATATTTTGCTACCATTTTTCTTGTGAGCTCCCTTTGAGTTCCAGTTTTTGTCTAGGTTTTCTAAATCATCAAGAGAGAGAGATTTTAGATCTGAAGTGCTAAGGACTTACAAGAACCCATCCCATTGAAGAGAACTGGTAACATCCTTCTATATTTTCCTCCCAGGTGCCATTAATACAAAATTCATTCAACATATTCTTGTCTTGTCTATTGGATGCATGGAGCAACTCTTGTTTTTATTTACTGCTTAATGTCTTTTAATGGATATATCTAGATTTTTTTAGCATTTATCTTGGTCACCTAATTATAGATCGAAATATATTGGCAGCCATATTTTCTATTAGGGTTGTTTTTATGCACAGCTAAAATGGTTTTTTTTCGTACGCTTTCGATTAAGATTCATACTAACACAATGCACAATCTAAGAGTACCATCCTTCTTCTTCACAAATAATATTAGTGCACCCCAAGGCAATACACTTGGAATAATGTATCCCTTATCAAGTATTTCCTTAAGCTACAATTTCAATTCCACCAATTCTGGAGTACTCATCCTATATGGTGCTCTATATGTTGGTGTTGGTATTAGCATCAACTCAATAGAGAAATCCAATTCCCTATGAGGCAGTAACTCTGGGATGTGATCTGTGGGAAAAACATCCTAAAAATTCAACAGAAAAGGATACCCCTTAAAAACTTCCTCATCCTCAAAATCCAACCCTTTGTCACTAGATATGTGCACTATAAATAATAAGCATCCTTTCCTACAGATTCACTTTTCTTTCCTAGTTTCAATCATCCTCACTGATGTGGGAGTCTTATTTTCCTACAAAATTATCTTTTCTTAATCATCATTCGGGCACTCAATATCCTTGTCATAGAAATCCACTTTAGTCTTTTGAATGAATAGCCAATCCATCCTCAAAAGCATACTATATGAACCCAAAGTAAGTACATTTATATGTGCTAATCTAGGCATACCATTCAACTCAAATGTACAAGATCTCATGAAATGATGAAATATTCTCTTGGTCCTCGTAGCCAAATGCATGAACTAAGATTATGTGTGCACTCCTTTACTCAAGCAACACTTATCCACCATGCACTTCTTTACTCAAGAAACACTTATCCACCAAGTCAGGACTAATATAACTATAATTATATCCAGGAGCAATAAAAATAGAAACAAATTTATCATGAAGCTTACCTTCCATCTTAATAATGGATGCATGTTGATCTTCCTGCCTATTATCCATTGCTGCATAGATCCAAGGAATACACTTCCCAACATATCCAAATAATTATGCCTCTTGAGCAATGTAAATATCGGTCCTAGCACCCTGATGTAATAGACACTCACTCTGGTGATGCGCTACACCACCAATCCAACACCTCAAGGGCTTCTTTCCATCACCCTTATTCTTTCCCTCATGCTAAGACCCATATGATTTTTCAACTACATTAATCTTCTTATACAACATTGAATTCTCCTTGTCACCTGCATCCTAAATTATTTCTCACTTCTTATCCCGCTTTCCTTTATTCTTCTCATTCCCTCTCCAATCCTGCTTAGACCTAGAATTTTTCTTTGACTACTCATAACAATTCTTCAAATTCCTAATGGTTTCCTCCAATGATCAAGGATCATAAAACTCGATTCGATATTTGAATGCTACTTTTAATCCATTGGTGAACCTTTGAACCTTTTCTTTCTTGTCCTTGATGTAAGGAACATACCTTAAAAGCTCCAATAATTTTTTAGTGTACTCATCATCAGTCATAGAACCCATATTTAGTTCATATAATTCATTAGCCCTTTCATCATAATATCTTTCATACAAGTACTTCTTCTTGAAGAGTCTCTCGAACTCATCACAAATCAGATCATATTCTCGAATGCCTCTGACATTCTTCACATCTTCCCACAATATTTTTTCTTTTCATTTGAATTTGAAGACAAATATCTTGCCGTTCATGTTCTATGAATACTCATGAAATTTGAAGAATTTATTCATCCCAATAAACCATGATTTTGCATCCTCTGATTTCTTCATCTCTCCATAAAATGTAGTAAGCCTGGCTTTCTTGAACTCCTCTCACAAATACTGCTTCTCACTCCTATTATAGGGATGATGGAGGTGATGTTTATGATGTCTCTCGGAACCGAAACTGAAATAGAACCCATAAGCACTACCTTTCCTATTAGTTGTATCCAAGGATTTGTTGCCTCTGACTGTGTCATCTTTGTCCAACATGTATCTTGATCGATACCTCCTACCATATGCCCCATTAGTATTTTCCTCTTATCCATGACTGGTCCTCATTTTTACTTTTCTCTATAAATACAAAAGACTTTGAAGGATGCCTACATTAAACCATGCTTGATTTTCTTGAGCTCTTGCAAGCCTTTCTTGTGCCTAAATCAACCTGATATTATCTTCCTTAACTATTCTAATTTTTGGCTTCAAACTTCTTAGTGTATCTTCTATATCAAGAGAACACTCTTCGCCTTGCTTCTCAATTTATCTATCCCATTCAATTGAATTTTCATCAGGCGTGTAAGGTGGCGTATGTGAAATTTAATCCACAAATTGTCTCTTCATCAATTATCTTCTCTTTCCTACAAACACACCATGTCAGATAAACCAAATAGAAACATAATCAAAATCGTAACTTAATGTATCTCAGTGGAGGCTATCACATTTTCATAAGTCAGTCTCGATTAAAACTATATATATATATATATATATCGACATCGATGCATCAACATATCAACATCATGGATGATGAGACAAAATTGTAACACAAACTATATACATGATGACCCCAGCTACTACAATGCATGCATAATGGAAACATATAAAAATGGCATCCATGCATAAAAATCACATCTACCCCATAACACATTGTTTAGAACTTTCTTTGATACCACCCTGTAGCAACCCCCCCCCCCCCTTCAACACACACATTTACCCACTTTACAAGCATGTCACAGTAAACATGAGTTGAAAGTTACCATGCATGCAACATGACCCAACTTCCAAGATGTAATTATCAAAATGGGATCCATTTCCAACTTTCTCAAACCATCCAAAGTCACAATATCACATTTTTATTTGCTTAATTACACACAACATTATTTCCTTTCAGTGTCGTTTCCCTAAATTTAACATAACCTTCTATTTTTGGAATATTTTCAAGTCCTAAACTCCTGAGATTGTTTTGAGGGCCTAATTGAAAATTTCAGGAAAAATGAAGAGACAAAAAAAATTCGAAGATATATTTAAAAACTCTCTTTATAGCCTCGTTATATAGATCTTCGAAACAAGGTATTGTGATAGTTAAAAAAATATTGTAAGCAAAAGTTACGACCCAAGGAAGTTGGAGGTCCAAATTATACATTTTTAAAAACACTTTTGTAAACAAAGTACCTGTAGATCATTAATGAATATATGATCACAGATTCATTAGTTTCATCATAGAATCACCAAGAAGGATCAATGCCCTCTCAAGCTATCTACAACAACATTTTTTTTCCCATGCATACATTAACCATTCAATAACTGATCAATTCATGAACAATATCCATAGAAAGAGAACATTATATAACCATGCATATGACTAGCATATAACCGGAATATAATCCATGAAAATCATCCATAAGATCAACACAATAAACAATACATGCACTCAAATATCGTAATAGGAAAGTAACTCATATTAGCATATGCAAAATCCAACCAATTTAGGGACTTCCACGTACTACCCGACCATAGACTGGGCTAAAAAAAATCTCTCTTTCATCGAATCACCCCCGTGAAATATTCCAAGCATGAATGTGGCATCAAAGGGTTAAAACAAAACAAAACCAACCAGAGCTTCTAAAGGCCAAACTACCTCAACCCTCAATAGTAGTGATTTCAGCTAACTACTCCAGAAACCACTAAAAACAATGAGATCGGTCTCTACCCAAGTTGTCCAGGGCTCCAGGAACTAGTAACTCAACCTAACTTGTTTCAAGACTCCAAATCATTTGTCCTAACCCTCAAGCTCCAGGGACCAGTAACTAAACCCACAACCTCCACGAAACCCAAATTGTTTCAATGCTCCAAGGTGTTACTCCAACCCATGACCATAGGGAACCTAAGTAAAAATCAGGAAATCCAAATGGGGAACCCACTACAACATGGATATCTAGGAATTGGAAAGGCAAGGCTGCAACCACTATAAATCTAGGAAAATATCCATGTCAATGATATGACATAACCAAGGAATCACATGCATGCATACTTCATCTAAATGCAAACAAGGAGATCATACATGCAACCTATTACCTGCAAAGAAATTCAGTTGTATTTGTTGATCCACTGTCTCCTTGCGCATTCTTACTTTCCTTTTCTTTCCATTTGCTTCCCTGCTTGTCTTCCTCCAATTCAAGAGAATGATAGAGTGCTCCAAGAAGTATCCAAGTGTGTGAGTGTAAGAGAGAATTAATAAGAGCTCAACTCAAAACTATGAAAAATATAGCAAATGTTTCTCTAATGTCTTTTTGTCATTGATTCCTCTATTTTCTAAATTCTCCTTCATTTTTCCTTCTAATTTACCTCGCATGCACATTTTTGTATCCTCATCTTCCTTTTCTCCTATTTTTCTTTATTTTATCATTTAATTCCATTTAATTCCTCTTTTCCATTCCAATGCCTTTCAAAACCTCCATAGCCATAAATAAACCACAGGTAATGCCCATTATAGTGTTTTCCCACCTTTCATCTTGGAATATCTATCCCATGACCTCCATCTTTTTTTATTTATCTGGAAAAACAACCATGGGCTATTACAAACCTCCCCCCCTTGGGAGAACAACATCCTTGGTGCTCAATGACACTTATAACCAGCAAAACGTGTTTCCCATGCAACTTTATAGCACAACTTGATGTAGTATTTACATCATACCAAAGTGTTGAAACCATTTATACCATACTTCTTATTGGATTTTCATAACACAACTGGATGCAGTATTTAAAACATACTGGTTATTTGATATTTATAGCACAACTCATTGTAGTATTTACAAGACATATATAATCATAAAACAAAACACATATACCAAACAAATCTCCTCAACCAAAAAATAAGGAAAGATACAAATCCTGCATATGATCAAATATCTCGCAAGTAGCTTCATTAGGTCCAAAATGCTTCCATTGTACTTTAACATCCTCTATTGCTTGGTTCTGGAGCATGTGTTGTTTTTTCTGAAAAATTCACTAAGGCTCTATTTGTAATTCTCCTTTTGGTTCCACATGTAATACAAACCAATCAATCACATGATCAACATACTAGACATATATTTTAAGATATGAAACATGGATAAAATCATGGGCTTTCACTATTGGTTGAAATTAAATTCTGTATACCATCGGTCCAATCCTCTCAGGGGATCTAAAAAATCCCATAATATTGAGGTCCCAACTTGGCACATGATCCAATCCTCAAGGAGATCCTCTCGGTCTTGATGCAAAAATACACAGACTCCCGAACCTGAAACTTATTGAATTCTCTTTGTTCATCCACATAAAGTTTATGCCTTTCCTGTATTACCTTTAGATTCCTTTTGATGTCATGCATTTGTGACTCCATTTCATCCAACATATCTAGTCCAATAAATAATATATTCACAAGATCACTCCAGCTAATGGGAGTATTGCAACTCCATCCATAGAGAGCCTCAAATGGAGTCATCGTTAAGGACTCTTGATACCCATTATTGTATTCAAACTCTACTAATGGAAGATACTCCTCCCACTTCCTTTGTTGATGCATGACATAAATCCTCAACATGTCCCCAAGAATCCTACCTATTTGTCTATCCATTTGTATGTGGATGATAAGTTGTACTAAAATTTATCTCTATACCCAATCCTGCAAACAACCCCTTCCAAAACTTGGAATTGAACTTGGCATCTCTATATGATATGATATTATTTGTAACTCCATGCAATCTCATTATATCCCAGATGAATATCTCAACTACCTCACTAATTGAATTAGTAGACTTCACTGCAACAAAGTGAGTTTCCTTGCTTAATATGTCAACCACAACCATGATGGAATCATGTTTCCTAAATTTCCTCAGAAAAATTATAATTAATTCCATGGAAATGACCTCCCATTTCAATTCTAGAATCATAATAGGTTGCAATATATCAGTCAAGTGATTGCATTAAAATTTCACCTCTGACAGTCCAAACATATTGCAACATACTCAACCACCTCTTTCTTCAAATTCGTCCAATAATGTAAATTCTTAATAGTTGTAAAAGTCTTGTGATATCTCGTGTGGTCTAAATATGATTTTCATGAAACTCCCTCAATATAATATTCTTCAACTCACTACTATCTCGCACATAGATCATGTAGCTAAATATGAGCAATCCATCTATCGTGAGGTGATACTCTACATCCCTATAACCCTGTTGTTTCAATCTCTATTTCAGTTGTAGGTAACTATCATCATGATGCCCCTCATGTAAGATTCGATTCTGTTAAATTTTCCCATAAAATATCACAACTAAAATTTGATTTATTTGCACTTTCCTACTGAGAGCATCTGCAACCCTATTCTCTTTACCCTTGATGTACCTGATCTCAAAGTCAAACACACTGAGGGTATCCAACCTTTTAGTTTGCCTGACATTCAGATGAGGTTCACCAAACAGGTACCTCATTCCACTATGATCACTCATTAGAATGAACATCCTACCAAGAAGATAATGTCTCTACTTCTTCAGTGCATGAATGATAACTTCCAATTCAAGATAGTGAGTCACGTAGTTCCACTTGTGCTCATTCATCTTCCTTGAATCATAGCATAACAAGTACCTTTCCTACTTCAGGACTCCACCAAGCCATTTCTTACAATAATCTGTACAAACCACAATTTCTTTATCGAGATCTACAATCTTCAGAACTGGAGAATTTGTAAGAAAAAGCTTCAACTGCTCAAAAGTAGCTACACACTCCTCAGTCCGTTCAAACTTCTTTCCCTTCCTCTACAAGGATTTTATAAGATAGACAATATTTGACAAGTTCTTGATGAATCACATGTAACAACCTACTTTTCCCATGAATTATATCACCTCATCCACATTCCTAAATTTTTTCCACTCCATGATAGCTTTAATATTTTTTAGGTCCACTGTTATTACTTCCTTGGAAAAAGCTGTTATTACCCTATTTTCCACTCGATTAGAGTGAGAGAAACCAAATTTCAACTTACCTCAGTTTTTTGGATAAAATGTGTCCATTTTCACCTTTTCTTTTACTTATGTGAGATTTATGACATGTTAAAAGAGTGAAATTACATAATTGAGCAATTTCTCATAATTAATTTTCCAAAATATTCTACTTATGAGATAATAATTATTTCATAATTGAGATAATTGAGAAAAAAACTCATAATTTTAGAAAATGTTTCTAGAGTTTTACATCCTAAAGATATCAACTTGATCTACTTGTGTATGAGTTGGCTAGGGGTCCATTATTGTAGAAGTTTCCTAACTTCTCAAGCCCCTAGATGTCTAAATAAATTCTCCTAAATCTTAAAATGAGCATATATAATCTCACCGAGAGGAAATGGGGTTAGATGAAGTATCCACACTATAGCATGAGAGATCTAATGTATTGGGAGAGGATACCATGCTACAATATTGAGGAGAGGATCTTATTTGTTGAAGGTATATTGATGTAATTTCACTTATATGGTTAATAAAAATCTATGCTCCTTCCCCTTATAACATTTATGCAGTAATTTATATGTGTAACTTCTACATGTTTTGAGGTGACGATATTATATGCAATATCACTTGTTGTCTCTTTTTGTTTGTGTTTGTGTTTAGGATTTGGATCGGGAGTGAATAAACGAGGTTGCTTGGTTGGATCGCAAGAATTTTGCATCAGGACAAAACTCTTCACCATATTGTGAGGAGGAAAGGTACTTACACATACCTTGTATCATTAGAAATTTCATCGAAATTACATGCATGGACAACTGGATTGGGGATTTTTATTATATTTTCTCAGCCATTCTCTTTTATTGTCTGGTGATCTTGTATAAATTTTCTGAATAATGAAGATTTATCCACCGAGATTATCCTGATCACATACTAATTCGAATTCATATGCAACACATAATCTCTTCTACAATCAATCATCAATTTGCGGAAATGGAAACAGTCGCATGCGCACATAAACACAATATGTAATGGGGAAAGCTTATATCTGAAAACCCCTTAGCTATTTTGTATATTATATGGAGAGAACATGTAACATTACATAGCACAATACTCCTCACAAGTACTCAGTACTATCTCATAAAGTTACACACAAACTAGCTTGGTTTTGAACAAGTCACAGGTTCAAAACTCATCCACTAATTGCCTGCCTCTATTGCGCAATCAAGGCTGGTCTAATGAGAGATCCAAGGTTCAAATCTCCTTGGCTTGAAAGCGCAATCCTCATGGGAAATTTCCTCCAAGTGTGGTGCAAATCTCATGCACAACTGATATATCACAACTGATAGCTATCTCAACCCTTTCATCTACCTCTTTCACTGGTCTTCACTGAACTGTCCATGCATTGTAGTGAACTCATGTGTTCTTGAGTTGAATAATGAGTTAATAATTAGTGAATTAAATAATATTTAATTCACTCCACTCATTACTAGTTGATTAGCTAGTTAAACTAATCACAACTAGTTCAACTAAGTTAAACCGAACACAACTCCACCAACTGTCTCATCAACTCCACCAAACTTCTGCCACTGAAGTCCTAACTAAATTCAACCATGCATGAGCTCACCAAACCCCAAGGAATAGCATAATTCCTTTTGTCAGATGCATGGGCCACATCCGTAGCTCCAACTGAAGTGCTCCAAGAGAATAAACTGAAGTTTAGAGTCCAAATATTATTAAGGGCTAATAATATTTGACTGACCTATTTTTAGACAGGCAGTCTAAAAATAGACTTCGAACTATATGTCTAAAAATACAGGTCCATATATTTTTACCAAATTGACCAATCATCCAATAATAGCATACTGCAACTCCTAGACCATGCTCCATATGTCTAAAAATAGACATAGTCTAAAAATAGACTTTGCACCAAAAATAGCCTGCGGGCCCACTTAGTGAAGGTGACTTCATTTCACTAAGCTCCATCATCTTGTTGCATTTTCAACACTCCCTCTAAAAAAGATATGGATGATCTGCAACCCCTATCCTGCCTCTGTGGAATTCAAACTTGCTCCTGGTGAGCGCCTTCGTCAAGATGTTAGCATCCTGATCCTCCGTGGGAACATATGAAAATAACATGATTCTCCGCTGAACTCAATCTCTGATATGATGGTACCTGATGTCGATGTGTTTGGATCTATCATGAAATACTGGATTAGCCGAGAGCTTGATGCAGCTCTGGTTATCACAATAAATCACAGTAGGCTCCAAATGCAACCCGAACAATCCAACGAGGATCTTCCTCATCCAAATAGCCTCGCATGCAGCCAAGCTTGTTGCCATGTACTCGGCCTCTGCTGAACTGAGTGCCACGGATCTCTGCTTCCTGCTGTACCAGGAAACTGCTGTCGACCCAATGCTAAAAACTCCTCCAGATGTGCTCTTTCGGTCCGTTGGGCTCCCTGCCCAATCTGCATCAGTGAAGCCGGAAAGCTTCGCTCCATCCTCCTGTCTGTACCATAGACCATATCCCGATGTGCCACTAAGATAACGCAATACATGCTTGCTTGCCTTCCAGAAGAGCTTGGTAGGCTTAACCATAGCTTGTGAAAGCTGGTTAATAGCATATCATATATCGGGTCGTGTATTGACCAGATACATAAGCGACCCCACCAACTGTCGATAGACAGTGGCATCCACTACCTCCGCTGAAGTAGCATCCTCCTTCCTCAAACCACCAGGAAGAGGAGTGTCAACAGGCTTGCAGCCATGCATGTTGAACCTCTCCAGAATCTCCCGGGCATACTTGCCCTGAGAAACAAACAGTCCTCCACTGCGCTGCCAAATATCCAATCCCGGGAAATAATGAAGGAGGCCCAAGTCCTTCATCTCGAACTCTCTAGCAAGGTCCTCCTTGCATGAAAGTATCAACAGCTCATCACCCGTCAAAATCAGATCATCTACATACAGTACAATGATCAGCAGCTTCCCCTCCACCACAATCTGGTACAGGTTAGGATCCACCTCACTCTTGGAAAATCCAAGCCCGGTGAAATAACTGTCTATCCGTGTGTACCAAGCACGAGGTGCTTGCTTCAGCCCGTACAGTGCTCTCTTGAGTCGGCAAACATGCGACTCACTACTGAAGATCTCGAAACCTTCAGGCTGCTCTATGTACACCTCCTCCTCAATGACTCCGTTGAGGAACGCAGTCTTCACATCCATTTGATGGATGTGCCATCCCATCTGCGCTAAGAGAGCTAGGATCATCCGTATGGAAGAGTACCTTGCGACAGGTGCAAAGGTCTCCTCATAATCGATCCCCTCGATCTGTGAGAAGCCACGGGAAACAAATATCGCCTTGTACTTCTCCACACTCCCGTCAGCCGCCTGCTTCACTTTGTAGATCCATCGCGAACCCACCACTGATTTCCCCTCCGGTCTTGGGACAATCTCCCATGCACTGTTTCTGACGATCGAATCATATTCTTCGATCATGGCATATACCCATGCGGGTTCCTCCACAGCTTCCTCAAAAGAGGATGGCTCCGTCACAATACATTGACTCACAAGAGCCATGTATCCAGTGTACCAATCCGGTGACTGCCTCTGTCTGCACTGTGCTGTAGGTGGTCCTACAACCTTCTCTGCATCTCGAGCCAGTCGCTCAGCTTCTGTAGTGCGCATGCGCCCTCTGATGGTTGGCGCTGCATGGGTGGTTTCTTCCACCTCTTGAACTTCCTCTTGTGGCTGATCCACATCCGGAAGCTCCTCCTTAGGAACTAACAGCTCCTCATCTGCATGCAAGTGTAGCTCCCTCTCAAGCGAACACTGCATGGCTTTCTCCTTCTGAAATTTTATATCCCGTCGCACAACAGTCTTTCGACTGTCTGACAAATATACTCGGTAGTTGTGAGGTGTATCGGTGTACCCCACAAATATTCCAACCTCAGCAGTTGGATCCAGCTTCCTTCTCGCATCCTTCGTCACATGCATGTAGACAGGAGAACCAAAAATCCGCAAATGGGAAATATCAGGCCTCTTGCCAGAATAAGCCTCCTTCGGTGTACTCATGCCAAGAACCTTGTGAGGACAATGGTTCTGCACATACACTGTTGTATTGCATGCCTTAGCCCACAAGTGAAGGGGTAGGCCCTGATCATGCAACATCACCCGTGCAGCACCCACGATCATTCTGTTCTTCCGCTCAGCCACCCCGTTCTGCTGTGGGTTATGGGGTGCGATGAGCTCTCTCCGAATCCCTTCTGCGATGCAAAAGTCTTTGAATTCAGTAGAGATGAATTCACCACCATTGTCACTCCTGAGAGCCTTCACATGCTTCCACGATTCCTTCTCAACCAGCGCCTTGAATTCACAGAACTTTGAAAATGTCTCGCTCTTCTTCTGCATGAAGAAGATCCAGCACTTCCGAGAGAAATCATCAACAAAGATCACATAGTACTTGTGCTTTGCTGTCGAAGCTATAGAGAAAGGACCACACACGTCTGTGTGAACTCTCTCAAGGATCGTCGTGGCACGACTATCCTTCTCGTGAAAGGTGGCTTTCACATACTTCCCTAAATTACACCCCTTGCACTGATCTGACTGCGCAAGAGTGCCCTTAGGAAGCCCAGTAGAAATCTGCTGCAGAATCTTCAAAGCTCCATGGTGAAGGTGGCCCAATCTCCTGTGCCACAGTTCGCCCTCATCATCTCGGCTCACCACTTCTCCCGCCTTGCATGCCATTGCTGCGCAGCCATCTACTTGCAACTGATAAAGGTTCTTGACTCGAACCCCTATCTTCTGGGTCTCTCCAGTTGTCTTACTGTGCAGGAAGGCTTTTCCTTCGCTGAAGACCACATCATACCCCTTGTCTTCCAACATCGCCACAGAGATCATGTTCTTCATCAATCCCGGAACATGCAAAACTTCCTTCAATATGAAAGGTTTACCAGACTCCCTCTCAAAGGAAATGGTACCGATACCAGTCGCACTGTATCTACCATCATCGCCCATCTCGATGTGCACTCCAAGATCTTTTTCCTCCAGATCTGAAAACAGATCTCGATCTCCGGTCATGTGAAATGACGCACCACTGTCCAAGAACCAAACTGATCCCGCCACACTTGAAACCAAGCATGCAATCAGTGAAAAATCCAGTTCGAATTGAAAAGCCAAAGCCTCTCCCGCTGCAGATCCAGCAGCCTTCTTATTTTTCTTCTTCTGCGGACAATTTGTGGCATAGTGTCCGTGCTGGTGACAGTGAAAACACTTCACCTTGGACATGTCTTGCTTCTTGCCTTTTGCACCAGACTGAGAAGCTTTCTTTCTCTTCCCCTTCTTTGCTTTGGTAGCCAAAGCGAAATTTTCTTCATCAGATACCTTGAAGATCCGTCCCTGGTAGTCCTCCTTATCTCCTCCTGCATGAGATCCGCCCAAAGGTGCTCCCATCCCGGAAACTTCTCCCGACCATTGACACTATCTTGATATGCATGCAAAATTTTCAGAAGACCAAGGAGAGCCAGGTCCACCATATCCTCTTCTTCGACAGTCACCCCCACACTTCCCAGCTCATCTCTGCATTGAGTGAACTTCGTGAGGTACTTGGTGATACTGTCGCCTTTCTCCATCTTAATGTTTCTGAGCTTATCCTTGAGCACCAGCTTCCTTTGGTCGCTCTTAATCTGGAATAGATTTGTCAATGCTTTTCACATTAAATATGGAGAAGATTTTCCATGCAAGCTGGATACAATGTGATCCTTTATGCCCTCCAACAAAATCCTTCGAAATTTCACCATCTTCTTTTGCCAAGCTTCGACTTCAGCAAGATCAGTGGGCTTTTGGACATCCGTATCTACGAACTCCTTCAGTCCATTATCTTCTAATACTTCCTCCATGCGATCCTTCCATGCAACATAATTTGAACTGCCTTCAAGAGCATATTCGAGTCGCAAACCGTTGAAAGACATTTTCAACTCCGGCACCAAGAAAACAAACTACTGCAAAATTCGAATTCCAAGCTCAAAAACTCAATTGCTTCAGGATATGTGAGAACAAATTATTTCTAGCACAGAGATCGACTGTATGGGCATTTACTGGATATATCACCTTTTAGAGAAAGGATTGATCCAGAGGCTACCTGGCCCGTTACAGACTCTGTCTACCGAAATAATATTGTAATCACTGCAATAGATCCCGATGATTGATTCGCTCCGATACCATGTAGAAATTTTCTGAATAATGAATATTTATCCACCGAGATTATCCTGATCACATACTAATTCGAATTCATATGCAACACGTAATCTCTTCTACAATCAATCATCAATTTGCGGAAATGGAAACAGTCGCATGCACACATAAAAACAATATGTAATGGGGAAATATTATAGCTGAAAAACCCTCAGATATTTTGTATATTATATGGAGAGAACATGTAACAGTACATAGCACAATACTCCTCACAAGTACTCAGTACTATCTCATAAAGTTACACACAAACTAGCTTGGTTTTGAACAAGTCACAGGTTCAAAACTCATCCACTAATTGCCTGCCTCTATTGCGCAATCAAGGCTAGTCTAATGAGAGATCCAAGGTTCGAATCTCCTTGGCTTGATAGCGCAATCCTCATGGGAAATTTCCTCCAAGTGTGGTGCAAATCTCATGCACAACTAATGTCACAACTGATATCTCAACCCTTTCATCTACCTCTTCCACTGGTCTTCACTGAACTGTCCATGCACTGTAGTGAACTGATGTGTTCTTGAGTTGAATAATGAGTTAATAATTAGTGAATTAAATAATATTTAATTCACTCCACTCATTACTAGTTGATTAGCTAGTTAAACTAATCTCAACTAGTTCAACTAAGTTAAATCGAACACAACTCCACCAACTGTCTCATCAACTCCACCAAACTTCTTCCACTGAAGTCCTAACTGAAGTCAACCATGCATGAGCTCACCAAACCCCTAGGAATAGCGTAATTCCTCTGTCAGATGCGTGAGCCACTTCCAAGGCTCGAACTGAAGTGCTCCAAGAGAGTAAACCGAAGTTTAGAGTCCAAATATTATTAAGGGTAAATAATATTTGACTTCCCTATTTTTAGGATAGGCAGTCTAAAAATAGACTTCGACCTATAGGTCCAAAAAATAGAGGTCCATCTATTTTTACCAACATGACCAATACTCCAAGAATAACATACTGCAATCCCCGGACCATGCTCCATATGCCTAAAAATAGACATAGTCTAAAAATAGACTTTGCGCCAAAAATAGCCCGCGGGCCCACTTAGTGAAGGCGACTTCATTTCACTAAGCTCCATCATCTTGTTGCATTTTCAACAGATCTCATTCAGGCATGAGATTGCAGAGAAATATCTGCTTGAAAAAAAAAATTCAACAACAACATGTCCCAAGTAATGAATTTGAGACTAAAAGAAACTGCACTTTTTGAGTTTGGCATACAACTGTTTCTCTCTCAACATTCTAAATACTTTTTCTAGGTGTTCTGCATGCTATTCCTCATTCTTTGAATATACCAATATGACATCAATATACAGTATCACAAAATTGTCTAGATAAGGACGCAACACATTGTTCATCAAACACATGAAAGTAGCTAGGGAATTAGTAATACCAAAAGGAACCACCACAAAATCATAATGTCAATAGATGGTATAGAATGTGGTTGTGTAGATGTATTCTTCTTTGATCTGCACCAGATAATATCATGATCTCATATCAATATTTGGAAATACTATTGCTCCCTTCAGCTGATAAATAAAGTCATCAATCCACATCAATAAATACTTCTTCTTGATCACCACCTTGTTCAATATCTGTAATCAATGAAAAATATTAGAGTACCATCATTATTCCTCACAAATCATACCGATGTAGCCCAAGGTGATATGATTTTCCTTATGTATCCCTTATCAAGTATTTTCTTAAGATGCAACTTAAATTCCACTAACTACTAAGTACTTATCCTATAAGGTGATTTTTATGTTGGTGTTTCTCCTGGCATCAATTTGATAGATAAATCCACTTCCCTATGAGGCGATAACTCTAGGATTTTTGTGGGAAACATATCCTAAAACTAATGCAAAATAGGATACTTATTCAAAAATTCCTCACCCTCAACATCCTTCACTTTGTCACTAGAAATGTGCACTGTAAATAATAAGAATAATTTCCTACATTTATGCTTTTCTTGCATGATTGTAACCATCCTCATTGATGTATGCTTCTTTTTTCAATGCAAAATTGTCCTTTCTCCATCATCAAATAGGAACTCAATAGCCTTGTCACATCAATCCACTTTAGTATTGTGAATGAATAGTCGATCCATGCCCAAAATCATACTATATTAACCCAAAGGAAGCACATTTATATGTGTTGTTGTAGGCACACCATTTAACTCAAATGCACAAATTCTCACCCAATGATGAACTCTTCTCTTGGTCCCCGTTGTCAATAGCACCATCCAATATTTTGCATGCACTTATTTACTCAAGAAAAACTTATTCACAAGGTTAGGAATGATATAACTATAATTATATATAGGATCAATAAAAATAGAAAAAAATTGATCATAAATATTTCCTTCCATCTTAATAATGGATGCCTGATGATCTACCTACTCGATATCTATTGATGCATAGATTCGAGGAATACTCTGACCAATATCTCCACATGATTGTGCCTACTGAGCACTGCAAATCTTATTATTTCCACCCTGATGTGAAGTACACTCACTCCAACGATTCTCTCCACCACAAGTCCAACACCCAAAGGGATTGTTTCCATCACCCTTATTTTTTCACTCAGGCTAAGACCTATGTCCTCTATCAACTACATTGAACTTCTTGTACAATGTTACATACTCCTTTTCACTTGCATCTTGAATTATTCCTTGCTTCTTATCCAAATTTACTTTAATATTAACATCCCCCCTCCAATATTGATTAGAATCGAACTTTCACTTTGATTGTTCATAATAATGCTTCAGCTTCCTCATGGTTTCCTCCAATGATCTAGGCTCATCAAACTAAATATGGTCTTTAAATGTTGATGGTAATCCATTGATGAACCATTGAAACTTTCCTTTCCCATCTTTGAGGTAAGGCACATACCTAAGAAACTCCAAGAGTATGCTAGTGTACTCATCATCATTCATAGAACCCATCTTCAGCTCATAGAATTCCTTATCCCTGTCATCATAGTACCTTTCAGACAAGTACTTCTTCTTGAAGAGTCTCTAAAACTAATCCTAAATCAACTCCTATTGTTCAGTTCCTATGAAATTCTTCACATATTGCCACCAAATGTTTGTTTTTCCTTTTCTTTTCACATATTTCCACCAGATTACTCATGCAATCTGAAGAATTTCTTCAACCCAAGAAAAGATGATTTTTCATCCTCTCATTTCTTCATCCCTCCATCAAATTTAGGAGGCTTCAATTTCTTGAAATCCTCTAGAAAATATTTCTTCTCACTCCTCCTGTAGTGATGATTGTCGTGATGGAATAAGCATAGAACGCATAAGCACTACCTCTCCTATCAGGTGTATCCATATATTTTCCATCTATGACTTTGTCATCATTGTCCAACCTTTCTCCTGATCGATACCTGCTACGATATGTCACATTAGTATTTTCCTCCTATCCATGATTGATCATCATTTGTACCTTTCTAGGCAAATATAAAAGACTCAAAAGGACTACTTTAACCTCTACGTGTTTTTCCTAAGTGCTAGAAAGCATTTCTTGTGCCTCAATTAGCCATTTATTAGCTGCCTTAGCACTTATGATTTTTTTCCTTCAAACTTCTTTGTATGTGATATATCAGGAGAATACTCTTCTCATTGTTGCTCAACTAATATGTTTCAATCCATTGAATTCTCATCGGGACTGTAAGGGTAGTCATGTGAACTGTAATCCACAATTATGCTCTTCATCTCTAATCTTATCTTTCTTGCAAACATACCATGTTAGATAAACAAAATAGAAAAATAATCAAAATAATACCTAAAATTTTCTTAGGGGAGGCTATCACATATGCACAAGTTATTATAGATTATCACGACACACACACACCCACACACACCCACACACCCACACGGATATATATATATATATATCTATATATATATATATATATATATATATATATATATATATATATATATATATATATATATATATATATATATATATATAACGACATTGACACATCATGCATGATGACATGAAACTCTAGCACTATATATATACATGATAACCCTATCTACTAAAATGCATGCTTAATGGACACATATACAATTGGCATGCATGCATAACAATCACATCTACACTAAGGCCCAATGCTGCAAATTCACTCTAATAGAACTCTGTAACATCTCATGCCACATTTACCCACTTTACAAGCTCATCGGGGTGAACATGAGCTAAGAGTTACCATGAATGACCCAACCTCCAAGATGGAGTTATGGAAATCAGGTCCATTTCCAAAATACTTAAACCATCTAGAGATACAAGATCACACTATTATCATCCTAACTTCACCCAACACTATTTCCTTTTAGTTTTCTTTACTTAAATTTAACAAAACGTTCTATTTTTGGCATATTTTCAGGGCCGAAACTTCCAAGGACATTTTGAGTACCTAAACAACATATCCAGGCAAGACATAGAGACCAGAAAAGTGCTATAATTTCTTTACATATTATCTTTTAGTCCTCCTTGTGGAGATACTTTAAACTAGGTATTATGATAGTCAAACAGAGGTCGTATGCCAATGTTACAACCCCGAGAAGTTGGTGGTCTAAATTATTCATTTTCACAAACACTTTGTAAGAAAACTAATTGTAGGTCATTAATGCATATTTTTTCGCTGATCCATTAGTTTCATCAAACAATCATCGATAAGGTACAATTCCCTCTCAATCTAGCTCCAACAACACTTGTTATCCCATGCATGAATTAACCATTTAATAACTTATCAACTCATGAACAAGATTCATAGCCAGAGCACATCATATAACCATGCATATAACCAACATATAACCAACATATAACCATAGTATAATCCATGAAAAATCAACCATACTATCGACACAATAACCAGTACATGTGCTCATAAATCATTATAGGAAAGTAAATCCTATGAAGATATGCAAAATAAAACCAAGTCAAGGACTTCTAGGTACCACCCAACCATAGATTAGGCTGAACCAAATCTCTCTTTATTCCAATCACCACCATGCCATATTCCAAGAATGAATGTGGAATCATAAGTGTTAAGCCAAAATAAAACCAACCGGGGCTTCTAGAGGCAAAACCACCTCAACACTCAACCCTAGTGATTTCACCTAACAGCTCTACAAAATCACTAAGAACAACTATATCTGTACCACCCTTGTCCCAAATTTACCCAAACTACCTGATATACTCGATTAAACATGTGACGAGAGGCTAATATGATTTGATTCAACTCCCCATGTATAGTTAAGTAGGTGTAACCGATGGAACTAAACCAAACTGATCTTCCGCACATGCTACAGAACCTCTAGGATACCAACCTTTGAGGAAAATTAATTTTTCATTGATATATGCCCTCATTCGATCCCTTGAAAAGAAACTCATGGGATTGTAGGCCTCCAGTCGCTCCCACACAAGGAAGGAAAGCGATTGGGGAATTTTCCAAGTAGTTATGTGTCAGCGACCCTAGATTCCGTGCCATTTTTTCAAGTTCAGGACTCAGGCCATTTCCCAAAAATCCATGAGACTTTCATAAATGATAAATATCACTGAATAAAAGGTACTAATGCAAAAATTGGGTAAATTCACTGATTGGACCCATACTATCCATGACATGCATTTCGTCAAACATGTCACAATTATGTTATCTATAGGTCATAACAACATATCTAAGCATAGGGGAATCATACTTATCTGATATTAATAAGGAATAAATTATTCCTTATCACATTAGTTGCATTATCATATATTAGGTTACATATTCATTGTTAATTCAATTACAAATCAAAACATGATGAGAGCCATACATCATAACAGACACAAAACATGATAATAACTATCATATATCCAACTGAATTAATAAGGGTACAACAACCATAAATTCCACATATGAACCATTAAATTCACACATGAAATACCAAGGAGAAAAAAATATTATTAATGAATGCATAAGCCAAAAAGGCTTGTAACTTCCATGTATCACATGACCATAGATTAACTGAACCAAGTCTTTATTTCAGCCAATCACCCTTGTCCCATATTCCAAGCATGAATGTGGGACTCATAACCAAAAATCAACCAAGGCTTCCCGAGGCTAAACCATCTTATCTTCATCAATAGATCCAGGATTTTCCACAATCCCCACTAGATCACTAGGCCCTAAACAAGCATGGATGCCATTGGATTTATCCACCTACACCATGAGGAATTTTCTTGTCTCCTAGTCTCTAGTATTTACCATACATCCCTCTATACAATGTTCGAGGATCCCTAGGTCTAATAAATACTTTGCACTCCAGGCTTTACCATATATCCTTCCATTCACTGACCAAGGATTCCTAGACCTGATCGAGGGAACCCACCTCTAATATTTACAGTATATCCCGCCCTTCACCATTCAAGGATTCATAGGCCCACCGAGGCACACAATATCCGAATTTATCGCAACCCACAATCCAGTTAAGGGGTTACTAGGCCAAGGCTTTACGAAAATCCACATCCCATTTTAGGATCACTAGGACATGTGTTCTTTCTTCTAGAGACCACCTCACTCTATTTCAAATCCATCCAAAAATCCAACTCAGCCAAAACATTATAACCCCATCACACCATGGTTATCTAGAAATAGAAAGGCAAGCTTGAATAACATTGCCACAGTTGGAAAAACCCATGCCCATGAAAGTAAGAGAACCAAGAACACACGTGCATAACCATGCATTCCAAAACTAGTAAGGAAATCATACATGCAACTCGATACCTGCAAATAATACCATTGTAGCTGCTTTATTCTGCTCTTCATAGATTGATCTTTAATTCATATTTCCTTCTTTTATTTTCTTGATCCAATGTTGAAGTGCTACAATAAAACCCTAATTGTACAAGATTGAGAGAGAGAGAGAGAGAGAGAGCTCCAAAAATGAACTAACAAAAGGTACCAAATGGTCCTCAAAAGCCTTTTTATTAACGAGGCCTCTATTTTCTTCATTTTAAATTATTTTTCCTTCATTTTCCTCCTCACATCAGACATGTGACCTTTCACCTTCCTTTACTCCTAATTTCCATTATTTTCATAAATAAATTTCCAAAAATGTTATTTTTCCTTTCCAAAGGCTTTCACATTGCCTTTTCCAATTTCCTTAGCCATAATAAACTAAATGAACACCCACACTAGGATTTTTTACCCAACATGAAGCTTGGAATAAGTGTCCCATAACTGTGGTTATTATTTTTCCTTTATTAACTTTTATTACATGCAATTTTCACCAAGGTTGTTACAGAACCCTCCCCCTATGGGGTACCATTGTCCACATTATTCAATGACATGTCCAACCAACAAGACTGCTGAAAGAAAAATATACTTCCCATGGAGCATGGTAACTTAGCTCATTCTAGTATTTAAAATGATCAACGTGTTGAGAAGAAACCCATAATGACAACATAAAAACATGACAACCATAATGACATGACACCCTTACCACTTATTGGAGATTTATAACATAACTCATGGCAGTATATACTTCCATATACATATGTACATATACCAAAATAGATATCAAGGAAATTCACTCAACCAGCTAATAGAGAAGGATACATAGTCCACATTTGATATTCCATCTCTATTGTAGCTTCATCGGGCCAAAAGTGTTTCCACTATACTTTAACTTGCTCGATTGATCGGTTCCAGAGAATGAGCATATTTCTATGTAATATAAACTATGGTTCCTATTGGAATTATCCTTTGAGCTCCACCTGCTATATAGACCAGTCAATCACATGATAAACATCTTTAGCATACTTCTTAATAAATTACACATGGAAAACATAATGGAATTTCACTATTAGACGCAGTGCAAGTCGATAGGCTATTGGTCCAATCTTTCAAGAATATTGAAAGATACACAAAACTGAGGTGCTAGGTTGGCACATGATCCAATCCTGAAGGATCTCTTCTTGGGATTGACGCACAAGTAAAACTGTTCCCCAACTAGAAACTCCTTAAATAACTTGTTCCGATTTGAATAAATTTTCTTCTTGTCATGTGATTCCTTTATATTATTCTTTATTAAATACATTCCTATTCCATCTCTTCCAACATATTCGTTCCTATCAATACCTTGTTCACTGGATCATTCCAATTGATGGGAGTAGTACAACTCTGACCATACATTGCCTCAATCAAACTCATCCTCAGTGACTCTTAGTAATCATTATTATAATAAAACTCAACCAACGAAAGGTAATCCTCCCATCGCCACTATGGATGCATCAAATACATCCTCAATATGTATTCCAATATCCTATTGATTTTCTATGTTTATCCATATATTTTCGGATGATGATCTGTACTAAAGTCGAACTATGTATCTAAACCTGCAAGTAATTCCTTCCAAAACATGGAACTAAACTTACATCCATGTATGACACACTCTTCTTCAGAAAACCATGTAATCTAACCACATTTCTGATGAATACCACTACTACATCACTAGCTGAATAAGTAGACTTAACTACAATAAAGGGTGCCACTTTTGTCAACCTGTCCACCACAACCATGATGGAGTCATGTTGTATAGATGTCTTCAGAAAACCTGTGATGAATTCCATGGAAATGACATCCCACTTCCACTATGGAATCAGAATCAAATGTAGTAGTACATGTGGATGATTAAATTCTAATTTTACCTTCTAGCAGTCCAAATATCTAGCCACAAGCTCCGCCTCATCCTTTCTCAGATTTAGTCAGCAGGAAAATGTCTTCACCATTTTCAAGGCTTTCTAATATCATGCGTTATCAAGATAAGCTTCTTGATCTAAGTGCTATCTGGCACAAATATCATGTTCCTAAATCTAATCAAACCATTTGCTGTGAGATGATAGTCCACATCCTACTCACATAGTTTATAGGGTTTGATCATGATGTGGACTATTATCTCACAACATAGCTTTTCCCTAAATCTGATCAAACCATATGCTATGAGACTATCGGAAAGCCAATGACTAGGGACATTTTTAGCTAGTTCTGTGCAAGCGACACCATATTTTTTGCCACTTTTTCAGGGCCAGGGCTTAGGCCACTTCCTAGATCTCCACGAGACATTCATAAATGATAAATAACACTGAAAAAAAGGTAATAATGAAAACATTTTATCAATTAATTGACTGGACCCCTACTAGACATGAAAATAATTTCATCAAACATGTCACAATTATGCAATCTACAAGTCATGACAATAGATTTGAGCATAGGGGTCTCATACTTATATGATATTCGTAAGGAAGCATTGTTGCCTTATCACATTCGCAACATTATCATATATTAGGTCATATATTCATTGTTCATTCATTTACAAATCAAAACATGATGAGAGGAATACATCATAATTGTCATAAAACACGCTCATAACCATCCTATAACCAATGTAATTAACAAGGATGCAAAAATGGCATAAATCCCACATATTAAACAGTACATTAATACATGAAATACCAAGGAGAAGAAACTCTCATTAATGAATGCATAAGTGGTGAGCCTTGGTATTGCACCAAGAGTGTTGCAAGCCCCAGAGGTTAATCAACTTTACTTTATCAACCCAGGGTTTGTAAAAAAATGGAGGTGACAGTGTTATATACAAATCAAACGAATTCTACTCACGCCATCCTCTTTTCATTTCTACGATGAGGCGCTACTGCTAGGGTTACTTCTAGGAAAGCAAGTTTGTCACACTTCTGAATGAAATCTAAGACTAAAAAAACTCATGACCATTACTCTATCAACAAGGAAAGAAAATATTCTAGATCATAATGAATCATCTAGCTATCTATAAGAAAGAGAAATTCACACCTAAGATAATGCAAGAAATAAAGTTAAACTAAGTGGCATTCATGATGTAAATTGATGAATTGAATTTGAAAAAAGGGAAACTAATCTAGACACACATATTGAACCAAATGACTAGTTGAACTATATATATATCACGCTTAATTTTTATGCTTAAAAATGCATCTATCAAAGAACTAAATATGCTTTTAAATAACCTTGTTTTGCAGCAAAATAAGGAGGCGTTGAGGTGACCTAAAAGAGTATTGGATTGATTGTTTCAGGGCTGAAGGTGTCTTGGAGGCTATGCTAGGTCTAGATGAGGTGAAAGAGGGGTTTTGGGCTGAAGAAGTGACTAGTTGGTGCTCCTACAATATCTGCTATAGAATTTTCTGTAGTGTTACAGGATGCCTTGAAACACTATAGGAAACAAGTCGAGGGTAGTTTGAGGCCAAAAATGGCGAGGAAAGGGGTAGGAGAGGTGGAATTAATGTGGATCTAGTTGCATTAAGGGTAGGAAACCTTTTGGTAAAGCTCAAAACTTCTCTCAAATCCTATCTTACACCTCCAAGGTGGTTCTGGGTGTTGTGGTGGAGTTTTCCAAATACAGGGCTGAAGGTGATCTAGTTGGAAGTTGATTGATGAGGGGTGGAAATTGAAGCTAACAGTGTTGGGGAAGTATTCCTCTCATTATCTACCCAAACCTAAAAGGAAGTTACCTATTCATGCTTTCGTTATTGAAAAATCGATCATGAAAATTGTGGAAAATATGAGTTCAATTTAAGCAAACCTACCTATTCACTTGAATAGAAAACTAACTCTACATCTACAACATGTTCATGATAAAAAAATAAACCTATCTAACTTTTCCAAGAAATCATAAAGTGAAAGCAAGTTTGGGTATGTGGTAAAGATCTACCCTCCTCAAGCTCCAATGGAAGAGGTGGGAGAGGGTGGCTTTACACACAATTTTGAAGTTTTATATGCTACTGCAACATTAACTAAAGAAGATTAACTACGACAACATGAAATTTAAAGAAACTAAATACAAAAACCATGAAACGTAAGGAAAATAACTACAACAACCATTAAATGTAGGGAGACTAACTACAACAACATGAAATGTAAAAATCAATACATAAGAGAGATTGAGCCCAATGGATTGGGCCCTAACCCACAAGCTCAGCTCCCTGAAACTAACTCAGTGAAGAAGGAACTGAATACTCATTTTATTTCATAACCATTCTAATACAATACATATGAAAGTCACAAATGTCTATTACAAGAGCTAAGGGTGATCTATTTATCTCCACAAATCGAATCCTAGCGAGCTCTTTCTCTGCCCTATTTATTCGAAAGGGTAGCTATCAACAACTCCCTAAAACGTAGGTCGTTTGTCTCCTTGAAACTCGAGAGAAGTGGAGATTGGCTCCCCTTGATCTTCCACTAGTCGGACTGCCTTTGATTTCGAGTTGTTGGAGGAGAATCTTGAGGATATCTTGGATTCCTTTAGGAGTTAAGGAGGTGGTAAACCCCCTAAAATCTCTTCTTGTTGTCTACTCTGAGCCTTTATTGTGAAATATTCCTCAAAAAGAACATATTCTCTCGATTTTCCTGCATTTAAACCACATTAGGATTTCAAATTATGACAACCCTTAATACACCATCTACACTAAGAAACATATGACCATAATGCAATTAAATGTGAGAAAGAGAGAATAATTAGGCTAAAAAGGTGACAATTAACCCCTTAAAATGTACCTAATGATGGTGCTCATCATCACCCCCCTACCAAATGGTTTTTCATCCTCTAAGAAACTTAGTATGCATTCTTTATATTTTTTAGTGCTTTAGTGGCATGTCTTGCATCCAAAGGAATTTGGGAAGGAGTACCCTTAGGAGGGTAAAATATTGCATTATTTTCTACCTGTTGCTCATAGCCTTGGTGAGGATGTTATCCATGACTCTATGTTTCACTTTCACCTAGCCATTTTCTTGAGGATGATAGGCAGTATAAGTCTTGCGCTTTGTCTTGTGCAACCTCAAGAGGTTTTCAATGAGATGAGATGTAAATTGAGCACCCTGATCAATGACTACCTCTCTAGGGTATCGAAACTTTTAGAACACTTTCTCTCTCATAAATACAGCTACCTTCTCTTTTGTTTCTACTTTCACGGCCCTTGTTTCAACCCACTTGGTGAAGTAATCATTGCATACTATGATATACCTCTTCTTCCTGGATGGTGGATCAATGGGTCAAATGAAGTCAATGCCCCACTTGACGAATGGCTCTAAAGCCACCTAAGGATGAAAGGGAATTTTATCCCTCGATGTAGGTCTCTGCATCCTTTGGCACTAATCACATCTACTGGTGTATCTCTTGGCATCTTTGTGGAGGATAGGCCAATATTAACCTACTTGCAAAGATTTTAAGGTTGTCCTCTTAGAAAAAAAGTGGCCCCCACAGGGACCATCATGACATGTTGAGAGGATGTCAAAAACATATTCTTCCCTCACATGTCTTCTGCGAACTTGTTCAAGACCCAACTTGAAGATATTTCCACCAATCTAGGTGAAAGGGGCGCTTTTCCTGATAATCTTGCTCTTTTCTCTAGATGAAAGGTTTGGAGGAAACCTTTCAGCAAATAAGCAGTTAGTTTTGTCAGAAAACCAAAGAGAGAGTGGTGGGATAGAAAATAGGTGTTCATGCAGAAGCTAATCATCCACCATCCCTTCCTCATTTGTAGGTAAAGTTAGTCTGGATAAGAAATCTGCAACAACATTCTCCTTTACTGGTTTATCAACAATTCTTAATTCAAATTGTTGTAATAATAACAACCATATAATGATTATAGCATTAACATCAGGTTTATTCATTAACTACTTGATGGATACATGGTATATATGTACAAAGGTCTAATAACTAGTAATATAATGCCTAAATTTTTTTAAGGAATGGATAATGGCTAAGAGTTCCTTTTCTGTGACAACATAGTTAATTTCACCTTTGGACAAATTATTGCAAATGAAATAGATGGAATAGGGTAATTTGTCTTCTAACTTCCCCAAGGCTTCGCCCACAACCTTATCCAATGCATATGTGCCCAGGTAATGATTTTGTTCCCAGGAAAACCCATGAACCAGCGCAAGGTTGCATCCTCGAGGGTGGATGGTAATAGTTTTAGCTTCTGGTAATCTGAGGCATGGTCCTAGGTCCTGTAAAAAAAAACAAATTCGAATATGAAGGAGTTAGGATACTCAGAAGTAATTCCATGGAAATTTGGAAGGTTTGAGGGACTGATGTTCTTCATTCTAGTTTCCCCACCCGTTTCTCTAATGGGAAAGACTCCCTGGGTCCCAGTCTTATCCATGGCTTGAATTGGTGAAGAAAGTTCCTCAGGTGAAGAAAGTTATTCTTCTTATCGAATAGGTTATTCAAAGTTTTCAAGTGACTCACCTATGGTGTGTCCAACCTCATAGTCACTGAAGAAGAGTGAAGGGTGCTTGTGTGGGGATGTGGGGGTTTTTGGTAAAAAAATTCGTTGGTTATCCCTACTCCTCTGAGGCATGAAAGTCAAATTGATTTTTTATTTTCAATATATTGGAACTGAATGTAAAATATAAGTAGAAAATAATGCTAAAGAAAAATCAACGCATCTACTTAGACACCTCCCCGACAATGGCGCCAAAAAGTGGTGAGCTTTGGTATTGCACCAAGAGTGCTACAAATCCCAGATGCTACTCAACTTTACTTTATCAACCTAGGGCTCGTACAAACTTGGACGTGACAGTGCTCTATACACAGTAGATGAATTTTACTCATGCCATCCTCTTCTTAGTTCTACGATGAGGCACTACTGCTAGGGGTAATTCTAGGAAAGGAATTTTGTCACACTTCTAAATGAAAGATAAGACTGAAAAAAACTCATGACCATTACTCTATCATCAAGGAAAGAAAATATTCTAGATCATAATGACTCATATAGCTATCTGCAAGAAAGAGAAATTCATACTTAAGCTAATGCAAGAAATAAAGTTAAACTAAGTTCCATTCATGATGTAAATTTATGAATTGGATTTGCAGAAATGGAAAATAATGTAGGCACACATGCTGAAAAAAATGACTGATTGAAATCTATCTATCTCATTCTTAACTATTATTATTAACAATGCATCTATCAATGAACAAACTATGCTTTTAAATAACTTTGTTTTGCAGCAAAAGAAGGAGGAGTCGAGGTGACCTAAGAGGGTATTAGACTCCTAGTTTGAGGGTTGAATGTGTCTTGGAGGCTATGTCAGGTCTAGTTTAGGTGAAAGAGAGGTTTATGGCTAAGGAAGTGACTCGTTAGCGTTGTTACATGATCTGCTATAGGATTTCATGTAGTGCTACAAGATGTCCTGAAACGCTACAGGAAAGAGGCTGACTGTAGTTTGAGGCAATAAATGGTGGGAAACGGGGTAGGAGAGGTTGAATGAAGGTGGGTATAGGTGGATGAAGGGTATTCAACCCCTTGTTCAAGCTCATAAATTCTCTCAAAGCCTATATTGCACCTCCAAGGTGGCTCTCGATGTTGTGGTGGAGTTTTCCAAAAACAAGGCTAAAGATGATCTGGTTGGAAGCTGGTTGATGAGGGGTGGAAATTGAAGCTAATGGTGTTGGGGAAGTCCTACTCTAATTATCTACTCAAACCTTCAAGAAAAATACCTATTCATGCATTCATCGTTGACAAATCGATCATGAAAATGGTCGAAAAGATGAGTTGAATTTAGGCAAACCTACCTATGCACTTGAAACTGGAAACTAACTCTGAATCTATAAGATGTTCATGATAAAAAAATCAACCTATCTAAATTTTATAAGAAATCATAAACCTACCTAGGAACTTGAAACAAAAAACTAACTCTGCATCTACAAAATGTTCATGATAAACAAAGAAACCTATCTAAAGTTTCCAAGAAATCATAAATTCGGGTCTCTGGTGAAGATCTACCCTCCTAAAGCTCCAATGGAAGAGGTGAGAGAGGGAGGATTTAACACATTTTTGAATTGTTATATGCTTCTACAACATGAACTAAAGAATATTAACTACTGCAACATGAAATGTAAAGAAACTAACTACAACAACCATGAAACGTAAGGAAACTAACTACAACAACCATGAAATGTAAGGAAACTGACTACAACAACATGAAATGTAAACAAAAATTCATAAGAGAGATTAAGGCCAATGGATTGGGCCCTAAACCACAAGCTCATATCCCTGAAACTAACTCAGTGAAGAATAAACTAAATACTGATTTTATTTCATAACCAGACTAGTACAATACATATGAAAGTCACAAATTTCTACAAGAGCTAATAGTGCTCTATCTATATCAAAAATCGAATCCTAGAGAGTTCTGATCTTCCATATTTTTCCTATAGGGTAGCTACCAACAGCTCCCTAAAAAGTAGGCGGTTTGTCTCCTTGGAACTTGAGAGAAGTGGAGCTTGGCTCCCCTTGATCTTCCACTTCCTTCTCTGCCTTTGATTTCTAGCTTTTGGAGGAGAATCTCGAGGATATATTGGCTAACTTTAGGAGTTAAGGAGGTGGTCAACCCCCTACAATCACTCCTTGTTGTCTACTCCGAGCCCTATTGTGTAATCCTCCTAAAAAATGGAATATTCTCTTGATTTTCCTACATTTAAACCAAATTAGGCTTTCGAAGTATGACAACCCTTAATACACCATCTACACCGAGAAACATATGACAATAATCCAATTAAATGTGAGAAAGAGAGAATAATTAGGCTAAAAAGGTGACAATTAACCCCTTAAAATGTACCTAATGATGGTGCTCATCAATAAGAAAGCCAAGTTTGGGACTTCCATGTACCATCTCACCATATATTAGATAAAAAAGGCCTTTGTTTCAACCAATCACCCCCATGTCATATTCCAAGCATGAATGTGGGACTCATAATTAGAAATCAACCTGAGCTTCTTGAGGCTAAACCACCTCACCCTCATCAATAGAACCATGCTTTACTGCAATCCCCACCGGATCACTATGCCCTAAACAAGCATGGATTCCACTAGATTTCTCCACCTATACCATTATTAATTTTCATGTATCCTAGCCTCTAGGCTTTACCGTAGTGGTTTACTTGGTAGTGGTACTAAGTCAAAATTTCATGCTTTTGAACCAATTCCGAAATCAAATTTTTTTCACTAAATGTTTTCTAGGTCTAAAAAGCTACTCCCTTTACTCCATTCATGTTCATCATCATTTCAAGGTCATGTCATCCATCAATCACCTAGGGTCATAGATCAGTCAACATACCTCCATCTAGGTTATGGTCTAGGTATCATTTGTTTAGCCACCAAAATGTCCAAACATGTCATGAAAGAAAGAAAAAAAGAGTAATTTTCATCATAAAAATCATCCTCATTGGGATTTAGAAAATATAGGAAAATAAAGTAAAGGAAAATTTTCTTTTCTCAAAGAAGTATGCTACATAGTTAAAAAAAGCTTCTCTCTCATGCTCACAACTATCGACAGCCATCCAAATATTGGCAGTTTGCTACGTTTTTTCCTTTAAATCTCCAAGAAACCATAAGAAGGTTTAGTTAATCATTTCTCAAGTTTCAGAGGCTTCCAAGTCAGTAATTGATCATCCCTTACCTTTCATTCAATTCAATTTCTTCAGCAAAGGGTGGATTCCCTCGTCTAGGGTTTTCAAGTACATTTTTGGTTTTATTGATGTCTAGCTTGATTTAGCAAAAAAATCCCTAGTTTCATCATCTAGTAACCTTCACACATTACTAATATACCTTACCAAGTCATTCCATATCACTCATATCTCTCGTTTATCCCATTTGCACTCAAACCCTAATCCTCACTACGCTTTTGTAGAGATACTAGGTCAACTCTGTGTTTAAGACATTTTTCCTTATTTAGCTTATCCATCTCCAAAAATTCCACCTATAATATGTTACTAAGACACTATCCTATCTCCCCTATTTTTTTCATATTTTCCCTAACTCTTATCCCCACCATTTCCCTCCCTAAACTTGCTGCACCATATTCCCCGGTTTTCCTAATTTTCACCATTCCTTTCCTTCATATCAAGCTAGAGTTTATTTTTTGCTGAAAAACATCATGGAAGGTGAGATGAGAAAGTATAATAAGGGAGGTCATCATTACAGGTTTGAGCCAACTCAGACCCATGAAATCATTTTTACAACTTCGTAATCATTTTCTAGGGTTTACATTGCACACAAGCACAATCCTACTTCCAATTTACTTTATGAAATAATGAAGATGCATTTGACAAAATTTAAAGAGGTTTTTGTCAATAATATACGAAAGAAAAAAAAACTCTAGTTTATTCATATTTTTCATGATTTGAGAAAAATGCCCAAAATAAGTTCCTCCAGGTCATTTTCTGTACTTTTGGATAGGTTGTCTTCAAGTCCATTTTTCATGGGTTTGGAGCAAGGTTTTGTAGTGCTTGATGACTCCATTGTGTAGCATACATCATATTATTTCCAACCATACCACTTTCAGTGATCCAAGTGGATATTGGTGGCCACCCGCCTATTCCACTTGGGGCCCCACCATTGTTTCTTTTAGTTTTTCAGTTTCGGCACAACTTACTATTTTTAACATTTTTTCGGGTCCTGAACTTCCAGAGCCGTTTTGAGGCCCTAAACGACGTTTTTTTAGGCATCATTCCTAGAAAACATCATTCTATTTCCAAATGATATTCATGGCAAAAGTTTTAGTCCTCCGATAGATCTTTCTAATGATGTATCATGTGCGTCAAACGGATATAGTATGCCAAATTTACGTCCCTGGGAAGTTGAAACACCAATTTACCCAAATGAGGCCCATAGTTTTGGCGCTTCATCTCCTAGGGTTAGGTTTTTGGATGTTTAGGGTTCTCCATTGTTTCTAAATAATAAATAGGCCCTCGACCCTCATTGTAACTCAGTTCAGAGGCCTGTAGCCACCACATCTCTCCTCAGCGATAGATACCAGCACCCTAGCTAGTTTTATTTCCATTCTGTCTGTAAGCAAATCTCAGTTCTTTGATATTAATGAAATGAAGTGTTATTTCTGCTGCATCTCTGTATTTATGGTTATGTGTTTATTCTGTTGCATTCCTGCATAAATCCAGATCATTCAACCAAAAATCCACTAGGAAGGCCTCCTAACTCCCTCTCAAATTGGCATGCCACTTCTGTTGAGAGTGCGCTATGCTTCTACAAATTTTAGCGACCAACTTACAACATGGATTCTGAACAAATAGGAAAGGCTTTTGGAAACATGGAGTTTTTTGTTCATAACATGCCAAAAAAAAAACCTCTATCAATTTTTGCAAAAATTTCTATTGTTAGAGATATATTGATCCATCTTTGAGCCCTATTTCTACAGAACATTTTTGGAAAATTTTGTGACTTTTTGGAAAATATGGAAATTTCACCTTTACATAAGCGTTACGCAGTGGCATGACACTTTTCCTCCAAGCCTACAAATGAGGAATTATTTATATTTTTGGAACGATATTTACATTTAATTTCTAGATATGGTCTCAGGTTTTCATGACACCCCACAATTTTGGAGAAAAACCCAAGAAACACCTTCATGTTGCTGCCATTGTTTTTGCCTGTGCACAGTGCTTCTGGAGTAGGCTTGGGAGAATGGAATTTTTAAGGCCTTAAAAGAGTTATTTTCTTAGTTTCAATGTTGGGATGGAAAGAGAACACATAGGGCTACCTATCCCAATCTTTATATTTTCATATGGATGCCTTAAGGTCAGCCAAAATCACCCTCAAAGTGGTGCGACGCTTCTATTGGGAGGCGCAATGCTTCTGCTAATTGGCACGACACTTCTGTCTTGGATTCCTTTTGGACAATTTTCAAGCCAAAATACTCCAAATTTTGAGGTTGCAACTGTCCTATGAGGTGTGTTTTGGATAATAATTTTTTTCTTTCCTCTCATTGTGGTGGAATCATGTAATTAATCAAGGAGATATACACTCCTAATTATTAGCTGAATTTGGGGGGGTTTTTTCTAACTTCCTTAGATTCTAGATAATGACTAATTATGTGCATTTATGATTTATTTTGGATAAATTTTTGACCCAATGAGGTGGGATATCTTATATTTTCTATATATATTCCAACTCAAGTCATTTTAGTCGTTATTTTCAATGGAGATATTGTACAAACTCTTTTTTAGTGAAATCAAGAAATATTGTAGCTATAATATTGGCACTCCAGTGGTATGCTTTTGAGCATTATTTCTTCCATGTTACCTCATCAAATTGAATGTTATGTTACCTTTCCATCACATGTATGCTTATTTATGTTAATCTTATGAGTCTATGAACATAAATCATTGCTTTCTATGCTATGTTTTATAAGTTTTTCATTAATGTGTCTACTCTTCTAATGAATGAATTCATTTACATGATCATTCTGAATCTTTATATTTCAAACCCTATACACAATGAAAAATTAGGTATGCTCCTAATTTTACCTACCTGGCCTCATTCGTGTTTCTGCAACTTAACCTTTGAAATCAAACCTAAACCCTAGACCTAGTTCCTTGACTATCAATCCTATCTAGCAAAAAATCAAAACAAACAAAACCCTAATTCACTGAGATTTATAAGTAGCCTAAGATCATTACATCTCCAGTCATCTCATTGGCTGCAAAAGTGGCATTGAGAGAGACCTCTCTAGTTTTGGAAGGGCTAGCTACTAGACCTAAAGATTGGTTTGAGGTTACCTCCTTCAGTTCCATTCTCAGCCTTGGTAAATGGGGGGAGTGATAACACAATCCACCGTCCAGTTTTGGGATCACTAGGCCCTGTTTTTTTTCTTCCATATACAACCTCACTCAGTTTCGAATCCATCCGATAATCCATATCAACCGAAACCTGAGAACCCTATCACACCATGGCTAGCCGGAAATTGGAAAACACAATGGAAAGGGATTTGGAAAGGTAAAATGGATTTTTTTGCAATTTATTTATGAAAATAATGGAAATTAGGAGAAAAAGAAGGTGAATGGTCACAAGTTTCATTTGAGGAGGAAAATGAAGAAAATAAAGGCCTGATTAACAAAAATGATTCTAAGGATTAGTTGGTACCTTTTATCAATTTAGTTTTCAAGCTCTTTATATATTCTCTCTCACACACACTCTTAGACACTTAGAATTTTCTTAGAGCGCTTCAACATTGGATCAATAAAATAAAATAAGGTAAGAGGAAGTGAAGATCAAGAAAGCAAGATAGGATCAAGCAGATACATCGAGATTATTTGTAGGTATCAAGTTGTATGAATGATTTCCTTGCTATTTTTTGCATGCATGGTTATGCATGTTTTTTCTTGGTTATATTTTTGTCATTAGCATGGGTTTTTCCAGGTGTGACAATGTTATTCATCCTTTCCTAGCCAATTCTGGATAACCATGGTGAGGTGGGTTCTCTTGTATTTGGTTACTCTCAATTGTCGGATGGTTTCGAAACTGAGTTAGATGGTCTCTAGAAGAAATAACACATGGCCTGGTGATCCCTGAATTGGACTATGGATTCAGGTAAAGCCTTGGCTTAATAACCCCTGAGCTAGACTATGGGTTGTGGTAAATCTAGATATTGTGTGCCTAGGTGGGCCTAGGAATCCTTGATCTGTGAATGGAAGGATATATGGTAAATCCTAGAGGTGGATGCCCTCGATTAGGATTATGAATCCTTATCTGGTGAATGGAATGATATATGGTAAATCCTAGAGGATGGAGTCTTTATTAGTCATATGGATCCTTAAACGTTGTATGGCACGAGGCACGGAAAAGCCTAGAGACTAGGAGATAAGTAAATTCCTCACAATGTAGGTGGAGAAATCCGGTGGGATCTATCATTAGGGGAATTTCTAGGTCTAAAATGGGCCTCCTAAGGAAATTATAAAATAATAGTGGAAATAATAAATCAAATTAGATTACATCATCAAATTTTGGAGGGAAAAAAGAAAAAACTATTTTTCAACTCGTATTTTCAACTTATCTCACTATGGTTTTACTCAAATTTCAAGCGTAAACACTCATTGGATGCATAATTTGATTCCTCATCAAATGAGTACCCGTGTTTCATACTTTTGATGGACCCTACTACATGAAAAATGAGAAATACATGAAAAAAATGATTTCAATCACACTTTGTCATGTATTTCTCATTTTTCGTGTAGTAGGGTCCATCGAAAGTATGGAACATGGGTACTCCTTGGGTGAGGAATTAAATTTTGCATCCAACGAGTACTTCCTCTCAAATTTTATTAAAACCTTACGGAGATACGTTGAAAATACGAGTTGAAAAAGTAGTTTTATTATTTTATTATTTTTACTTTTTTACTCCAAAAATGGTGAATCATCCCCCATGGTTGACATCAACATCTTGAATCCTATTAGTTCTTATAAAGTTTATTCCGATTGTAAATTTTTCTTATAAGGCCCATTTTATACCTCAAAATTCCCCTAATGGATTTTTGAGGGCCTAGTGATCTAGTGGGGATTGTGGTAAAGCTTAGTTATATCGATGAGGCTAAGGTGGTTTAGCCTTGGGAAGCCCTGTTTGATTTCTAGTTATGAGTCCCACATTCATTCTTGGAATATGTCACGAGGGTGATTGGATAAAATAAATACTTGGTTCATCCAATCTATGGTCGGTTGGTACGTGGAAGTCCAAAATTTGGTTAGCTTATGCATTCATTAATAAGAGTTTCTTCTCCTTGGTATTTCATGTGTAAATGTACTAGTTCGTATATGGCATTTATGTTTGTTCTATCCTTGTTAATTATGTTGGTTATGAGCATGTTGTATGATAGTAATGATGTATGGATCTCATCATGTTTTGGTTGGTAAATGATTGAACAATGCATCTATGACCTAATAGATGATAATGCAACTAATGTGATAAAGAATCATTTCTTCTTTACAAATCTCAGATAAGTATGAGACCCTTATAATCAAACTTGTTGTTATGACCTGTAGATTACATAATTGTGACATGTTTGAAAAAATGAATGTAATGGATAGTAGGGGTCCAGTCAAGCCATTGATATTTTTTTGCAATAGCACCTTTTTTTCAGTGTTATGTATCATTTCTGAAATTTTGATAGACTTCCGGGAAATGGCTTGATTCCTGGCCTTGGAAAAGTGGCACAAAATCTGGGGTCACTAGCAGAGAACTAAATAAAAAATTCCAGAGTCATTGGCTTGCCTTGTTATGGGAGAAACTGAAGGCATAAAATCACATGATTTGATTGTTAAGGGAGAAATTGAAAGCCCATATTAGTGAAGAGTAAATTTTCCTTAGGGATTGGTCACCTGGAAGGGTTGGTTGGCTCCTGGAGGTTCTGTAGCATGGGTGGAAGGTCAGTTTGGTTTATTTTTTCCAGCTCCACTTCCTTAACTGTACATGGGGAATTGAATGACATCATATTCTCCTCTCGTCACATGTTTACCCAAGTGGACTTGGTAACTTGTGTAAATGAGGGAGGAGGGTGTTACAAGATTAGTCTCTACCTAAGATATCAAGGGCTCTAGGAACTAGTAACTCAACCCACAGTCTCCAAGGAACCTAATTTGTTTTAGGCCTCGATATAAATTGTCCCAACCCTCAGGCTACAGGGACTAGTAAATCAATGCACAACCTTTTGGTAACTCAATCTTTTTTAGGACTATAAATTTTTTTTTCCAACCCACAATCATAGGAAGCCTAAGTAGAAATTAGAAAATCCAAATGGGGAACCCACTACACCATATTTATCCAAGAAATTTAAGGCAAGGCTGGAGCCATTGTCAATCCAATAAAATATCCATTCTAATGACAACAAATAACTAGGGATTGACATGCACACATCCAACATCCAAAAACCAACAACGAGATCATACATGCAACATGTTGCCTATAGAGTAATCCAGTTGTAGTTGTTGATCCACTGTATCCTTGTGCTTCCTTGTTTTCCTTTGCTTTCCCTTTTATTCCTTGCTTGTATTCTTCCAAATCCAAGAGAATAATATAGTTCTCCAGGAATTCTCTAAGTCTGCAAGAGTGTAAGAGAGAATGAACAATAGCTCAACTCAAAACTATAAATAAGCTAGAAATTGTTTCTCTAATTCATTTTATCATTGATTCCTCCTTTTTCCTCATTTTCCTTCATTTTTTCCTCTAGTTTCCTTTGCATGCACATTTGTATCTATTCATCTCTCTTTTCACCAATTTTATTTTATTTTATAATTTAATTCCAATTAATGCCCTTTTTTCCTTTTCTAATGCCTTTACTAATTTTCGTAGCGCCATAAATAAACTACAAGTGATGCCCACTATAGCGTTTTCCCATGATTCATCTTGGAATACGTTTACCATGACCTTGCATTATTTTATTTACAGGGAAAATAAACTAGGGGTTATTACAAACCCCTCCCCCTTGGGGGAACACCATCCTTGGTGTTAAATGATGCTTATAATTAGAAAAAAATATTTCCAATGGAGCTTTACAACACAACTCACTGAAGAATTTTCATCATACCAAACTGTTGAAACCATGAACACCATATTGATTGTTATAGCTTTATAAAAGAACTTGATGCAGTATTTATAACATACTTCTTGTTGGATCTTTATAACACATCTCATTGTAGTATTTATAATACACATATGCATATATAATCATAAACCAAAACACATATACCAAACACATATTCTTAACTAGAAAATAAGGAAGTATACAAAGACCACATTTTATCATTGATCTACCATGTAGTTTCATTGGGCCCAACGTGCTTCCAGTATACTTTGACCTGATATATTTCTCAGTTTCATAGCATGATTTTTTTCTGCTTCAAAATGAACTAACGCTCTAGCTGGAACTCTCCCTCTCGCTCCAACTACAATATGCACCAATAAATCACATGATCAACATCTTGGACATATAAGAAATAATACATAGAAAACATCATGTTATTTCACTATTGGTGGTAGTGAAATTCTTTAGGCCACTGGTGCAATCCTCTCAAGGATCTCAAAAGTCCCACAATATCTAATTTTCAACTCGGCACATGATTAAATCCTCAAGGAGATCCTCTTGGGATTGATGCGCAAATACACATGCTACCCAACATGAAACTCCTTGATTTTTTTTATGTTTATCTTCATAAATCTTCTTCATGTCCTGTGCTAACTTTAAATTCCCTTTTATAACCTACATCTCCTACTCCATTTCATCCAATGTATCTGGTCCAATTAGTACATTTCTCACTAGATCACTACAGCTGATGGGAGTATTACAACTTTCCCATATAGAGCCTCAAATGTAATCATCCTTAATAACAACTGATACACATTATTTTATGAAACATATACCAGTAGAATATACTCTTCCCACTTCCTCTAATGATGCATGAGATACATATTCAACATGTCCTCAAGAATCATGTTAACCCTCTTTTTCTGTCCATCTTTCTGTGGATGATAAGTTGTAAAAAAAAATAACTTTATCCCCAAGCCTACAAACAACTCCTTCCAAAACCTAGAAGTGAACTTGGAATCTCTATCTAATATTTTCTTCTTGGGAATGCCATGCAATCTCATTATATCCCTGATGAATATTTGAGCTACCACACTAGATGAATTAGTAGACTTCACTGCAATTAAGTGATTTACCTTGCTCAACGTGTTAACCACAACCATGAAGGAATCATGTTACATAGATTTCCTTGGAAAAACTGTAATGAATTCCATGGAAATTACCTCCCAACTAGAATTGGAATAGGATGCAATAGACCAAATGAGTGCTTACACTAAGCTCTCACCTATTGACAATCCAAACATATCGCAACAAAATCAAATACCCCTTTCTTGAAAATTTTCCAATAATAGAACTTCTTAATAGCTATCAAAGTCTTATGATATTCAGAGTGGCCTGAATATGGCTTGACATGAAACACCCTCAAGATAAACTTCTTCATCTCACTACTATCTTGAACATAGATCATATTCCTAAATCTAACTAATCCATTTGTCATGAGGAGATACTCCTCATCCCTATAACCATGTTACCATAATCTCTACTTCAGATTCTTATATCTATCATCATGCTACCCTGAATGTAATATCTGCTCCTGTAAATCTATCCCATAAGAGCTCACAACTGAAAATTTATTTATCTTCACTTGCTTACTAAGAAAATATGAAGTCATGTTCTCCTTTCCATTGATTTTCCTGAACTCACAATAAAAATCACTGAGGGAAGCAAACCATCTAGCTTTCTTTGCATTCACATTAGGTTGTTCAAAAAAGTACCTCAACCCACTATTATCACTCATCAGAACAAACCTCCTACCAAGAATATAATTTCTTCACATATCTAGTGCATGAATGATAGCTCCCAACTCAAGATCATGATTCACATAGTTACGCTAATCATTTAGCTTCCTTGAATCATATCATACCACCTACCCTTCCTACATCAGGACTTCACCAAGCCCTTCCTTAGAAGCATATGTCCAAACCACAAATTATTTGTTAGGATCTGAAATCTTCAGAATTAGAGAATTTGTAAGCAAGCACTTTAGCTACTCAAAACCAGTTGCACACTCCTCAGTCCATTAAAAATCCATTTCTTTTATCTGCAAGGATATGATAGGATATCCAATATTTTAGAAGTTACCATTTAATTTCCTATAATAACCTTCTAGTCCCATGAATGACGTCACCTCATCCACGTTCCTAGGAGTTGGCCACTCCATGATAGGTTTAATATTTTCTGGGTCCACTATTATCCCTTACATGGAAAAAACATGTCCCATGTAGTGAATTTGGGACTACAAGAAATTTCACTTACTAAGCTTGGCATACAATTGATGCTCTCTCAACCATCTCAATATTTTTGCCAGGTGTTCTGCATGCTCTTCCTAGTTCTTTGAATATACCAATATGGGATCAATAAACTATATCACAAACTTGTCCATATAAGGAACCAACACATTTTTCATCAAACACATGAAAGTAGATGGAGCATTAGTAAGACCAAAAGAAACCACCACAAACTCATAATTCCCATACCCAGTATGGAATTCAGTTTTGCATATGTCTTATTCTTTGATGCACACCTGGTGATATCTTGATCTTTGACCAATCTTTGGAAACAAAGTTTCTCCCTTCAGCTCATCAAACAAGTCATCAATCTGAGGAAATCGATACCTTCTCTTGATCGTCATCTTTCTCAACTTCCTCTAATTAGTACACAATCTAAGAGTACCATACTTCTTCCTCACAAACAACACTGGTGCACCCCAAGGTGATACACTTTTCCTTATGTATCCTTATCAAGAATTTCCTTAAGCTTCAACTTCAATGTTATGAAACCAACTCACAAAGTAGAAGAAAAGAGAGATCAGAGCTTAAAAAATCATCCACTTCGAGGGGGAAACCTACTTTACATTACATAAATGAAAAATTATTGGATGATACAAATGAAAAAACATCCTTCTATCAGTAGGAGTCCATGGGGTCACAATATAATCCTAGACGACCTAGGAATAATAATGTAAGGGCACAACAATACAAATAGTGGCTTTTTATGGGGCACACTAATAACAATATGGGGGCTACAGGGGTATAAAAATAAAAATAAGGGGGCTACACTAACAAGAATAAGGGACTACACAAGTAATATAGGGACCTAACATGCCCCTTTCCTTTAAAAAAGTGTTGACCTTAATGCTTGAGTATCTCTGGATGCTTCTGTACCAAGTTCTTATTTCTGTGAATACTTTAGGTTCCAATATGATTTTTCCTTCCTCATCAAGTTCTTGCAATATTGTTTGAATTGGAAGTTTTTCACCTATAACCTTCGTTAAGCATGAAACATGGAAAACTGGGTGTACTCGAGATGAAGCAGGAAGCTCCAATTTGTATGCCATAGTACCAATCTTTTGCAACACTTTGTAAGGACAATAATACTTTGGCAATAATTTATTATCCTTTGTAGCTTGCTTGAGGGACATTTGTTTGTATGGTTGTAGCCATAAAAATACCTAGTCTCCTACATCAAAACTTCTCTTGCTGTGATGTTGATATTCCTATTGTTTCATTCGATTTTGTGCCAATATTAGGTTACCCTTTAAGATTTGGAGAACTTGTTGTTGATGCTTGATGTGATCTTCCACTTCTTTAACCTTAGAATTTTCTCTTAAATATGATGCGATGGATGGTGGATGATATCCATAAAGTGCCATAAATGGGGTCATTTTTGTTGCAGTATGGAAGGAAGTGTTATACAACCATTCAACCAGAGGTAACCACTTGACCCATTGTGTTTGTTTATCAAATATAAAATAAAAAATATATCCTTCCAAACATTTGTTCACTATCTCAGTTTTCCCATCAGATTGAGGATGATAAGATGAGCTATGAGCTATTTGAGTAGCCAAACAAGAAAATAATTTCATTCAAAAATTTCCAGTAAAAATGGGATCTCTATTGCTTACAATAATCTTTGGGTTTCCATGTAGATTTTGAATTGTTTCCATAAATGTAGTAGCAATTGTACTTTCTTTAAATGGATGAGATAATGCACAAAAGTGTGCATACTTGGTAATTCTATAAACTACCACCATGATGACACTCTTTCCTTTGGACTTAGGTAAACATGTGATAAAATCCATTGAAACCTCCTCCCAACATTGACTTGGAATGGATAAAGGTTGTAGAAGACCCTAGGTCTTAATTATCTCAAATTTATTTTTCTGCAAAACCAAACATTTCACTACAAACTTTTGAATATCATATTTAAGGCCATCCCAAAAAATTATTTCTTCACCCTGTGATAATTTTTTAAAAATATTGTGTCCTCCTAAGGGAGATATGTGAAATTCCAAAAGAGTATTTTACGTTAGTTGGGAATTCTTACAAAGATATAAGCGATATTTGTACCTTAAGGAATATTTTTTCCAACTAAATGTATCTAATGTTCTAGGATCTTGCTGAAAATTTTGAATGAGTGTCCACACTTATTCGTCATTATTCCATTCATCCCTTGCTTTGGTTATTCAATCTGGTTGGATAATAGAAATGGCACAAACCAATGCTTCCACCTCTTCATCATTTATTGAGAATGCATCTGCAACAACATTTAGCTTCCCTTTTTTGTAGATGATTTCAAAGTCATAACCCAACATTTTTGTGACCCATTTTTTCTTCTCTTCTGAAGATAGTATTTGTTTGAAAAATTATTTAAGAGTATCATGATCAGTGTTTACCTTGAAGTGTCCTCCCATTAGGTAAGGTCGCCATTTCTTTAGTGCATGTAGTATTGCCAAAATTTCCTTCTCATAAATAGCTTTTTGTAAATACTTTCCTTTGATTGGGTTACTTTCAAAAGAAATGGGTCTTCCTTCTTTCATTAAAACATCACCAATTTCATTTCTTGAGGCATCACATTCCACAATAAATGTTTTTGTGAATTCTGGCGTAGCTAAGACCGGTGTTAGGCACATTGCCTCTTTAAGATGTTCAAAGGACTTATTTTCTTTAGGAGTCCATGAAAATGTATATTTATTCAATAATTTCATTAGAGGTGCTGATATTCTCTAATAATTATTAAAAAACTTGCGATAATACCCTGTTAACCCGAGAAATCCTCGCAACTACTTTATGGTTGTGGGGAATTTCCATTCCTTAATGGCTTTAATTTTGTTAGGGTTTACCTTAAAACCCTCCCGAGATATAATATGACCCAAATATTCCACCTCTTATACTCCAAAGAAACATTTGGAGGTTTTTACATATACTTGTTTCTCCTCCAATAGTTTGAGCACCCTGTCAACATGTTGAACATGATCCTTCCAAAACCTGTTATAGATTAGTATATCATCAAAAAATACTAACACAAATTTTCTAAGGAAGGGTTTGAAAATGGAATTAATCAACCCTTGAAATGTAGAAAGTGCATTGGTAAGGCCAAAAGTCATGACCAAAAATTCATAATGACCCTCATGAGTTCAAAATGTTGTTTTCAGAATATCTTCAGTCTTCATTCTAATTTGATGATATCCTGAATGAAGATCCAACTTGGTAAAATAAATTTCTCCATGTAATTCATCCAATAATTCATCAATTAGAAGAATAGGAAATTTATCTTTAATAGTGAGCTCATTGAGCTCCCTATTGTAGCCTAATTCGACTTAGCTAAAATTCAAGAGAGGGTCTGAGAAATTCAAGGTTGTTGAGACATTTAGATGGACAAAAGTCAGATAGGGATTCTTGTGCTCTTGTCTAAAGAGATGGTATCAGTTGGAAAGTGAAATTAGACACACTATTTAAATAGGGGCCTCATAAATTCCCGATGGATGCATAGGCCTTCTAGTCCTGCGCTATAATGATTCACGTTGTATGCACATGGATGAAAGGATGCCAAGTGTACCTAAAGAAAAATTTACGTTTCCACCTTGAAACTGGACTAAGATTATGCATAAACTACTATTTTTGGAAGTTCATCTTCAAGGCCAACACTCAAAAGAAATCACTCTACAGAGAAACATGGAATAGAAGAAGCTGAACTAGAATCTCGTAATCTGTCAAACCTTGGTCTTATTATTCTTGGAGGGGGTTGTCAAAGACTGTAAAAGATGAGTTTAATATGATGCCCTGCAGTACAAGTTTGGGCCCAGAATCAGTGCTTCAACATTGTAGGTTTTTGAAGGCCTTAGATTTATAGGGTTGTTATATAAGTGATAAAGGTCTTACAGCTGTAGGGGAACAATGAAAACAACTTGAGAATTGGAATATTTGGTTTTGTGAGGGATTGACAGACAAAGGTATGACATCAATATAAATTGGTTGTGCAAAGACACTGAAAGGTCTTGGCGTTGCAGCACGTGTAAGGATAACTAATAAAACTATGGAAGATGTTGGAGTTCGCTGTCACTCTCTTGGAAAATTAACCTTGGATTCTAAGTTTGTTAATGATGTTGGATTGCTGGTAATAGCTAAGGGTTACACTGATTCAAATTATTTGCACTTCCAGCGTGTAAATTTTATAGAAAAAGCCTTAAAATCTATGCTTAATCGCATATTATATGTGGGAGATCATATTTTCACATGCGTTTAAAAGTTGAGCAAGCATATTGATGCAAATAAAAAGTCAAAATTCAGAAAATGCACATACTCTCAGGACAATGAATTTCGATTTCTTATTCTGGGCAAATGGAGAAAAATTTCAAAAATCTACAACATGGGTTTTTTGCAGAATATTCCCAATTGACTTCAGTGAGGAAATTGTTCAAAAATTCAAATAATTTTAAGAGATTTCGTCAGTTCTTCAAAGATGAGTTTTTCTAGAAACGTCCTGCAAAATTGGGTTTGATTCATTCTATGAGAATTCGATTTTCATGATGACAAATTCCTTCTCAAATGATCACTTGGCATTAATATGATATTTAAATAAAACTCAGTGCATTTTAAATTGTAATTTGAGTGCATGCAATCGCAAAGATCAATGAGGCTCTGCATGAAGAAGAAGAGAAGAAAACAGGTTAAAGTTCATCCATATCTCATAAAATCTAATATTTGTATCGTTCATGTCCATAATTAACACTTTCCCGACATCAAAAACTGCTCGGAACTTATGTGAGGGAGTGCCCCCGTAGAGGGGTTTGGCTTGAACCACTATTTTCATATCAACGGCTATGATGCAATGCGGCATCACTCAGTCCTTTTTCAAGATACTGCTACAGGTGCTCCTGTAGGAAGTAATTGGTTTTCAAAAACCATGTGCGACTTTTTCAATATGCATATGAGTATAAAGGTGGGACCCAAAATGTATTATTTGTCCTTCTTTGACTTGCAACAAGGTGAGGTTTTATTTTGTTTTATATTATATATTATATATAATATTAAAACTATTGTTTTGTAAATTTAATTGATTCAATATTTCCTAAACTACTTCAGGAATCAGTTTTAAAACTGATCATAGTAATTAGGAAGTTAGATTAGATAGCAGATATAAAATCAGAGGCAATAAGATAGGTTGGGGTTCGGAGTTTTGGACCTCTGGAGGACTGTAAATTTTGTACTGAATTTTCTGAAAGTTAATGAAAGAAGATCAAGTTTCTTGCACCTGTTGATGTTGATGCATTTTTCCAGTTTCGTGATATGTTTTTTCTTCTGTGAATGAGGTGAAGTAATGTAGTTGCGGATCTCTTTTTATAGTTTGTAAGTAAGAGTTAAATGTTCTTAATGTGCACTCCTTCACTCCAACTATTTTCTCTCTATAAAGTTCTTCTGAGATTTAAAGTGGTAGATTCTATTATCCAACATATCATTTTAAGTTTCCATTCCATCTTCTTCCTTCCATTTCAAGTAATATCAGCAAATAATGGCATTGTGAAATATTTCATTATATCAGATCATTGAGGGTTATAAATAATTAATTTCCAAAGGTGCTTAACAAAGACCATCTGATATTTTAATATTGTGACATACATTTATAAATATCTTGAGCACTGATTCCTTACCACAGCCAAGGGATTGTTTCTTGAGGTAAAACACTCCCTGTAATCCGGACACATGCACCTGATCCATCCTTCTTGTGCAAAAATACTACTAGAGCAGAGATAGAACTTTGACTAGGTTTAATTATGCTAGTCTCTAACATTTCTACAATCATTCATTCAATTTCTCTCTTCTGGACATAAGAATATATGTAAGGCCTTATGTTTGGAGGAAAAATTCTTGGAATCCAATGAATATCATGATCATGATCATGATCATGAATAGGTGGGATTCATTTGGGAGTTTCAAAGAATTAGGAATGATTTCCCAAGAATTTTTGGAGATCTGAAGAAATAGATGATTTTGATGTTGGAACTTCTAGTGAGCATAATTGTGAAATTATGCCTCGTTGTTCTTTCTTTAGAATATTTGTCATAACATTGGCACTTATTATCTTTCTTGGCTTCCCTGCGATATCTCGTAATTCAACTTCCTTTCCTTCCCAAAAACATTTCAAGAAAAATTCTTGAAAATTAAAAGCTACCATCCCCAAAGATTGTAACCATTGTACTCCTAGTACAACATCAACACCTCCCATTGTAATGGAAAGCATTGGACTATTCAATACATATTCCCCCATGGTTAGCTTGATATTATGGCATTTTCTAGAGAAATTTATAGTTCCTCCATTTACAACCATCAATTCAGACTCTGGTGCTGGGTATAGGAATCAATTCAATTCCTTGGCTACTTTACAATGAATAAAATTATGTGTACTACCCAAATAAATCAACACTATTACCTTCTCCTTCTTGATATGTCCTTCTATCTTGAGAGGTTTAGGAGTGGTAATTCCTTCCAATGCATTAGAGGATATGGTCAGACTCATTTCTTCTTTCTGTAGGGTTGGTTCCTGGTGTATATCCTCTTCTTTTGAAGTTTCTTGTTAATTTTCTTCCTCCTCTTCACATTCTATGTAAAATAATTTCTTCTCAGCATACTTATTACCTTTACTGTATTTTCTATCACAACTCTAGAAAAGCCCTTTTGCTCTTTTTTCTTCCAACTGTTGCAGTGTCAACCTTGTAGGTTTTCGAATTCTAGGAGTAGAAAAACTTCCATATTTATAGATGTGAATGATAGGCTTCCTTGTCACCATAATTTTACATTCAATTTTTCTTTCCAACCTGAATTCATTCTCCAGTGAATCAAGTTCCCAAAGGCAAACCTCATTTTGGATTTTATCCTTTAAAGTCCCTATGAAGACATTAATCCTGTGTTCCTCTGGAATATAAGCTACCCTTATATTAATTTTTTTGAAGTCCTTAATGTGCTCCACCAATGAACCCTTTTGTTTGATATTTATAAATTGGATAAAGAAGGTGTTTCTCTTTGTATCCTCATAATGTGTTGTCATTTACTTCGTAAAAATTGACCAAGTGAAAATTCTTTTACGGGAGAAAAGCCATCGATACCATAAAAATTCATTTTGTTCTAAATATAAAGTTTCAATGCGTACCTTTTGTGTGGTTTTCACATTATTGAGATCAAAATATTGCTCCATCTGTAGTATCCATGTTACGGGATCCTTGCCATCAAACTTCCTCATATCGATCTTTGGAATATGGTGGGTCTTCAATCCAACATTAGAGTTTATGAAATTACGATTAACATTTATTTTGTTCTCATCATCAGTTTCGTCTACTACCTTTTCACCATTAGGAATCATTTCTTGTATCAACTTTGTCAAACATTCCTTCAAACCTTCCATGTCTACTTTTAGATCATTATTCATGTCTTCCATGTTGTCTTTCATTTTTTCTTACATGTCTTCCATGCCATTCTTTAAACCATCCATCTTAGCTTCCAAGTATTTTTTCAAATCATCTGTATTAGCTTCAATGCATTTCTTCAAAACTTCCATTTCATTTTTTGTTTCTCTTTGTGAGAGCGAAATTTGTTTCACTTTCCCTTCTAGTTTTGATATATCATGTTGTACCTCTTCCTTTTCATTAGTCATAGTAGAGAATTCTGAGGTCTTAATGGGTGTTGAATTCTTCTTAGGGGGGAATTTTAGAACCCAGTGCTGATATCTATGCTTCAATATGCCCTTGGAATCACTTCAAACTGATTTTTCAAAGAAGACTTATCCAATTTGAAAAAAAATACACACCTTTTTCTTTCTTTTGAGGAGCTCGATAGTGAAACTGATTTATATCTGTAATTTCGGATCCTAGAGATTTCATATTCAGTCCTTTAGTAGCCATATGAATCTTTTTTCCAATGCCATAGGTCTGACCTAATTTGGATTATTCAAGGCAAATTTATGTCCAATCTCCCACAACAACCTAATTACGGACTGGTTCTGTAGAGCGAACTTTTATGGTGTGCCACATGTCACTATTTCATCCTTCAGCTCTAAAATTGATACAAAGGAAACCAAAGTCTGTGTAATTTCGGCGACTTTTTCAGAATTCCAATCTGATGCTCAGAGGGGGAGTTATGACGATTTTCCCAAGGTCACCTCTTTGAGATGAAATTCGAGAGCTTGAAAAAACCATAACTTCCACAGATCATATCTCTAAAAATGTTGTGAACCAAGATTTTAAAATTTTACACCAATTTCCTCATGATTTTTTTGCAAATGGGTTTTGTCTTTACCTTCTGAACCTTCACAGAAAAAAATTTATAGCAAAAAATTCCATGATGACCTGTTTGAAGTAGCGAAACCCTATAATCCAAAGCTATGATACCAAATCCTATGAAAACAACTCACAAAATAGAATAAAAGAGAGATCAATGACCTAAAAATCATCCACTTGGAAGGTGGAACCTCCTTTACATTCCATAAAAGAAAAATTCTTGGATGATACAAATGAGAAAACCTCCTTTCTATATATAGGAGTCCATAGGGTCACAATATAATCATAGTTGACCTAACAATAATAATGTAAGGGCACAAAAATAACAACGGTGGCTTTTGATGGGGAAAAATAATAACAATATGGGGGCTACAAGGGTACAACAATAACAATAAGGGGGCTACACTAAAAACAATAAGGGACTGCACTAGTAGTATAGTGACCTAACATTCAATTCAATCAGCTTCAGAATACTCATCATGTAAGATTCTTTAGATGTCAGCATTGCTCCTAGAATCCACTCAATAGATAAAAAAAACATCCCTATGAAGTAGTAACTCTGGGATCTATATGGGAAACACATCCTAAAACTGCTACAAAACAAGATACATCTTTAGAACTTTCTCATCCTCAACATATTTCCCCTTGTCACTGAAAATGTGCACTGCAAATGATAAGAATCCTTTCGTATGCATATGCTATCCTTATATGGTTTTAACCATCCTCAATCATGTAGAATTTTTATTTCCCTACAAAATTCTCCTTTCTCCATCATCATGCAAACATTGAATAGTCTTGTCACATAAATCCACTTTAGTCCTGTGAATGAATAGCCAGTCCATGCCCAAAATCATACTATATGATCCCAAAGGAAGAACATTTCTATGTGTTGATGTAGGAATACCATTAACCTCAAATTAAAAATATATCACCCAATGATGAACTCTTCTCTTGGTCCATGTATCCAAATTAACCAACCAAGATTTTACATGAACTTCTTTACTCAAGAAACACTTATCCACTAGGTTAATATTGATATAACTATAATAATATCTAGGATCAATCAAAATAGAAACAAATTAGCCATGAATCTTACTTTCCATCTCAGTAATGGATGCCTAATGTGTTTTTTTTTCTTTTTTTTTCTATTATATACTGTTACATATATATGAGGAATACTCTACCCAACATATCCAACTATTTCTGCCTCTTGGGCACTGTAAATCTAAATCCCGCCACCCTGATGCAACAGACACTCACTCTGAAGATGCTCTCCATCACAAGTCCAACACCTAAAGGGCGTCCTACCATCGCAATTATTTTGTCCCTCAAGCTAAGACCCATGTCCTTTGTCAACCACATTGAAATTATTGTAAAATACTGCAAATGGGCCATTTTTTGGACATTTTTTCAAAACAATATTTTCCAATTTCACTAAAAAATCACCTATTTTTTACATATATATGACTAAATGGACGAAATTCACCAAATAATTACCCATTTTAATATTAAATTACATGTCTTTTATTGAATATTCTCCTACATTCTATACATATGAATTTTCAAACCAGGATAATCGCCTACAATACTGTATATAGGAAATTTAGAAAATCGTTAAAAAATACCCTACAAGGAACACAAGTTTTTTCAGGGTTCCAAAGTGTTTTTTCCAACCCAAAAACATAGAGAAACTAATTACCAATCATAAAATCTAAATGGGGAGCCCACTACACCATGGCTATCTAGGAAATGGTAAGACAAGGCTAAAACCTCTGTCTTTCCATGCCAATAACAAGAGATAACTAAGGAATCACATGCATGCATCCTACATCCAAAAACCAATAAGGAGATCATCCATGAAACCTCTTACTTGCAAAGAAATCCAATTGTAGTTGTTGATCCACTGTCTCCTTGCACTTCCTTGATTTCCTTTGCTTCCCTACTTATCTTCTTCCTAATCCAAGAGAACAATAGAGTGTTCCAAGAATTATCTAACTGTGCAAGGGTATAAGAAAGAATTAATAAGAGCTCAACTAAATTTTGTCGAAAATTTAGTAACTGTGTCTCTTTTTCCTTGGTATCATTGATGCCTCTATTTTCTTCATTTTCCTTCATTTTTTCCTCTAATTTCCCTTTCATGCACATTTGTTTCTCTTCATCTCCCTCTTATCCTATTTTCCTTTATTTTATAATTTAATTCCAATTAATTTATCTTTTCCTTTTCCAATGCCTTTTCTAATTCCTTTTCCAATGGCTTTACCATTTTCCATATCCATAAATATGCCAAAAGTGATTCCCACTATATTGTTTTCCCACCATTCAACTTGGAATACGTGTCCCATGACCTTGGTCCGATTTTATTTTCATGGAAAATTAGTTAGGAGCTATTAAAAAACCCTCTCCCTTGGGGAAACATCATCCTCAATGTTCAATGATGCTTACAAACATCAAAACATGCTTCCCATGGAACTTTATAACAATACTCAATTCAACATTTACATCATACCAAACTTTTGAAACCATGGACACTATAATGCTTATTGGAGCTTTATAACAAAGCTTGATGTAATATTTACAACATATTGCTTAATGGATCTTTATAATACAACTCATTGTAGTATTTAAAATACACATATGCATATATAATCATAAACCAAAACATATACCAAACACATATGCTTAACCACCAAGCATGTATCTAATCAACCATCTGCCATCTAGCTTCATCAGGCCCAAAGTGCTACCACTGTACTTTAACTTGCTCTATTTCTATATTATGGAGAATGAGATGTTTCTGCAACAAAATGCAATAAGGTTATGGCTGGAACTCTCCCTCTAGTTCCTTCTATAATGCAAGCCAATCAATCACATGATCAACATCCTGGATATATATTTTAAGTAAGAAACATGGAAAACATCATGGACTTTCAATGTTGGCAACAGTGCAAGTCTATGTGCCATTGGTCCAATTATTTCAAGGTTCTCAAAAGGCCCACAATATTGAGGTTCAAAATTGGCACATGATACAATCCTCAAGGATATCCTCTTAGGATTGATGCACAAGTACACATGATCCCCAATCTGAAACTCCTTGAATGCTTTATTTTGATCCACATAACTCTTCTTATTTTTATGTGTTTCCTTTAGATTCCTTCTCATAGCTTGCATATCCTCCTCCATTTTAGCAAACATGTGTGGTCCAATAAGTACTCTAATGACTAGATAAATCTATTTGATGGGATTATTACCTCTCCTCCCCCGCAAAGCCTCAAATGGACTCATCCTCAAGGAATCGTGATACTCATTATTATATGCAAACTCTATCAATGGAAGATACTCCTCCCACTTCATTTGTTGATTCATGAGATAAATCCTCAACATGTCCTTAATAATCATGTTATCCCTCTCTATTTTTCCATCTGTTGGCTTGATGGGGCCTATATCCAAGTTCATATATGGCTATGAAAACCAAAAAACCCCACTATTACCAACCTTTTTAGGAACAATCTGTTGCGCAGACCAAAGTCTCACCCGAGGCAATGTTAGGGGATGCTAGAACCAGGTTTCTGCATCAAGATGGACAATGGAGTTTAGATGTAGGGCTTATCTTCCTTTCAATACTTAATAGAGATTCACATAACTAGTATGCTAATCATACAGTAATTTTTCAACACTTATATTGAACTATCTTAAAGACTTCTCAATTTTACTTTAAAAAACACAAAATAGTGTAAATAACCATAAACAATATTTCACAATGAAATTATGTATAAAAAACCTTAACTTAGCACAAATTATATAAAAATACAAGTAAAGAAAACACATAAAAATAGAACACATATCTGTCTTCAAAGTCTTCTATTATTACTCAGATCTTATTGATACAACCCTTTCTGCACTCTGCACTCAACTGTAGGGGTCTAAACGCTCAACTGCAAAATTTCCAAGGTCTCTCTGCACTCAATAATAGGAGCCTTCCCTTTCCCACAAACAATAGGATACAAAGTCAAAATAACGTTGTATCCAAGTGCATTCTATAATGAGTTATGAGATATGATATTCTATATCCTTCAATACTATCCTAGACTCCTTATATAGTCTTCATTTTACAATACCGTGGTCTACAACCCATGGGCAGAGCTCCAGGTATAAAAAATTGTCCCATCCCTTTACAAAATAAGGGGCTTTGACCCACCCTAAAGCCCCTAAGACTATAACATAGCTCTATGTTGCACTCTTCTCCTCAATCTGTAGAGTCTTTCTCAAAATATGCAATCGATGGGTACCATGTCCAACAGGCCCCCAACACAAAATTGTGACTTGTCCCGAGTCACTTTATTGGTGCACCCTCAATATTTTCTTCGATGTTGCTCAAGGAATCCTTCATAGGTGGAACTATTTCGATGCACTGCTTCTCAACTTCATGGATTTCGGTTAGGAACATATTAGTGGCTAGCCTTATGACTCTTGTGGAAATCTCCTTCTGTGTATGGCTTAGTCCTTTCAGCTTTTCTCCAAAGTCCTTTCAAATTTTTATCGATAGTCTTCCTCAATGAATGGTGTTGGAAATATATCATGGACGCACACAATGTTCACCTTTCTAATATTGTTACAAATCCTTATTTCTCCCCTGATTTTCTTCTCCTAGACCACCATAGGGCTAACCCACTCAGAACCCTCTACTCGTGCAATAATTCCATCAGCGAGCATCTTGTTGAGTTCTTCCCTTACTTTCTATTTATATTTTGAGTTCAACTGATGTGGGTGTTGTTTGACCAGCTTCGTATCATGCTTCAAAGTGATGTGCATTACTCCCAAATCTCCATTAATGCCTTTTAGCTCAGATAACTTCATCAGGAATAGATCTTGGTACTCATGCAACAATTTAGTGACCTTGCTCACCATGTCATCATCCTAATAGTCCCCAATATTCATGAGCTTGGGCTCCACTTCTGAGCCTATGTTGACTTGCTGAGTTGTTATAGGTTGTGCTATGTTCGAAATCTCTACTTTAGGACCTACAACCTCACGTTTTCATTCCGATTCAAGAATATTGACATTGCGCGGATCCTCCTCACTTTATTCTGTAGTCAGGTTGTAACATTCTCGTGCCTGTTCCAACTGCGCATTACAGTGAAGTTTTACCGAAGCCACTAGCTCAATGGTTATTAGGAATATTTTTGTTCTAATTTCCAGAAGATCGTTTTAATACAATCCAAACCATCTATGAAATTATAAGCCAATAAGAAACCTTCGGTCATCTCATACCAATTTGTGGTGCAATGGCCCAAATCTGTTTCAAGATACCACTGCAGGGGTATCGTATCCAAGGTGTGAAAGAATATAGCACCCATTTAGGTTGAGGTTCCTCATCCCAAGCCACAGTACAGCGATAAAAATGCTCGTGAGGATCATCCCTACCATTGTCCTTCTCTGTGATCCTAGTGTTTACATGACCAAACCTGAGCCTCATCAGTCTTCAATATTCCTTCCATCCTCCTAAGCCTTCTCTGTGCGCGCCCCACCATCTGGCTAGGGTGGACCTCAAAGTGAAGTCCAAAGCTTCATATCGGTGCTCATCAAGCACCTTTTTTACAAACTCATCTAGAAATAAATCAACATATCCAGTTCCATCACAGAAGAGCAAGTCACGTACCTCCAATGTGATGCAAGGAAGAGATTTGGTAACTTTGTTTCACCGCCTAGTGGAAACTTCATGGAATCGGTTCTGTTAGTGCTCTAATTCTTCGTCAAAGTCTTAAACACAAGAACTGTCACACTCCCAACTTATCCTTCCATCAGTGGTAGGATTGATCTAGTCTTCTTCTTGCACATAGATCTTATAGATATTGTCAATATCGCCATATTCATTCTAGACAGGTTCTGAATATCGTGCACCTTCAGAGGGGTCCAAAGTCACAAAAACCCTTGTACCATTCTTCTCTAACACCGTTTGTTTATTTATTAGGTTGATTATGGCATCCATATCATAAGCCCAATCAAATCCAAGCAAAGAGGCTCAATACAATGGGTCAATACCATGGTAGTAACCCCTGGTTTTACACAATTAGAGCACAATTGATCATACGCGACTTGGCACGTACTTTTCCGCGTGCATACACGCCTTCTCCTTGACAAACTCGTGTATGCCTTGTAACACACCTTTTTCATCATTATTCTTGCACATACTGATATTTCTTTCTTCTGCAACTTCTGTACTACTTGTAGAACATCAAATTTACATCATTAATAAACTTATCAAGCATCAAGAACAACTTCATTAAGTAGGTTTCCATCATCTTCATCAAGTGGGTTGCCATCAAGGACAACACTCTGCATCATATTGCCAACAATATCCCCCTTTGGACTTGATGGCAACCACGATGGTGTTTTATCACAACAAATAGATACATTAAGCATAATGATATTCTCCCCCTATTCAAACACCATGTCACTCTCCCCTTTTGACATCAAGGGCAAAGGGCGGATAAAAACCAACACCAGGTTTTTCCCTTCATGTAACATTGTAGAATTGATGTATACTGAAGTTACCATGCTCCCCCTGAGTTCATGTTGAATGTTCAAACATATTTTCAATGAAGTACATGACTCTATGACCTTCCTATCACCAAGGACTCATACTTACATCAAAGATCCAACCAAGTGGATTTACATAAGAGACTCAAGTACCCAACCAAGTGGGTTTACACATTTTGACTCAACTTCCCAACCAAGTGGGTTTACACATTTTGACTCAACTACCCAACCAAGTGGGTTTACAAAATGAACAAGTCCTTACATGACTGAATATTACAATTTTACATCATAGATCTCATCATGATCTTTTCATAAAATTACAAATATGACCTTTTATGACCATACCAAGAAGACCTCAAAAGAGATCATGTTTCAGAACCATCATAATGCCAACAATGCATTATAATCAACAAGTCTAATGTTGCCCCTGAAAAATGTACTTCCAGGCATCCTTTCCATATGACCAAGGCTCCTCCTTAGCTTGTGCAGCCTGAACACTTTCAACAGCATGTCATCAGCAACAAACTCTTGCATGATCTATCCTTATCTCTGAATCATAAGACTTCTATCTCATCCATGTGTGAAAGCAAGGAATACTCTTCAGCAAAAAGCAAACTGGGCTCATTCATAATCTCATCATAAGAAACCATGTATCATTTCATCATCATTTAGAACTGAATAATAAGTAGATACAGTGCCAATAATACAATCATTAATAGTCAGACTGATGCTCCCCCTGAACCTGTGCTCCTGATCTTCAGCTGTCATACAAATTTTCTTGTCATAAGTGCATACGCGACTGGATCCACTGTAACTTGCGTGTATACGCGGATTTAGTTCACTGAACCCGTGTATGGAAAGTGAAACATTGAAAAATTCACATTCCTTCATCTCCTCCTGAAGTTGTACCACATGTACCTGTCTTCTTCACATCAGATGCTCTATCAGAAATAAATATAACTAGAATAATGAGAATCATCATACATTGCTCCCCCTGTGATGATACATTACTAATCTCTATAATGTATCTCACATCATTCCTGTAGTCATTATGAAAAGTAAGCTTTAGAAGCGGATGACTGCAGTAGGGTCAATATTCCCTACGTTTCTGACCGGTCTTCCTTCTTTTTCCAACTTTGCTTGAACTTCCTAATTGTGTGCTGGAAATTGTCCACTTTCTCAGATCTATTCATCCTGCATTCCTTTTCTACATGTCCATACTTGTTACAAGAATAACATCTTGCGTGTCCAGAAAAGTAAGCATACAGATCATAATGTGTTTTTCTATTCCTTCTTCTATTGCAATCAGCTGCTTTATGACCATACTTGCTACATGAAAAACAATACCCCTTGAAGACACCTGAGTACCTTTCTGTGTAGAATCTTCTTGTTTGTGACTGAAACAATCTGCTCCTGCAACTGGTTGCAACATGCCCATAGTTATGAAATTTAAAGAATTCAACATTATTGATCAAAGGAGGGAATGATTTCTTTTGAGAGTTCATGATTGTTGGTTGACCTTTTGTTTCTTTCAACACTTCAGGCTTTGCATTGATATCTTTTGAGTCTTTAGCACTTTCATATGAACTAGATTCTCCTTTAACAATTTCATGAAAACCAAGACCAAGTTTAATAGCAGGATATCTTTGATTACTAAGAATATTGTCCAGAATCTTAGTACTATCTTGAAACCTCAAGAGTTTATCCTTTTCTTCTAATTTACCTTTGAGAATGTTTACCTCAACCTCCAATTTTTGGCATTGCTTCTTCATGTTTTCTTCGACCCTTTTTCCTTCTTCTACTTGATCATTTAATTTTAAAATTTCTTCCTTCAACCAATTTTCTTGTTCTTCACATGTTTGTAGCAGTTCTTCATTCTTCTTATTTGATTTTTCCAGATCTTCTTTGAGAGACATGATTTCTGCTTCAATCCATTCCTTTTCAAATGGTAGGGGTTCTTCATTCTTCTTATTTGATTTTTCCAGATCTTCTTTGAGAGAGATGATCTCTGCTTCAAGTCTTTCACTTTGATTGGTTGCATAAACATACAACTTTTGATACTTGTCTATCTTTCCATTCAGTATTTATTTCTGTTCATTCATTCTAGAGATCATATCTTTGTAGATAGATTCTCTCTTATGAAATTGATTCCAAACATTTCTTTCATCATTGATCTTGATATTTGCTTCTAGACTTATATTGTTACTTTCACGATATTCATTATTGCATGCACAAGAAAGTGGATCACAAGAACAACAATCAATACCTGTTTCCTCTTCTTCATTTTCTGCTGCACATGTTTTCTGAGGTATCTTCTTTCTTTGAGTAGCCTTCTTCTTTTGCTTTCTTGTCATGAGCGCTTTCAGATCTTGGTCAGAATCTTCTTCATCTTCACTTGACATTTCATTATTATCTTCATTTGCATAATAACTCTTTCCCTTTACAAATTGTTTCCCTTTATCATGATTTTCTCTTTAAGGACATTTCGCAGCATAATGACCAACTGTTCCACAATCAAAACATTTGAAGGGAAGCTTACCTTTGAATATTCCAGTACCTGGTTGGAGTCTTCTCACAAAATTTTCTTCTTCTTCTTCTGATTTATAATTTGATTCCTTGACAACTTCCTTTTCTTTTTCTTTTGCACACGCCTTAAAAGTAGCTTCTTTGATTTGAGAGGGACCTCCTTGTCTCATTTCATAAGCAGTCAGAATACCATGTAGTTGAACAATAGTAAGAGTTGCAGATCTTGCCTTTCTTCAATAGCTGATACTTTTGACTCAAATTTTGAAGTTAAAGATCTTAAGACTTTTTCCACCAGATTAGTATCGGTTATGGTTTCACCCAAACTTCTCATACGATTTACAATATCATCTAGACATAAAAAGAAACTGGCAATACTCTCATCACTATGCATCCTTAAATTTTAATATTCAATTCTGAGAGTTTGGAGTTTTGCACTTTTTACCTTTGTATCTCCTTCATAGCTCAGAATGATTTTTTCCCATATTTCTTTTGCTGAATTTAGCTGCATCACTTTAGCAAATTCTGGTTCAGACATGCTCCCTAATAAGACATTGACAACTTTGGCATTAATTTCATATTTCTTCCTTTTTGCTGCATCAGTAGGAATACTTGTCGGATACTGATAACCTCCTTCCACGATTGCCCATACTTCTGCACCAATAATTTGCAGATATGCTTTTGTTCGTATCTTCCAGAATAACAGATTATTTCCATTGAATAGAGGTGACCTTATAGACATTACCCCTTCATGACTTCCCATTTTGATGGATCTCCTTCAAGCGATCAAGCTTCTGTAGAAGGACCCTGCTTTGATACCAATTGTTGGGAAAAATACTGAGAGGGGGGGTGGATTAGTATTTAGGACTTAACCAAAACTTTTTACTTTTCCTTTCACTAAAAACCATACGCTACTTTGCTGAAGCCAACTAGCGTATACATGTGGATATCCTTCATAAAACTCGCGTATACACAGAGATATTATTATGCATTTATTTCTTTACTTAGGTCTATGCATCATTCATTCATCAGATGTTTAGTTAACAGTAAGCATGTGCAGTAATAAAAGAATAAACCATCACACATAAGAAACACACATGAACACCAGGATTTTAGGTGGAAACCCAAGTCGGGAGAAAACCACCGTTGTCGTTGTCTCAGCCTTCAATATTTTATTATCGAGAAAACATCTTACAACCATGTACTGGCGCAGACTCATACCAGCACGAAGGCACCCACTTGCAGAAGGCTACAACCTTCTCTCGTTTACTAGCCTCTCCTGGAAGGGAGCTACAACCCCCTGCTCTCATTTACCAGCCTCTCCTGGAAGGGAGCTACGACCCCCTGATCTCATTTACCAGCCTCTCCTGGAAGGGAGCTACAACCCCCTGACTGAAGGCTTCGACCCTCAGCACCACTGCAGAACACGTTTCATCAATTTTCAAACTGGATCCAACCCACACAATTAAGCTCAAGGAACATTCATCAAACCAACAAATTTCTCTATAGCGGCATAATCAATATTCAAACAACCCAGATCATCATTGAAAGATAGCAGTAAAACAACAGAACTGATCAGACATTTCTTTCCACACACTTCAGCAAACCCTAGATTACATACGCGTTTTTTCTTCACTGATCCTGCGTATATACGCGCTTTCACAAATACCAACCCGCGTATACATCTGCACACATTTCAGAGCTGACTTCACTTCCCATACGCGCTTTCGCTGAATACAAGCTGCATATATACACACTTTATCCTTGACGAACATGCGTATAGATCTTCAGACATTTTAGGGCAGTACGGCTCTCCAGAACAGATAAACAGCTCAGATCTTCATTCTTTACTTCAGCACAGATTCACCAGATCACAGATATAATCAGTTCATGAACAGATTCAGAAGATACATATACATTTCAGATCTAGAGATCCCTCTTCATCATTTTCTTCATAGGTGCATCATAGATTCACATCTATCATCAAAATGTTACCCTTTCCATTCAGATATACTTCAAAGAGAAGTATTCATTCAAACCCACACATCTTTCACTCATTGCACAATTAATTTCTTCTCCTTATATAGATTTAGCCTTTGTCAATACCATGAGCCAAAACCACATCACTTCCGATGGTATTCCTGGACAGGATCTCATAGACAATCCAACGCTCAATACAATGGGTCAATACCATGGTAGTAACCCCTGGTTTTACACAATTAGAGTACAATTGATCATACGTGACTTGGCACGTACTTTTCTGCGTGCATACGCGACTTGGCACGTACTTTTCCGCGTGCATACACACCTTCTCCTTGACAAACCCGCGTATGCCTTGTAACACACCTTTTTCATGATTAGTCTTGCACATACTAATATTTCTTTCTTCTGCAACTTCTGTACTACTTGTAGAACATCAGATTTACATCATTAATAAAATTATCAAGCATCAAGAAAAACTTCATTAAGTAGGTTGCCATCATCTTCATCAAGTGTGTTGCCATCAAGGACAACACTCTGCATCATATTGCCAACAACCATCAATATCTACGCTAATTCCACACAATCAAACGATAGGAATAATATTATTTTGATTTTCCATTCCTAGTTGAATCAGTGACCATTGCAGCTTTGGTCTCCCCATCTGGTCCCATGTCTGTTTGGAAAAATATTGGCATCTGATCCAATACCAAGGATGAATTCGTCCATTTCATAATTATCAATCTGCATAGTTAACCGAATTTCTCTGTCAGTTTTTTCTTATGTTTGTATACCTTATGCACTGTGCATTGTTCTGGTTGTTGGTATTCTTTACCTACACAATTTTAAATCATATCCTGATGTCCTTCCACAACTTTATGATCCCTTAGCAACTTCATGCATGTTTGTAAAAATTAATTCAAAAAGGATGGATCAAATTCCTTTGATTCAGTAATCTCCTTGGGTTTATTCTTCAACAAAATCAATTGTCTCTGTGTTATTGATGTCGAAGCGTCAGGGCTCATAAAATTATTCTTTGCTTCCATGCAGGTTTCTCTTTCGTGTTGTACAACGAACCCATTATTATTTTCTCCAACTTTCCAAACCCATGTATTCTCCATATGCTTCTTTCCTTGCGCTTTGTCTTCTCCATTATTTATACCACTTCATGTCACAATGTTGATAATTAGATCTTATTTGTGTGGTTCAACTCTCATCATTTGAATGTTTTGGGTAGGCTATTGATTGAGATTTTCCTGCATTTTAGCTAATAATGTAGGACAATATTTGATTTCATGATAAAATGCGTGATAATACCTACAAGATACGACAGCGGGATTCTGAAAATCCTTGGATAAATTTCTAGGCTTACCGTGATTATAACATATGATATGTTTGCATCCTCATCTAGGGCCTCCTCCTCAGCCATGCCCTTGGCCTTGGAAACCTCTACACGCTGCTGGTGAACCTAGATCTTCAAGACCTTCGAATTGCATTCTGTATCTCTATGACTCAACATCATTAGGTCATAGCTTCGACAATGCTTATCATTATGTCGCACCGAAATACGGAATTACAGAACAATTTCTTCAGCGACCAGATGTACTTTTGTAGTAGATGATAGTAGCGTGAGGAGTACTAGCCTACAACTTCTCATAAGCTACACCAAAAATTTTGTCCTACAATTGGTCCAGTACTTGGCCCAAACTTCAACATACTTGGCATCCGAGTGCCCAAGTAATCTCTATAAATAGGAAATTGATCCTTATGGTGGCCTCCACTTTGCACTTTATGCAACAGAGTTCTATGAGCATATCGGATAGAAACTCTTTTCCCTTCTTCAGGTGCTGGAGTTCCATATTTAATCTTACCAACTCAGCCTCGATCTCCTGAACCCCTATGTTGGTATCCTCTACCAACGAAGCTTCTAGTTTCATCACAATATCCAATGCTTCCGCTTGGGTTGCGATCTTTTACTGTGACAATGGAAACCTAAGATGTGGTAATAGCATAACTATAAATAATTTCTTGTGCTTATCATCAAGGATATCAAAAAAAACTTGAATTAGCAATGGCTCAAACCTTTGATCTACTTCCCACACAGTTTCAGTGACCAGTTGCTTGACCTCTTTGATCTCTATAATAAACTGGGACTATGACTTCGGCTTCTTAAATTGTTAGGTCTTTATTTTATTAGTATATTCCCTTATTGTTGTTAGTTTAACCCCCTTATTGTTATTGTTGTATCCTTGTAACACCCATATTGTTATTATTGTGCCCTTACATTATTATTGTTAGGTCAGCTAGGATTACATTGTGGCCCCATGCACTTCTATATATAGAGGAGGTTTTGTCATTTGTATCATCCAAGAATTTTTCATTCATGTAATGTATTGGAGGTTTCCCCCTCGAAGTGGATTATTTCTAAGGTGTTGATATCTCTTTTCTTCTCCTTTTGGAGCTGGTTTCACAACATTTGGTATTAGAGCTTTGGATTCTAGGGTTTCGCTGGTCCAAATAGGTCGTCATGGAATTTTCGCTATAAAGTTTTTTATACAAAAATTTAGAAGCTGAAATTTTTAGAGTATGAAGCCAAAATCCTGAGGAACATCTTCGCAAAATTTCAGATTTTGGTTCGCAATAGTTTCGGAGATATGATCTGTGGAAGTTAGGGAATTTTGCAGGCTCCCGAATTTAACCTAAACAAGTCAGCGCAAAATTTTCACTATAACATTTTTTCTACGAAAGTTCAGAAGTTGAACGTTTTAGAGCCTGAAGCCGAAATCCTGAGGAACATCATCACAAAATGTCAGATCTTGTTTGAAAATATTTACGAAGATATGGTCTGTGGAATTTAGGTCTTTTTCAGGCTCCCAAATTTCATCTGAAAGAGGTGATCGTGGGAAAATCTTCATAACTCTCTCTCTGAGCATCGGATTGGAATTATGTAAAAATTGGCCGCATGTACATAGATTGTAGCTTCTTTTCTATCAATTTTAGAGCCTAAGGAGGAAACAGTGACACGTGGCAAGTCATACAATTTAGCTCTACTGAACCAGTCCATAATTAGGTCATCGTAGGAGATTGAGCACAACTTTGTCTTAAATAATCCAAATCAGGTCAGACCTATGGCATTCGAAAGAGGATTTAGAGGGCTACCTCAGGGTCAAATTTACGATATTGAAGATCCGAAATGATAGAGATAATTCAATTTCAATATCGAGCTCCTCAAAAGCAAGAAAAAGTTGTGTATTTCTTTCGAATTACATAAGTCTCGTTTGAAAAAAAATTAGTTTCAATTTATTCCAAAGGCATATTGAAGAATAGATATCAGTATTGGGTTCTAAGATGCCCCGTAAAAATAATTCAACTCCCATTAAGCCTTTAGAAGGCTCCACTACGACTCATGAAGATGAAGAAACACAACATGAGATATCAAAATTACAAGAGCAAGTGCACCAAATTTCACTATCGCAAAGAGCAACAAAAAATGAAATGGAAGTTTTGAAGAAAGGCATGGAAACTAAGATGGATGGTTTGAGGAAAGGCATGGAAGCTAAGATGAATGGTTTGGAAGCTAAGATGGATGTAATGGAAGTGGGCATGGAAGCTAATATGGATGACATGGAAGCTAAGATCGATGAAAAAATGAAAGACAACATGGAAAACATGAATGATCTAAAAGAAGACACGGAAAGTTTGACAAAGTTGATACAAGAAATTTTTCCTAATGGAAAAAAGATAGTAGAGGAAATTCATGATGACAAAAAAATAAATGTTAATCGTGATTTCTTCAACTCTAATGTTGGATGGAAGAACCACCATATTCCAAAGATCGATATGAGGAATTTTGATGAAAAGGATCACGTAACATAGATACTACAGATGGAGCAATATTTTGATCTTAATAATGTGCAAAACAAACAAAAGGTACACATTACAACTATAGGTTTTAACCTTGAACAAAAATTATCTACACACAAATCTTATAACAGAAAATAAGCAATAGCGAAAGCATAAAACATAACACAGATAAACACAGAGATTTTCCCCTGGATCCCAAATCGGGACTACCAGCTTGATATTTCATTATATTCCTTTTAGTGTTACAACACATATATATACATGTCAAAGCATACATAATCCCCATCCATTAACCTTGGATTAGAACATAATCATAGTTCCCTTGACCGGATCTACAAAATACCAGGGGTCGAAAACCATCGTACCCCAAAAACCATGTGTAAACTCATGCACAAAACATGGGTGGGTCCGCCTATGAGTGGGACCGCACACCAAATTTTTTTTCTCTGGGGCGCTGCCCTGAAACCCGACAAGGGGGGCTGCCGCCCCCCCTGTGACCCCCCTGCTACGCCCAGCGCAACGTACAGTGCGTGGGGCTGGTCGTGGAAAGAATACAACACATACCCAACATTCTCCCACTTGTTGTTTTATTTCCGCAGGGGGCCACAAGAGAGCTTAGTCATTGGGCCAATTCTTCAACACCCATTATTTCTCTAAACCAAGAGAACTTCTGAGTGCTCACAAACTTCTTCAATGCATATGAAACATTCTTCAAAGTGTCCACGTTTACCAGCAACAGATAAAAATAATCTAATAGAATTAACTTTGGCAACAGGAGAAAAAATATCACCAAAATCAATTCCCGACACCTGGGAATAACCTTTTGCTACTAACCAAGATTTGTATTTCTCCACCTTTCCTTCTACATTCATCTTCTTCTTAAACACCCATTTGCTCCCGATGGGCTTCCTTCCAGCCGGCAACTCCACCAGATCCCATGCCTCATTTTTGTGCAAGGATGCCATTTCATCAACCATGGCCTCCTTCCATAGTTTTCCATCCTCTGAATCTACTGCCTCCCTGACAGTTCTGGGATCATCATCAGTTATAGTTAAGGAAAAACCTGAACAAAAAGCAGATGGAATATACCTTTCTGGTTGCCTTCTTTCCCGAACTGATCTTCTCAAATCTGGGGTTTGTGGCTCTTCCTCCTCTGAGTCTTCTTCTGTTGTAGAGTTTGATTCATCCTCCTTTAGCTCAAACTCTATCTTCTCAGGTTCCTTTCGTATGAATTCATGTATAACAAAATCTTTCACCTCTCTAAACACCACATCTCAGCTGTACACAACCTTCCTTGTTTCTGGGTTTCAAAGCTTGTAACCCTTTAAACCATCCTTATACCCAATAAAGATACACCTTTCAGATTTATTATCCAACTTGGTCCTTTTCTCCTTTGGAACATGTACATATGCATCGCATCCAAATACCCTTAGATGTGAAAGAGAGGGTTTCTTACTAGTCCATACCTCATGTGGAGTCTTATCCTCCAACACTAATGAAGGTGATCTGTTAACCAGATAGCATGCAGTCTCCACTGCCTCTGCTCAGAATTCTTGTCCTAACCTGGTACCACTGAGCATGCTTCTTGCCTTTTCCATCAGTGTTCTGTTCATTCTTTCTGCAACTCCATTTTGCTAAGGTTTGTATGGAGTAGTCTTCTGCCGTGCTATGCCACACTTCTTACAAAACTCTTCAAATTCCTTCTTGTAGAACTCCCCACCATTATCTATCCTCAGCGCCTTTATCTTGTTCTCTGTATGGTTTTCCACCAGAGCCTTAAATTCTTTAAATTTGTCAAAGACTTTATATTTCCTCCTCAAGAAAAATATCCATGTATTCCTTGAGAAGTCATCTATGAATGAAACATAGTACACAAACTTTCCCAGTGATGGAACTGACACAGGTCCAAACACACCACTGTGCACAAGTTCTAATATCTTGTTCGCCCTCTTAGCACTAGAAGGAAAACTCACCCAATTCCACTTCCCATATACACAATGTTCATAGAAATAAAAATCCATAGAGCAATTAGACATACCTTCTACCATACCATTTCTATGTAGTATCCAAAGGCCCTTCTCTCCAATATGTCCAAGCCTTTGATGCCATAGCATGGTCTTTTCTCGAGATACAGCTAGGCTTTCTGCTCCAATTTCAGGAACCACATAACTGTTACACCCATCAATAACAGTGCTACCTTGTAGCTTGTATAGAGTTCCCGTTCGAACTCCCCGCATTAATACCAGTGCTCCCCGAACCATCTTGCAGGCATCTTTCTCGAACACTGTTTTTACACCTGCATCATCTATCTTGCTTACAGAAATCAGATTTCTGGCCAATGAAGGAATATGAAGAACACCAGGAAGTGTTCTAATCCTTCCACCTTGTAGCTTCAGCTTGACCTTTCCACGTCCGACACTTCTGGCCTTCCTATCATCCCCTAGGAATACATCACCACCATCATGTTTCTCATACTCGTAGAACCACTCCCTATGGGGAGTGAAGAGAAAGGATGCACCTGAGTCAATCAACCATGACTCATGATCTACATGTGAATTTGAAGAAGAAGCCAAATACACATCCCCACCTTCATCCGAGGTGGTTTTTTCCTCTGCAGAAGGAGCATCATCAGATCCCTTTCCTTTCTTAGGAGCTTTAGATCTACATTCCTTTTTGTAGTGTCCTTCATTGTATAGATAAGGCATCTCCATTTTGACCATCCATATTTCTCCGTCTCATTTCCTCCGAAAAAAAGGCTGAGACAATGTCATCAAAATTCAAGGTATTTTTATTGCTACCTATTGCAATAACCAGACCATCCCATGAGTCTGGTAGAGAACACAAAAAATTGATGCACTTATCTTCATCTGAGATTTTAATATCAACAGATGACACCTGACTTACCATAGTATTGAAGGCGTTCAGATGCTTTGTCACCGAGTCTCCATCCTTCATCCTCAGGTTATACAACTTTTTCCGCAGGAACAACTTATTCACCAGAAACTTAGATTGGTACAAAGTCCCAAGTTTTTCCCACAAATTCTTCACCGTAGCTTCCCCAGATACATTCAACAATACTGAATCTAAGACACACAACTATATTGTGCTCTTAGCCTTCCGATCCAGTTTCTTCCAGTCTTCATCTGACATTTCCGTTGGTTTAGTACCTGGATCTACCGCGATCCACTGATCTTTATCCACCAGCAGATCCTCCATCTTGAGCTTCCACAACTCAAAACTCTGACCATTAAATTTCTCGATCTCTATCTTTCCGCTGCTCGCCATCCTCTTTCACCACAAGAATCGATCTTGCAGATCTCCCACTGAACAGGGTCTACCTCAGGCCCGAGCAAAAAACCCTCAGCAGCAAAGGCATCCCCTTGAAGCTGAAACAACTCTGATACCAAATTTAGGTTTTAAACCTGAATAGAAATTATCTACACATGAATCTTATAACATAAAATAAACAATAGCGAGAGCATAAAACATAACATAGATAAACACAGAGATTTTCCCTTGGATCCCAAATCGGGACTACCAACTTGATATTTCATTATATTCCTTTTAGTTTTACAACACATATATATACATGCCGAAGCATACATAATCCCCAATCCATTAACCCTGGATTATAACATAACCATAGTTCCCTTGACTGGATCTACAAAATACCACGGGTTGAAAACCATCGTACCCCAAAAACCATGTGTAAACTCATGCACAAAACATGGGTGGGTCCGCCTATGAGTGGAACCGCAGAACAAAAAAAATTTCGCCAGGGTGTTGCCCCAGACCCTGATAAGGGGGGCTGCCGCCCCCCCTGTGACCCCCCTGCTGTGCCCGGCGCAAAGTACAGCGCGTTGGTCTAGTCGTGGAAAGAATATAACACATACCCAACATCAAGTTTACATTTAGAACAAAATACATTTGTATGGTATCGATGGCTTTGCTCCTGTAATTTTTTTTTCCCTTGGTCAACTTTTATGGAGGAAATGATAGCAAATTATGAGGATACAAAGAGCAACACCTTATTTAGCCAATTGATAAATCTGAAACAAAAGGGTTCAGTGGGGGAGCATATCGAGGACTTCCAAAAATTGAATATAACGATAACTGATATTCTAGAGGAACATAGGATTGATGTCTTCATAGGGAATTTAAAGGATAACATCCAACATGAAGCTCACGTTTGGGAACCTGATTCATTGGAGAAGGCATTCAGGTTGGAAAGAAAAATTGAATGTAAAATTATGGCAACAAGGAAGCCTACCACTCACATCTATAAAGATGCAAGTGTTGCTACTCCTAGAATTCCACAACCTACAAGGTTGACACCACAATAATTGGAATAAAAAAGACCAAAAGGGCTTTGCTACAGTTGTGATACCAAATACACTAAAGGTCATAAGTGTGCTGAGAATAAATTATTTTACATATATTGTGAAGAGGAGGATTAAAATGAACAAGAAACTTAAAAAGAAGAGGATATACACAAAGAAAAAATCCTAGAAGAAGAATAAATGAGTCCCACCATATCGTGTAACACATTGGCAGGAATTACCACTCCTCAAACTCTTAAGATAAAAGGAAATATCAAGAAGAAAAAGGTAATAGTGTTGATTGATTCGGGTAGTACCCATAATTTAATTCATTGTAAGGTAGCCAAGGAATTGAATTTTTTCCTATACCCAGCACCAGAATGTCAAGTGATGGTTGCAAATGGAGGAACTATAAATTACTCTATAAAATGCCATAATATCAAGCTATCCATGGGGGAATCTATATTGAATAGTCCAATGATGTCCATACCAATGGGAGGTGCTGATGTTGTACTAGGAGTACAATGGTTACAATCTTTGGGAACGGTACCTTTTAATTTTCAAGAACTTTTCTTGAAATTTTTTTCCGAAGGAAAGGAAATCGAATTATGGGGTATCATAGGGAAGCCAGGAAATATAATAAGCTCTAATGTCATGAAAAAGCTTCTGAATAAATAACAACAAGGCGTAATTTCACAATTATGCTCACTAGAAGTTCTAACATCAAAATCATCTATTTCTCCAAATCTTCAAAGAGTCTTGGACAATCATTCGAAGGTGTTTGATACTCCCAAAGGACTCCCATCTATTCGTGATCATGATCATGCTATTAATTTGACTCCAGGAAGTGTTCCTCCAAACATCCGGCCTTGCAGATATCCTTATGTCCAAAAGAGTGAAATTGAAAGTATGATTGCAGAAATGTTAGACGCTGGTATAATTCAACTAGTCAAAGTTCTTTCTCTGCTCCAGTAGTATTTTTTGATGATATACTAATATATAGTAGGTCTTGGAAGGATCATGTTCAACATTTTGACATGGTGCTCAAACTATTGGAGGAGAAACAATTATATGCAAAAACATCCAAATGTTTCTTTGGAGTACAAGAGGTGGAATATCTGGGTCACATTGTATCTCATGAGGGTGTTAACGTAGACCCTAACAAAATTAAAGCCATTAAGGAATGGAAAGTCCCCACAACCGTAAAGCAGTTGCATGGATTTCTCGAGTTAGCAGGGTATTATCGCAAGTTTTTTAAGAATTATGGGAGAATAGCAACAACTCTAACAACATTATTGAAGAAAGATGCATTTTCATGGACTCCTGAAGCAGCTAAGGCATTTGAACATCTTAAAGAGGCAATGTACCTAGAACCAGTCTTAGCTACGCCAGATATCACATAAACCTTTATTGTGGAATGTCATGCCTCAGGAAATGGAATTGGTGTTGTTTTAATGCAAGAAGGAAGACCCATTGCCTTTGAAAGTCGTTCAATCAAAGGAAAGTATTTACAAAAGTCTATTTATGAGAAGGAAATGTTGGCAATACTACATGCACTAAATAAATGGAGACCTTACCTAATGGGAAGACACTTCAAGGTAAAAACTGATCATGATAGCCTTAAGCACTTTTTGGAACAAAAAATATCTTCGAAAGAGAAGCAAAAATGGGTCACAAAGATGTTGGGTTATGACTTTGAAATCATCTACAAAAAAGGGAAGCTAAATTTTTTTGCAAATGCAATCTTAAGAAAGGATGAAGAGGTGGAAGCATTGCTTTGTGCCATTTCTATTATCCAACCAGATTGGATAACCGAAGCAAGGGATGAATGGAAGAAGGACAAAGAAGTTTGGATGCTCATTCAAAAGTTGCAGCAAGATCCTAGTACATCTGATAAATTTAGTTGGAAAAATGATTCCTTATGGTATAAAGATCGCTTATATATTTACAAGAATTCCCAACTAAAAAAAAATATTCTTTTGGAATTGCACACTTCTCCTTTATGAGGACACTCGAGATTTTTAAAAACTTACCATAGGGTGAAGAAAGATTTTTTTTGGGATGGCCTTAAATCTGATATTCAAAATTTTGTGGCAGAATGTTTGGTTTGCCAACAAAATAAAGTTGAGATAGTTAAGACCCCGAGTCTTCTACAACCTTTATCCATTCCATGTCAATGTTGGGAGGATATTTCAATGTATTTTATCACAGGTTTACCTAAGTCCAAAGGAAGGAGTGTCATCATGGTGGTAGTTGATAGACTTACCAAGTATGCACACTTTTGTGCATTATCTCATCCATTTAAAGCAAGTAAACTTGCTACTACATTTATGGAAACAATTCAAAAGCTACATGGAAACCCGAAGATTATTGTAAGTGACAGAGATCCAATTTTTATAGGAAATTTTTGGACGGAATTATTTTCTTGTTTGGGTACTCAAATAGCCTATAGCTCATCTTATCATCCTCAATTCGGTGGTCAAACAGAGATAGTTAATAAATGTTTGGAAGGATATCTTTGTTTTTTTTGTATTTGATAAGCAAGCAAAATGGGTCAAGTGGTTACCTCTCGCTGAATGGTGGTATAACACTTCCTTCCATACTACAGAAAAAATGAACCCATTTATGGCACTTTATGGATATCATCCACTGTCCATCACATCTTCTTTAAGGGAAGATTCTAGGGTTCAAGCAGTGGAGGATCACATCGAGCATCAACAAAAAGTTCTCCAACTCTTAAAGGATAATATAAATTTGGCACAAAATCGAATGAAACAATAGGCAGATCAACATCGCAGTGAGAGAAGTTTTGATGTGGGAGACTGGGTATTTTTATGGCTACAACCATACAAACAAATGTCCATCAAGAAAGCTAAGAAGGATAATAAATTATCGCCAAAGTACTATGGTCCTTACAAGGTGTTGCAAAAGATTGGTACTATGGCATACAAATTGGAGCTTCCAACTTCTTCGCGAGTGCATCCAATTTTCCATGTTTCATGCTTAAAAAATGTTATAGGGGACAAAATTCTAGTTCAAACAATATTTCCAGAACTTGATGAGGAAGGAAAAACCATATTGGAACCTGAAGCAGTCACGGAAACAATAACTCGACAGCTATGAAATCAATCAATTTCAGAGTATCTCATGAAATGGAAGAACTTACCCACTGAAGATTATACATGGGAGGATGATAATTTTATACAGAAGCACCCGGAGCTACTGAAGCATTGAGGACAACACTTTTTTGAAGTAGAGGAGCATGTTAGGTCCTTATATTACTAGTATAGTCCCTTATTGTTGTTCGTTTAACCCCCTTATTGTTATTGTTGTACCCCTGTAACCCCCATATTCTTATTATTGTGCCCTTACATTATTATTGTTAGGTCGGCTAGGATTAAATTGTGGCCCCATGGACTTCTATATATAGAGAGGAGGTTTTTTCATTTGTATCATCCAAGAATTTTTCATTCATGTAATGTGTTGGAGGTTTCCCCCTCAAAGTGGCTTATTTCTAAGGCGTTGATATCTCTTTTCTTCTCTTTTTGGAGCTGGTTTCACAACGTAAATTCATCATTCAGCGCAGCTTTTGTCTGGCCCAACGTGGAATTTTGGTTCGTCAAGGAGTACTTCATATACCAGGATAATTATCTATCTTGCATCACTATGACCACTACGCTTTCTTCATATTCTCATCAATGATGTTTTGTGATCCCCATATTTCTTATGCAACAAACCAGAATTTCTCAGGATCATCTGATCATTTGGAAACAAGCATCATAGGTGAGTGAGCCATGGTAAATGGAGGAGGTGGAGGTGGAGGTAGAGGAAAAATATAGGGATGGGTTGTGATGGGAGTGGAACATTGGGGAATTTCAGAAGTGCCCTGATGATTTTTAAATTTTATTGACACAATTCTAGGGGTAGCATGGTGGCTTTCTCCTTCTTCTCTTTCAAACCCAAACAGTGGATTGTACTCAGAATTAATGTAATTATTAGGATGTACCCTAAATCTCTTACCACGTTGTATATTTCTGATTTTCTTTCCTCCGAACATCAATTTGATAGCATCCATAGTACACCATTTTCACATAGTAGCATATTAATCCAAATATTCAATGATTTTAAGTACTTACCTCATGTGCCTTTGAAAATTTTTTGTTTGGCTTCGCTACAGGATACAGACGTACCGATCGAAAACTTAGTAATAAATCCTCCAAGGATACTATCGATCCAATAATAAATGTCCCTTGCGATCTCGTTATCAGTTCCCTTCAGTTGCTTGATCATTTTTGGAGTCCACGCAATAGGCCTATTGTTGAAATGGGTTGTTTGCTTAGCTAGTCTTGATAACCACACATACAACTCACTTGCAAATGCTGAGAAAAAGATCTTGTGTTGACATGCGAAGATATACTTTTGTAACCACTTTTCAAAAGATATGCATGGATTTCTGTTTTCCTGCACTGCAAATTCACGCTCTTTCAGATCTACCCAATCTTGAATTTATTTCTTAGTCGGAAGCCACATCCAAAAATCCCTTAGTCAGATCCTAGTTCTAGCAAAAGAACCATTTGTTGGCTTCATGGGGCCTAGGCCCAGGTTTAGATATGGTTGCGTGAACTAACAAAACCCACTATTACCGTCCCTTTCAGCAATGATATGTTGCGCAGACCGAAGTCTCACCCAAGGTAATATTGGGGGATGATAGAACTAGGTTTTTGCATCCAGAGGGACAATGAAGTGTGGCTTTAGGGCTTATCTTCCTGTAAACACTTAATAGAGCTTCTCAGAACAACTATGCTAATTATATAGTCATTCTTCAACACTTCTAATGAAAAATCTTGTAGACTATGGGATTTTACTTTAACAAGCATAAAACAACATAAATAACCATAAACAAGGCTTCGCAATGAAATTATGTATACCGAACATTTAACTTAGCACATATTATATCAAAGTACAAGTAACTAAAACACATAAACACATAACATGGATTTTTCTTCAAAGTTTATCATTACTAATATCTTCTTCATACAACCCTTTCTGCCCTGCGCACTCAACTACAAGGGTCTGTGCACTTAGCTGTAGACATTCCAAGGTCTCCGTGCAATCAGCAACAGGAGCCTTCTATTTCCCACAAACAACAGAATATAGTCTCCAAATAACATTACATCCAAGTGCATTATATCATGAGTTATGAGATATGATATTCTATATCCTTCAATATTATCCTAGACTCCTTATATAGTCTTCTCTTTTACAATACCATGGTTCTAAACCCATGGGAGGAGCTCAAGGTATACAAAGTTATCCCATCCCTTTAAAACATAAGGGGCTTTGACCCAATCCAAATCCCATAAGACTCTAACATAGCTCCGTGTTGTGCACTCCACTCCTCGATCTACAAAGTCTTTCTCAAAATATTAAATCAAGGGGTACCTTGTCCAACACCATCTGTCTGTAGGTGATAAGATTTACTAAAATATAACTCTATCCCCAAAACTACAAAAAATACCTTCCAAAATATAGAAGTGAACTTGGAATCTCTATCTGATATGATCTTCTTTGGAACGCCATGCAATATCACTAACTCGCTAATGAAGATTTAAGTTTCCTCACTAGATAAAATAGTAGACCTCACTCCAATTAAGTGAGCTACATTGCTTAACCCATTAACGAAAACCATGATGGAATCATGTTACTTCAATATCCTCGAAAAACCTATAATGAATTCCATGGAAATGACCTCCCATTTCTATTCTATAATAGGAATAGGCTGTAATAGACCAGTTGGGTGCTTGCACTTAGCTTTCACTTGTTGACAGTCCAAATATCTCGCAACAAACTCATCGACCTCTATATTCTAAATTTTGCAACAATAGAGCTTCTTAATAGTCGTCAAAGTCTTTGGATATCTCGGGTGTTGTGTTAATTTACTAAGTAAACTAACACAGGTGTTTTACTTGTCAATCTGAGTTTCCAGACTTAGAAGCAAACCAAATTATACGGAATCTTAGATTAAACTAGTGTTGGAAGTAGTTGTTTAGATGAAAATAATGGAAAATTCATATTACAAATATAAGTTCTAAGTTTAAAGAAACTAAAAAGTCTTTGTTTCAAGATGCAACAAGCATAGGAAGAGGCTCCTAACTTAGGAGGTAATCTTTATCCTTCCCCACAGAATTTTCCTCAAGAAGAGAGACTTAAGAGAAACAATTTGTGATGTGTAGATAGAAAGAGAAGAGGCTCCTAACTTAGGAGGCCTTGGTTGTCCTTCTTCACAATTCTACTCCAACAATATTATTGTTGCATTACAACTATAAATTCAAGAAAGAAAACTAAAAAGAAATAGTTTATGATGTGTGTTTGGGCTCAACCTAGTCTCCTAAATTGAGTTCATTTAATTGTCAACCAGGGTTGGTAAACTGCTGAAGTGAAATGCACGGTATGTGCCTAGGTGTTTGTCTCTTAATGCGTTGTGTTTAGTGTTTTATGATGTTTTTGGTCTTTTATGATGATTTATGGTGTTTTTGGTCTTTTGTGATGATTTTTATGTTCACAAGGAAAATGACTAGAAAGCTAGTGGAAAGAAGCTACTGGTTGAAAATAGAGTGAAGCCTAATTGGTTGATGACAAATGACAAATGAAAATGCAAATACTGAAATAGAATCAAACCTAAACTATGACTAAGCAGAATACAAAGCTTGATAATGACTTCAATAAAATGAATCAAAACATAAACTTAACTTGTCCAATTCTTTCATCAAAGGTATTTTGGGAGAGCTTGAGAAATGGTCAGCTAAGTATACAAATTCTCCTAACTAAAAATTTAAACAACCAGCTTATAATGATGCAACATTTTATCCATGATTAAAGATTTTTTGAAGCATATTTGGAGGAAAACATTGGTACCATCATAAGATCTCTACTCTAAGACTAGTTCCTAACTCTATTCTGCAACTTAGTTAAACATCACTAAACCTTACTCAAGAGTTATAGATTTCTTTTTAAAGTAGTCTTTTGAGGAAAGGCTTTGTTTATGAAGTGGTAAAGAAGTTGAAAAAGTACTTGAGGCCTTGAAATGATATTGTCTTCTGTTCATATGGTTATGAATCAATTATAGATTTGGAACAAGAAGAGGTTTTGTAAATAATGAAGGCCGTATTGTTAAGTTTAACAACTAATGTAATCTAATATGCAGTGGATGACAACTAATTGTGGAATGTAAATACAATGAGCTAAGCTAAAACTAAACTAAAATGTCACTATTCTACAAGAAACAGTGCTGAACTAACAAGCCATTATCAAACTTAAAACAAAATAACAGAGCATGAATTGAATGCAATTTGACCCCGAAGTGCCCTAACTAATTTATCATGCATTAATCTATGGGATTCTACAGTCTGTTTTGTCCATCATGATTGGTATTTTGGAAGAGCTTCTTAGAACAATCCTGGCTGTATAATTCAGTGCAAATGCAAACATAAAGACTGAAAGAAATTTAAAAACTAAGACATCACAGCTATCTCCTACCCATCATTATGGTATTTTGGAAGGGCGTTTTAAGAGTAAGATCAGCTATGCTACTTAGTGCAAACAAACAACTGAAACGTTCAGTATCACAGTCATGCCTTAGACATCATAAGGGTTTTTTTGGAAGAGTTTGCTTAGTATAAGTTCAACTGTGATAGTGAACAAAAGAAATTACAATTAAATCCTATAACACTATAGCCATTTCCCATTCATTATCATGATATTTTGGAAGAGTTTCTTCTTTTGGAAGAGTTCTTAGAACAAGTATAACTATAGTGGTTAATGAAATTAACTACGAACTCAAACTTCAAAAACGTAAAAACAACTAAAATACTTATCTAAATTACGAAAGTAAAGTCGTGCAGGAGGCAGGGGTCCTCTACCACCAGACGGAATCTAACTCCAAATCAACTCAACGCATTCAAAGCAATGTTGTCCTCTTCATTAAAGTAGAAATAACTTGAAACAGAGTATTCTTCGTTTTCAGAAATATTGCATGAAATCTAAGCAAAATCTAGCCTATCACTCGGTTTCCCAAGTGTTTTTATAACAAATTTACATAACAGAACTTGCAACAATACAGGGATCCTTGTCTTTCCTTATCAAAATCACATTAGGACTTTGAATATGGAAACGTAAAGAGAAAAAGGACATCTGGACTAAGACAGTCCTATTATAAGTCTGCCTCCTTAAATGAGTTCCCACGTACCAAAACCATGTCCAGAATTCCATTCTTCCTTCATGGTGAACAACGAACGATGTGGACATGACGTGGAATATACCCATGTGTGGTTTTTCTTGAGAGGACACCTGGAACATGCCTGAACGTGAAGACAGCTGCAGAATTGCCGGTTAGCTACGGAATTTCTACATTCTACAGCTAGTTCCGGTCAAAATGCATTACAATGACAAAAATCACAAAACTTAGCAAGTTAGCCATGTTAATCATTATAAAAGTAATTTTAACTAATTTCATTGATCAATTGGGTCTGGGATAACAATGGACAAAGGAAAATGAGGTAAATTAAGATGAAAGAAAGCACAATCTTGGGTCTCAACATACCCCCACTGCTATCTTCTTGCATGTCCTCATGCAATTTATTCCATAAACTCAGAGACTTCTGCAAGAACATCTAATCCTCTCCTTCTTCTTTGCATAGAAGCTAAAGGTCTTCTGGGTTTTCTGATGACAAGTTTGAACCTTAAGTTGATAAGTGCCCTGATTAGCTTCTTGTTCCTCTTTTTCAACTTTTCATTAGCCTTTTCCACTTTGTCCATTTGTAGAGATAAGGTTGAGTTCATACTGGTTTTGAGTTTGACTTGTTCCTTTAGAATATCATTCTCATTTTTGATGTGTCTATTAAGTATTTCCAGCTCATACCTATCCCTTCTTAACACATCTATTTCGGAAAGTGGAGGACTAGGGGTTCTATCTCTACTCTCTGAAGCTTTCCTTTCCAATGTTTCAACATAGTCATAAACTTCTTGCTGAACAGGGTCAATTTCAGGGGTTTCTTCATTAAAATCCTCTTCAACATCTTCTTCAATAGATGTTTCCTCATCTTCTATATTTATCACCCCTGTTTGTTTGATCTGAGTTTTCCTTAGTTCCCCCCTGAGTCTATGGCTTCTTCTTGGCTGGGATGATCTCTCTCCTTTTTCTGTGGCAGATTTTCTGATTACCCTCTCTTTCTTAAGTTGTCTCTTAATTTGAGTCAACTTCTCTGAGATTTTTTCTTCACTACTTTCCTGTACTGTTTTGTCAATTTCGATTTTAGAGGCTCTCCATTTTCTGCTTCTCCTTGTAGGCTGATGTTCAGGTGAGGGCTCTTTTGGCTCTTCAAAATGATTTCTTATCAAGAAATTATCCCAAGTATCATTTGTTTTGGCTAAATGGTGTTCAATTAAAATCTTAACCAAGCCATGATGGTATAGAGTTGTCTCTAAGAATTGGACCCTTCTTTTTGTACCATCTTAAACACTTCTTCCTTATGATTGACCGTCATACAATAATCCAGATACCTCTCTAGAAATGCTTGTTTCATGTCTTCCCATGTCCTAATAGAACTGTTGATCAAACTCATAAACCACTTCAATGCTGCTCCTTTCAATGTTGAAGGAAATAGTTTCAGTTTTTGAGCATCTTGTAAGTAGTCATAAGTTCTACACAGAACTTCAAATTCAAATAGGAAGGTTTCAGGATCTTCAGTTTTAATTCCATAGAAGTTTGGAAGGACAGAGGGTGAAATGTTTTTCATGGTTGTATTGGTTTCTTCATCAATTATAGGGAACCCAAAAGAGCTTCCTATTTCTCTTCTACCTCTTCCTCCATCTGCACCTCTACCTCCAAATAATGTGTGTTCTCCATTAAAGACTCCCCCTCCCCCTTTTTCTGCCATGGTTGACTCTCTTGTGGAAGTGGAAAAGTTTGTGTCCCTAACAGGAGTCTTTGGATCTTCTTCTAAGGCAGGTTCAGTGGATGAAGTGGAAGGTTTTTCTAATGGAATATCTGATCTTAGGTCTTCTAGAAGTCCAGGATCAATAAAGGATGGAATGTGGGTCTGAGTTGAAGGTGTACTAGCTCTTGGTCTAGATGAAACAAGTGGTGTTCTAGAAATCAAATTTCTGTTTCTACTGCTTATGAATCTACCCCTTGAATCTCTCTCTCTACGCATATAATTGTTTTTTGGAATTAAGAAACAAAGGTTACCTAGTTTTCACTTCCCCGGCAACGACGCCAAAATGTTTGGGCTCAACCTAGTCTCCTAAATTGAGTTCATTTAATTGTCAACCAGGGTTGGTAAACTGCTGAAGTGAAGTGCATTGTATGTGCCTAGGTGTTTGTCTCTTAATGCGTTGTGTTTAGTGTTTTATGATTTTTTTGGTCTTTTATGATGATTTATGATGTTTTTGGTCTTTTGTGATGATTTTTATGTTCACAAGGAAAATGACTAGAAAGCTAGTGGAAAGAAGCTACTGGTTGAAAACAGAGTGAAGCCTAATTGGTTGATGACAAATGACAAATGAAAATGAAAATACTGAAACAGAATCAAACCTAAACTATGACTAAGCAGAATACAAAGCTTGATAATGACTTCAAGAAAATGAATCAAAACATAAACTTAACTTGTCCAATTATTTCATCAAAGGTATTTTGGGAGAGCTTGAGAAATGGTCAGCTAAGTATACAAATTCTCCTAACTAAACAATTAAACAACCAGCTTATAATGATGCAACATTTTATCCATGATTAAAGATTTGTTGAAGCATATTTGGAGGAAAAAATTGGTACCATCATAAGATCTCTACTCTAAGACTAGTTCCTAACTCTATTCTGCAACTTAGTTAAACATCACTAAACCTTACTCAAGAGTTATAGATTTCTTTTTAAAGTAGTCTTTTGAGGAAAGGATTTTTTTATGAAGTGGTAAAGAAGTTGCAAAAGTACTTCAGGCCTTGAAATGATACTGTCTTCTGTTCATATGGTTATGAATCAATTATAGATTTGGAACAAGAAGAGGTTTTGTAAATAATGAAGGCCATATTGTTAAGTTTAACAACTAATGTAATCTAATATGCAGTGGATGACAACTAATTGTGGAATGTAAATACAATGAGCTAAGCTAAAACTGAACTAAAATGTCACTATTCTACAAGAAACAGTGCTGAACTAACAAGCCATTATCAAACTTAAAACAAAATAACAGAGCATGAATTGAATGCAATTTGACCCCGGAGTACCCTAACTAAGTTATCATGCATTAATCTATGGGATTCTACAATCTTTTTTGTCCATCATGATTGGTATTTTGGAAGAGCTTCTTAGAACAATCTTGGCTGTACAATTCAGTGCAAATGCAAACATAAAGACTGAAAGCAATTTAAAAACTAAGACATCACAGCTATCTCCTACCCATCATTATGGTATTTTGGAAGGGTGTTTTAAGAGTAAGATCAGATATGCTACTTAGTGCAAACAAACAACTGAAACGTTCAGTATCACAACCATGCCTTAGACATCATAAGGATTTTTTTGGAAGAGTTTGCTTAGTATAAGTTCAACTGTGATAGTGAACAAAAGAAATTACAATTAAATCCTACAACACTATAGCCATTTCCCATTCATTATCATGATCTTTTGGAAGAATTTCTTCTTTTGGAAGAGTTCTTAGAACAAGTATAACTATAGTGGTTAATGAAATTAACTACGAACTCAAACTTCAAAAACGTAAAAACAACTAAAATACTTATCTAAATTACGAAAGTAAAGTCGTGCAGGAGGCATGGGCCCTCTACCACCAAATGGAATCTAACTCCAAATCAACTCAACGCGTTCAAAGCAATGCTATCCTCTTCATTAAAGTAGAAATAACTTGAAAAAGAGTATTCTTCGTTTTCAGAAATATAGCATGAAATCTAAGAAAAATATAGCCTATCTCTTAGTTTCCCAAGTGTTTTTATAACAAATTTACATAACAGAACTTGCAACAATACAGGGATCCTTGTCTTTCCTTATCAAAATCACATTAGGACTCTGAAGATGGCAACGTAAAGAGAAAAAGGACATCTGGACTAAGACAGTCCTATTAGAAGTCTGCCTCCTTAAATGAGTTCCCACGTACCAAAACCACGTCCAGAATTTATTTCTTCCTTCATGGTGAACAACGAACGATGTGGACATGACGTGGAATATACCCATGTATGGTTTTTCTTGAGAGGACACCTGGAACATGCCTGAACGTGAAGACAGCTGCAGAATTTCCGGTTAGCTACGGAATGTCTGCATTCTGCAACTAGTTCCGGTCAAAATGCATTACAATGACAAAAATCACAAAACTTAGCAAGTTATCCATGTTAATCATTCTAAAAGTAATTTTTACTAATTTCATTGATCAATTGGGTCTAGGATAACAATGGACAAAGGAAAATGAGGTAAAGTAAGATGAAAGAAAGCACAATCTTGGGTCTCAACAACGTGTAGAAAGTAAGAGAAGAGGCTCCTAACTTAGCAGGTCCTGTTTTTCCTTCTTTATAGTTCTATTCGAACATTATTACCATTGCATCAAATTATAAACTAGAATTCAAGAAATGTAAAGAGGATGCATTTTAGTTGTTGTTCATGATTTGATAGAAAGAGAATTTAACTTAAATTTTTTGTTTTAATTTCGTATGAAAATAATATTTAAACTAATATTCATACAACAATCATAAGAAATCATAACACATCTAAATGAATGAATCATAAATCTGAAGCAAGAACTATTGCATTAAAACTATTCTAATTTAACCAAAGTGTACTTAGCTTGGTATGGGGGCCCTCCACCCTTGCCTTGTACACTTGAAGAGCTCTTTAGATACAAAAAAAATTAATAAAGAATCCACAACATGAACAAAAAATAGAATAATAGAATTGGTTTTTCAAATTATCTCAAAGTCTACAATAGTCACATTAAAAAATTACATACATTCTACATATCTGAATGCTCCATGAACTTTGTTTAAATAGGAAAATCATAAAAAAACTTTTCTATAATGTATCTAAAAATCCTATAAATCCTAATCCCATGCATATAGGTCAAACTCATCCATTCTAGTTCACAAAATCAAGAAAAATCCCAAAAATATTTCTCCTTTTTATTAGGGATGCATGAATGATAGGTCAATTTTGACCAATGTTGACCAAGCCTATTTTTTCTCAGTTTGACTGAACCAATAGGTGTTTCTCCAATCGTGTTTCCCAATCTTTCCAAATATATGCTCAAATATCGCCTTGGTGTCTTGCACATATGCCTTCAATGAAGCTATTATGGGAATTTTTAATGCAGTCAAAAATTACTCTTAAACCCCCAATTTTACAAATTTTCTAAAAATTGAAAAACTTAATTTAGTTACCTGAATATGAAAAATAAGAATAAAATGAGGCATATGTGGGTTAAATACTATGGAATATGGTGGTAAATAGATGGATATAGGATAGGAAAAATTGACAAAAATTGAGGGCCAACATCTCCCCCTTGGTGATGTTCAAGCATGTCCTCATGCTTGCCTCTATCTCTTTGACCCTTTTCTTTTGTATGATGACTGCCTTGCTGATGTACCTGTGAGTCTGGCTCCTAATGTCGAAGCTTCCTGTAAAAGGATTTCAAGACCCTCGTGTCCTTTTTCTCCTCTTTTATAAATCTATGTTTTCACCTTTTGTTTCTCATACTTCAATTCTCATCGTTTACAAATGATAGTAACAATGAGCTTTGAATTTTTTGATCTTGTACTGTGGAACTCCAGCAATAAATATTAATTATGACCATGTGATGAAAACTATAGGCATATTTTAAACATGATGAACTCCTTGGCAATCAAAAAGAGTGTGTAGATGCTTCTAATGCCCAAAATTACATAGAATTAATATGAAATTCTCAATATTGTTATGGCCATAATAAATGATGATTTTATTTCAAAAATCACATGAATGTGACTTACTAAGGCTTGATTTGGAATTTTAGACACTTTCTATGATGAGAGAAAAGGATAATATTTTTGATATTTCACCTATGTTTTAATTGCTTGTGGAGAGAAGGCTTTTATTTTAAAACTTTAAAACACCCTTTCTGGAAAATACTCTGTCAAAATTCCTCTGAGAACAATCTTCTTATCACTAATACTTCTGAAAACAAGTTCAATTTTGATTTCTGGACATCTACAGGTTTGGTTTTTCCCTCAAAATTTAAAATCAACATCTAAAAATTATTTCTGGGAATTTATTTTTTCATTTAGCCCTCTCTATCTCCTCAAAAATTAAAATGAAATCTGGAAATGAATTTTTTTTTTCATTTACCCCTCTCTATTTCTTTTAAAAATTGAAATCGCTTTTCTGGTAATGAATTAACTTTCTTTTTGTAATCAATATTATGCAGTAAATACCCACTAAGATGACGAGAAATTTTTGAAATAAAATACCAAATTCTGGACTAATATGTGAATTTTTTCTTACTAAGAATAAAGAGCAATTTCTGAACTTGTGATGACAAATTCATGGGCTAAAATGCAAAGAAAATTTCACTGTTGAATATTCATGAGACAATTTTTGTGCTATAATGCCTTCAAAAATCAATTTCTGGGACCAAAAAGCAATACATGTGTTGTAATTATTTCAAAAATCGATCTAAGAAAATTTATAGTCTTCTTGAACCTCTCTTTTCTCTGGAAACTAACACTCTATTTTCAAAAATTCCATTCATAATTTTTGCACTGTTGTGCACTCACCAACACCACTTGACACCATCGTGCATGAGCTCTATTTTGGCATTTTCTATAAATAAGAATGAAATTGGGGCCTTGAACTTGAAGTTTTTAACACCAATATTACACTTGAAACTTTGATCTTGAACCTACGCTACCACTAGAGATATGTTACTTCAAAATTTGATTACGCTGCGCCAAATATCTGCTAACTTACATTTTGAACTTATTTTGTGATCAAATATATGTTTAGACTTGGATTACGTTGCCACCAACAAAATTGGGCTACACTTTCAATTAGATAATCGAATTATTTGGATTTTCAAACCATTTAATTGTTACTTGGACTTGGGGTTTTCATTGACATCCAATTTAAAACAAATCTCTGACCTTGATTCCTAATTGAACTCAAACACTCCAAGCAATCTACAAAATAATGGTTGAAATAACCAAGAAAATATCCCAAATAGCAATGAATTGGAGAAAAATATCCATGATTAGTTTAATTGGGCTCACTCTTTTTTTTTTTCAAATTTCATTTTTGTTTGCTCAGAAATGACAAGGAAAAATAGTGGCTTCTTAAAAATTTCGAATTTTTGAAACTGTAGTTGAATTCAAGATATGGTGCCCAAATCCTTACCTCCTTCTTGCATTGCTAGTTAGCTCGATATCCATTATTATTTTAACTGTACAGGATTTTCATATAGTTGATACTATTGACACGTCCAAATTAGATATTAAAAATTAAATCACTGAAAATCGAATCTCGGATTCAATTTTCCATATTTTAGGGATGAAATACCAACTATGGAATTGTTGTTTACTCACAAAGATAAGGATATGCATTTTTAAATCGATTTTTGGAAAATATTATGAAACTTACAATATTCTTCTCTTGGAAATTATGATTTATCTTTCCACCAACGGTTTAACTCCAACAATCAAACATTTCATAGCCCTAACAATGACTTTTCTCACCAACAATGTAGCTTCTGTTCTGTTTTGGCTCACACTCTATTCATAGCCTTAATAGCTCAATTTTTATGCTGTCGACGTTGTAACTTGGAGTCTTAGACTCTAGTTTAGACTGCTAACAACACACCTCAACTCTGATTTGATATCTACATTAGCAGCCATTTAAAAACTAACTGATATTCATTCTCAATTAAACTCAAACACTGGGAATCAGGGGATTTGTAACTTACAACTCAATTTCAGAGTTTGTCCGTGTAATTAATGAGACTTAGTGTTTTTCAAGGATATGCTCCAGATCTCTTCAACACCATATATCTCAAAAAATTCACCCATGCCTTCTTCGAATCAATTCTAACCATGAATGTGCTAAAAAATTGATCTTGATTCTAGTTTTTTACGCTTTCCCACCTGATATTTTCATATGTAACGTTGTGCTTGATTTATCTATCTTAAATTTTTTTTAATCTCCTCTTATGCTTATGCATTGATGAATGGCACTCTTGAAACATAAATCTATAGCATTTTGAATTCAGTTTGACCGAGTTGTCTTTCTGTGTAGACTGGATTTCTCCCATGTCCAGTGAACACTTCTGTGTTCAATCCTCATAAGTTTCTTAGCTATGGATTCATTCCCTGTGTTGTGAATATTTTGACCAAGGTTTGAACTTTTTCACCCATGGCAAATATGTATTCCTTTTCACTTGTGGCACATGTTGCAAATGTGTATTGAAATGTTTCCTTTATGCTTTTTTTTCAATGTATAAACCCAAATTGATTTTATATGGTGTATTATGCTTATACACATTTCAAAGTATGTAAATCCCAAATCGATTTTGAAAATCGATTTTAATGTGCTGCACCATATATAATTCACTTGTCCTTTTTTTTATGCATATAAATATTTTTAATGCATATTTCCTTCTCATCATTTTTTAATGCTTTCATCATGTTCTTGCATTGCATATTCATTTAGTGATTTCCCAATTTCCTTTGGTAATAATTTGTTCAAACCCCTTGTCCTCGCATGATATATTTATTATTCCTCTAAGGTGACTCTTTTGAAATGACCATTTAAGGTCATTTCAAATCTGAAAATAGAGTAAAAAACATATCATTGTAGATCAAACAAATATATTATTGCATCATTCACTAACTTGTGCTTGTTTGTCTTGAAGATAGGATATCAAATACTGCTTCGGAGGTAGTTGGGATTTTTTTTATGTGGGGTTTTATGAAAAGGGGTTTTATGATAAATGAAGGGTTTTATGATAGAGGAAGGGTTTTTATCATAAATATGGTCATAGGGTTTATGTAGGATGATATATACATGGATAGGGGTACTGCATATTCAAGTTTAAAATAGTTTATCAATCTTAGAAAAAATTTCAAAATCGAAGACATTAAGAATACTTTAAACTTACAGTACTTTCCTTTCACTTAGCTCAATGGCAATGCTTGTTATGTTGATGATGAACTTTCCTCTTTTTCAACACTTGACATTTTTCCAATGATGATAATTCACTAACTTCAAAGATAAATTTTGCTAAATGATTTTGATAGATTTGTAGGTGCTTGTAGCTGCTTCTCAGATTCCTTTGATGTTGATTATGATGTTTCAGGTTCTTTCTGCAATAACATATGACATTGATCTTGTTCAGGTCCCTCACTGATTAATATTGATGTCTCAGGTCCCTTTTGCAATACATTTGATTGCTATTAAACTATTTACATAGTTTATTGGTTTCTCATGAACCTCCCCCTTGCTTATTTTGAGACTTGTCCTCGGGTCGCTATATTTTGGAGGATGAATCTACAAAATGAAATTGAAAAAAATAAAAGAGAATTCATATTGGCCAAACAAGTTGGTTTTCCGATATGAATTCAAGTTTGTATTGTGCCAATATCCTAGATTTTTACAACCAAACTTCTTTATTATTTTTTATATTTTCTCTTTTATTTTCTTTTATGGATGGAGGTGGGGTATAATGTTGTCAGGAAGTAAGGAATACTTATGAAATTAAGATAGGTTGAAGTCATCATCTAAGAGTATATGGATAGATAGATATATAATAGGTTTGGAATTCAACATGCATGATCACGGAACTTAACGATAAATGATATCATGAACAATATGAAAGACTTCTTTGGCAATGGATGTGACTTGACATGGTACAAAACTTGACTTCTTCTTTTAATTATTAGCTTCATGTATTTTGCCTCGATCTCGATCATCTTGTAGGGTTTTTGGGGTTGTTGGTCAACAATTGAAAGAAAGCTTCATGAGTTTTGAGTTTTATTAGATGAAATCAACGTCCCATGAATTCCACTTTGATTTGAATTGAATATTTGATTTTCATATTTTTAAATATTGACTTTGAAAATCCTTCATCCATGGAGTTGACTCCTCAAATCTTCCCATGACCCGGAAAAACATAGAATTTGCCTACAATACAATATTAGATGATGGAGGAAGAGAGGTGTACAGTCTCTCTTCTTCCAAAAATAATTATAAGCAATGATTGAAAACAAGTCCAAAGATGATATACAAAGAAAATGCATTTGTTTACCCCTTGAGGAATAGTGGCCAACCTAGAATTCCTAGCGGTATTTGGTTCACAAAATATTTTTTTTATGTGAAATTAGAGTGATTCAAAATCCAAGTTGAAGTGAATTCATATGGATAACTCTAGTATAAAAAAGTTTTCAAAATGGTTTAAAATGGTGTGATAAAATGATGAGAAGTACAATGTTTGATAGAGCTTCTTGCAAATTTTTGACTAGACCAACAATCACTATTTGGAGTATAACGTTTTCGTTAAAGGTCAGAACGATGTGATTCCACTTGGAGATTGAAGTGGATCCCATTTTTTAATATCAAGTAGAAACAATTTTTTTAAATCCTTAGGCTTGATATCACAAAATTATTGATAAACAAACCTAGGAGGTAGAGTTTCACTATGCTGATTTTAAGACATGCAGTCACTAAATATGGAATAACATTTTCACTTGGATTTAAAATGAGATGATTCAAATTGTTTCATAAGAAATAATTCAATATATATCTCCATTATAAATGGGTTTTGAAAATAATATTATTTGATATGTTAAATATTCCAATGAAGAGTGAAGACCTAGAATTGTCACCATGCAGATGTTTCGACAAACAATTAGTATTTTGAGCATATATTTTTCATATGATGTCGGATTGAGGTGATTAAAACTTATTTGGAAACTATATTCCAAGGGATATATTGCCTATGAATATAATGTAAAAATGTTTCCATTAGAACCCTCAAATCAATTTTTTACTAACTCTGTCCTCAAAATCTTGCTTGAAATCTAGTGTTTATTTTGATCATTTTTTTATTTGTGATCCAAATTGAAAAATTAAAAATGGATTTAAAAACTAAATTTCAAGAGATAGATTATTCAAAAACATGTTTTTTTTTTAAATGATCACATATGGTTTCCTAAAAGAGGATTGTACTTAATGCATTTTGTCATGAAATCCTTTCAAATAAGTATTGAACAATGATGTGAATATTTATTCATGAGAGTTTAAACCAAATGTCTTTTTATGAACTCATTTTACCTATTAATTTATTTATGTTATTATATCTTACTCTATTGTAGAAAAATAAGTCATTCTCTCAAGTATAAGAGAATTTAGAATGCATCCATTTGCGTAACAATATCATAAGTAAAATCACATCCAACTTTGAAAAATATACTTTAATGAATGCTTGAACATGAAAATTTATTTGATCATAAAAATTTGATGCTAAATAATGTTGAAAAATGGAGTGGTGTTGTGGCCTAATGATTATTTTAAGCCAAGTTTTGAAATGATCTTTATTTTCTTGGCTTTCCTTAATTGTCATATCACGAAGTTCTTCTTGTGGAACTTGTTCAAAATCATGAATGCACAAGGGATCTTGCGATACATATGATAGATATTCTTCAATTTCTAGCTCTATTGCTTGAACTTCATTTCATGTGATCCATAATTCATTGATCCCCTTACAGAGATAACTAGAAGAAGCTTCTATTTTCTCTTCTTGTGGATCCTTTTCATGGATGCTTTGTTCTTCTTATATATTTTGAAATGAAGATTCATCCCTAGTGACCATTATGAATTGTGGACAAGGATTTAAGAATATCCTTGTGGTGCCATACCATCCTTATCTAAATGAATTATTTAACATCATGTTTTGTATATCTTGTTTTGCAAATGAATTTTGTAGTTATTTAGTTTTTTTTTTTTTTATTGGGGGTTTTGTTTTGGGGATCTACCTTTCTAATTTCTATGTCTAAGCATGAATAACCATAATTAAAAGTTTTTATTTTATTGTTGTTTTTGTTTTTATATTTATTTTCTAAACTATCTTCCTAACCAGCTTTATCTAAGTATGCTTCCCCAACAACTACGCCAAAAATTTTGGGTCAATTTACTAAGTAAACTAACGCATGTGTTTTACTTGTCAATCCGGGTTTGTAGACTTAGAAGAAAATAAATTTATATGGAATATTAGATTAGAATAGTGTAGGAAGTAGATTTTTAGATGAAAATAATGGAAATGCATATTACAAATATAAGTTCTAAGTTTAAAGAAACTAAAAAGTCTTTGTTTGAAGATGCAACAAGTGAAGGAAGAACCTCCTAACTTAGGAGGCCCTGGTTGTTCTTCCCCACAGTACTTTCCTCAAGAAGAGAGAATAAAGAGCAACAATATGTGATGTGTAGATAGAAAGAGAGGAGGCTCCTAACTTAGAAGGTCTTGGTTGTCCTTCTTCATAATTCTACCCTAACAATATTACTATTGCATTAAAACTGGAAATTCAAGAAACAATTCAAGAAAGGAAACTAAAGAGAAATAATTTATGATGTGTATAAAGTAAGAGAATATGTTCCTAGTTTAGGAGGTCCTAGTTTTCCTTCTTTACAGTTCTATTCCAACATTATTACCATTGCATCAAATTATAAACTAGAATTCAAGAAATGTAAAGAGGATGCATTTTAGTTGTTGTTCATGATTTGATAGAAAGAGAATTTAACTTAAATTATTTGTTGTCCTTTCATATGAAAATTAGATTTAAACCAATATTCATCTAGAAATCATATGAAATCATAACACATCTAAATGATCGAATCATAAATCTGAAGCAAGAACTATTGCATTACAACTATGCTAATTTAACCGAAGTGTACTTAGCTTGGTATGGGGGGCCTCCACCCTTGTCTTGTACACTTGAAGAAATATTGAACTACAAAAAACTTAATAAATCATCCACAAAATGAAAAACAAATAGAACAATAGAACTGGTTCTTCAAATTACCTCCAAGTCTCCAATAGTCTCAATACAAAATTACATACATTCTACATATATGAATGGTCCATAAACTTTGTTTAAATAGGAAAATCATAAATAAAATTTTCTATAATGTATCTAATAGTCCTGTCAATCCTAATCCTATAAATATAGGTAGAAATCATCCATTCTGGTTCACAAAATCGGGAAAAATCCCACAAAATAATAAATCTACCCCTTTTTACTAGGGATTCCTGAATGACAAGTCAAGTTTGACTAGCGTTGACCGAGCATGTTTTTGCTCAGTTTGACTGAACCAATAGGTGTTTCTCCATAAATGGTTCCCAAGGTTTCCAAATATATGCTCAGATCTCTCCCAAGTGTCCTGCACATATGACTTTAATGAAGCTATTACGAGAATTTTTAATGCAATTCAAAATTACTCTTAAAACCCAAATTTTATAAAAATTTCTAAAAATTGAAAAACTTAATTTAGTTACCTGAATATGAAAAATAATAAAACAAATTAGGCATATATGCATGAAATAAAATGGAACATGGTGGTAAATATATGGATTTAGGATAGGCAAAAATGACAAAAATTGAGGGACAACAACGGGTAGCCTGAATATGACTTGACAAGAAACTCCCTCAAGATAATGTTCTTCAGCTCACTACTATCCAACACAAAGATCTTGTTCCTAAATATGGCCAAGCCATTTTATGTGAGGTGATACTCTGGAACCCTATCACCCTGTTCCTAGAATATATTCTTCATTTACAAGTACCTATCATCATGCTACCCTGCATTTAATATTTGCACCTATAAATTTGTCCCATAAGAGCTCGCAGTTGAAATTTATTTTATCTGCACTCTCCTACTAAGAGCATATGAAACATTATTCTCCTTTCCCTTGATATACCTTTTTGTATCTTAAGAAATAATCCCTTGGTTGTGGTAGGGAATCAGTGCTCAAGAAATTTATATATATATATATATATATATATATATATATGTCACAAAAATATTATATAAAATGGTCTTCTCTTAATCACCTTTAGAAGTTAATTATTAAAACCGGCAAGAATCTGATGCAATAATTGCTTCACAATGCCATTATATGCTGATATTAATTGGAGTGATAATAAGAACACGAAGGAAGCTCATACTGATATGCTGATAAATAGGATCTATCACTTTAAACTTCAGAAGAATTTTATATGAGTGGAATAGTTAAAATGAAGGAGCACCCATTAAAGATATTTAACTCTTATTCAAATAGGTAAAAATAGACCCACAACTACATTACTTCATTTTATTCATAGAAGAAAAAGACAGAATGGAAACTGGAAAACATATCAACAACAATAGATGCAAGAATATTGATCTTTCATTCATTAATCATCAGAAATTGAGTAAAAAATTTGCAGTAGTCCAAAGGTCCAAAACTTGGAACCTTTTCCTTTCTTCTCTTTCTCTTTAAATATAATGGAAAGCAGTTTGGAACTGCTGAAACTACTCCTAACTGCTCAAACTACTTGAAACTGCTTAAACTAGCTATTACATATCATCAAAAATATATCATTAAAATTGAAGATAAAATAAAACTTAAACTCTAATATATTTTTTGAATATGAACTAGCCTTGCTGCCGCTACATTCTCTTGATTGGCTGACTTGTCTTTCTTTCAAGATAAGGGATCATTGGGTAGAACAACCATCCAAACTCTTCATTTCTTCCACACTTCAATGTTTGTCTTAGGAGAGTTAATCAGCTTGTGGTACTCCAACCTAAAGGCAGTGATCCTGTTAAATGTTGGTCGCTCTGTAAATAAGGTCTTCACCATCCATAATAGCTGAAAATGCCTCTGAAGAAAGTTAATAGTTGTTGCTCCTTTCCTGATCTAAGTGTTCTCATGAGTGTTATCCACCTTAATTTTTTCCAATACCAATAGTGGTTCATAGGAATCCCATGATAACAGAATGCCTTTTAGGTCCCAGCATGATGGAAATCCTACCCTGTCTCTTTTTTCATACAGATTGTCAAATTTGTTCACTGCTTCCTTAATCTCTGTCAACTTCTTCTCAGCGGTCTTCCTGCAAGTATTTTTAACAATCAACTTTTTAATCTCTACAGCATATAAGATCCTATCTTTAATATCATTTTCTTCTAACTCCTGATCAGTTTTTGAATCAATGAAATCAATAAACTTCTTTTCCCATATGGCTCTGTTAATATTCTTCTGCTTATCTGCCATAAATTTCTCCTAAAAATCTCTGAAAATGCTTTTCTCTTATGATACAATAGTCAAAGATCCCCAGGCTGATTTCATCTCTTCAATGATTTCATTCCATATGATATATTTTTCCTGTATAAAAGGTATATTTCCCTTCAATTTCTCCTTCGGGCTCTTGATTTCAACATTAGGTATTTGACAATATATCCTGTATTTATCAATTTATCCATCCTTGGCCTGCATTATTTTTGTTAAAGTATCCAGATAATTTTGTGCCTTTTTGAGATCTTTCTCTGCCATTTTAAGTTCAATGTTAAATTGATATAACTATGTTGTTGGACCATCATTTCCAAATGGAAAAATTATAGTGCAGGAATGGGAATCAATCTGATTTTGTAGTTTCAATAAAGTGTCCTTCAACTTAGAAATTTATTCTTCTTTCTGTAAGAGCTGCTGAAGAAGGCTTTCTTTTTCACTTTCCAATTATGCCACCTCTGCTGCCATAGAAGGCTCCCCTGTAGGTAACTTCAACTTTTTCTTCAATACAGAAATCTTTGATTCTGCACAGCAGATCTATCATTTGGATCTACTCCAATCTTCACAATTATCTTTTTGAGTTCTTCATTTTGTGTTGTTAAAGCCCTGGAGTTGGCTTTATCCAATTTCAATTGATTGATCACCTTCCCTAGCATGTTCTCTGCCTTAAGAGCCATTGCATTAGTTTTGGTCAAATCATTCACTATTAATTGACATGTTTTCATGTGTAAATTTACTTTATCAAGCAAAGGAATCTTTCTCACATCAACAATTAAATTTACAGTATTGAAATTACTTGATGACCCTATAGTCATATCAGAGGGGTGAGAGAGAGAAATATTAGACTGATCTTTTTCAAGATCCATGGCAGTAAAAATCTTGTTTGGTCTAGAGTTATTTGATATTTGTCCTATGCCTCCATGCTAGCCTTCATCCTTCATACTTTTTTAATCAAAGGTATTTTCTCCTGAGCATCTCCATGTCTTCTTGGTGAAGCTGGAACATTCTTCTCATCTCCTAGTTGAAGCGAGAAACCAGGTTGAGCACCTATTATGTCTTCATTGAATTTTGTTCTATTTTCGGCTCTCTGCTCTTCGTCTTCTGAATCTACAACTGAATCTTTACTCCTTTTTCTTGATTTCTCAGATATAATAGGATTTTGTATATTAGAACCAACATAACCTGCAAAACCCTTATTTTCTAGCTTCTCTATGTCAGGTCTGCTTTCGTGAAAAAATGTTGAGTAACCATTTTCAACTCTCCTGTTTGAAATTACTTTATGAGGGTCATAAGCCCATTTATCTCCTAACAACAAGTGCATACCATCTAACATCATATTAACCTCACCAGCTGCTTGTCTCATGTTGACTATCAATAGACCCACATACATAGGTAATTTAAACATATGACCTTTTTTCATAGGTACAAAATGTATTTGGTCAACATTCAAACTCTGCCTAATGAATTCTAAGGCAAATAATCTCATAGGAACAAATGTAGGAAGCCTATATGCTTCTACCCCAACCCCATAAATTCTGATCCCTGAGTAGTCTTCATACACATACCAATCTCCAAATTTACAATTTGTACCCAACTGAAGAAATTCTTGAGCTTTTGGCAAGAAACATGAGGGAGAAACCCCATTCAAAATCTTATAGGTAGTAGACATGAAATGATTTTCAAAATTAAACAACCCCTCTTCATTTTGTTCTTCCCTTACTACATCAGTCCAAAACATTATTGATTGCCTCTTTTTATTTATATCCATGATGTTCAACTCCAAATCCAATAATTCTTCCATATTTTGATATAAAAAGATATAAATGATAAGAGAAGGGAACCTGAATGACCTAGTGAGTGATAAACTCATGAGTTGAGTATTGGCAACCTCCTGCTAATATGAAGGAATATCCAGCACTACTCCTAGCTTCATCATCAATGCAAAGAGTCCCATAACTGATTTTTCAATTATGTTGTAGTCCTCCTTTCCCAATATCTTTAGTATACACCTCAACATTGGCCGAATTTTTGCATCAAAAACTTCTATGGAGAATTATTTACTGTCTAGTGCAAACCGCTTCGTATTTGGCCTTAGGAAGAAGGCGAACTGGGTGAATTATTGACCCGCAAGACTATCATAATGTGCTACCAATGACTCGTTAGTGAATTGAAATAAGACTCTAACTCTGGATAACATAAAGCTTGATGAATTAACTAGGCCGAGACTTGCGAAACATTCTATCCTAGACAATTCATTACAAAACACTTGTGAGGATACACAACAGATACCATCCAGTGCACAAACTTAAGAAAAAGATGAGTTTTAGGGATACATGCAGATAGTACACTTGACTTGGCCATGGCAGAGAAAATAGGACATTATTTGTCATTCAAACAGACCTACTGATAAAATGGAAGGTGTGCTAGAGAGCAAACAGTATCTTAGATATCCCTCTCAGTGTCCATGAGAGGAAAATGGCTGGATGAGCCGGAAAGGGATGGACGTTTAGCCATGATACTGCTCAGGGTGGTGAACAATGACAGGGTGGCGAAAAAAAATGGAAGACACAAGTGCAATTAGGTTGACAAATACAGAAGAATAACATTTAACTTGCAAAAAGAAGAACCAGTTTAAATAGATGGCGCGAGGCCTAGAAATTAAATGCTAAATTGACGTGATAAAGACCGTTAAATAGTACCATGACATGGTTGAAAGCTGTCACCAACCAACAGCTTACATCACTATGGGAGGCGTCTAGCATTTGGAGCGCTCATCAAGGCCCTGCCCCCGCAGTGAATCCAGACCGTAGATCTTGATCGGTCGATCTTTCAATGGGGTCAACTGCAGAGGCACCCTCCCCATTAACCCGTGTGTCAAATGCCCATGGGTTGCCACCTTTATCTTCTGACAGGAAAATCTTTGGATCCTACTCGCATACTTGCTCAATCATTAACTGAAGCGTTAGGACCCGCCTTCTCAAATATTTTAAAGTATTGAAATTTAAATTTACAAAACAAGTATTACAACATTAGTTAAAGTATGAGAAGTGATACTTTAACATACATTTTATATATTTTATATATTTTTCCATTTTTTTTGTATTTTCGACAATTTAAAATAAAGGATATTGACAATGAGCCACAACATCTGGCTCCACCTCTGGATAGTTTTTTTTTCCACAAAACACTAAGAAATGCAGATTAGTGGCTTCACTTCTGCCATGGAGTCAAATGTTGTTTGATGAAATGTGAACAATGAGAAATCCGAATATGTACAATGGTGGACCATAAAATCTCAACGTTGGAAATAATACTTGAGATACTGCCCAGTCACAGGCTGCTCTATTGTTTCTCCATCAAGATTCTCCAAAATAAATGTGTTATTTGATATAACCTCAACAATCTTGTATGGGCGTTGGACATAATTGTGAATTACGGATAAAACACGCTTCCCTAGATAGGTGATAATCTAGAACAACAGATTAAAGACTATACGAATTCTTTTCCTAACTAAGAACAGACACACAGAATGGATTAGAGGCTTACTTGGAATATAAGCACTTCCAAATAGTTCCTTCTATCAGTTCGGTTGTAGCTTCAAATTCTAGCCGGTTGTGAAAAATATTTCCTGCAAGAATGAACACTAAACAACAGAATATAGCAATAATACAGATGTATATTCAAGTTAGTTATCTAAATCAGTAAAGCATAAATCATATACATCAACTAAGATCTTGCAATATGGAAAATCGAAGCCAATACAGATGCATATAGGGAAAATTAAGTTGTATTATTTATTGATGATTGAAGGAGAGGTTACAACCTAGTGACTGATTTGAAGTGACCATTGTAGCAACATTCCCAGCCTCATCACAGTATAAATCTCTCCAGCAACTGTTACAAAAATATTTTTCTCAATTGAAATTCCACCAGCATTTCTCTACTCAAATTCTTCCTTATCAAACACTAAGACCTGTGCTCAATTTATAGAGGAGCTGAAGGTAGTTTTACAATCAATGACTTTCCAATAATAGTCAAGACATGTTTCAAATATTTCAAATGTAAAATGGACACATGGATTCGAAGCTTGACACATGTGAACTCTTCTAGAAGGCACTGGCGAAGTGAAGATTCCAGAACAATGAGAATTTCACTCCCAATGTGACCAACACACTTGTTGATGTTGAGAAGTGCTTTGCAGAGCATCCTTGCATGGGGCTACCTGCATATGCAACTCAATTACCCCCTTTAGAGTCAGCGTTGGTGAGCTCTCATATGCTATATAATAAACTTCAAATCTTGGAAACCTTTTCTTGATAAAAGTCATGCTTGATTTGTCTTGTTCTTTGTCTTAGGGCATGTAGCAACTAAAATGATAGGGAATGATAGACCCTTGATCATTGGTCCTGGAGCTAATTTCCAGTTAAACAGGTCATTGGGAATGGTGCCCAAATTGACCTATAACATTTCCCCCCTAAAGCATGAAGTCAAAATAATAATGATAACTTTTGATTGAGATTATTTACACTGTGATGGGCTAGAGATGAAGTGGAGTGTTCACTTGCATCAATCTTACAATACATTACATCATGATATATCCTCTTTGATCATAATTTTTGAGGGTAGGCATTCCCACATTCAACACATAAAACAATCTAATAACATGTACATAATTCAGAAATTCGTCTTCATTAGAATGTTGCCCAATGCAAACATGCCTATAGATATAGGCCCATGTTTGGATGACGATATGTATGTAAGGTCACCGTATAGATGATGTGTACAACAATCCTGAAATTGCAGCCTAGATGGATGAAATTAGATCTGAGGTCTTCTTATCTCGCTCACTCGATCATTCGGGTACAAGTCTAGCCATGCGAATATATGATTTGTAGTTGAACATGGAAAGACATCGTTTGATTACCATCCAATGATGTAAGTCGTTAACAAACATAAGAGAACCACCATTAATGTCAATGGCCCTCAAGGTACTGTAGTACATTTCGTAAGGCATGAATAGATTATTTGATGTCGAACACCAAACAAAATCTTTCGGTCAAAGGTCTAGAAGCGAGGATCTTGGCGATGCTGTAACAAGCCTCATGGTACTGGAATGTAATGTTTCTAAGTGAACTTCCTGGATATTTATTTGTCGTCGACAGGAACTCACCTTATTGTGAAACGAGAGTTACTAATATCGAAGACAAAGGTATGAATTTATATAGAAATTTTCATGGATGACGGTCATGAGAATGAAGGTTTATCAGTATTACAGAAGGATGAAGTATTCAATGGACGAATTTTCTTGAACATATCGACGACACTGAGATGAGTTGGCAGCATTGACCCAAAACCAAAGTGAAGGTATGATGAACCATAGGTATGAATGAACCATCAAGAATATTACCCAACCTAAACAGTTGGAGACATGGGGTGAAGGAAGTGTCATTTTCAAGAGTGACTTGCTACCATAAAGAATTCTTGCTCACTTTTCCCAAATTTTCCCCGGTCATTTGTCGACTAGTACCTCTTTATTTTTTGACAAGTTTGAGGAGGATAACATTTGCTTCATCTATAATTCGACCCTTCGGGCGAATAAAGTATCGCTATTCAATAATGTAACGAGTCTAGCAATGAATGAAACTCGATTCTTGCCATGATCGACAAGCCCGTCGCTATTTTATGTTTTAACAAGCTTAACGATAGTGATAGCCCGCTCCTTTTTCATATTTAGAGAGTTTGAAAAAGAGGATGAAAGAAAACTCCATAATTACTTTTTCATAAATTTGTCACTCAGGCCCAAAAACATATAAAATAATATCTGAGAGAACCTCTTTGGTCATGTTTAACCAAGGTATTCCTTTTTCATAAATAATCTATCTCAGTCCGGAAAAGGGTTAAACTTATACTAAGTAGATATCGATTCATTTACTTTTACGAGCTCGTAAAGACAAGTGCTCGGAAATCTTTTCACATTATCGGAGTCTGAAAAGAGCTAAAATAAAACTCCAGGGGTTCCTTTTTCACTGTTATCGAAGCTCAAAATATAGATAAAAGTGCACTTCAAATCCTTTTTCGTTTTTAACAAATCTCGAAAAATAAGGAGGAAAAGTATGTTTTGTGGTCAAGTCATTGTTTGAATAAATCTGTAGGACTAATCTATTCGTCAGTTGTATTTCCTATTCAGAACAACATCAAATGGATTAAAAATACCTGTTTCATGATAAAAACATAATAAAACTATAGTTATAGCAATAAATTTAACTTGCAAATAATTAAATTTAAAAGTAGTTTCACTATTCATTTTTACCATTCCATAGTTACCATTTGCATTTTGGAGCTATGAACTTGATTTTTCCCCCAAACTTCAGCTGTTGATTGTGATCGTTTCTGTGGACGGATTTCAACGTCGTTTGATCCAGGTTAGTACCATGAACCTCCTCTTTCCTTTGGTACTCATTTCATTTCCAATTTCTACAAACTTTTATGGTTTTAAGGCCCCTAGGGTAAATTCTGCCCAAAAATATGGAAACGCACCCCTGAATGTTGAAACCTGCATTACATAGCACTCCCAATGAAGGTTACTTGTATGTGCAACACACTGTCTCTTGTCAAGGAGTGCGTTGGGCAACATTCAAGTTTTTTATTTTGATTTTATGACCAAAATTTTCCTAGTTTTTTGCAATGAATGGAATCTAATGGATCTTATGGTTGTATTTCAGGTTTCCATCAGATTACAATGACGATTACATGGAGGGAAAGATAACATGAAGAACAGGATAAGATTTCCTTAAATGATCCGGGTACTGTAAGAGCCTTAAGATATTGTGGACTGCTTAAGTACTTCAAATTATCAGGAAGGAGGCAACAAATAGAACTCTTGGAGTTCTTATTTGGAGCATGGGATCCAATGATAGAGGAATTTCATATTAAAAACCAAGTGGTTCCCATAACAGTTGAGGATGTGCATTTTATCACAGGTTTGTCGAGGAGAGGTTTACCAATTCCACTCTTAGGGACTACCATTGGAGGAGAGACAGTGAGGGATTATATTTTGTAGTATTGCTATCCAGAGATAGAACCTAGAAAATATAGAAAAATAAACATCCAGGATGTCAGATATTTTCCTTCGAGAACTATCCTTTTTACTATCGCTAAACTTGTTGGCACTGTTACACTACATGTAGCGAATAGATCGTATATGTAGTACACGCTAGAGTGATTAGAGCCAACATTATTCAACTAGTCTGAAGCTATTCTTTCTTAGATAAAGGAACAATTGAACAAAGCAAAGGGAGGAAGGAAGAAGAATTTCAGTTATGGTTCAATCCTTATATCCTTCACTTTAGAACGGATTCCACAACATGTGACACTGGATATAGCTAGTCCTAGAGATCCTCAGATACAAATATGGGTAGAACTCATGGGTCGGCACGCAGGCCAATCGACTGTTGTGTTCTCTACTTCATTCTTTGCTTGGTTCTGGTGACAGATCATTGCAATCGATGAGTACGCATACACAGGCGTTGATTTCCGAGGAGATCCATATTTAGCATTACCAGAAGGCGCTCAGTGGGGTGCAATGGGTAAGAATGTTTTGACAATGTTTTTTTCTTTTCCTAAGGGTTATACAATGTTTTTGTATTTCTATTTTTTCCCAAGAATAAACTAAATGTTTGATGTAGTGCAGATGTTGGTCGTGTTCAACCAGTAGAGGAACCAGAGCGCGAAGTAGATGCACCAACAAAGAGGTTTGTCGGGAGAGCAGTCCTTTAGGACCTTGATATGGCTGAGACTCTGGCTGAGCTTCAGCAGCACATAGAGGGGTTGACCTTCAGGATTCCGGATTGTCGGATCGAAGAGTTACCTATGCGACTGCAACGACACACTATTTGGGTTCCTAACCGTTGGATGCGGTTACTCCGTAGGATTGCTAGATCTATAGCATGTTACCATGAGCACCACTAGTTTACTTGTGACATTTTGCATACATTTTGAGGTCAGATGATCAATGTGTCTTGGGCACAAATTTTGAAAAAACCTATAATTATCTATCTATTTGATTTCAGAGTTTTTCTTATGTTTATTGTGCAATCCTATTCAATGATGTGAATGTTTTATTTACATATGTTGCAAATGTTTGTCTAAAACTTGATTAGCTAATGAATCAGTCAATGTGTTCAAATTTCTGGAAATATGTTGATATTGAATAAAATCAAAATTTCTTTCCAAAAGTCGAACTTCTAGGAAAAATCTAAGAAGTGTTGGATTTCTAACAATATAAACACTAATAAGTTGTAATACCACAAGTTGTGAGTCTAACCTTATGATTATGCGATTAATACCAAATGAAATGGAATCAGAGAGAAGTTCGATCAACGCACTATACTCAGCGATATTGTTTTTCGATCTACCAACAAATCCCTTGAAATCTCATTAATTTGTCGTTTGAAGCGAAAATGGCCCACGCTGCAGAGGATAGATTTTGTGTACTATGACTAGCACCATCAACATATCCAAAAAATGGTTCCGAAGAATCAGACATCTACGATGAAATGTAAAGCGGATTACTAACATCAAGAAAACTCTAAAAACAAATTAAGATAGTGAATGAAAATCAACAACATATATACAATATAATACAAAACATTACTACACTCATGATTAAGCATAGTAACATTTCAGATACAACCCATTTCTAGGCTGTGCCAACAGAATTCCATCGTAATCAACTAACTCATAAGCACCCTTAGCAAGAACTCTTTTGGAAATATAGGGGCCATGCCATAATGGCTCAAATTTTCCTGTACCTATTACATCAGCTTCTTGATCGTAAATAAGGACGAAGTCGCCCTCTGAGTAGATGCGAGGCTAGACATTTTTGTCGTATTGCACCTTTATACATCTCTTATGCCCTTCTCTTTCCAATTGGGCTTCACGATGTGTTTCATCTAGATGGATGAGGTTAAGGAGACATGCTTCTTCTTCTAAGGTGTCAGGTAACAAGTCTATTGCGAGTTTTAATGATTATATTTCACATTGGATTGGTAATATAGCTCGCAGACCATACACCAATTGAAAAGGAGTAAATCCGGTCGCATTTCTCACCGAGGTTCGATACGCCCACAAGGCAGAGTACAAGATCAAATGTCAGTTTCTTTTACGAACTCCTATCATTCGTTTAAGAATTTTGTTGATAGCCTAAACTTGTCCATTTGATTGTGGATAATAAGGAGTAGAATTATCATGTGACAATCCTAAATTGCCAGTCAATTCATACATCATGTGGTTGCGAAAAATGTTTCCCATGATCTATAACTATAGCCCGTGGGACCCCAAACCGTGCAATAACATGATTAAAGAAAAACAATGCAGTTGTCTATCCTTTGTTGTTGAATGTAGGCATCGCTTCGACACATTTTTCTAAAATAGTCGACTGCGACAATAATATAACCATGCCCCCTAGACGAATGAGGGTTATAGATCATGAATTAAATACCCCATTTCATAAATGGTCCCGCAGAGACAACAAGATGCATTGGTGTTGGCGATTTGCGGATTTTACGATAAAAAAATCTGGCATGCATGACAAATTCTAACTGCGAGGATGCAATCTCAAAAAATAGTAGGCCAAAAGTAACCGACACGGAGTATCTTCTGCGTGGTAGCATATCCAAATAAATTTCCACCACATGCCCCAGCATGAAAATCATTTAACACTTTTTCGGCCTCCTCATGAGTGAGGCACCTCCTTAAAATTATATCGACACGACGACGATAAAGTGTATCGCTGATGATTAGATAATATTTGGCTTGGTATCGAATACATTGCTATTCAGAGTGAGAGGTATCAGGTCAAAAAGTTTGAGTTTGGAGATAAATTATGAAATCAACATACCAAGGATCAGATGATTTGATCATAAAAAGAGACTCGTCTAGAATTGATGGTTCCAATGTAGTTGCAGTACTATCAGAGGGAAGCTAAAAAAGAAGCTCAGCCAAAACTAAAGACTTCTTTGACTTGGATTTGATGAATTCCAAATCAAATTCCTACAAAATGACAATCCATTTTGAATATTTCCCCCTGAGCAATTGACATGATAAGATATAAGTCATGGGGTTGCAATCCAAAACAATAGTGGTTTTTCGAAGCAAGATATAATGGCGAAATCTTTGGATAGCTTGAATAGCTGGCAATGCAAGATTTTTTACGTATGAGTACTTAAATTCCGTATCATTGATATTACGACTCAAATAATAGATTGGATGTTCAATTCTATCTTCTACATGGACCAATACCATAGCAATGGTCGTTTCAGCCGTGGTGATATATAGGAAATAATAATTTTGATAATTAGGAGGACACATTAATGACTCTCGGACAAGATTATCCTTGACAACATCAAAAGAAGATTGTGTAGCTTGGTCCCAATGGAAGGGAACCCCCTTTTTCAATAGTTGAGTAAATCCTTCAGCCATTTCGGCATAGTTTGGAATGAACCTTCTTAGGAAGTTAGCCTTTCCTTGAAGTTTCTGTATCTGAAGTAAATTTGATGGTGCATGCAAATCAAGAATGGCCTGAACCTTCAATGGGTATATTCAAATTCCTTCTTTTGAGACTACAAATCCAAGAAATTGATTAGAACCAACACAAAACACACATTTATGTGGATTGAGGTGAATTTTGTAGTGTCGACAGCGTAAGAAAATGGCTCTCAAATGTATCAGGTGATCAGTTTGATTTCATTAATGTGCTAGTAAATCACCTAGATACAGTTGAAAAATGTGCTTAATGTCGTTGAAAGCATAATCTAATGCTCTCTGGAAATTTTCCCCAGCGTTCTTTAAACCAAATGGAAGTTTCCTATAAGAAAATGTGCCCCAGGGACAAATGAATGTTGTCTTATGTTGATCATCTGGGCGGATATTGATTTGATTGTAGCCGGAAAATCCATCCATGAACAAAAACATTTCACATCCAGCACAATCGTCAATAGTCTGGTCGATAAAGGGAGTAGGATAGTTGTCTTTTGGACAAGCCATATTGATGTCCTGATAATCAACGCACACTCTAATGGTTCCTTGTTTTCTCATAACCAGAATGATATTGGAAACCCACTCAGTTAGGAGAACAGGGTAAATGAAACCAGCACACAAAATTTTTTCAAATTTTTCTTTGATGGCAGCGGCTTTCTTTGGATGAACAGGATGAAGCCGTTGGCACACTGGTTTGACATCAGGATATATATTTATAGTGTGTTCAACTATACTAGTATCTATGCTTGGAATTTCCTCGTAAGACCGAGAAAATACATCACGGAATTCATGAAATAGAGAGCAATATGATTCAAGTTCTAATGGAGAACAAGATACACCAACATGAATATTCTCTACAATGCCAGGTTTGGTTGAAATATTGATAGAAATTGTTTCTTCAATATTTGACAAATTTTGCTCGGAATTGATTGCATTAATAGGTAAAGAATTCGAAAATAAATTTTTGATGGATGGGTGATATAGTTCACTAAGATAGTTTTCTTCATAATTAGGAAGATGGGAATGATGATGATAATCTTCCCATGGTTCTCCTTCTGACATCATAGCTTCCAAAATATTTTCATCTGTCAAAAACATTGAGGAAAATGGATCAGATGGAGTACCAAACTCTAAGGAACGATTAACCCAAACACTTGGTAATGCTGATTTCAGATTTTCTGCCCAAGCTAGATAGATTGATTGCTATGCTAGCTCAATAGGGCTAGGTGGTAAAAATTCATCCAATGTAGAAATTTCAAAATCACTTGTACTCTCCCTTAAGCCAGATAGAGTGGAAGAGATCATGTAGCAGGTCTCTATACTTTCAATTTTTGTCAATGTCGCAGGCAGTGGTAATGCAAAGGTTCCCATAAGAGTGGTATCCTTTAAAAGTCCTACACCAATGTTCTGAAGTTCTAGTTTGGGTATGTGAACGAATGGAATGCTTCCAGTTACCTGCGAATTAGAGGAAAATAAGGATAGTTGATTAATGACTGTGATAGTACCTTTATATGGAAAGGAAATCATTCTAAAGTATGTAGAAACAATTGCAGTCATCGCATATACCCATGGTCTTCCAAGTAAAATATTGTAGTCAAGTGGTCTGTCAACAACTTCAACATCAATATTCACTGTTTTTCCCCCTAATTCAACATGCAGGTTATTAATAATACCACAAGGTTTATATGTTCTTCCATCAAAATCCTTCAATGTCATTGATGATTGTGATAAGCACGGAGGGCCAAGTGACTTCCAACAGTTTAGAGACATAATGCATGTAGATGCTCCCTCATCAACAATAGTGTGATGAAAAATGTGATTGAGAACATTTACTTGTATGAAGAATGCCGATTCTGCTGGTAATTGCAGCACATAGCCCATATGATTAAAGACGACAAGATTAGAATCAGTCAGATAAATTCCACCAATGGCCAACAATAAAGCCTATTTTTGGGAGGGACAATTTTGTAATACCTCAAGAGCAAACATAGATGAAGGGGATTGAGCCAAACCTTCAACTATCTTATAATTTTGTGCAACTCTTGCTCGAGGATTATATGTCGATTTATGAATTACTCCCTTTGGTGGCTTAATTGTCAATTCAGGAATAACAGTAGGCGGTACTAATTCCGTAGATGGATTTGTAGTTGAGGTAGTAGGTTGATCAGTGGCCTGAATACCATAATATTTATTACACGTTGACACCAAAATATCTATTGAATTTTTTCTGATGGATAACATTAACACTCTTGAACTAGGAGCTGTATCCGTAGCAACCAAATTAGTTTCTGCATTTGGAAATGGGTTTGTCAATACAGATGACGCATGAGAAGTCTTGATAATTTTTGAGACTTCAGCATGGTGAGGAAAATTCCTAACAAAATGTTCCTCATTACAGATTATGGATGGATAACGAGGTTTCTGAGGTCCAGACGGTTGATAAGATGACCTTTCCTGTGGGTTAGAAGTTTTATTTTTCTTTGATTTCCCCTTTTTCTTACTTCCTGGTTGCTTGTCACCTTTGCCTTTGTCAAATGACACGACATTAATTTCGAAAGTAGGAGTAGGATTAGATGTAGTAGCATGGTGTGTGCTTGCAGTGCCTATCAAACCGTCTCCAGCATGAGAGTCCTTTAATTGAGGAGGAAAATTGAAATTAGATCTCGGCGCATTAGGAATTTTTTCATAGAGCGTGCCAGATTGAGTGTAAATCAAGTCTAAATATTGGGCAAGAGTGATAACTTGCTCTTCTATGACAAATCCACCCTTAGCTACATCCTTATTTATAGATGGTAATAGGGACTTAATGAGCCATTCAACAAGTAGCTGATCCAGAACAAATGTCTTAACCATTCTTTGACGATGACGCCACTCATGAATATGATCAGAGATATGAGTAGCATTAGTCTGTTTGAAATTGGTCAAGAGTTTCATTCTAGTTTCATATCTGATAGGTAACTGGAAATGAGTAAAAAAGACAGTAGCTAGGGCAGTGAAATTATCAAAAGAAGCTCTAGGTAACTCAATGTACCATTTTGTAGTTGGACCTGTGAGCGTACACTGGAAAAGAGATAGTCGAACAGAATCATTGTTCAGAGAGTTAGATGAACAAAATAAATGATAAGTCACGACATGAGTCGGCGGATATTCTCTAGGGTTTCCATTGAACTTAGGAATATCTGAGGGTAATTTTTGGGGTATCATCGGCCACCAAGGAGCATAATTGATTGGATCATTGGTTAACCGATTTAAATCTGGTAACTCTAAATTTGCAACAAAAGGCAACTGTCTATTAAGGTCAAGTTGAGCATAGCCAGGGTAAGATGGAATTTCTTGAGAAATAGGCCTTTGAGCACTAGCATAAGGAATTTGCTATTGGTAACCCAGATAGGGGTTGTTTTACAAATCAAATGCTTGAGGATTCTATTGACCAAAACCTGGATATGATACTTGTTGAAATGAAGTTTGAGGCATTTTTACCTGAGGTTGCCAAGGGGTCTATCCACCAATGTTATAACCTAAATTAGAATAAATTGGATTCATTTGATATGTATAACCAGGTTACAATTGTGACATCCCATAAAATGGTAAACCAGCTTGTGAATAAATGATTCCGGATACAGGTTGTTGTAAATTAACCAAAGGATTTAGAGTCTGTGGATCCAACATTTGATAGTATTGATCTGAAGGACCCACTTGATAAGGTTGGTGTACAAAATTTTGATTTTGTAAGAGGGGTAAAGATGTATTAACAAGTGGTAATGAAGTGGGTGTAACAGGTTGAACTGGTTATACTATTGAGATTCAACAAGATGATAAGCTTAGTGAAAAGAGTCACCTTCACTAAGTGGGCCCGCAGGCTATTTTTGGTGCAATGTCTATTTTTAGACTATGTCTAGTTTTAGACATGTCGATCATATTCTATGAGTTGCAGGATGCTATTTGTGGATGGCTGTTAAAGTTGGAAAAATATATGGACTTCTATTTTTAGACATATTGGGCAGAGTCTATTTTTAGATTTCCAGTCTAAAAATAGATATGTCGAATATTATTAGCTCTTAATAATATTTGGACTCTAAACATTATCTTATTCTCTTGTAGCACTTCATTTAAGTGCATAGATGTGGAACAACAGTTGACAAAAGGAATTACGCTATTCCTGAGGCTTTACTGGAGCTATTGCATGAAGGACTTCAGTTAGAACTCATGTGATAGATTTTGGTGGAGTTGGAGAAGTAGTTGGTGGAGTTGTATTTAGTTTAACTCAGTTAGACTCAGTTGATCTAGTTGTATCTAGTATAACTTATTGATACACTAGTGAGAGTGGATTGAATTAATTATTTAATTAATTCACAAATAATAACTCATTAATAAACTGAAGAATAAATCAGTTAACTACAGTGCATGGCAGTTTCAATGGAGACCAGTGGAGAGATAGGTGAAAGAGCAAGTGTGACTATCAGTTGTGAATATAGTGATGCATTGATTGCATCTAACACTCAGTGGAGATGCCAATGAGGATTGAATGAGAAATGCTGGAGTAATTCAAACTCATTCAGAGCCATTCTTCAGCAGGGATTGCGTAGTAGAGGCAAACTAGCAGGTGGCAAAGATCGGTGCATGGATTTGAAAGATTGAGCCTGATTAGTGTGTAGCGATTGTATTGTACTGAGATCTTGATATGATCAGCTTTGTATGAGGATTTTTACATGATATCTATGACATATATTATATATAGATAGTTGGGGTTTTCAGCTTTAGGTTTTCCCATTAAACAACTGTGTTAATGTGTGTGAATTTTTATTATTTCATGTGTGTATTGCAATCTTGATTTAATTTCTGCAAATGATCAATGGTGGAATAGATTCTTTATTTTTCATGAAGTTAAAATAGTGTGAGATTAGGAGAATCTTGGACATATAACACATAATTTATATAATTTCTCCATGGTATCAGAGAAGTTGATCATTGGAGGAGATTGCAATTATTGAAGCGGTTGAGTTTTGTGCCGGTGGAATTCAAATTTTTTGCAGTGTTTTCTTGGTGTCGAAGTTGAGCATTCATTGAAATGTCTTTCAACGGATTGTGATTGGAGTATTCCCTTGATGGGAGCTTGAGTTACATATCATGGAAGGATAGGATGGAGGCAGTGCTGGATGATAATGGGTTAAAGGAGTTCATAGATGTTGATATTCCAAAGCCTGCTTCTAGCGATGTAGCCGCACTTTACACATGGCAAAAGAAGGTAGCAAAGTGTCGAAGGATTCTGCTGGAAGGTGTGAAGGACCACATTGTGTTCAACCTTCATGGTAAATACACTCCATTATTAATGTGGAAGGCTTTGACAGACTTGTTCCAAAGAATAAGCGACGAGAGGAAGTTGGCGCTTAAAGACAAGCTCAGAAAATAAAAATGGAGAAATGCGACAATATTCCAAAATACCTGACGAAGTTTGTCCACTACAAGGATGAGCTGGGAAGTGTGGGGGTTATTGTTGATGAAGAATACTTGGTGATATTGGCTCTCCTTGGGCTTTCGAAGAGTTGGCATAGCTACGAAGACTCTGTCAATGGACGGGAGAAACTGCCAGGATGGGAGCGAATTTGGTTGGATCTTGTGCAGGAGGAGATAAGGCGGGGTACTAGGGATGGATCTTCATCGAAGAATGAAGATGAATAAAATTGTGCTTTGGCTGCCAAAGCTCAGAAAGGAAAAGGGAAGAAATCTTCCAAATCCAAAGCTAAAGGCAAGAAGCAGGATTTGTCCAAGGTGAAGTGTTTTCACTATCACCAGCACGGGCATTTCGCCACTAATTGCCCACAGAAGAAGAAGAATAAGTAGGCTTCTAGATCTACAGTTGGAGAGGCCTTAGCCTCGTAGTTTGAGTTGGATTTTTCTTTGATCGCATGCTTGGTTTCAAGTGTGATGGGATAAGTGTCGTTTCTTGACAGTGGTGCGTCTTTCCATATGACCGGAGACAAAGATTTATTTAGTGATATGGAGGAAAAGGATCTTGGAGTGCACATCGAGATGGGCGATGATGGTAGATACAGTGAGACTGGTATCGGGACCATTTCCTTTGAGAGGGAGTCTGGTAAACCTTTCATCTTGAAGGATGTCATGCATGTTCTAGGATTGAAAAGGAATCTGATCTCTGTGGCGATGTTTGAAGACAAGGGTTATGATGTTGTTTTTAGTGAGGGAAAAGCCTTCCCGCACCATAAAAAAACTGGTCAAACCAGAAGGATAGGGATTCGAGTTAAGAATATTTATCAATTGCAGGTAGATGGTTGCACAGCAATGGAAAGCAAAGTAAAAGGAGTGGTGAGCCGAGATGAGGGTGAATTGTGGCACAGGAGATTGGGCCATCTTCACCATGGCGCTTTGAAAATTTTGCAGCAGATTTCTACCGGGCTTCCCAAGGGTACACTTGCGCAGTCAGATCAGTGCAAGGGATGTACTTTGGGAAAATTTGTGAAGACCACTTTTCATGAGAAGAATAGTTGCGCCTTGATGATCCTTGGGAGAATCCACACAAACGTGTGTGGACCTTTATCAGTTTCTTCAATAGAAAAGAACAGGTATTATGTAATATTTTTTTATGACTTTTCTCGTAAGTGCTAGATCTTGTTCATGTAGAAGAAGAGTGAGACATACTCAAATTTCTGTGAGTTCAAGGCACTGGTTGAGAAAGAGTCAGGGAAGCAGGTGAAATCTCTAAGGAGTGATAATTGTGGTGAATACATCTCTGTCGAATTCAAATACTTCTGTAGCAAAGACGGAATTTGAAGAGAACTCATAGCACCTCATAACCCACAGCAGAATGGTGTCACGGAGAGAAAGAACAGAACGATCGTGAGTGTTGCATAGGTGATGTTGCATGATCAAGGCCTTCCCATACACTTGTGGGATGATGCATGCAACACTGCGGTTTATGTGCAAAACCGTTGTCCTCATAGAGTACTTAGCATGAGTACACCTGAAGAGGCATTTTCTGGTAAGAAGCCTGATATTTCTCATTTGAACATTTTTGGCTCACCTGTTTACATTCATGTGACGAAGGATGCCAGGAAGAAGCTGGAGATGACTACATAGGTTGGGATATTTGTGGGGTACACAGAAACACCCCACAATTATCGTGTGTATTTTCCAGACAGTCAGATGACTGTTGTGCGACGGGATATCAAATTTCATGAGGGGAAAACCATGAAGTTGTCGCTTGAGAGGGAGCTACACTTGCATGCGGATGAGGAGCTACTTGTTCCTAAAGATGAGCCTCAAGATGTGGATAAGCCACAAGAGGAGGTTCATGGAGTGGAAGAAACCACTCATGCAGCACCAAACATCACAGGGCGGAAGCACACTACAGAATCCAAGCGACTAAATCTTGATTCAGTGCAGAATGTAGGAGCTCCTACATCACAGCGCAGACAGAGACAATCACCTGACCGATTTACTGGATACATGGCTCTGATGAGAAAGTGTATCGTGATGGAGCCATCCTCTTTCGAGGAAGCTATGGAGGATCCCGCATGGGTAGATGGCATGGTGGAAGAGTATGATTTGATTGTCAGAAATAGTGCATGGGAGAGTGTCCCAAGGCCGGAAGGGAAATTAATGGTAGGTTCGAGATGGATCTACAAAGTGAAGCAAGCTACTGATGGGAGCGTTGAGAAGTATAAGGAAATATTTGTTGCCCGGGGCTTCTCACAGATTGACGGGATCGACTATGAAGAAACCTTTACACCTGTCGCAAGGTATTCTTCCATACGGACCATCCTTCCTCTCTCAGCACAGATGGGTTGGCACATTCATCAGATGGATGTGAATACTGTGTTCCTCAACAAAATCATTGAGGAGGAGGTGTACATTGAGCAGCTTGAAGGATTCTAAATCTTTAGTAGCGAGTCGCATGTGTGCAGGCTCAAAAGAGTGCTATATGGGCCGAAACAAGCACCTCGTGCTTGGCACAGTTATTTCACCAGACTTGGTTTCACCAAGAGTGAGTGGATCCTAACCTATACCAGATTATGGTGGAGGGTAAGCTTTTGATCATTGTGATTTATGTAGATGATTTAATACTAATAAGTGATGAACTGTTGATACACTCATGCAAGGCAAATCTTGCAAAGGAGTTCAAGATGAAGGACCTGGGCCTCCTTCATTATTTCCTGGGATTGGAAATTTGGCAGCTAAAATCTGAACTGTTTATGACTCAAGGAAAGTATGCCTGGGAGATATTGGAGAAGTTTCACATGCAAGGATGCAAGCCTATCGAAACTCCTCTTCCTGGTGGTTGGAGGAAAGAGGATGCTACATCGGCAGAGGTAGTGGATGCCACTGTTTATCGACAGTTGGTTGGTTTGCTCATGTATTTACTCAATACACAACCAGACATATGCTATGCTGTGAACCAACTTTCACAAGTGATGGTGAAGCCGACCAAGCTCTTTTGGAAGGCAGGAAATCATGTTCTGAGGTATCTTAGGGGCACATCTGGGTATGGATTGTGGTACAGACAGTCAGATGAGGTGAAGCTGCATGGCTTCACGGATGCAGATTGGGCAGGAAGCCCAATGGACAAAAAGAACACATCTGGAGGTATTTTTAGTATCGCATCTATAGCATTTTCTTGGTACAGCAGGAAACAAATATCCGTGGCACTCAGTTCAATGGAGGCTGAGCACATGGCAGCAAGTTTGGCTGCATGTGAGGCTATATGGATGAGGAAGATCCTGGTTGGTTTGTTCGGTTCTCACTTAGATCCTACTGTGATATATTGTGATAATTAGAGTTGCATTAAAATCTTGTTTAATCTAGTATTTCATGATATATCTAAACATATTGACATCTGGTACCATCATATCAAAGATTGTGTGCAGTGGAAGATCATGTTGCTTTCTTACATTCCTATGGAGGATCAGGACGTCGATATTCTGACGAAAGTGCTCACCAGGAGAAAATTCGAATACCATGGAGATAGGATCGGGGTGACAGATAATCCCTATCTTGTTGATAGGGAGTGTTGAGATTCAAAAAGATGATGAGCTTAGTGAAAAGAGTCACCTTCACTAAGTGGGTCCACAGGCTATTTTTGGTGCAAAGTCTATTTTTAGACTATGTCTATTTTTAGACATGTCGATCACATTCTATGAGTTGCAGGATGTTATTTTTCGATGATTGGTCAAGTTGGAAAAATAGATGGACTTATATTTTTAGAGATATTGGGCGGAGTCTATTTTTAGATTGCCAGTCTAAAAATAGATATGTCAAATATTATTATCTCTTAATAATATTTGGACTCTAAACATTATCTTATTCTCTTGGAGCACTTCAGTTAAGTGCATAGATGTGGCACAACACTTGACAAAAGGAATTACGCTATTCTTGAGGGTTTACTAGAGCTATTGCATGGAGGAATTTATTTAAAACTCATGTGACAGAGTTTGGTGGAGTTGGAGAAGTAGTTGGTGGAGTTGTATTTAGTTTAACTTAATTAGACTCAGTTGAGCTAGTTGTATCTAGTCTAACTGATTGATACACTAGTGAGAGTGGAGTTAATTAATTATTTAATTAATTCACAAATAATAACTCATTAATCAACTAAAGAATACATCAGTTAACTACACTGCATGGAAGTTTCAGTGGAGACCAGTGGAGAGATAGGTGAAAGAGCAAGTGTGACTATCAGTTGTGACTATAGTGATGCATTGATTACATACAAAACTCAGTGGAGATGCCAATGAGGATTTCATGAGCAAGGCTAGATTAATTCAAACTCATTCAGAGCCATTCTTCAGTAGGGATTGTGGAGTAGAGGCAGGCTAGCAGGTGGCAAAGATCGGTGCATGGATTTGCAAGATCGGGCCTGATTAGTGTGTAGCGATTGTATTGTACTAAGAGCTTGATATGATCAGATTTGTATGAGGATTGTTACATGATCTCTATGACATATATTATATATAGATATTTGGGGTTTTCAGCTTCAGGCTTTCCCGTTAAACAACTGTGTTAATGTGTGTGAATTTTTATTGTTTCATGTGTGCATTGCAATCTTGATTTAATTTCTGCAAATGATCAATGGTGGAATAGATTTTGTATTTTGTATGAAGTTAAAATAGTGTGAGATTAGGTGAATCTTGGATATATAACACATAATTTATATAATTTCTACAGATACAAGTGTACAACCATTTGTGGTTGGATAGGCAAAGTGGGCTGCCATTGACAAACATTCATTTCAACATTAGGTTGACCAAAAAATGACTGAGTATTGTCATATTGGGTGACCAAAGGTTGCCCCCCAACATGAGGAGGATAATAAGATGGAAAATATTGCTCTCCAAATGCTAGGAGTCCAATTGATATGGTACTTAAAGGAATAAACCCAGAAGGACCGGCTTGATATTGCCTTGATGATGTGTATAACGAATCAAACCATTTAGTACTAACTATAGGATTACCAGCTAAAATACCAGATGATGACACTGGTAAAGACCATGGTCTTGAAGATGCACCAGAGAAGATTCTAGATAATTATTTGTAACCTGATGGGACCGTAGGGCCACCATGAAAATATGACTCTGGTGAAGTTGTGAACATCGACGGAGTAGAGAGGGTAGGAGCTAACATAATTGGAACAACTGTCCCAACCGAATATGTTGATTCAGGCATGGTTGCTTGACCACATGTATACCTTTTAAAATCGATGAGAGATTGAATGGAAATAGGATCAACAAAATTAAATGGAAATGATTGAGGAAAATAATTGTACAGGTAAAGGTCCTCCCAAAAATGGGTTGGAGTTAAAGGTGTCTCGTCTTGTGGGATTTCTTCAATCGTAATTAAACCAGGTGGAAGTATTTCACCGTCAGGCCCAAATTATATTTCAGGTGGTTGAATGCATGATATAGGAGACTCAATGGCTACTGAAACTTGTGGGATGACCAAGGTAAGAACAACTTCCGGTTGTTTGAATTCTAGATTCAGATGTTCTGGAAAAGAAGAGATGGGATTTGGATCAATTTGTAATTGAACAACGTCAGGTTCAGGAGGTATGGTCTCACTAATTGGATGGATCATGACCACAAGTAGCTGTGAAGACTCCACTCTGACAACAGTAGACGAACCGGGATGTGTAGAAACAATTTGATCTAACTCTGGTTTGTGGGAAGATGATGTTTCACTAGAGGTATGGATTATACTTGATTCGGTAGATCGTGATTGCCTTCGCCTACTAGAAGTAACTTCTTGTGGTAAATGTGGATTTAAAGCTAATATACACAAACGACGGGGGAAAGGGTTTTTTTCTTCCATGATTACTAATTTATTTTAACCAAAAACAAATAAACAAAATAAAAGGGTAATGCTAGGCAAAAGGTTTACCAAGAAACTGTGAACTGCAGAATACCTCCTGGCAAACCAAGAACTACGGGCAAGTAATCTCCTGAAATCTTGTGTTTGGTGTATCAAAATTTACAAGGTATCTGACTCGGTTCACTATGGATGGATAGCACCTAAAATTTGTCCTCCGAAATATACCCAAAGGTACGTGGAGGCCCCAGTCCATATTAGCGCTATCTGATGCGAAACTGCACAGTGAGAGCACCCCTTTATACTTATCGTACTATAACACCGCCCGATATACCCGAAAGTACGTGGATGAGCTATGATATACTTACGTACGTGGAGTGAGGTATCACACTCGGAATGTATCGCAGACAAGTTAACAACAACTGCTATGTTTTACAACGTCGAAGCACGTCTCTGGCCTAGACCTTCTAAATGTTATCGTTATGGTTCCAATGCTTTGTTAGGTAAATTGAGATAAATTTTATGTTGATCTTGCTTAACAATTTTCCTTTCAAAGGTTCACCACGATGATGTATTGGAAATTACTAAAATGCAAACTAATAATGATAAGAAAACTTTCACTTTTAGTTTTTTCAATGAAAATCCTAGCTACTAGAGGGAAAGAGCAAACAATTTTCTAGCAAACAAATCAATGAGCACAAACTAAATGCAAATTTCCTAATTATTCCTTTTGCAAATCACACAAAACACTACATGAAAATGCAATTTTTTCTTTTTAGTTCCTTTAATGTTATGAATGCATAAAATATACTATGTGCATCAAATCAATAAAAACAAATGCCTTTTACTTTCGAGAAATGAGGAATACAAACAACAATTTCTCTTTTGAAGGAAGAATGAGGAATTAAACAACAATTTCTCCTATCAGGAAACAAAGAATTTATGACAATTTCCTTTTTCAAAAGAAAAAGAGATCTAATGTGACAATGAAAAATATTTTGAAATCAACTCATCAATGATATGAAAAACGCTTTAAACAAACATTGAAAAAATGTTATTTCAAAGGAGGAAGAAGTAGATAGATTCACTGGTCAATATGAGGATCAAACTTTTCAAAACACAACAGCAAACAAACTGAAACAAATTTCAAAGACAAATTAAAGGGAATCTGGATGGTTTCAGGAGGCAACGCAGTCTCTAAAGACAACTGCTGGGTGAATAAACAGAGCAAATCATAGGCTGAAACGCCTAGAATAAAGAGATCTTTCCCCAGTATGGTCACCAATTTGTTGGACAGAATTGTTAATTATGGGTAAAACACGCTTCCCTAGATAGGTGATAATCTAGAACAACATATTAAAGAATATAAGACTTCTTTTCCTAACTAATAACATGCACACAGAATGGATTAGAGGCTTACATGGAATCCAAGTGCTTCCAAATAGTTCCTTCTGTCGCTTCCGTTGTAGCTTCAAATTGTAGAATGAACCCTAAATATTTCCTGCAAGAATGAACCCTAAATATTTCCTGCAAGAATGAACCCTAAATAGCAAAAGATAGCAATAGTACATATGTCTATTCAAGTTAGTTTGCTAAATCAGTAGAGCATAAACCATATACATCAACTAAGATCTTGCAATATGGAAAATCAAAGCCAATACAAATGCATATAGGGAAAAGTAAGCTATATTCTTTATTGATGATAGAAGGAGAGGTTACAACCTAGTGACTGATTTGAAGTGACCATTCCAAAAACATTCCTAGCCTCATCACAGTATAAATCTCTCCAGCATCTGTTACACAAATCTCGTTCTCAATTGAAATTCCACCAACATTTCTCTACTCAAATTCTTCCTTATCAAACACTAAGATTTCTGCTCAATTTATAGAGGAGCTGAAGGTAGTTTTACAATCAATGACTTTCCAATAATAGGAAAGACATGTTTCCAATATTGTAGATGTCAAATGGACACATGGATTCGAAGCTTGACACATGTGAACTCTTCTAGAAGGCATTGGCCAAGTGGAGATTCCGGAACAATGAGAATTTCACTCCCAATGTGACCAACGCACCCATGGATGTCGGGAAGTACTTTTTAGAGCAGCCTTGTATGGGGCTACCTACATATGCAATGCACTTAGCCCTTTTAGAGGCAGTGTTGGTGAGCTCTCATATGCTATATAATAAAATTCAAATCTTAGAGACCTTTGCTTGATGAAAGTCATGCTTGAGTTGTCTTGTTCTTTGTCTTAGGGCATGTAGCAACTGAAATGATAGGGAATGATAGACCCTGGATCATTGGTCCTATAGATAAAATAACTAGGTCATTGGGAATGATGCCCAATGACCTATAACAATGGGCCATACCAGAGTGGATCAAACTTACCATGCTTTCCATTCTCTCCTCTTCCGGTATCCCGTATTAATACCAAATCTCCAGTTTGGGAAAGAACCTCTTTTGATTTTCTATCAAAAATTGACTTCATCTTTGTTCCTAAATTTGTTCCTGCTCTCACTTGACTCTATAACCTCATTCAACCTTCTCACCAATGCATTAGGTTCTTCTTGTGCTTCTTGAAGAAAATAAATCATTGGTCTAGTGAACTGAGTAGGAAATAAAGCTTGAGTTCCATAAACCAGTTCATAAGGGGACTTACCTGTAGATCTTCTAGTAGTTACTCATAATACCCAAAGAGAAAATGCCAATTTTGAATCCCAGTTTTTCTGATTTTCATTAATTGTCTTCTTCAAAATCTTAACCAATGTATTGTTGGAAGATTCAGCTAGCCCATTCCCTCAAGGATGATATGCTTTTGAATGAGATAGAAGACATTATATGTTTGACAAAAATTAATGAATCTAACTGAATTGAATACCTAGGCATTGTCAGTTACAATCTTGATTGGACACCCAAACCTGCTAAAGATGTTTTCTTCCAGAAACTTCATTACTACCTGGTCATTAGCCTTTTTGGTAGGTATTGCCTCCACCCACTTAGTGAAATATTCAGTGGCAGTCAAAATCCATTTAAACTATCCACTTGATGGTGGATTAATTTCCCCAATAAAATCTAATCCCCATTTCCTAAAGGGTTCTTCAATAAACACTGAGAGAAGAGGTATAGGAGCTAACCTTTTCTTTTATGCAAATAACTGGCACTTTTGGCAGCTTCTAACCAGTTTGTATACATCAGCAAACAAGGAGGGCTAGTAAAAACCTGATTTGAGTATTTTATGAGCAGTAACCTTCCAAATATTATGACCTCCACATAGATTCTCCTGATATTATTTTACAACTTCCATTGATTCACCTTCTGTCAAGCATAACAACAAGATGCCAGCAGGATCCTTCCAATACAATTTAGCATCAATTATGACATATGGTTGGGATTTGAGCTTAAGAGCTCTATATTTTTTTTCTTTTTAGTGAAGTTGGACAAGAGAAAAAACATAGGTAATGAACAATATCCTTATACCAATAAGAGAACAGGAATTTTTATTTAATTTCTACCTTTGTACTACACTAACTCCTTTCATCAATACCTTCATCTAAGGGTGTCGGAAAATTAATCCCCAAAGCTTGAAAATTTGACTCTATCAACAGTTTTTCCAAACCCTGACCTTTGACAAAATTTGGTAGGCTTGATATCTAAGTCATACTCTTGGATTTTAGCTATCGACTTTCCTCTTTTACCTTCCACACTACTTCGAACTAACACATCTTTCACAGCAGAATTAGGAACATAAGAAACTATCTGAGACTGCAGCACATAAGTCCTAAATGCTTTTAATGCTTTAACTAAAGCATACACCTATTTTTCCAAAATGTTTTATTTAAGCTCAGCATCCCTAAGAACTTTACTGAAAAATGCCATAGGTTTTTCTTTTCTTTCTTCATTCTTTTACAACAACACAATAGTAATGGTAGTAGGTGATGCAAATGAAAATTTTTGAAAAGCCATTTGATAATCTGGAATGATCAGAACTGGAGCTTCTTGAAGGGCTTCTTTAATCTTAATAAAGGATTCTCTAGCATCCTTGTCCCATTTTACTTTTGCATTCTTCTTCAGCATATCTATTATATTTCTAACAATTACAGCATAATTTGCGACAAAGATTCTCAAGAAATTTATTTTTCCCATAAACCTATGAATATCCTTTTTAATCCTAGGAAAAGGAATTGTATGAATAGCTTCTACTCTTACTGGATCGATTTTTACTCTCTGATTTGAAACTATATGTCCTAAAAATTTCCCTTCCTCCAAAGCAAATAAAGATTTTTTGGGATTCAATGACAACCCAAATTTTTTGCATTTCAAGAAAGCCTTCTATAAATGCTCCAATTGTTCATCATCTGAACCTGAAAAAATAGTCACATCATCCAAATATATTACTACAAACTTATCACCCACAAGTGTTATGTCCATTTCCCTTTGAAAAATGGCACTTGCATTCATCAGGCCAAATGGAATTATTGCATACATGAACATTCTGTTGAGATTGCAACAAGATGATGAGCTTAGTGGAAAGAAGTCGCGTTCACTAAGTGGGCCCGTAGGCTATTTTTGGCGCAAGTCTATTTTTAGACTATGTCTATTTTTAGACATTTCGATCATATTCTATGAGTTGTAGGATTCTATTTGTGGATGGTTGGTCAAGTCAGAAAAAATAGATGGACTTCTATTTTTAGACATATTGGGCAGATTCTATTTTTAGCCTGCCAGTCTAAATATAGATATGTCAAATATTATTAGCTCTTAATAATATTTGGACTATAAACATTATCTTATTCTCTTGGAGCACTTCAGTTAAGTGTACAGATGTGGCACAGGAGCTGATAGAAGGAATTATGCTATTCCTGAGGGTTAAGTGGAGCTATTGCATGGATACTTCAGTTAGAACTCATGTGACAGAGTTTGGTGGAGTTATTGAGGTAGTTGATGGAGTTGTGTTTAGTTTAATTGAGTTAAACATAGTTGAGCTAGCTGTATCTAGTCTAACTGATTGATACACTAGTGAGAGTGGTGTGAATTAATTATTAATTAATTCACTAATTATTAAATTATTAATCAACTAAAGAATACATCAGTTAACTACAGTGCATGGACAATTTCAGTGGAGACAAGTGAAGAGGTAGGTGAAAGAGCAGTGTGACTATCAGTTGTGACTATACTGTTGCATGATTTGCAACAACCAGTGATTGGAGATGAAAATGAGGATTGCATGAGCAAGGTTGGACCAATTCAATTTCATTCAGATCCATTCTTCAGCAGTGATTGTGCTGTAGAGGCAGGCTATCAGGTGGCAGACATTGGAGCATGTGATTTTCTAGATCGGGCTTGATTAGTGTGTAGCAATTGGAGATTATACTGAGAGCTTGTGAGGAGATTTGTATAATTATTGTTACATGATCTCTATGACATATAATATACATATATTTGGGGGTTTTCAGTTTTAAGCTTTCCCATAAATACTGTGTTCATATGTGTGATTGTTTATGGTTTTAATGTGCGCATGCGATTGTTTTTATTTCCGCAATTAATGATCAATGGTAGAAGAGATTTTGTATTGTGCATGAAGTTAAAATAGTGTGTGATCAGGAGAATCTCGGTGTATAACATATCAGTTATATAAATTTATACATGGTATTAGAGCAATATTGATCATTGGAGCAATTGCAAAACATTGAAGCGGTTGAGTTTTGTGCTGGTGGAATTCGAATTTGCAGCAGTGTTTTCTTGGTGTCAAAGTTGAGATGTCTTTCAACGGATTGTGATTGGAGTATGCCCTTGAGGGAAGCTTGAATTATATTGCATGGAAGGATAGGATGGAGGCGGTGCTAGATGACAATGGGTTGAAGGAGTTCATAGATGCAGAAATTCCAAAACCTGCTTCTAGCGATGCTGCCACACTTGACGCATGGCAAAAGAAGACAGCAAAGTGTTGAAGAATTCTGTTGGAAGCTGTAAAGGATCACATAGTGTCCAGCCTTCATGGTAAGGCTTCTCCATTCTTTATTTGGAAAGCGTTGGCAGACTTTTTCCAAAGCAAGAGTGACCAAAGGAAGTTGGCTCTCAAGGATAAACTCAGGAACATAAAAATGGAGAAAGGCGACAGTATGCCCAAGTACCTCACAAAGTTCATCCAATGCAGGGATGAGTTGGGAAGTGTGGGGGTGACTGTAGATGTCGAGGAATTGGTGAGATTAGATCTCCTTGGGCTTCCAAAGAGTTGGCATTCCTATCAGGACTTTGTCAATGGTCGGGAGAAATTGCCAGGATGGGAGCAACTTTGGTTGGATCTTGTGCAAGAGGAGATAAGGCGAAGTACCAGGGATAGATCTTCGTCGAATAGTGTAGATGAAGAAAATTGCGCTTTGGCTGCCAAAGCAAGGAAGGGGAAGAGCAAAAAGAATGCATCTCAATCTGGTGCAAAAGGCAAGAAGCAGGACATGTCCAAGGTGAAGTTCTTTCATTGTCACCAACACAGACATTACGCCACTAATTGTCCACAGAAGAAGAAAAATAAGCAGGCTGCTGGATCTGCAACTGGAGAGTCCTTAGCCTCGCAGTTTGAGCTGGATTTTTCCCTGATTACATGCTTGGTCTCAAGTGTGATGGGTTTAGTGCGGTTTCTTGACAGTGGTGCGTCTTTTCATATGACCGGAGACAAAGATTTGTTTACTGATATTTATGAGAAAGATCTTGGAGTGCACATCCAGATGGGCGATGATGGTAGATATAGTGCGACCGGTATTGGTACCATTTCCTTTGAGAGGGAGTCTAGTAAACCCTTCGTATTGAAGGAAGTGATGCATGTTCTAGGATTGAAGAATAATCTGATCTCAGTGGCCATGTTAGAAGACAAGGGATATGATGTTGTCTTTAGCGAGGGAAAGGCTTTCCTGCGTAGTAAGGAAACTGGTGAAACCCGGAGGATAGGGGTTCGAGTTAAGAACCTTTATAGATTGCAGGTAGATGGCTGCACAGCAATGGCAGGCAAGGCAGAAGGAGTGGTGAGCCAGGATGAGGGTGAGCTGTGGCACAGGAGATTAGACCACCTTCACCATGGAGCTTTGAAAATTTTGCAGCAGATTTCTACCGGGCTTCCTAAGGGTACTCTTGCACAATTAGATCAGTGCAAGGGATGTACCTTGGGAAAATTTGTGAAAGCCACCTTTCACGAGAAGGATAGTCGCACCACGAAGATCCTTGAGAGAATTCAAACATACGTGTGTGGACCTTTCTCAGTAGCTTCGACAACAAAGCACAGGTACTATGTGATCTTTGTTGATGACTTTTCTCGGAAGTGCTGGATCTTCTTCATGCAGAAGAAGAGCGAAACATTCTCAAAGTTCTGTGAGTTCAAGGCACTGGTGGAGAAAGAGTCAGGGAAACAAGTGAAGGCTCTTAGGAGAAATAATGGTGGTGAATTCATCTCTGGCGAATTCAAGGACTTTTGCAGCGAAGAAGGAATTCAAAGAGAGCTCATAGCGCCTCATAACCCACAGCAGAATGGGGTCACGGAGTGAAATAATAGAACGATCGTGGGTGCTGCACGGGTGATGTTGCATGACCAGGGCCTTCCCATACACTTGTGGGCTGAGGCATGCAATAATGCGGTTTATGTGCAGAACCGTTGTCCTCACAGGATACTTGGCATGAGTACACCCGAGGAGGCATTTTCTAGTAAGAGGCCTGATATTTCCCATTTGAGGATTTTTGGTTCACCTGTTTACATTCATGTGACGAAAGATGCCCGAAGCTGGAGCCAACTTTAGAGGTTGGGATATTTATGGGGTACACTGATACACCCCACAACTATCATGTGTATTTGCCAGACAGTTGCAAGACTGTTGTGCGACGGGATATCAAATTTCATGAGAAGAAAGCCATGAAGTGTTCATTTGAGAGGGAGCCACACTTGCATGCAGATGAGGAGCTATTAGTTCCTAAGGTTGAGCCTCAGGATGTGGATCATCCACAAGAGGAGGTTCATGGAGTGGAAGAGACCACTCATGCAGCACCAACCATCAGAGGGCGGAAGCGCACTACAGAAGCTGAGCAACTGGCTCAAGATACAGAGAATATTGTAGGAGCACCTACATCACAGCGCAAACAGAGATAATCATCTGACTGGTATACTGGATACATGGCTCTTATGAGCAAGTGTATCGTGACAGAGCCATCCTATTTCCAGGAAGCTCTGGAGGACCCCGCATGGGTAGATGCCATGGTGGAAGAGTATGATTCGATTTTCAAAAACAATGCATGGGAGATTGTCCCAAGGCTGGAAGGGAAATCAGTGGTGGGTTCGAGATGAATGTACAAAGTGAAACAAGCAACTGACGGGAGTGTGGAGAAGTACAAGGCAAGATTTGTTGCCCGAGGCTTCTCACAGATTGAGGGGATCAATTATGAGGAAACCTTTGCACCTGTTTCAAGGTATTCTTCCATACGGACGATTCTTTCTATCTCAGCGCAGATGGGGTGGCACATTCATCAGATGGATGTGAAGACTGCATTCCTCAACGGAGTGATTGAGGAGGAGGTGTACATAGAGCATCCCGAAGGTTTCAAGATCTTCAGCAGTGAGTCGCATGTGGGCAGGCTGAAAAGAGTGTTGTATGGGTTGAAACAAGCACCTCGTGCTTTGTACACATGGATAGATAGTTATTTCACCGGACTTGGATTCTCCAAGAGTGAGGCGGATCCGAACCTATACCAGATTGTGGTGGAGGGTAAGTTGCTGATCATTGTACTTTATGTAGATGATTTGATTCTGACAGGTGATGAACTATCGATACACTCATGCAACGCTAATCTTGCAAAGGAGTTTGAGATGAAGGATTTGAGCCTCCTTCATTATTTCCTAGGATTGATAATTTAGCAGCGCAGTGATGCATTGTTTGTGTCTCAAGGCAAGTATGCCCAGGATATATTGGAGAAGTTCAAGATGCATGGCTGCAAGCATATTAACACTCCTCTTCCTGGTGGATGGAGGAAAGAGGATTCTACATCAGCAAAGGTAGTGGATGCCACTGTTTATCGACAGTTGGTGGGGTCACTTATATATCTCGTCCATACATGACCCGACATATGCTATGTTGTTAACCAGCTTTCACAAGCTATGGTTAAGCCTACCAAGCTCTTCTGGAAGGCAAGAAAGAATGTATTGGGATATATTAGAGGCACATCAAGATATGGATTATGGTACAAACAGTCGGATGAGGTGAAGCCATGTGGCTTCACGGATGCAGATTGGGCAGGGAGCCCAATGGACAGAAAGAGAACATCTAGAGGGATTTTCAGTATTGGGTCGACAATAGTTTCTTGGTACAGCAGGAAGCAGAGATCCATGGCACTCAGTTCAGCAGAGGCCGAGTATATGGCAGCAAGTTTGGCTGCATGCGAGGCTATATGGATGAGGAAGATCCTGGTCGGGTTGTTCGGTTCACACTTAGATCCTATTGTGATATATTGTAATAATCAAAGTTGCATCAAAATATTGGTTAATCCTATATTTCATGATAGATCTAAACACATTGAAATCCGGTATGATCATATGAGAGATTGTGTGCAGCAGAAGATCATGTTACTTTCATACATTCCCACGGAGGATCAGGATGTTGATATCTTGACGAAGGCGTTCACTAGGAGAAAATTCGAATACCACAGAGGCAGGATCGGGGTGGAAGATAATCCATATATTGTTGAGAGGGAGTGTTGATATTGCAACAAGATGATGAGCTTAGTGGAAAGAAGTCGCCTTCACTAAGTGGGCCCACAGGCTATTTTTGGCGCAAGTCTATTTTTAGACTATGTCTATTTTTAGACATGTCGATCATATTCTATGAGTTTCAGGATGCTATTTGTGGATGGTTGGTCAAGTCAGAAAAAATATATGGACTTATATTTTTAGACATATTGGGTGGAGTCTATTTTTAGACTGCCAGTCTAAAAATACATATGTCGAATATTATTAGCTCTTAATAATATTTGGACTATAAACATTATCTTATTCTCTTGGAGCACTTTAATTAAGTGCACAGATGTGGCACAGGAGCTGAAAAAAGTAATTACGCTATTCCTAAGGGTTAAGTGGAGCTATTGCATGGATACTTCATTTATAACTCATGTGACAGAGTTTGGTGGAGTTATTGAGGTAGTTGATGGAGTTGTGTTCAGTTTAACTGAGTTAAACATAGTTGAGCTAGTTGTATCTAGTCTAACTGATTGATACATTAGTGAGAGTGGTGTGAATTAATTATTAATTAATTGACTAATTATTAACTCATTAATCAACTAAATAATACATCAGTTAACTACAGTGCATGGACAGTTTCAGTGGAGACCAGTGAAGAGGTAGGTGAAAGAGCAGTGTGACTATCAGTTGTGACTATACTGTTGCATGATTTGCAACAACCAGTGATTGGAGATTCCAATGAGGGTTGCATGAGCAAGGATGGACCAATTCGAGTTCATTCAGAGCCATTCTTCAGCAGTTATTGCGCAGTATAGGTAGGCTATCAGGTGGCAGAGATTGGAGCATGTGATTTGCTAGATCGGGCTTGATTAGTGTGTAGCAATTGGAGATTATACTGAGAGCTTGTGAGGAGATTTGTATAATGATTGTTACATGATCTCTATGACATATAATATACAGATAGTTTTGGGTTTTCATATTTAAGCTTTCCCATAAATACTGTGTTCATATGTGTGATTGTTTATGGTTTTAATGTGCGCATGTGATTATTTTTATTTCTACAATTAATGATCAATGGTAGAAGAGATTATGTATTGTGCATGAAGTTAAAATAATGTGTGATCAGGAGAATATCAGTGTATAACATATCAATTATATAAATTTCTACACATTCCCCAGGGTGTGGTAAAAGTTGTTTTCTTCTGATCTTTTCTTTTAACTGCTACTTGATTATTCCCAGAGAGACCATCAACCATAGAAAATCCATATGCTTCTGCCACTTTTTGTAAAACATAGTCCATCTTAGGCAAAGGATAATTGTATTTAAGTGATCCCTTGTTTAAATTCCTGAAGTCAACACATAACCTTATTTCTCCTTTCTTTTTCCTCACAGGAATCAGGTTAGAAACCTAGTCTGAATATCTGAGTGGGACTATAATCTTTTCCTGCAGAAATTTATTCACTTCCTTTTCAATTGGAGCAAGGAGCAATGAATTGATCTTTCTAAGCTTCTGTGTGTGAGGCTTGATCCCATCCTTCAATGGTATCTTTTGTTGAATATTATCTAGGTCATATGTTTTCAAATCCTCATAGGACCATGCAAACACATCCATATATTTTTAAAAAGGTCAATGTACCTTTCTTTCTAAATCTTAGGTAGGCCCTTGAATAACTTGACAACCTTGGGCTCCTATTGAGTTCCCAGATTACAATCTTCCATCTCACCCTCTTGAGGTACCTTCTTTGGATCCAGTGCTACATCATTCGAATCAAATAATATTTCAAGAGGAACTAATCCTCTGGGAAATATATTATCTTTCAATTGGATTATCTTTTGATCACCTATTGATTGCTTAAGATTTTTAAGTCCTCATTTTGATCAACCTCTTCACTTTCTTGGTCTATTTCAATATCTTCAAAATTTTCAATCATGGTCAAAAAATAATTTATCTGCTCATCATCCTCAAAAACTTGTCAGTGCTTAACATTGCTAGGAATAGAGGGTATGTTCCTCAGTTCAATTTAATATATCAGTTTCGGATTTATAGGTGGCTTGAAAGTACTAGCTGCAACTGCTAATGAATCTTCCATTCTTTTTTCTTCTCTTGGAATAAATTGAAGGTTCAAAGCATCAAAACAATTCTCAAACAAATCCCATACTTCATTCCTATATGATCTCAACCTTGGATGTTTGGTTTGAAAACGATTTTTAATCTATCTTATAATCAACTCAGAATCACCAAAAATGGAAATACACTGGATTCCCATTTTTTTAGTAGTTTGAAGACTCAAAATTGATGTCTCATACTCAAGTACATTATTTTTTGATTCAAATTCAAGCTTAAAATAAAAAGGTAAAATATTACCTTATGGATATATCAGTAAAAATCCAGCTCCTGTGCCATCCTTTGAATAGGCACCATCAAAATAACATTTCCAAATTTTGTTTTAACACAGCTCATTATGTACAATTGCTGAAGAGAGATGCTTCTGTGAGTCTTCAGCAAACTTTGCATCTTCATGCAACATAAAACAGCAAAGATCTTCTTTTTCTTGGCCATAAAAAGGGGAATTTCCTACATATTTCTTTGTGGTAGTTTTAAAAAATCTCGTCTCTCTATATAACCTTATTTCTTCCCCATTAAACACAGGAATTATAGCACATGTGAAGTCCAGTTTTAAAACTCCTCCAAGCTTCGCTCCCCAAGATCTAGACAAAATAACACCAAACCTAGATGGAATAGCTACGAACACTACATCCATCATGATACTTTTGGCTGGAATTTAGGCCAGGGATACCACCATGTCTTTAATAAGCCCAACACACTTCACCCTTTTTGAATCAAATGATTATAGGTCTCTATATGGTTTATTAATCTGTAAATTCAATTCTTTCATTACAGATAATGGCATAAGATTATGTGAAGCACCTGAGTCTAGCATAAAATTATGAAGAATGAAATCATGAAGAAGCAGTGATATATAAAATGGGGGAACAAAATAATCTACCTCCTCCACATGTGGACCAAAAGTGACCACTAGCTTTTCTTCTTGCAAATTGACAGTATCACCAATGTCATCAAACTGAGAAAGATTAATGAATTCTAAAATTTATTTCTTGTAACTTGGTGTCTTAGCTAGTTCAACAAGAGGTACTTGGATTTTGACTTTTTCTATCTCTTTTGATAAACTAAAGTCTTGATTTTGTTTGACAATATTCTCAAGTTATTCTTGATTTCTACTAGGATTAGAAATTTGTTCAGGCATAGTAATGACCTTCTCCAAATTACTAGTATCAATAGACTTGTTTTGGGAAGTCCCATTCTATTGTATATATGTTCCACTTACTGGATTCATTGGATGTTTCCTTTTATCTAGTTGTTTTACAGAGTTCTTTGATTGTGGAGTTGCCATTGGAGAAGGTACATACTCTTGATGTTTTTCTTCATCATCCTGCTTCCTTGATCTCTTTCTTGATCTTAAATCATATTTCTTATGTAAATCTGCTTGCATAAAGTCTGTAAATTTCCTACAATAATCATCCATCTCTTCTTGGTCAAAGGACACCTCAGTTTCGGTGTATTCTTCTTCACATTCTTCCTCTTCTTCATCTTATTTCATATACATGGCAGGTATTTGATCTTAAACTTCCCTTTTATCATCTTCAGTAGACTATGAGGATGATGCTTCTATATACAATGGTGTCTGAACTTGGTCTTGATATTTTCTCTCCCTCTGCAAGATTTGTAGGGACTGCTTTCTAAATTGAGGATTGAAAACTCCTCTGTTTTGTTGTGCAGGACTTTGGGAGTTTTTATTCTCTAACTCCATCTTCACTAACTTATTAGACAAATTCTTGATAACTTTTTTCATGTCATCAATCCTCTGATCCTATGGTGATTCTTCTTTGGCCTTGCCTTTCTCTTGAACTAACTACTTTTCTTGTTTTTTCCCAGTAGCAGTCATGATTGCTTCAATTTCCAAAGCATCAATTTTGATTTTCTCAAGAGTAGGAGATTTCCTCTCTCTTAAAGTGAAACTAAAATTTGACTCAAAAGCTCCAGCAAAAAATACCCTTGCTCCAACAGGAGGGGGTTTCATTTCTATGGGTAAACTATTATACAATTTGTTGAATCTTTTAATAGAATTCGTCATGTTTTCATTAGAATTTTTCATGATTGCATTAAACTTCGTCAATGAATAACCATGATCTTTTTTTTCACCCCATCTTCGAGTGAATTTTGTTTCTAATTCCTCCCAATTATTAATTGAGGCATTTGGTAAAGCTTTAAACCATTTTATTGCCTCTCCATTTAGAGATTGTACAAAAAGTCTCATCACTACATCAAGATGTTCTACATTTAGATTCTAGGAAAAAGTGCAAAACAATGGCAAGTGTTGTTTTCCAGTCACTTCATCTTCACCAGTAAAATGAGGAAGTAACTTAAGGTATTCTTGGGGCATGGAATTCATAGGTTGTGGAAGATTTAACGGTGCATGCTTGTTCATTAAGAAAGCAGGGGTTGCCATGTTTATGCATTGATTAACCGCTCCTTGAGTAGGTGGGGTTTGTGAACCAGTTGTGGATGAATGAGGTGAAATGACTGATATGGGAAGTGTCTGATGAACGATGGCAGAAGAACCAGAAGACGTATTTGGTTGAGCTTGTTTGAAGGTAAATGAAACATATTCAAAATATTGTTCTTCTAACCTTGGTTCTTGAAAATGAACTAGTGGGGAAAAGGATTCTTGTTCCAAGAAAGTGAGTTTCTGGGAAATATCCTTAGATGAAGGGTTATGTGAACTACTGCCAAGTGCAGGCAGTGTAAGATCAGGTGTGGAAGGTGTTCTGGGTTTCTAATCCTTTTTAGAAACCAATTTTTCAGGATCTGACAAAATAGGAACTTTCTATTGCAAGGTATCTGACCTTGGTTGAGGTCTTTTATATGCTAGAGTTGTGGAATAAAAACACAGCCTGATATTTCCTCCTCTCAGAACAACCAGAGGAAATATAACAAAAACCTAGGGAATGAACTTCACTTCTTCGTCCCCGGAAATGACGCCAAAAAATGTTGTATCTTAAGAAACAATCTCTTGGCTGTGGTAAGGAACCAGTTCTCAAGACATACATACATACATACATACATACATATATGTATGTATGTATGTATGTATGTATGTATGTATATACATACATACATACATATATCTATATATATATATATATATTATATATATATACATATATATATATATATATATATATATATATATATATATACATATATATATCTGTGTGTGTGTGTCTGTCACAAAAATATTATATCAAATGGTCTTTGCTTAATCATCTTTAGAAGTTGTTACATAGCATTTTGTCACTGTCCCTGCAATCCCTCACCCCGCATATTGGAGGGTCTTTTTCCGTGACCTGTGCGCAGTGTCAAACTCTGGAAATACCTTCATTGCATCCTTCTGCATAAGGACATGATTTCTGATATTGAAGATTTCCTCAGAAAGCACTCAAAAGCCTATGTTTTGGCATTAGCATGGGTAGCCAGATCACCCCTCACGCCAATGGGGAAGATTTGCACTAGAGCCCACGCCATCTGGTGCTCTGTCTCTTTATTGTACCCGCGCCAGCCTTTTTTGGAATTCTTTTTAACAAATTGGAGGCGAAAGTTTCCTTTAACCACCTCAGGAATGACTCATTGCAAATGGTTAAATCGATAAGCCACAGATCTCTTCCTTTAGGAAATGGTTGATGGAACATTCTTGGAGGATAGAACTCCCCCCATGATTTTAGGATTCCTAACCTCTCCTTCTCCCTCTATATAAACCAGCCTTCTCCCTTTACAAAGGCTAGAGATGAACATATAACCAACTTAGAAGCTGAACTTGGAGAAGAGATATTATAGCTGAGTAATCGCTATAGAGAAGGTTGATCCAAGGAGGATCTCATAGAGAGAGCCTCGTCTGAATTCCCAACGAGATTTTTGAGACGTGCTCCGCTGGAACCCTACTAGAGGAGATGGCAACGTCGAAGCCTGGTTGTACTCTTCCTTCTTTAAATTAATATACTCGACTATGGTATTGATTCCATCTGTGTGTTATGTTTATTTGACACATTTTATTTAGTCTTATTCGACTGACTGATAGTTAGGAATGAAAAATAGTATGTTGTGTATTGTCTTCGTTTCTTGTGTATGTGCAGGTATCCGGGCGTGAGAACAAACGGATCGTGATATGTCGAATCAAGAGTGAGAGGTAGCCATTCTTCCGAATGACATAATAGCGCAGGACCTACTGTAAGTGATCTACCAAGTCTTTGCCCATTCTTAACTAGGAGTTGATGTCATAGCGTGTCTCGTTTGTGGCTAGACCCACTCTAGGGCTAGTGGGATCGCCTCTATCCGCAGAGGGTATTTACCTCACCAACAAACTGGCGACTCCGCTGGGGATCAATGCAAGTTTGTATTTTGTCTATTAGATATTCTTCTTGGTATTTTCTTTCTTAGCTTTCCTTTTCTGGTTGTTTTACTAAGTCTTAGACCCCTGTTCAGCCCCAGAGGATCAGATCTAACCTCTGTTTTTGAAATTTTTCATCTTTCGAAGGTTGGCTTGATTGGCGCGGTTTCCAGCCTGATAGTCACGCCCATTGGCGCGTCTTGCTATTTCATCACCTGTGCCATCCCCTGTCTGGCACATATTATAGCCAGACAGTCGCGCCAATTCCTATAGGTGCTAGGGTTTTCCCTGTTTTGGAGTTTTTAGTCCATCCTGGTCTCTCTGGCTATTTTCTTGGCTTGATTTGAATGCTTTGGGTTTGTTTTTTATTGTGATCAGCCTTCTTCCTTCAGTTGTTTGTCCATTTCTTTCAATATCATGGCTTTAGTGCTTTCTAGTGCTTTGACATGCTCAGCCTCCTGTAGGAGTGTGGGTCTCTTGTTTTGCGGTCACCTTCATTATTCGCTTGATTGCATTAAGCTCCCTAGATCCATTTTGAGTGGTTTCTTTTGGTGAAATGATTCTTGAGTGAGTCTTGTCTCTTTCATTCATTTTTTCTTCCTGTCACTCCAAGCATAGCTCACATTGCTTGTATGGGTCTGTTTTGACATCTTTCTCTGATTTGAGAGATTGTGACATTGGTTTGAGTCTTTGTTTTGTTGGCTTGTGAGTTGATTGGATTGTTTCACTTCGACTCTCGCATTAGCATTCTGGAACTAGTGTGAAGATTCATTTTTCATGTTATTTAGTGTGATGTTTGCTCTATTACATTGAAAAAATCAAAAATATATTTTGTGCTTTCATTTTTTGTTTGGATCATCAGAATTGGAAAATATTTTGCATAACTAGCATTCGGAATTCTAGGAAAGATTTTTTGTTCTCATTAGTTTGCATTAGGTTCTATAGTGATACTTCTGTGTGTTCTCATTACTTCCTATTGCTTGAAATTCTTGACCTTCTCATAGATAGCTCTTCATTGAATGAAATGGTATTGTATGGCATGTAGCTTGCACTTAGGGATTCATGAGATTCAACATTCGGTAGGACCTTGGAAATGAAACATAAATACAAGATCAAATTAAAATTTATTCAATTAACCTAAGGCAACATTGAAACTTAATGAAACATTCAGTGGTCTAAGTTAGAGACGTGTTCCGGTGTCTTAAAACCTAACATCTGTCGCTCGCCATCTGGCTTCAAACAACGCTTGTACGGACTTGTGCTCCCCGTACCATCGAGTATATAAAGGGAGAACCCTCTAGGTTGCAATCCTTTTATCCATAAGAAGCTGAGTCTGTCACCTTGTAACTGTGATACATCAAACATAGCATTCGGGAAGACTACCTGCACGTACATCAAGTCCTTGGTTGATTCTTCATTTTTAACCAAGGTGTATATGGCAGTTCACGGGGACTTGGTACACCCTTTTATCTAGACTACCTGAGCAGCCATTTTCGATCTTTACTGACTCCATAAGTTTGAAAAGATCATAGAGCACTTGTCCTTTCATTCTCGTTTCAACCTGAAAGTGATAGATTCACCTTTTTCCTATTTCTCGACTCTTAAAATATGAAACAACAGAGTTTCGTTTCAATGTCTGAAAATTAACTACCCACAAAATATTCCTGGTTAAAGTTAGTTTCCTTAGGGTGTTTTTTTAAATTGTTTCTGATAGCAACAATTCCTGAGTTCACTAACCCAGGAATCCCTTTCGAAGGGAACCCTGGCCCTTTTCCTGCTTTTCAAAATGTTCATGCTCCTCATATGGCAACATTGTCTCTTCCAGGGTTAACTGTTGGTTTTCTTGTATGGTTATTCTTGACCTCAGTGGTCCCGAGTGTTCCGTCCACTGTATAGCCATCTCCTCCACCATAACAACATCATGTTGCTTCCAAGGTGGACCTCTCCCCTTCTTCACCTATTTCTTCGTCCTCCTCTTCTACTTCGCCTGCTGAAAGTCTAAATTCTAGTAACCAGGTGGCTAAGAAGAAGAAGAAGAAGACAAAGAAGAAGAAGTCAGATAAATGAGAGGCTTATACTGAAACTAATGCACTTAATAAACCGTCCATTGAAGAACTGTCTGAACTTCCACGAAAGGTCAAATTCCCTTGCATGCTCTTGCAAAGGTAACCATCTACTTCGAGACTGTCCTGGCATTCCCAAGGTACTTGACGCATGGTCTGACAGTCGTCCGCTGTTTCTGTTGGCTTCTGGAAGTTATATTTCTAGCACATCTATGACTAGATCTGATAAGACTCATAAAAGATAGGGCAAGATTATCAATCCCAGTAAGTTGTGTGAAGGGCATCACCCCATTCACCTTTGTCCATATGATGCAGGGGCATTAGACACTAGCCAGCAATGTAGGAGGGTGTCCACATGTTGTGGCTAGTAGGGGTCGAAAATATTTGAATTGTAACAGCTAGGTGTCAATGCCTCAACTGACTGTATCATTTAGATCAATTAGAGTCATAGAAGTCGAATATTTCAGTTAGTCTATCTGTCATATTTCAGTTAGCTGAATTATTTTAATTAGGCTCTTGATTTTCTAAAACGGTCCTCATAGAGGAACCGAACAGACAAATGTTCATGTATATAAATGTAATCCCTCGGATGTATATAGAAGAACAGAGGAGAAGGAAGAAAAGGAGAAAGAGATTCTGCAATAAAATTTGTGTATTGAACAATCGCTTCCAGTTAAGTGAATTTCGTTTTCAGTCGGCTATCCATCTGTCTAAAATTGTTATTCGAGAGGAATTTGTTTAAGTTGTGAGGCGATTTAACACTGTCTCGGTGAATTGAGTCATTGTACAATTGTTGTATCTCTGTGATCGTTGTTTCCTTGAATTACTTGAATAATTGGAAACCCCAACCACATACGAAGAGTGAGTGTGAAACTGTGGTTGTGGAACTCTGTTTAATGATAATAGTAAGCCAAATTGATAAAAACCTCGCCTAATAAGAAGAGGAACTGTCTCGCTGTTGATTGAGTCCTAAACCATGGCTAGGCATGAGTTAACTGAATTAAGGGATAGCGCAACCCCAGACAAACCTTGGTAAATCACTGTACAAAACCAGTAGTGGATTCGCAACCCCAGATTTCCCGTATCGCACCGCTTTTGCGGAGTAAGCGGTATTTCCTGAATGCAAGCGATTCCATAAGGTAAACGACATGTGGAGAGGTGGACCCCCAGAAAACCACCATTTAAATCATGCCATCGCACGTTATCGTTCAACCAGGGGAGCCGAGCGATATTTCCGAGAGCCGTTGATTTGGGAAGGGGCCATCGGACGGTGGTCGTTGGATGAAGATGCGCGAAAGATAACTGATACAGGGTGTGCGTCTGATTGGGCCATCGATCGTAGAGATGGGGCCCGGAACCACGATTTATTATAAGCCGTTTGTTTAAAAGGTGTGGAGTATTAATATAAAGTTTGAAAGGGTTAAACAATTGTTACAAGGTTCGGAGATATAAATAAAATTTCAAAGGTTGTGGGTAACATTTATTTATCAAATTCCATGAATTTGATAAATAAATTTCCGAGGAAAACATAAGTAGATCACGTGGAGTCAAAGAACGGGTTTTGACAAGGAGAACGCTGACAGGACCACGGCTACAGTGACCATCTCTCCTTAGAGGAGTCCGAATTCAGTTTTGTTGCATCATTTGTGGTATGTGAAATGATTTTATTAAAATATTTAAATTTGTAAATTTGAAAATAATTGTAAAATAACAAATCTAGAATAATACGAATTTTTGTAACATAAAGTCTAGAAAATAATGAAAATAAATTCATGTACTTTATAATTATCATTATTTTATTATGATCTTACATATATAAATTTTAGAAAATAATGAAAATAAATTCATGTACTTTATAATTATCATTATTTTTATTATGATCTTACATACAAAAAAAAAAAAAAAAAAACCTTAAAAATTCCAATGTGCTTATCATCCTAACAGGCCCCAGTGCATCGTATTAATACAACGCACCGGTGCGTCACATTTCCGCGCACCGGAAATGAATAAATGCAAATAAAAAAATGCAACTCTATTTTGTTTAAGTTAAAAAAAAACGGCAATTTGAAAAAGGGGAGGCAAAATATTTTCGAAAATCTAATTTGATAAAATAATTCCTTAAATACTAAACACTTTTCATTATTTCACTATTTTTGCTAAAAATTTTCAGTCAGATTTTTGTAAGAGACAGACCTGGAGCAAGAAAGCACGAGGGCACTGTGGATGGTGAAATACGTTCGAACAGAAGTATTCAAACAATCAGAAACCAAAACTGTAGTGATTCAAGCCCTTTATTATAGAATTTCAAACCATTTCGTGATTAAATTTAATTCTTTTTTTACTTTTTTCTGTAGTTTTTTATTTTTTCCTGTAGTTTTATCCATTTTTACCCTGAACCCTTCATTTTTTTCCCCTTTCTTCTCCCTGTTTCTATGATTTTAGAATTAGGGTTTTTCATTTTAGATTGACGTCCAACCCACGGGACGACTTGCATAGTCGGATCCCAATCCATTCGACCATTGCATGAATTTTTGAAAAAATGGATTTTTCTTTATCAGTGTGCCTTTCATACGCCACCGCAATGGTGCTCTGTATTATTACAGCACACTGCACAAGGTCTGTGTCATAAAAAATTGAAAACATTTTTTAAATCCATGCGCCAAATCTGAAATAGGGCATCGGTGCTCTCTTTAACTAGGAAAGCATCATACGATGTATTACACCATTTTTTCAGTGCGTTTATAATACCCCACACACCGTTAGGTCTATTACACTATTTTTTCGATGCGTTTATAATACCGAATGCACCGTACGGTGTATTATATTGTTTTGCGGTGCGTTGTTAATATATCCACACACCGGCAGCGGTGCAGATTTCATGAAAGGCGCACCGGTGTCTCAAGATTTATTTTCTACCTGAAAAGTTGAGAATTTGTTTATAAATATATTAATGAATGATATGCTATACGTTTCAGATTGATAAAGAAATGATTGACAAGATATCAAGTAACAAAAATACTGTTAACACATCAAGAAAAGCAAAAAAGGCAAGTTCTTTGTAAATTATTTATAAAAAATATTATTTTTGAACTATATGTAACTTTAACTAATATGTATTGTTTATTGTGTATCATGTAGAGCCAAAAAATGAAAAAGTTCGATATGATTATTTCTGATATACGACCAGAAGAGCGTAAAATTTTAATGGAAAATTTGAAAAAAGATGAATCAGGTGAATGAAACAATACTATCGATCCAATATGAGTTTCTTTTTTTAATTATCATTAATAATATACTTAAAATTATTAGATAACATGTGTCAAATGATCTACTAATTCACATATGTTTAATGTTCTACAGGGACCAACAACTCAGAAGAGGAATGTTGTTCTAAGAAAAGAAAAAAAATATAACATGCAAATGAAAATGAAATGCTCCTTGGCTCATCTGGAGTGGTGCTGGAAGTTAATGAAAGGGGGAAATTTTTTTACAAAAGTTTGAGGGATCTAGTGGAATGAATACAACAACGTGCTTCAAATGTAATATGTAATCATTGAATTTTTCGATCATTAGGTATAATAAATAAACAATTTAGCATTAAATATTAATATTCAAGAATTTTCTTGTAGAAAAGAAAAGAAAATGGAACCCATTCAGCACATTAAACACGACAAAAAGGAAGAAAATGGTTGATCTCTAAGTTTGTGAGTAATTGTTACTTCCTTATAACAACTTAACTAGATTTCATTTTTGTATTTTTTAAGTTTTTTTACAAAAATCATCATTGAATTTCTTCAAACAGGTACTAACATACAAAGAAGAACCATCAGACAAATTGATTGAAATTAGGTTAAATATGGGTTGTGAGTATATGTTGGCATATCATAATTTAATTGTGGAATTTGTAAGCATCTATTGATCTTGTTTTAATTCACTCCATCTATAATTAATAGAATAAAAACATATTTTATATTAAATATATGATTTTTTATTGGGTATAAAACTTGTAGGAAACAAAGTATGGAACTGCGCCAACAGATGAAATTTTGAAAGATGGCATGGTACATGGTTTGAAAGAATGTGTATAGTTTATGAGTCAATTGTTGCTATGGTACATCATTTTTCTTTTCAATTTACAATTATGTATATTATTTAATATTGGAATTTTCATTATTCTCACCAATGTATATACATTCATTTCAGTTCATTTTTATGTTTGTAGATGGAAAGTGAAGAAGAAGAAAACAATCAACGACGTGAACACAACATTCCTGAAAATAACCCAAGTCATGGAAGTAGCTCTAGCAGTGATAGCAGTTCAAGCGAAGAATGATGATCACTATGTAATTTGGATATCAAAGCAAGGCGTTTTATGTTTTTAAATATGTCTGTGAAATCAGACATTTTGTTGAATGTAATGGACATAGTGTCCCAATTGAAAGACAAATGGATATGAATAATTGTCCCATTTTGTGTGATAAAGATTGTCTTATATATATATATATATATATATATATATATATATATATATATATATATATATATATATATATATATAATCATAAAATATGTTTTAATTTGTTCTATTGCGTTCTCCATTGTCGTTCTCAAATGCACTAATAAAAATTTAATTCATATGAATATTGTTATAAGATTATATATATGTGTCGACTTTTGATGAATAATAAATTAAAAAAAACCACAATAATTCTGATATGATATAAAAAAAATAATCCAAACAACACATTCAAATGCATTAATAAAAATGTAATTAATATGAATATTGTTATAAGATGTGTCGACTTTTGATTAATAATGAATTTAAAACAATCACAATAATTAGACTTTCAGAGATGGATGTTTCTAAAAAAAACAAAATGAAAACCAGTGTGTTTATGTTTCTATACGCACCAGTGCGTTTATGATTCTATGGGCACCACACTAATACCGATTCCAGTTATAAATATCGGTGTGTTTGTTTGATACTGTGCACCGGGGTGTTTATGTATCTATAAGCACCGGTGCATTTGTAGATGCCATGTGCACCACACGAATAACGATACCAATTATAAATCTCAGTTCCTTTCTGTGATATAGAGCACCTGTGCCAAATAAAGATACACGCACCGATGCGCTTATACGACCTATGGGCACCGCTCAAATCCCAAGACAAATTAGAACGGCCTCGTGCATTGTATCACCAACACCAAGCCTGGTACTCTTGTTTTCCTTAACGGCCCGGTGCATTCTCCTTCGACTGATCCGATGCGTTGTCTACCGATATGCACCGATGCATTAAAACCTGATAACATCACCAATGAAAAAAGATCCGTAATAACCTCCAGCCGCCCATTTCTTTTTAGTTGTGTTGAATTTCTATTAAAATCTCTGCCAAAACTTCCGTTACCAGAAATGGATGTGGTAGCATATGTTTTTTTGACAATTTTGGCCAATTTTATAACACTGAAAACCTCCTCTATAACCTCCATTAGAGGGTCTTTTTCTTTTAGTGACTCAACTTACACTTATCCCCCAGGCCAGGACTAATATAACTATAATTAGGTCTAGGATCCATAAAAATAGAAACAACTTGAATACAAAGCTTATCTTACATCTTAATAATGGATTCTGGACGATATGTCTGACTGTTATCCACTGTTGCATAGATCTGAGGAATACTCTGCCTAACATCTCCAACTGTTTATGCCTCCTGAGCATTGTAACTATGAAGCATGCCACCCTAATGAAAGAGACACTCACTCCAACGATGCTCTCAACCATAAGTACAACACCTCAAGGGCTTCCTTCCATCACCCTTATATTGTATGTGATACTAAGACCCATGTCCTTTGTCAATTACATTGAACTTATTATATGACGTTGCATTCTCCGTCACCTGCATCATGAAGTATTCATGGCTTCTTATCCCACTTTCCATTAGTCTTCGCATTCCCTCTCCAATCCCACTTAGACACATACTTTCACTTTGATTTTTCATAACAATTTTAAGCTTCCTCATGGTTTCCTCCAATTATCAAGGCTCATAAAACTCAATCTGGTCTTTGAATGTTACTGTTAATACACGAATGAACCTTTTAACCTTTTTTTCTCGTCCTTGATGTAAGGAACATACCTCAAAAAATCCAAGAATATACTAGTGTATTCATCATTGGTCATAGAACCAATATTCAACTAATAATTTGTTATCCATGTCATCATTATTCCTTTTAGACAACTACTTCTTCTTGAGGACTCTCTCGAGCTCATCCCAAATCAACTCCTCTTCTCGAATGCCTGTAACATTCTTTACATATTCCCACCAAATTTTTTATTTTTCCTTTGAAACTAAAGGTCGCCATCTTGGCTTTCATGTTCTATGAATACTCATGCAATATGAAGAATTTCATCAACCCAAGAAATCATGATTATGCATCCTCTAATTTCTTCATCTCTCTAGAAAATGTAGGAAGCTTGGATTTCTTGAACTCCTCTAAAAAATACTTCTTCTCACTCCTCCTATGGGGATGATGGTGGTGATGGTGATGATTTCTCTCGAAATTGGAACTAGAATAGAACCCATAAGCACTACCTCTCCTATCAAGTGTATCCAAGGATCTACCACCTTTGACCATGTCATCTTTGTCCAACCTATATCCTTATCAATATCTGCTATGATATGACCCATTAGCCTTTTCCTTCTATCCATGACCGATCCTCATTTGTCCCAGTCTCTGAAAAAATGAAAGATGATGAAGGATGACTGCATCAACCTCTGATTTCTTTTACTAAGATCTGGAAATAGTTTCCTATGCCTCCATCAACCTACTATTGTCTTCCTTAGCAGTTTTGATTTCTACCTTCAAAATTCTCAATGTATCTTCTATATCAGTAGAATACTATTCTCCTTGATAATCAAGTGATCTGTCCCATTTCATTGAATTCTCATTAGGCCTCTAAGGGGTGTCATGTGAACTATAATTCACCATTCTTCTATTCATATATGATCTTCTCTTTCCCACAAACATACCATGTTAGATAAACCAAATATAAACATAATCACACATCACACATCAATGTATCTCAAGGGAGGCTATCACATCTGCATAAGTTATTCCATATTAGGAAAACACACACACACACACTAGTACATTTGGCGGAAATTCCAACACTTTAGTTCCAACACTTTTGTCGTATTGTCAGAAATTTCCCCAATTTCTATCAATTTTTCAAATCCCGCCAAAAACCGTCGCTATACCAATGTTTAGGGACATCATCGCTTTTGCAAAGTTTATGTTTGTCATTAGAAATGTGGTGTTTTAAACTCTTTGTTAGTCTTACAGCATTTATGGGACGAAACGTCGGAATTGCGACGTCTCTTACACATTCGTCGGTATTGCGACGCTTTGGAGAAAACGTCGGAAGAGTGACATTTCTCAAATAAATGTCAGTATTGCAACGTTTTGAAGCCAAACATCGCAAGACCAACGTTTATTTGAAAAACATCGCTCTTCCGACGTGTTTTCCAAAGCGTCGCAATACCGAAATAAAAAGTGTAATTTTATTTCACCTCCACCGATCATTAACTTCAACTTTATGTGTTCGTGTTGATAGTATACCATAAGCTTCATAATATTTTTTTTGGTTATAACGAATGAAATATGAAAAGGATATTAAGAAGAATCTTAGTTTAGTAGATATCCCATATGTTTATAAAATTGATCCAAATATATTATTATTGACTTTGTTTTGTAACATTGATTAATTGACCAATTTATTAACCATATATTTATATGAAAGATAATTATTTTAGATATTAACACGATGAGAATCAACTTGAAATATCAACCATATTTTTCTATGAAAGACACAAAAATTTCAAGTAAAAACAGTTTGATAACCCGAATGAAACATGTATACTAAAAAAATTATATATACTTCACAAAGTTTCTGATATATATTCACAAATATATCCTCCATATATATACAGGTCTATGTCTTGTACTTGAATCAAGGTTGAAGATCCAATCTATAGGAATAATTTTTACATCATATTAAACATCATGGCTTCTATGTTGAATTCCTTATATACAATGAAATGCTCTTTTTTTAACGATTTAAACGTTTTTCATATCATGTTCCATATCTATAGTATGCACATGTGAGAGGAAACTGCTACCTTTATCCCTTCTCATATATATATATCCATTTATTTTTCCCCACATGGATTTTTATTCTTTAGGGATGCTCATATAGAGAGGAGAGGTAGATAAATCAGGTCTGAATGTGAGGTGTTTGACCAGGCGCGCCATGTGAGGTCGCCCGACCGGGCGCGTTCGGGTCGGGATGTTTCGTTCGAGGAAGCTCGTATCAGTTTTTCTAAGTTGTGATCGCTCGGGTTCCTTGTGCACGTTCAGGTAGCCCATTTTCCATTTGCTCCCTTGTGGCATCGTTCGGTCGGGCACGCCGTGTGAGGTCGCCTGACCGGGCGCATTCAGTTTGGGTCATTTCGTTCGAGGGCGCCCATATCAGTTTTGATATGTTGTGACCACCCAGGTGCCTTGTGCACATTTGAGCGGCTCGTTTTCTATTTTCTCCCTTGTGGAATATTCGTTCGGTCAGGCACATCGTGTCGCGTTGTGTGAGGTCGCCCAACCAGGCGCGTTTGGGTTGGGCCATTTTGTTCGAGGGCGCCGGTATCAGTTTTGCTAAGTTGTGACCACCTAGGTGCCTTGTGCATGTTCGGGCAACCCGTTTTCCATTTAATGCTCCCTTGTGGCATCGTTCAGTCGGGCGCACCATGTCGTACCGTGTGAGGTCGCCCGACCGAGCGCGTTCAGTTTGGGTCATTTTGTTTAAGGGTGCCCGTATCATTTTTCCTAAGTTATGACTTCCCGGGTGCCTTGTGCACATTTTGGTGGCCCATTTGCTATTTTCTCCCTTGTGGCATAGTTCGGTCAGGCGCGTCGTGTCGCGCCGTGCGAGGTCGCTCGACCAGACGCGTTCAGGTAGGGTCGTTTCATTCAAGGACGCCCGTATCAGTTTTGCTAAGTTGTGACCACCCGAGTGCCTTATGCACGTTTGGGCGGCCCATTTTTCATTTTCTCCCTTGTGGCATCATTCGGTCAAGTGCGTCATGTCATGCCGTGGGAGGTCTCCTGACCGGGTGCATTCGGGTTGGGTTGTTTCGTTCGAGGGCGCCCGTATCAATTTTGCTAAGTTGTGACCACCCAGGTGCCTTGTGCACATTTGGGTGGTCTGTTTTCCATTTTCTCCCTTGTGGTATCGTTCAGTTGGGCGCGCTGTGGGAGTTCACCCAACTGGGTGCGTTCAGGTCGGGCCATTTCGTTCGAGGGCACCCATATCAGTTTTGCTAAGTTGTGACCGCCTGGGTGACTTGTGCATGTTCGGGCAGACCATTTTCTGTATAATGCTCCCTTGTGGCATTGTTCAGTCGGGCGCCCCATGTCGTTCCATGTGAGGTCACCCGACCGGGCGTGTTTGGTTCGGGTCGTTTCGTTCAAGGGCGCACGTACCATTTTCACTAATTTGTGACCGCCCGGGTGCCTTGTGCACATTCGGGCGGCCCATTTGCTATTTTCTCCCTTGTGGCATCATTCGGTCGAGTGCGTCATGTCGCGCCGTGCGAGGTCTCCCGACCGGGCGCGTTCGGGTTGGGTCGTTTTGTTCGAGGATGCTCGTATCAGTTTTGCTAAGTTGTGACCACCGGGTGCCTTGTAAACGTTTTGGCAGCCTGTTTTTCGTTTTCTCCCTTGTGGCATCATTTGGTCGGGTGCGCCGTGTCGTGCCGTGGGAGGTCGCCCAACTGGGCACATTCGAGGGCACCTGTATCAGTTTTTCTAAGTTGTGACTGCCCAGGTGCCTTGTGCACATTTGGGCGGTTCATTTGCTATTTTCTCCCTTGTGGCATCGTTCGGTCAGGCGCGTCGTGTTGTGCCATGGGAGGTCGCCCGATCGGGCGCGTTTGGGTCGATCCGTTTCGTTCGAGGGTGCCCATCAGTTTTTCTAAGTTATGACTGCCCGGGTGCGTTGTGCACATCCGGGCGGCCCATTTTCCATTTTCTCCCAACTTGTGGCATCGTTCAGTCGGGTGCTTCGTGTCGCACTGTGTGAGGTCACCCGACCAGGCACGTTCTTTTCGGGTCATTTTGTTCGAGGGCACCCATATCATTTTTATAAGTTGTGACCACCCGGGTGGCTTATGCACATTCAGGCAGCCCATTTTCCATTTTCTCCCTTGTGGCATTGTTTGGTCGAGCGCGCCGTGTGGTGCCATGCGAGGTCTCCCGACCGAGCATGTTCGAGTCGGGCCATTTTGTTCGAGGGAACCCGTATCAGTTTTGCTAAATTGTAATCGCCTGGATGCCTTGTGCGCATTCGGGCATCCCGTTTGCCATTTTCTCCCTTATGGCATCATTCGGTCGAGCGCGTCGTGTCGTGTCGTACGATGTCACCCGACTGGGCGCGTTCAGGTCGGGCCGTTTCATTCGAGGGCACCCTTATCTGTTTTGCTAAGTTGTGACTTCCTAGGTGCCTTGTGCATGTTCGGGTGGCCCATTTTCCATTTTCTCCCTTGTGGCATCGTTTGGTCAGGCGTGCCGGTGCATTCGGGTCGGGTCGTTTCATTCGAGGGCGCCCATATCATTTTTTCTAATTTGTGACTTCCCGAGTGCCTTGTGCACGTTCAGGCGACCCATTTTCCATTTTCTCCCTTGTGGCATCGTTCAATCAGACGCACCATGTCGCACCGTGCGAGGTCGCCCAACCGGGCATGTTCAAGTCGGGCCGTTTCATTCGAGGGTGCACGTATCAATTTTGCTAAGTTATAACTGCCCGAGTGCCTTGTGCATGTTCAGGTAGCCTGTTTTCTGTTTTCTCCCTTGTGGCATCGTTTGGTTGGGCGTGCCGTGTCGCGCTGTCGGAGGTCGCCCGACCGGGCGCGTTCGAGGCGGGTCGTTTCGTTCGAGGGCGCCTGTATTAGTTTTGCTAAGTTGTGAGCACCTGGGTGCCTTGTGCATGTTCGGGCAACCCATTTTCTGTTTGCTCCCAGCTTGTGGCATCGTTTGGTCTGGTGCACCATGTCGCCCCGTGTGAGGTCGCCCAACCGAGCGCATTCGGTTCAGGTTGTTTCGTTCGAGGGCGCCCGTATCAGTTTTGCTAATTTGTGACCACCTGGGTGCCTTGTGCACATTCGGCCAGCCCATTTGCCATTTTATCCCTTGTGGCATCGTTTGGTCAGGCGCGCAGTGTCGCGTCGTGTGAGGTCACCCTACCGAGCACGTTCAGGTCGGGCCGTTTCATTCGAGGGCGCCCTATCAATTTTGCTAAGTTGTGACCACTTGGGTGCCTTGTGCATGTTTGGGTGGCCTGTTTGCCATTTTCTCCCTTGTGGCATTGTTCGATCGGGCGCGCTATGTCGCGTCGTGCGAGGTCGCCCAACCGGGCGCGTTCGGGTCGGGCTATTTCATTCGAGGGTGCCCGTATCACTTTTGCTAAGTTGTGACCACACGGGTGCCTTGTGCAAATTTAGGCAGCCCGTTTGCCATTTTCTCCCTTGTGGCATCATTCGGTCGGGGGCGCCATGTCACGTCATGCGAGGTCTCCCGACTGGGCACGTTCAGGTCGGGCCGTTTCATTTGAGGGCACCTGTATCAGTTTTTCTAGGTTGTGACTGCCCGGGTGCCTTGGGCACATTCGGGTGGCCTGTTTACCATTTTCTCCCTTGTGGCATCGTTCGGTCGTTCAGCTATCCCTTTCTGGTTGGGGTTAGGGTTTGGCTTTTCATGTGAAAGGTGGGTTGCTAATTGATTTGTTTTGTTTGGGTGTGCCTGAAGAATGGCCTTGGGTCATTTTTAGGGTCATCGAATTTCTTCTCTCCATCTCCACTCGGTAGCATATGAGCGATAATGTTGGCCATGCTCATCCTAGGAGGCATGTTTGAACAATATCCCCTGTCCTCTCTGTTTTCTCGGGTCGGACCATTTTGTTTGAACGCGTTTCCTTGAGCGCCATCAGTACACGGGTATCCTTTCTGGACTAGTCATGAGGTGCAGTCTGGTTATTAAGACTTCATTAGATGGCCATTCTCTGGACTTAAATTGTGTGACAACACTGTGGCTGAGTTTGAAACTGGAGATTGAACATACATTTGGTTTGATTGCAATAGACATTTTCATCAATAAATGTAAAGCAATGGCTAACAAATACTATAAATTAATAAATAAAGAAGACATGGCAACAAGAAACAATACTTACAAAATTGTTACATTGAGATGCAAAGAATAAGAAACTAATTTAACCCCTAACCCATTTAACCCCTAAACCATAAACCTCTAAACCCTTAAACCCTAACCCCTAAACCCTTAACCCCTAACCCATTTAACCCCCTAAACCCCTAGTAAACCCCTAACCCATTTAACCCCCTAAACCCTAAACCTATAAACCCTTAACCCCTTAAACCCTTAACCCTAACCCCTTAAACCCTAATTCTTGACCCCTAACCCATCTAACCCCCTAAAACCCAACCCCATTAGCCCCTAACTTCTAACCCCTAAAATCCTTAACTGCTAAATCCTCTAACCCCCTAAACCCTTAACCCATTTAACCCCCTAAACTATAAACCTATAACCCCTTAACCCCTAACCCATTAAACCCTAATTCCCAACCCTAACCCATTTAACCCCATAAACCATAAACCTCTAAACCCCTAACCCATTTAACCCCTAAACCCTAAACCTCTAAACCCTTAACCACTAACCCTTAAACCCTTAAAACCTAACCCATTTAACCCCCTAAACCCCTAAGCCCCTAACCCATTTAACCCCCTAAACCCTAAACCTCTAAACCCTTAACCCCTAACGCCTTAAACCCTATTTCCCAACCCTAACCCATTTAACCCCCGTTTGTCGGTTTCTCCCTTGTGCCTTCGTTCGGTCGTGCACGCTATGTCGCGTCGTGTGAGGGAGCCCGACCAAATTTTTCACACTCCTTAGGTACCTCTTGCGACCACATGGGTGCCTTGTGCACGTTCGTGCGACCCGTTTTCTTTTTTCTCCCTTGTGCCTTTTTTCGGTCGGGTGCGCCATATTGTGAGGGTCGGGTCATTTCATTTGAGGGTGGCTGTATCAAATTTGCTAAGCTGTGATCGCACGGGTGCCTTTTTCACGTTCGTGTGGCCCATTTTCTGTTTTCTCCCTTGTGCCTTCGTTTGGTCATGAGTGTCGTGTCGTGCCGTGTGAGGGCACCACCCAAACGCGTTTGGGTTGGGTCGTTTCGTTTGAGGGCGGCCGTATAAAATTTGTTAAGTTGTGACCAAACGAGTGCCTTGTGCATGTCCGTGTGGCCCATTTCTCATTTTCTCCCTTGTGCCTTCTTTCGTTCAGGCGCGCTGTGTCATTTTGTTTGAGGGCGCTCGCCCAAACCCGTTTGGGTCAGGTCGTTTCGACTGAGTGCGCCCGCCTAAATGCGTTCTGGTTGGGCCCCCTAAGCCCCCAATCCCTAATCCCTTAACTACTAACTCATTATTCGACCCCTAACCCCCAAATGCACCTAAATCCCCTAACCCCTAACCCCCAATCCCCTAAGCCCTCCAAATTCTACGAATTAGCTTTGAAGAAGTAATTGTTTTCTTACTTTTCTCTAATTCACTATATACTCAGATCATGAATGTAAGTCAAAGGTTGTTTGCAGATTTAATTATTATTGTATCAATAGTGTAATTATTTTTGTGTATTTATATCTTTCTAGTCAAAAACCTCATCTTCAGAAATAATTTATTGTCATTTTCAAAATTGACTGCTTCATTGAGCACAACATGCAGCTTATCGAATACTTTATTGAAGCTAAGAGCTCCATCTTTGGGGCAAGCTGTTTTTTGGGTGCTAACTCCACTATATGTGGGGTTGATTAACCCTATGCCTACAATGTTTACTGTTTGCATATCGGATTGTGTTGGGGTAGATAACTCGTAGCCATATCACATAGGCCCCATTCACTTATGAAGGTTCCCCAAACTCTGCCTCCAATTTTGTTGATCTTGCTCAACTTGAAAATTTTGAATTTTCATTAATGATTGATTTTCCTCTCACTCAAATGCAAAAGGAAGATGAATTTCATCTTTTTCCTCCATAATTTCCACATTCGACATCTATTGTAGCTATTCATCTATGCTCATCTAGAATCACCACAAGTTGTACTTTTTTTTTTGCAATGGATTCTTGTTGTTGATCTCGATGAGATTTCTCCTCCTCAAAAAACATATCTTGGTTGTAAGCATGGTTGTGGTATGCTGATGTTCAGATGAAAAATACAACTTGTAGCCCTTGATCTACTAGGGTCCGGTTACCTTGATACTAACGGTGGTGTATTCATACTCCTTTTGAATAACCAATAAAGGGTCAAGGAAATTTACCAATATGTTGTCAAGTTTTATCTTATCCATCTCTAGGGTAAGCTGCTTTTCGGCTAACTCCACTTCTTTTGATCTCAATTTTTCCAATTGCTTCCTTCTCTCATATGATACCTGAGCCTTTGCCTTTCTCTTCCCTTCTAATTCTGTAATAGTGTCATAGTGATGCCAACCAACTTCTTTGGAAAGCCTTCTTAGCAGACAATACTTGTGACCTGGCACCTAAATCCCCAAACCCCTAACCCCCAATCCCTAAACCCTTAACCACTAGATCATTATGATCTCCCTAACCCCAATCCCTAATCCCTTAACCACTACTAAATCATTACTCCCCTAACCCCTAAATGTACCTAGATCCCCTAACCCCTAAGCCCCCAATCCCTAACCCCTTAACCTGCCCTAACTCATTATTCTAGCCCTAACCCATAACCACTAAACCCTAAACCTCTAACCCCTAATCTACTATTCATCGAACCCCTAAGCCCCTAAAAACTATGCCATGAAAACCCTCCAAAAAATTCTTAAATGATGGGAATTCCTATTCAATATGCATGAAGCTAGTCATGTAATGTGACAAATCATCCAAGATACATCCAAATATTTGATTTGTTCCTTGGGGAATGTGAAATAATGGGTAAGATACAATCACTGGTGAGAAAATCATTGGTTTGAAACTATGTGGGAAAAAATCCAATCAAGCTATGGGATGGTGTGGCCTAGGTTGGATGTGATCCCTAGGTGATTTTGACAGCTTAAAATCCCTTGGTTCATGGCTACTCAAATCACATGTTAGGCATGCAACTCATCTCAAAACTTACATTACCTAACAAAATAAAATTAATGGATTAATGGACAACTTATTTATTTGCTGGGAATATGTCTAGGTATGTTGACATAAATTATTTACTTATTCATTAGGAATAACATATAATGGTTCAATATATGGAACATTAGAATTTTAAATATGAATATTTGTATTTTCAAAAGTTTTCATAGGATTATAATATGCACTAAAAAAATTTGTGACATATCATTATGTATATTATTATTATCATTCATACAATACAACCCTCCTAGAGCCAAAATCGTTGACATGGTTGAATGACCATAGGAAATGAGTGGATGTTCTCCCCAATGAAAGTTCCCATTTTATGTATGGAAACATACAAATAACCTACATACTTTAGAAAATAAATTTCTACTTCCTTAACTTTTCATTTTTGTGTACAATTTAGATTTTTTTTTTTTTTTTTGGTGACTAGGAGAATCGGCAACTGCAGCAGTATCATACTCACGTGACACGGGGTCGAATCCCGCTGGCTACCCCTATACTTCTAGGAGGAAACTGTTGAGCCCGCAACAACAGCCCCTCGGGTAAGACGAGACTTGAACTCATGACCTGCACCACGGCACGAACGTCTTAGCAGCACGTTCGCTTGCCACTAGACCAAACCCCGACGGGGTGTACAATTTAGAATTGATTAGATATAATATTATAAATAAAATACAATGGAGAAAATTGAAACCCCTTAGCATTTTTCTTCACAAGGGTGTTTGATTTGAAAATTGTTCCTAATCGAGAAACTAGGATATGATTTTTTTTCTTAAAGGTCTAATTTAAAAAGTAGATTGATTTTAGAATTAAGACTATGTAAAACCAAATTTTAGATTTTATACCTATTCAAATTTTTTTTCCTGCTCTGCTTGTTCCACCTATTCAAATCTTCTTAATCGACCTTTTCAAATTTTTTTTCCCACTTCGCTTGTTCAACCTTTACGCCTTCTTTCCCATGATTCCATTCTTCCGTATGATGCTTGATTTTTTCCAAATTCTTGCAGAAGCATGGACGCTCTGAAACCCTAAAGCGGGCACAGTCCATTAGCGGCTTGAAAGCCATAGTAGCTGGTGGAGATATTTCAAGTTTTGCTGATGTTCAGAAATCTATGGGAGATCTGAAGAGAAATCAATCATGGAAGAATGCTCTCTTCTTCTGGAAGAATCAGATTGGTATTTCCCTTTTTTTACCCCATTCAAATTCGCTATTTTTTCTTCTACGCTATCTTGGTTATGAGATATAGATGGTTGTAGGTTTGAATTTTTGCAATCTATCTTTTGTGGGTCTGTTCAAATTATAGGGATATGGATTCTTCTCCTTTGAACTAACCCAATAAACTCTGAGGCTGTAGGTGAATTGAGGGCGAATTGTAGAATATAGAAAGGAACAGAACACAACAAAAGGGTTTTAAATTATTGTGGCACTTCAATGGCCAGTGCAGTAGCAGGACAATGTGGTTCAACCCTAATAAGTAGGAGAGGGGGATTTCTCTTGTCTTCTTCAAGCTCCACCTATATCAATGGAGGCATGAAACTTGAGTTGTGGGTCCCTCTACCAATGCAGGGTTTTGCTATGACCAAAGCGCCCCAGCTAATTCTAGCCATGGCGCCCAAAAAGAAGGCACTCCTGTTATCCTCCAAAGTTGGCTTAGATTGGCATATATTTATATGTCTAGTGTCGTTTTGTGCATTTGGTGTAACAGTGTGCCCCCTCTCTCTCTCTTTTCTAATGGAAATCTCATGGAGAAACATCCAAGTTCTTCCCTGCCTTATTTTTTTTGTGGTTTTGGCTATTGAGTTGTGTTATATAGTTTGTTGCATTTATTGTGTTTCCTGATCATAGATCTATTTCGTATGTTGAACCCTTTTCATTGACAATACCAATGGCACATGAAGATAGGTGACTAATTTCACATGACAAGTATGTATGATCCTAAGAAATGATCATTCCCAGATCAAACAGAGCTCTCAATCCTCTTGGTCTACCCCTTGTCTGGTGAGACTTTGCAACTTTCTTATTCCTTTTGTCATGTTCTGCTTTAATTTTTTCTTCATAGAAGTGGACTTAGATATTTGTGCTAGATCTTGCTTTGATGTTGATAATGTTCAATGTGTTTTATTTTTTTACCTTGTTACATGACATCTGAAATTTCTATGCATTTTCTGTGGATGAGGTGTAATACTTTTAATTCCTTTTCTCATATTTCAATTAACGTATGTTTGTGATAATAGTCGTAGTGGCACATTTTAGAACTACTTTTGTATGTGCGGTCCATTCTTTATCTGCAGCATGGAAGTTTCTTTCATCTATGATGCCAACAGTCTCTTTTGGATGTTTCACCTCCATGTCATATTAATAATGAGATGAAACCATGAAAATGACATTTCACTTATTTACATGCAGTTCTCAATTATACATATTTCCATTGATAATCAAGCACAACTTACTATCAGAAGGAACAACTGCATCCTGGGAGGTACTATAACTCTTGATATGTTAGCTTTAGGTGTTAAGAAAGAATATGTCCTTGAGTAGTACAAGGCTTTGAGTTCCTTAGTCAAAGATATCTATTTGAAGAAAAATTTGGAGGTCAAACTCAAATTTTTGCTTCTTATCTTGCTAGTTAGGTTTTATGTCAGCGATATGCTTGGCTTAAGGATATAGATTGAACAACCAATGTGCTTGCCTCAATTTTTGGACTATAATCACTAGAATTTCATTACTGTTTGTTTGATTACACTTAACATTTTTGCCTTCCATGTTGCATTTTTTGTTCATAATCATTGTACTTTTTTGTTCTCTCTTAATTTATTTCATCTTAAATCTAGGCTGGGAAAAACTTAATCAAGCACTTCTTAGATCTTCAATGTCATGAACTACATAAAAAGAATCAACATCCAAAAATAGGAGGTCGAGGGTATATTTAATTTTTTTGAAAATATTTTTATCAAAGCATCAGAAGACATTTTTTGATTCTCATCTTCTTTCTCATCATCTCTCTCCTCAATGACAAGTTCTTCTTCCAGATTATTTATTAATTCCCGTTGTTGTTGTTTATTCCTTTTCTCTTTCTCAAGTTGTAAAATTATTTTTTCTTCTTCCTCATGATTCATGAGGGCCTCCTCTTACTGTTTCTTCATATCTTACTCCTCTTTATTTTTCCTTTATTCTTAATTTATTATTTTTATGGCCTCTTGTTTGAGATTTTCTTATTCTTCCTTTTGCATTTTCTCTTCTTCTTGTTTCTTTATTCTAACGTCTTCATGTTTTTTCATTCTCTTCTCCTCTTCAATTGCCCCTTTGGTGTCTTTATCTGCTTTGAAATTTTTACTTTCTCTTATGTCGCTTCTTTATCATGTTTCTTTTTTAGTTAGTGTTGTCCTACATTTTCATCTTCTCTTGGTTTCCTCTCTTTGGCTCTTCCAAAATAGTTGTTTCATTTGAAGGACCTACTTCCCCATTTGTTACGATTTCTCTAGAGGAAATGGTTCTTGATTTTATCCTTGTCATTACAAGAGTATGAGGTGTATGTCCATGTGTATCTCAACTTTTCACAATTTTATGTGCATATACCTTTAAGATCATACCAACGATATCACATCTCACCGAAATTGAGATGCTTTAGCTATGCAAATTTTCCTCTGTTGCCTTAAATCTCTTTAGGTTGTATGATCTTATTTTCATAGGGAAAATGGGCCATGGAGACTTCTTCAATTTCTGGAATGATCCAAACAACCCTGTGCAAATATGGTAGCCAATCTCCCGCATAACCACCTTATTTTTCACAAACAATGGCATGAGATGTGGAATTTTATATGCTCCAAATACTTTGATGAATGTTTCTTGAGGTGATGCAAATACATTTCTAACATATACTATGGATTCCCTAGCCTTATCTATCATGTAGGGTGCCACTATGCCAAACAACATCTAATATAATACTAATATGAAGATCTCAGTTACTCTCGCATACATTCCCCTATAACTAGTATCCCCCAATATCTTGCAATATATGTGGACTGGAGGTATTTTTTTAGCATAAGTCCACTTCCATCCTAGACATGGGAACTCATTTTTAGAATATATACCATCAAAAAAATATGAGGACATATAAAAAACGAGTTACTCACCTTGTGCCATGTTCTTCACCTTTGTAACACATTTATGAAATTGTTGAGCTATGTGGTTGGGCCAACTGAAAAATGGTTCCCTCGGTGGCGCATGGGTGTACCATATAGACCCATCCTTCCTCAAAAAAATCTACATTCTAACTCTCATACAACCTGCAACACATAGCCATTAAATATTGGTGCATTTTCTTCAATCCTTTGGTTTTGTAAATACTGTCAGGATTTTGGGAAAATTTGATCAACTCTTGCCACCAAGTTTTGAGAATATCTTTCATGGATTTCCCATAGCCAACATAGAATCTTGAATAGATATATTCTTCATGATTTGGGAGCATATAGTACATATTATGGTCATGAGGTTGATATGTGGTAAGCACTTCTAATGATCATGCTTTGAGATTCAATGCATTGCAATATCCATCCTAAGGTCTCTACGCAATGTAGCACTAGATAATGGCATGAAACTCTATGGAGTCTAGACCACTTAACATTTATCCATATCCCAAATAACTCTCATACAACCTGCAACACATAGCCATTAAATATCAGTGCATTTTCTTCAATTCTTTGGTTTTGTAAATACTGTCAAGATTTTGGGAAAATTTGCTCAACTCTTGCCACCAAGTTTTGAGAATATCTTTCATGGATTTCCCACAGCCAACATAGAATCTTGAATAGAGATGTTATTTAGGCTTTGGGAGAATATAGTACATATTATTATCATGAGGTTGATATGTGGTAAGCACTTCTAATGATCATGCTTTGAGATTCAATGCCTTGCAATATCCATCCTAAGGTCTCTACACAAGGTAGCATTAGAAAATGGCATGAAACTCTATGGAATATAGACCACTTAACATTTATCCATACCTCTTCATCTTCTATATCTTCTGGGATTTATTTCTTGGAAAATTCCTTAAATATATTTTTCAAGTTAGGGTAATGGACTTGCCTACAAAACATGGTGTGCCTTATAGGATTGGTACATTAGGTTTTAGACTGTTCGCCATGCCTTCAATACTGCTTTCAACTATCTCCCTTATAATTCATTTCCCCATAACTAGATGCATTCTCTTAGTAGAATATGATACACTAATATACTAAAGATTACAGGTACCTGGAAACTGAGCGCATGGGTTAGAAACATTAAGTTAATGATCTACAGGCTAGGATATCACAATGCATTAGCACTTGGTTAGAAGCACATATGCTTGGCTTAAGGATATAGATTGAACAACCAATGTGCTAATACTGACGCTTTAGAAGACCGACGATTGGTATATTTAATTTTTTTTTAAAATTATTTTATCAAAGTGTCGAAATATCGATGCTTTAGACGTCAGAAGAGTGACATTTCATAAGCGTTGGAAGTGCGACGTTTCATAAGCGTCGGAAGAGAAAAATTTCATAAGCGTTAGAAGAGCGACGTTTCATAAGCGTCAGAATAAATTTGCGTCGGAAGAGCGACGGTTATTAAAAGCGACGTTTCATAAGCGTCGAAAGAGCGACTATTTAAACGTCGAAAGACATATCGTCGGAATTGCGACAGTAGTGTGAAAATGTCAGAAAAGCGACATTTTGGAAAACGTTAGAAGAGTGACGGTTTGGACGACGTCGGAAGAGCGACGGTTTGAAGAACGTCAGAATTGCGATGGTTTAAAAAACGTTGGAAGAGCGACAGTTTGGAAAATGTTGAAAATAGTGTCGCTATTCTGACACTTTATTGAAGTGTCAGAATTGTGACATAATGGCTAACCACATTTTTCCCCGCCTCAAACTCTCGCTCTTGTGATGCCTATGTGTCAAAATAGCGACAAATTGGCCGTCGGAAATTGGGCCAAATGTGCTAGTGACAATCACACACAGATATATATATATATATAATGAAATAGACACATCAACACCTCAACATCATGTGTGATGACATAAAACTATAATACGAACTATATACATGATAACCATAACTACTACAATGCATGGATAATGGAAAAATATATAAATTACATGCATGCATAACAATCACATCTACCCCAGGGTCAAAAACTAGAATAGAACCCATAAGAACTACCTCTACTATCAGGTGTATCCAAATATATATTTCCTACGACTTTGTCATATTTTTATAACATGTATCATGATCGAGACTTGATACCATCTGCATCATTAGTATTTTCCTCTTTTCCATGAGTGATCCTCATTTTTCCCTAAGAGGATGAGTGCATTAACCTATGCTTTATTTTCCTGAGCTCTAGAAATCCTTTCTTGTTCCTCAATCATCCTGTTATTGTATTCCTTACCACTTCTGATTTTTGTCTTCAAGCTTCATAGTGTATCTACTATATCATGAGAATACTCTTCTCCTTTCTACTCAATTGATTTTTCCCTTTCCATTGAATTCTCATTGGCTCTGTAAGGGGATTCATGTGAACTATAATCCACCATTTTTATCTTCATCTATGATTTTCTCTTTCCTAAAAACATATCATGTTAGATAAACCAAATAGAAACCTAATCAAAATCATACCTAAATTTAACACATGGGCACCTATTAGATCTACACAAGTTAGTCCAGATTAGCATGAAACATATATAAATAATTACATTGACATATCAACATCTCAACATCATGCATGATGACAGAAAACTCTAACACTAACTATATACATGATAACCATAGCTACTACAATGCATGCATAATGGACACATATAAAACTAACATGCATGCATAACAATCACATCTACAAAATCACATCTACCTCGCGATCCAGTGCTGCAACCACTCTATGATACCACCTTGTAACACCCCACTACACATTTACCAAATTTACAAGCTCGTTAGGGTAAACATGAGTTGAGAGTTACCATACATGACCCAACTTCCAAGATGTATTTATGGAAATGTGTTCCATTTCCAACTTACTGGAACCAACCAAAGACACAATATCACATTGTTATCAACATAACTTGATCCAACACTATTTCCATGCAGTTTCATTTTCTTAAATTTAACAAAAATTTCTATTTTTGGAATATTTTTGGGTCCTAAAATTTTGAGGCTATTTTGAGGGCATTAAAAATTTATTATGATATTCAAGCCAAGATCGTATGCCAAATTTATGACCCTGGAAATTTGGAGGTCCAAATTATTCATTTTTACATATAATTTGTAAACAAAGTACCTGTATGTCATTAATTCATATGTATTCACTGATTCATTATTTTCATTAGATAATCATCAAGAATTCCTAATTCCCTCTCAAACAAGATGCAATAACATTTTTTATCCTGTGCATACACTAACCATTCAATAACTTATCAATTCATGAGCAAGATCCTTAGAAACAACACATCATATAACCATGCATATAACCAACATATAACCAAAATATAATCCATGACAAATCAACCATAAGATTGAAAAAATAACCAATACATGTTCTCATATATATAATGGGAAAGTAGCTCATATTAACATATGAAAAAACCAACCAAGTAATGGATGTCCATGTACCACCCGACCTTATATTGGGATGCAAAAAATCTCTCCTTCAACCAATCACCCCCGTGCCATATTCCAAGCCTGAATGTGGGATAATAACAATTAAACCAACACAAAACCAACCAGGGCTTCCAAAGGCCAAACCACTTTAACCCTCAACCATAGTGATTTCACCTAATCGGTCTTGAAATCACTAACAACAACCAGATCAGCCTTGTAATTGTTGAAAATTCAACAATAAATGTGTGTCCAATTTAATTTTCCCTTAATTAAATTGGACAATAAATTGTAATCGTATCTCATAATCACTTGTAATAGTTAACTGAGTGTGATAAGCTCAGTTATCTCATGGAATTTGAGTTGAGGGTGGTTGGTGAGGCATGCAAAGTGATTCTATTTGTTTTAGATTCAAAGTTTCATTTAGTGTATTAGGTTAATGCATGAAAATTCACTTAACTCAATTAATTAAGTTAAAACCAGTTTAACTGGTTGTAACTGATTGTTGCACTAGTGAGAGGTTGAGTGAATTAAATCAGATTTAATTCAGATGTAGTTATTTGCCAAGTAACTGATGATTTACTATTAATAGCTGCATGCATGTCAGTTTTGATGAATACCCAGTTGAGACAGAGGTTAAAGGGATGTTAACTATCAGTTGTATTAATAGACAATTGCCTGCATGCAGTAATACACCCATAGGATTGCGCATGAGCATTGCACAGTTTTCGAAGGATGAAATTCCTAAAGAATAGGGCTTTAATTTTATATGAATTGTTCAAGCAAGGAAGGATGAGCAGAGGTTGAGAATCGGATAAGTGTTGGTCGATTTTTTCTAGATCAGTGTGAGACATACGGTAGAGTGCAACAGACTCTTGTGAGAAGAGTGCTTTGTATTATTTCATGATTCCTTGGTTGAATATACAATAGAAGATAGAGGGGTTTTGAGTAGCAACCTTTCCCCAGGAAAAATATCTGTGTTGTGGATTAATTTTCTTCTTTCTTTACTTTGTGTGATTTTGCGATCATGTTTATTTTTCACAATTAATTTGTAGAAGGATTCAGTATCTTTCTTTAGCATATCGCATGATCGGATTGAATCCACTGGTATAATTTTTATTGTTTGTACATATTGTCTGTATAATTTCTACATGGTATTAGAGCATAGGAAATCACTATAGTAGAGAAGAAATTGAGTTTCTGCTAAACAACATTCGAATTTGAAAAAATATTCTTTGGTGCGACAAGAAAATTAAGATGACTTTCAATGGCTTAAGATTGGAATATGCACTCGAGGGCAGTTCTAATTATATTGCATGGAAATACAAAATGGAGGCAGTTCTAGAGGACAAAGGGTTGAAATAATTCATTGATAATGACATTCCCAAGGCCACAACAACAGGCGCTACTCTTCTTGATTCTTTGAAAAATAAGGTTGCAAAGGCGAGGAGGTTCTTATTAGAGGGATTTCGAGACCGTATTGTCTTGAGTCTCAATGGATAAGTGACTCCATATGAAATGTGGAAGGATTTTACAGATCTATTTTAGAGTAGTAGTGACCACAAAAATTTTTCACTAAAGGACAAGCTCAGGAAAATCAAAATGGAGAAAGGCGACACTATTCCAAAATATTTGACCAAGTTCATCCAATGTCGAGATGAGCTTGGAAGTGTCAGAATTATTCTAGTGGATGATGACTTGGTAAGCCTAGCACTTCCAAGCCTTCACAATAGTTGGCATAGGTATCAAGACTCGGACAATGGGAGGGAGAAGCTACCAGATTGGGAGAGACTTTGGTCAAATTTGTGACAAGAAAAATTTAGGAGGAATACTAGGGATGGATATTCATCCAAGACAGATGATGAGGAAAATTGTGCCTTGGATGGTAAGGCAAAGAAGGGGAAAGGAAATAAATCCTATTCCAAATATAAGACCAGAAAAGAATTCAAGAAGTGTGACATGTCGAGAGTCAAATGTTTTCATTGTCACGAGCATGGACATTATGCCACTAATTGTCCATAGAAGAAGAAGAACAACAAGAAGGCTTTAGGATTTGCAGTGGGTGAAGCTTTGGCTTCACAGTTCAAGTTGGAATTCTCACTCATCGCATTCATGGTATCTAATGCGACGGGATCAGTGTGGTACTTGGATAGTGGTGCATCTTTCCACATGACGGGAGACAAAGAACTCTTTAGTAGCTTGGAGGAGAAGGATCTTTAGATGCACATTGAGATGGGTGATGACATAAGGTATAGCGCTACCAGGATTGGTACAATTACTTTCCAAAGTCAACCAGGTAAATATTTCTTATTAAAATATGTCATGCATGTACCAGGCTTGAAAAAGAATTTAGTTTCAGTTGCTATGTTGGAGGATAGAGGATAGGATGTGGTTTTCAGTGAAGGGAAAGCATTCATTCATCACAAAGTCACAAGACAAGTTAATAATATTGGGATTCATGTGAAGAATCTCTAGAAACTTGATGTAGATGGTTACACAACATTGATCACTAAATCAGAAAAAATGGTGAGAGGAGATGAGGGTGAGTTATGGCACAGGAGATTGGGTCATCTACACCATGGTGCTTTGATGTTCATGCAACATATTTCTACGGGGCTTCCAAAGGGTACTCTTGCACGGATAGACACATACAAGGGATGTACCATGGGGAAGTATGGAAAAGCCACTTTTTGTAGAAATTTTCTGAATAATGAAGATTTATCCACCGAGATTATCCTGATCACATACTAATTAGAATTCATATGCAACACATAACCTCTTCTACAATCAATCATCAATTTGCGGAAATGGAAACAGTCACATGCGCACATAAACACAATATGTAATGGGGAAAGCTTATAGCTAAAAACCCCCAGCTATTTGTATATTATAATAGAAGAGAAACATGTAACAATCTCAGTACAATACTCCTCACAAGTACTCAGTACTGTCTCCAAAAGTTACACACAAACTAGCTTGGTTTTGAACAAGTCACAGGTTCAAAACTCATCCAATAATTGCCTGCCTCTATTGCGCAATCAAGGCTGGTCTAATGAGAGATCCAAGTTCGAATATCACTGGCTCCAACTGCACAATCATCATTGGAAATCTCCTCCAATGCTTGTGCAAATCTCATGCACAACTGCTGTCGCAACTAATAGCAAACTCACCCTTTCATCTACCTCTTCCACTGGTCTCCACTGAACTGTCCATCCACTGTAGTGAACTGATGTGTTTTTGAGTTGAATAATGAGTTAATAATTAGTGAATTAAATACTATTTAATTCACTCCACTCATTACTAGTTGATTAGTTAGTTAAACTAATCACAACTAGTTCAACTAAGTTAAACCGAACACAACTCCATGAACTGTCCCATCAACTCCACCAAACTCTGCCACTGAAGTCCTAACTGAAGTAAACCATGCATGAGCTGACCAAACCCCAAGGAATAGCATAATTCCTTCTGTCAGATGCATGAGCCACTTCCGTAGCTCCAACTGAAGTGCTGTAAGAGAATAAACTGAAGTTTAGAGTCCAAATATTATTAAGGGCTAATAATATTTGACTGACCTATTTTTAGACAGGCAGTCTAAAAATAGACTTCGACCTGTATGTATAAAAATAGAGGTCCATCTATTTTTACCAACTTGACCAATCATCCAAGAATAGCATACTGCAACTCCTAGACCATGCTCCATATGTCTAAAAATAGACATAGTCTAAAAATAGACTTTTGCGCCAAAAATAGCCTGCGGGCCCACTTAGTGAAGGCGACTTCATTTCACTAAGCTCCATCATCTTGTTGCATTTTCAACACTCCCTCTCAACAAGATATGGATTATCTGCAACCCCTATCCTGCCTCTGTGGAATTCGAACTTGCTCTTGGTGAGTGCCTTCGTCAAGATGTCAGCATCCTGATCCTCCGTAGAGGCCATAGCAAATCATCATGATCCTCCATTGAATTCGTCTATGATGTAATTAATTCCACAGTGTCGATGTGTTTGGATCTATCATGAAATACTGGATTAGCCGAGAGTTTAATGCAACTCTGGTTATCACAGTAAATCACGGTAGGCTCCAAATGCAACCCGAACAATCCAACGAGGATCTTCCTCATCCAAATAGCCTCGCATGCAGCCAAGCTAGCTGCCATGTACTCGGCCTCTGCTGAACTGAGTGCCACGGATCTCTGCTTCCTGCTGTACCAGGAAACTGCTGTCGATCCAATGCTGAAAACTCCTCCAGATGTGCTCTTTCGGTCCGTTGGGCTCCCTGCCCAATCTGCATCAGTGAAGCCAGAAAGCTTCGCTCCATCCTCCTGTCTGTACCATAGACCATATCCCAATGTGCCACTAAGATAACGCAATACATGCTTACCTGCCTTCCAGAAGATCTTGGTAGGCTTAACCATAGCTTGCGAAAGCTGGTTAACTGCATAGCATATATCGGGTCGTGTATTGACCAGATACATAAGCGACCCCACCAACTGTCGATAGACAGTGGCATCCACTACCTCCGCTGAAGTAGAATCCTCCTTCCTCCAACCACCAGGAAGAGGAGTATCAACAGGCTTGCAGCCATGCATGTTGAACTTCTCCAGTATCTCCCGGGCATACTTACCCTGAGAAACAAACAGTCCATCACTGCGCTGCCAAATTTCCAATCCCAGGAAATAATGAAGGAGGCCCAAGTCCTTCATCTCAAACTCTCTAGCAAGATCCTCCTTGCATGAAAGTATCAATAGCTCATCACCCATCAAAATCAGATCATCTACATACATTACAATGATCAGCAGCTTCCCCTCCACCACAATCTGGTACAGGTTAGGATCCGCCTCACTCTTGGAAAATCCAAGCCCAGTGAAATAACTATCTATCCGTGTGTACCAAGCACGAGGTGCTTGCTTCATCCCATACAGTGATCTCTTGAGTCGGCACACATGCGACTCACTGCTGAAGATCTCGAAACCTTCAGGCTGCTCTATGTACACCTCCTCCTCAATGACTCCATTAAGGAACACATTCTTCACATCCATCTGATGGATGTGCCATCCCATCTACGCTGAGAGAGCTAGGATCGTCCGTATGGAAGAGTACCTTGCGACAGGTGCAAAATTCTCCTCATAATCGATCCCCTCAATCTGTGAAAAGCCACGGGCGACAAATCTCGCCTTGTACTTCTCCACACTCCCGTCAGCCACCTGCTTCACTTTGTAGATCCATCGTGAACCCACCACTGATTTCCTCTCCGGTCTTGGGACAATCTCCCATGCACTGTTTCTGACGATCGAATCATATTCTTCGATCATGGCATCTACCCATGTGGGTTCCTCCATAGCTTCCTCAAAAGAGGATGGCTCCGTCACGACACATTGACTCATAAGAGCCATGTATCCAGTGTACCGATCCGGTGACTGTCTCTGTCTGTGCTGTGTTGTACGTGGTCCTACAACCTTCTCTGCATCTCGAGCCAGTCGCTCAGCTTTTGTAGTGAACTTGTGCCCTTTGATGGTTTGCGCTGCATGGGTGGTCTCTTCCACCTCCAAAACTTCCTGTTGTGGCTGATCTACATCTAGAATCTCCTCCTTAGGAACTAATAGCTCCTCATCTACATGTAAGTGTGGCTCCCTCGCAAGCGAACACTGCATGGCTTTCTCCTCCTGAAACTTGATATCCCGTCGCATAACAGTCTTGCGACTGTCTGGAAAATACACCCAATAATTGTGAGGTGTATCAGTGTACCCCACAAATATTCCAACCTCTGCGGTCAGATCCAACTTCCTTCTGGCGTCCTTCATCACATGCATGTAGATAGGTGAGCCAAAAATTCTAAGATGAGAAATATCAGGCCTCTTGCTAGAAAACGCCTCCTCCGATGTACTCATGCCAAGAATCTTGTGAGGACAACGGTTCTGCACATATACTGTTGTATTGCATGCCTTAGCCCACAAGTGAAGGGGTAGGCCCTGATCATGCAACATCGCCCGTGTAGCACCCACGATCGTTCTGTTCTTCCGCTCAGCCACCCCGTTCTGCTGTGGGTTATGGGGTGCGATGAGCTCTCTCCAAATCCCTTCTGCGCTGCAGAACTCCTTGAATTCAGCCGAGATGAATTCACCACCGTTATCACTCCTTAGAGCAATCACCTTCTTTCCCGACTCCTTCTCGACCAGTGCTTTAAACTCACAGAACTTCGCGAATGTATCGCTCTTCTTATGCATGAAGAAGATCCAGCACTTTCGAGAGAAATCATCAACAAAGATCACATAATACCTGTGCTTTGCTGTCGAAGCAACTGAGAAAGGACCACACACGTCTGTGTGAACTCTCTCAAGGATCGTCGTCGCGCGACTATCCTTCTCGTGAAAGGTGGCTTTCACATACTTCCCTAAAGTACACCCCTTGCACTGATCTGACTGCGCAAGAGTGCCCTTAGGAAGCCCAGTAGAAATCTGCTATAGGATCTTCAAAGCTCCATGGTGAAGGTGGCCCAATCTTCTGTGCCACAGTTCGCCCTCATCATCCCGGCTCACCACTTCTCCTGCCTTGCATGCCATTGCTGCGCAGCCATCTACTTGCAACTGATAAAGGTTCTTGACTCGAACCCCTATCTTCCGGGTCTCACCAGTAGTCTTACTGCGCAGGAAGGCTTTTCCTTCGCTGAAGACCACATCATACCCCTTGTCTTCCAACATCACCACAAAGATCAGGTTCTTCATCAATCCTGGAACATGCAAAACTTCCTTCAATATGAAAGGTTTACCAGACTCCCTCTCAAAGGAAATGGTACCGATACCAGTCGCACTGTATCTACCATCATCGCCCATCTCGATGTGCACTCCAAGATCCTTTTCCTCCAGATCTGAAAACAGATCTCAATCTCCGGTCATGTGAAATGACGCACCACTGTCCAAGAACCAAACTGATCCCATCACACTTGAAACCAAGCATGCGATCAGTGAAAAATCTAGTTCGAATTGAGAAGCCAATGCCTCTCCCGCTGCAGATCCAGCAGCCTTCTTATTTTTCTTCTTCTGCGGACAATTTGTGGCATATTGTCCGTGCTGGTGACAGTGAAAACACTTCACCTTGGACATGTCTTGCTTCTTGCCTTTTGCACCAGACTGAGAAGCTTTCTTGCTCTTCCCCTTCTTTGCTTTGGCAGCCAAAGCGCAATTTTCTTCATCAAATACCTTTGATGAAGATCCGTCCCTGGTAGTCCTCCTTATCTCCTCTTGCATGAGATCCGCCCAAAGGCGCTCCCATCCCAGCAACTTCTCCCGACCATTGACACTATCTTGATATGCATGCCAACTTTTCAGAAGACCAAGGAGAGCCAGGTCCACCATATCCTCTTCTTTGATAGTCACCCCCACACTTCCCAGCTCATCTCTGCATTGAGTGAACTTCGTGAGGTACTTGGCGATACTGTCGCCTTTCTCCATCTTAATGTTTCTGAGCTTATCCTTGAGTGCCATCTTCATTTGGTTGCTCTTACTCTGGAATAGATCTGTCAACGCTTTCCACATTAAATATGGAGAAGCTTTTCCATGCAGGCTGGATACAATGTGATCCTTCACGCCCTCCAACAGAATCCTTTGACATTTTTCCATCTTCTTTTGCCAAGCTTCGACTTCAGTAGGATCGGTGGGCTTTTGGACATCCGTATCTACGAACTCCTTCAGTCCATTATCTTCTAATACTGCCTCCATGCGATATTTCCATGAAACATAAATTGAACTACCTTCAAGAGCATATTCGAGTCGCAAACCATTGAAGAAGACATTTTTCCTTTCAAGGCACCAAGAAAACAATACACTACAAAATTCGAATTCCAAGCTCAAAACTCAACTGCTTCTGGATCTGTGAGAACAAATTATTTCTAGCACGGAGATCGACTGTAAGGGCATTTACTGGATATATCACCTTTCAGAGAAAGGATGGATCCAGAGGCTACCTGGCCCGTTACAGACTCTGTCTATCGAAATAATATTGTAATCACTGCAATAGATCCCGATGATTAATTCGCTTCGATACCATGTAGAAATTTGCTGAATAATGAATATTTATCCACCGATATTATCACGATCACATACTAATTAGAATTCATATGCAACACATAACCTCTTCTACAATCAATCATCAATTTGCGGAAATGAAACGATCGCATGCGCACATAAACACAATATGTAATGGGGAAAGCTTATAGCTGAAAACTCCGCAGCTATATGTGTATATTATAATGGAGAAAACATGTAACAAACTTAGTACAATACTCCTCACAAGTACTCAGTACTATCTCATGAAGTTACACACAAACTAGCTTGGTTTTGAACAAGTCACGAGTTCAAAACACATCCACTAATTGCCTGCCTCTATTGTGCAATCATGGCCTGTCTAAATAGAGATCCACAAGTTCGAATCCCACTAGCTCCAACTGCGCAATCCTCATTGGAAATCTCCATCAATGTGTGTGCAAATCTCATGCACAACCAATAGTCACAACTAATAGCAAACTCACCCTTTCACCCACCTCTAACACTGGTCTCCACTGAACTGTCCATGCATTGCAGTTAACTGATGTGTTCTTTAGTTGAATTATGAGTTAATAATTAGTGAATTAATTAATAATTAATTCACACCACTCATCACTAGTGTATTTTTCAGTTAGACTAAATACAACTAGTTCAGCTAAGTTAAACCGAACACAACTCCACCAACTGTCTCATCAACTCCACCAAACTCTGCCACATGAGTTCTAACTGAAGTCAACCATGCATGAGCTCACCAAACCCTTGGGAATAGCGTAATTCCTCTGTCAGATGCATGAGCCACTTCCAAGGCTCGAACTGAAGTGCTCCAAGAGAGTAAACTGAAGTTTAGAGTCCAAATATTATTGAGGGTAAATAATATTTGACTTCCCTATTTTAAGGAGAGGCAGTCTAAAAATAGACTTCGACCTATAGGTCCAAAAAATAGAGTCCCATCTATTTTTACCAACATGACCAATGCTCCAAGAATCTCATACTGCAATCCCGGACCATGCTCCATATGTCTAAAAATAGACATAGTCTAAAAATAGACTTTGTGCCAAAAATAGCCTGCGGGCCCACTTAGTGAAGGTGACTTCATTTCACTAAGCTCCATCATCTTGTTGCATTTTAAACAATTTTCACGAGAAGGATAACCAAGCAGTGGGAATCCTTGAGAGAGTTCACTTCGATGTGTGTGGACCATTCTCTACAGCTTCAACAAAAAAGAATAGGTATTATGTGATTTTTGTTGATGATTTTTCTAGAAAGTGTTGGATCTACATCACGTAGAAGAAAGATCAGATGTTCTCAAAATTTTGTGAGTTCAAAGCACTAGTTGAGAAATATATAGGGAATAATGTAAAGGCTATGAGGAGTGAAAATGGTGGTGATTACATCTCAAATGAATTCAAGAACTTATGTATCAAAGAAGGAATTCAGAGAGATTTGATTGCACCTCATAACCCAGAACATAATGTAGTTGCAAAAAGAAAGACCAGAACAATTATGCATGCAACATGAGCAATGTTACATGATTAGGGACTACCATTGCATCTATGGGTAGAGGCATGAAAAATAGTGGTATTTTTGTAGAACCGTAGTCCTTATATGATACTTGGCATGAGTACACCAAAGGAGGATTTTTCTGGTAAGAAACCTGATGTTTCATATTTTAAAATTTTTGGCTCATCTTCCTATTTCCATGTGACCAAAGATTCTAGAAAGAAGCTAGAACCAAAAATTGAGATTGGGATATTTTTGGGTAGAATGATACATCCAACAACTATCGAGTGTATTTTTCGAACAATAGGATGAATATTGTCAGATGGGATGTAAACTTTGATGAGGAGAAAGCCATGCGATTTTCCCTTGAGAGGGAGTTTGATTTGCATGGAGATGAGGAACTCTTGGTTCTGAAGGATGAACCTCAAGATGTGGAGAATCTACATGTAGAGGATCATGGAGTAGAAAAAATCACTCATGTAGATCCATTCACCAGAAATGGTAGAAGGCACACCATAGAAGTTGATATATTGAGACTTGATACGATAGAACATGTAGGAGCACCTACATCACCATTGAGATAGAGAAAATCTCCAGACAGTTTTACTCAATACATGACTCTTATGAGAAAGTGTATTGTGACATAACCATCCTCCTTTCAGGAAGCAGTGCAACAACTAACTTGGGTTGAAGCCATGGTTAAGGAGTATGATTCCATCGTCAGGAATAGTGCATGGGAATTTGTCCCAAGACCAATCAGGAAATTAGTGGTTGGATCTAGATGGATCTATAAGGTGGAGTAGGCAGTAGATGGGAGTGTGAAGAAGTACAAGGCTATATTTGCAGTATGGGGATTCTCACAAGCTGAGGGGATTGACTATGGGAATAATTTTTCACCGGTTGTGAGGTACTCATCGATTAGATCTATCCTTGCACTCTCAGCACAGATAGTGTGGAAGATACATAAAATGGATTTGAAGGCTTCATTTCTCAATGGATTTATTGAGGAAGAAGTGTACATTGAATAGCGAGAAGGTTTTGATACCTTTGATAGTGAGTCACATGTGTGCAGACTCAAGAGGTAATTGTATGGGCTAAAGCAAGCACCTTGTGCTTGGTACAACAGGATTGAAAACTATTTCACGGGGTTGGGCTTCACGAAGAGTGAAGTGGATGAGAACCTGTACCAAATTGTGGTTGATGGTAAGCTCTTGGTTATCGTACTTTGTTTTGATGATCTAATTTTTCCGTGTCATGAGCAGCTCATAACTTCTTGCAAAGAGGATCTTGGAAGAAATTTTGAGATGAAAAACATGGGACTCCTTCACTATCTCCTTGGTTTGGAGATATGGCAGCGTGATGGGGAGCTATTTTTTTCTCAAGGAAAGTATGCCAAAGAGATTCTGAGGAAGTTCCACATGGAGAGATGTAAACTCATGGAGACTCCTCTTGCAGGAAACTGGAGGAAGGAGGATGCTACTTCAAGTGAGGTAGTGGACGCTACTATTTACAGGCAGCTTGTGGGTTCACTCATGTACTTGGTGAACACATAGCCAGAAATATGCTACGCAATTAAATAGCTTAGTCAAGCTATGGTTAAGCTGAACAAGCTCTTTTAGAATGCGGGAAATCATGTCTTGAGATATCTCAAGGGCACTGTAGTGTATGGATTATGGTACAGACGGATAAAGGGAGTGAAGCTTCAAGGCTTCACTGATGCAGATTGGGTAGGAAGTCCATTAGACATGAAGAGCACATTATAAGGTATCTTCAGCATAGGATCGACAACAGTTTCTTGGTACAACAAGAAGAAGAGATCATTTGCACTCAGTTCAGCCGAGGCAGAGTACATGGCAGCCAATCAAGATGCATGTGAGGCCATCTGGATGAGGAAGATTCTTTTTGGTTTGTTTGGTAATCATAAGGATCCGACAACGATACATTGTGATAACAAGATTTTCATAAAAATCTCAGTTAATATGGTATTCCATGATAGGTCCAAGCATATAGAATCTGGTACCACCATCTCAGAGATTGTGTTCAGATACGCCTTGTGTTTCTTTAGTACATTCCCACGAAGGATCGGGATGCAAATATTCTGACGAAGGTGCTCATCAAGAGAAAATTTGAATACCACATAGGTAGGATCTGGGTAGCTAATAATCCCTTTCTTGTTGAGAGGGAGCGTTGAAAATTAAACGATAAATATGTGTCTACTTTAATTTTCCCTTAATTATATTGGGCAATAAATTGTAATCTTATCTCATAATCACTTGTAATAGTTAACTGAGTGTGATAAAATCAGTTAGCTCATGGAATTCGAGTTGAGGGTGGTTGGTGAGGCATGCAAAGTGATTCTATTTGTTTTAGAGTCAAAGATGCAGTTAGTGTATTATTTTAATGCATGATAAATTAGTTAACTCAATTAATTGAGTTAAAATTAGTTTAACTATTTGTAACTAACTGTTGCACTAGTGAGAGGTCAAGTGAATTAAATGAGATTTAATTCACATGCAGTGATCTGTCAAGTAACTAATGATTTACTATTAATAATTGCATGCATGGTAGTTCTGATGAAGACCCAGTTGATACATAGGTTAAAGGGATGTTAACTATCAGCTGTATTATTAGAAAATTTCTTGCATGCAGTAATAAACCCATAGGATTTCCCATGAGCATTACGCTGTCTTGGAAGGCTGAAATTCCTAAAGAATAGGGATTTAATTCTAGAGTAATTGCGCAAGCAAGGAAGGCTGAGCAGAGGCTAAGAATTGGCTAAGTGTTGGTCGATTTTTTCCAGATCAGTGTGAGACAGTTGGTAGAGTGCAATAGACTCTTGTGAGAAGAGTGCATTGGATTGTTTCATAATTCCTTGGTTGAATATACAATAGGAGATAGAGGGGTTTTGAGCAGCAAGCTTTCCCCAGGAAAAATATTTGTGTTGTGGATTGTTTTCTTCTTTCTTTACTTGGTGTGATTGTGTGATCGTGTTTATTTTCTGCAGTTAATTTTTAGAAGGATTTAGTATCTTTCTTTAGAATATCGCACGATGATATTGAATCCATTGGTATACATATCGTTTGTATAATTTCTACAGTAACCACCCTTCCACATTTAACCACTTTCACTGGCCTGTTGGGGTCAACATGAGCTAATGGCTACTATGACATGACTAAACCTCATAAGTTTAGTTAAGGAAGTGGAATCGACAAGCTAGAACCTTACTAACCTTCGTAAGGAGCTACATGGCACACAGGATCCAAAACACCATTCCCAGTACCTAAAACCTAAGTTGAAATTATTTTTTAGTGACCTAGGCTCCCAATTGCATGGATGAAAAGGCCTCCATGCATTTTACAGCCTCCAACTGCATGCATAATCCTACTAGGTAGCGGTTGTGACATAAACTCTTCAGTTCAAAGGGTGTGGTATCGCATTATAAGCCTAAATTCTAGGTTAACCTTTAGACCATTTCTGAGAAATCAATGACACTTCCCATAATGATAAATGACATCAAGAGAAATCCATTCATACAAAATTTGATCAAATACTTGACCTAAATAGGCATAATAATGACAATCATTTTGTCAAACACATTTAGAACATGTAATCTACATGTCATGAATGCATATTTGAGCATAGGGGTACGATGCTTATCTGAGAATCATCTAGAAGGTCTAATGCCCTCTCATAATATCTGAAATAACATTTGTTAGATCATGCATTCCTTAACCATTCATCATCTAATAAAAAAATTTCAAAAGCCATAACTAGAACCTATTATGAAACCATGCTTATAACCAACATATAAATTGAATAATAATCGTTAAGGAATAACCATAAAATCCACATAATAAAAAGTATAATTACTCATGAAATACCATAAGAAAATAGCTCTTATTAACTGTAGTATTCAAAAATGGAAAAGATAGGAATATAGAAACACAATAAATGGAAACTGCAGCAATGTACACATAAAATAAATACACACAATAGTTGAGACATATTATTATTAGGAGGTGAAAATAGAACTACAACAGTGCTCAAAATATGAAGCACTAAAGCCACAAAAGAAGGCTAAAGTGACCCTGAAGTCCTCCCATAAGAGGCACTACGTAACTATTTGACTGTCAGAGGTAATATTGCATTGTCACAGATGCAAATGTCGAGATTGAACTACCGGATGAAAGTAAAAGTGTATATATGGCAGTTCTGGAGCTTAGATGATGCCGATATTTCAGATTCAGGCTCTATGATGAATACCCAAGATAACCCAGAAAGGATTTCCAGATCTAACAATCTTGGAAAATCACCCTCCTAGAGCTTGCACTATATACTGTTGGGTATGCAGATATATTGCATGAATTGAAGATAATGATGTCTGAAATATGATACAATCAGATCAATGCAAGAAGGGATGATCCCTCCTTCAGATCTCCAAGCTAGAAGCTTGAGATATCTCTCCTCCTTCATCCTCCACTAGATGCAGTTGCTAAATACTCAACAACTGGAATAAAATGTGTTCCCAGGGAGGCTGAAGCTATAGCCTGATGCTAGATGCTGCAATTCATCTCAATAATGATCTAAATAATATTCCCAAAGTGAGGAGATGGTCCCTCATAGGATTTCCAGTTGACATAATGGAAACTTCCTTCCCCCTTCAAATCTACAGGACTCGAATATGCAATCCCTTGGGAAACTGTTGCTGCATGGAGTTGTGAAATGTTGGTCTGGATAACGGATAACAATATGCTACTCCTGGAAGACTAATCTTGAAGCATAAGGTGAAAGGATGAATCCTCCACTAGTTTCTTAGCTAAAATGCCAAGAACTACCTCCTCCTCTCAAACCCTCAAGCAGGAATGCGTAATTCCTGAGAGTGAGTGTGTTGTAGAGAGGGGATGAATGTGGAAACAATGCCTGATTATGTATGGTAGCTCAAAAGAACCTTCCTAGAGTAGGCACTCGAAGTCCCCCGTGGGTAAGGGTGCGATTTCCGCTCGCAAACACACGTGTTCTAAACAACACTGCATACTTAGCTAAACAGTTGAAGCACACGTAGAAATGTCACATGAAAAATCTAGATCTAAAATCAAAATCTAAAGCATGCCTTCTATTTCTTCCTTCATCTTCATTTTATGCTTTTTGAGCCTCCATAGCCCTAGCCCACCCCATAAATACACTGCACATGTGGCCACTAGCCTCCATGAAGATTGTGTTGTCTCTCCATCTTCTCCACAATCTCTGCATTTAATTCCCATTCTCTCCATCATGTGTGCATTAGATGCACCCCTTCCTCCACTATTTCATCATTAGTGCTCTATGATATTACTTTTATTGCACCATGATCTCATTTGACTTCCTCCATTATCTCCAAGACCTTCTCATTAATGATCCATGATCTCCACTCTTCCTTCATTAAGTAGCTTCTCCACAACTCCATAATGTAGATCTACTATCTAACTATCTACATACACACATAAAAAAGTGGATTTTATTCATATATGGGGTTTATGGGTCCCTCCACCCTCTTATTTACTTAATTAATTAAGAAAAGTAAGAACTCTAATATTCGAATTAACTGATGGAAAATTGGGAATATTACAGTCCTCCCCACCAAAATGTTGCTTGTCCTCAACTAGCAACTGAAAAAGTGGATGCTACAACAATCCATCTCCCTCCAAATGGAATCCTCATATGGAAGGTCTCCCCATTTGCTACAATGTGTAATGCATGCCCAGCTCCAAATCTGCCTCTCTATAATGTCTAGAATGGCCCCCAACTGAAAATTTAGATGCCTATCCTTATCAATGAGTCTCCAAGTGGCAGCCATATGATGTCAAAAATCCTCCTCTATGCATGAGATACATAAATTGAAGTGATATCTCCCCAAAGTGGAAGGTCCCAACTCATAAAATATCTTTCCATCCCATGCTACATGAAGTAGATTGTATCTCTCCATGTTTACATCCTTGGCCCTGTTGGCCTTGTTGGCTCCAAGAATCATATCAACACTGTGCAACATAAGACGTAGAGATATATGGATGAACATGTAAAATTTCAAACCATACTCTCACAATAGTAACCACCGCAACAAAGCCTCCTGGTTCCATGCCAAATCATCATCAAACCAAGCATGAGAGCCATACTCTCTTAAGAGAAGCCACCGCAGCAATGCCTCTTTCTGCCATACCATACCATAATCAAACCAAGTATGAGAGCTATATTCTCTCAAGAGAAGCCACCGCAACAATGACTCTTACTGCGACATCACATCATCATCATACCAAGTATAATGACCATAATATCTCAACAGAATCTAATGTAATAAGGCTTCCTGTTGCCAACCTCCATCATCATCATGCAATGCATGGGGAAAATTCAACCCATAATCTCCCAAGAGGAACCAGAGCAACAAATATTCTTGCCACCATCTCACATCATCATGATGCAAGTCATAGAGCAACAACATACTGATTGAGATGTAGAATGTAACATCAACCCAATAAAAATAAGCTTCGCTCTGACACATCATGTGAGTGCCATACAATGTACCAAACAATACTGCACCCATTGACATAGGATATGTCATGTGATGGCCAAATTCTCTCAACAATAACCAGTGCAGCCATGTCTCCTTCTATTACATCACACCAGTTATATGCAAGGCATGGATCATACATATGTGAAATGTTGGGTAGTAACCATACTCACCTAAAAGCAACCAGTGCAGCCATGCTTCTTGTTGCCCTATGTTATAGATCTGCAAGTGGGTTGTCAACCCCTTTCTCATCATCCTCATCCTTCCATCCCATTGTGGATGATGAATCATGTCATGCTCCAACTTGGTATCCTCCTCCATATGATAAGCTTTGCACTCCATGGGATGTTGAAGTGCACCCTCTTTGTGGGCTCTCCATGACATCCTCTCATCAATGGCCCAATGTAACCCATAATATTCCATAAATGATGTAGGTAGAAATCCCTCTTTGAGCCGTGATATGCTCATTAAGAAAACTCCATCTTGATAATGGAAAATTCTTTCCATCATAAGATGTCTACCATCTATCATTTGTCCCTCTAGTGCTTCATGGGTCAAGTTTTCCTCGGAATGTTCCAATAATAATGGGGCCCTCATCTCATCATTGCTGCTCAGTGACAATGTTGTTGATCTACATGGTGATGAATCTGTTGTCTCATGGCCATACACAATGCTGAAATCATAGCCCAACATTGTACTAGTTAGTACTAGGCTCATCCCATCCTCCAAAATTCCACACTTCAACACAAAGTGTTGTGTGTAGCTCAATACTGAACAACTGGGATGGCTATATATCTCCTCCTTGATCAAGTCAAGGGTCCTCTGCTTAGTGATAAAGTTTTGCGCCAAATCAACAATGTGATCTAATCCTTGCTTATGCAATGGATCTAATGGCATGATCTCACAAATATCAATATGAGGTACTAGAATAATATGAGATGGAAATGTTTGCAAACCTTGGATAAGGTGAAACTCGGGAACATCTTGCGCAACTACAAGAGTTCCTCCAATCAATGCAATGGCCTCTCCAATTGAAAGTAATGGTGATGGATGCTCCTCTTCTAATGTACCACCACTGGTATATTCCTCCTCTTCCTCATGCATCTCCTAAATCATGCATGGGAATCCCAATGTCAAGATTTCAAGACCATATTGCAAATATGCAAGTGTGCCTCCTCCTGATACAAGTACCTCTGCAGCTGGTGGTGGTGGTAGTTACTCCCTTCTTTGAGTGATAATGATGACATATTCCTTTTGTTACGCATGCTCTATATCTTGAATGACGGGAAGTGTCTCAATGGAAAGTGTCTCCGATTTTATTCTACCAAACTTCTTCTTCAATATTTGAGTGAAATATGCATAAGCAGTCACTCCTACATGTTTTAGATAATTGAACCACCAATCCTTTGCTTCACCCTCAAGGTGCAACAATGCAATATCAACAACCTCTCTTTTTGCTACTAGGTATAGCTGAAAGAATGCATCTAAATATTTCCTCAAAGCCCTTACTGTGCTTGTGGATGATACATCAAATGTAAGCAATAAGAATCTATGTCTCTTTCCTCTATTGCTGCTATGGGATCTCCTTTCTTCTTTGAGTTGTAAAAACTTTTGGAGAGTTAGATTATCCTTGAGTGCTCTAGACTGTGATTTGTACTCAAATAGATATTTACTTAAGAGTATCATACCCCAAGTCTCCTCCATATTCATACCATTCACCTTCCTTCTCAAAGAAAATGGATCTAGTAGAATGTTGTGGAGGTATTTTCCTTGTCGGTTGTTGATGTCACTGATAGGAAGTGCTTGGGCCTTCCTCATTCTGAAATATTCTTGAGGTCACTTTTTTCCTTTCTTTTCTAATTTCTTTTACCTTCTTGGAGAGATCCTTCATAGATCTGAAGGGAATTGTGGCAAAACTTAATCGCTCTGCCATTATAGATCTCTACTTTCTGCTTCTTCTTATGATGTCATAAGATGTATTTCCCACAAGCTGAGGAAATTAGATCATGCTCTGATTCCATTGTCGTATTCCAAAATGGAAAAGACAGGAATATAGAAACACAATAAATGGAAACTACAAAAATGTACACATAAAATAAACAGACCATAAAAATACACATAATAGTTGAGCCATGTTATTATTAGGAGGTTACAATAAAAGTACAACAATGCTTAAAATATGAAGCGCTCAAGCCATAGAAGAAGGTTAAAGTGACTCTGAAGTCCTCCCACAAGAGGCACTATGTATCTGTTGGACTGCTGGAGGTAATACTGCGATGTCCTTGTTGTAAATGTCGGGACTAAAACTACCGATTGAAAATAAAAGTGTAGATTTGGCAGTTCCGAAGCTTAGATAATGCTAGGATTTCAGATCTAGGCTCTATGATGAATACCCAAGATAACCCAGAAAGGATTTCTAGTTCTAATAATATTGGAAAATCACCCTCCTAGGGCTTGCACTATAAACTATCGAGTATGCAGATCTGCTACATGAACTTTAGATAATGATGGCTGAAATATGATACAATCATCTCAATGCAACAAGGTTTGATCCCTCCTTCATATCTCTAAGCTAGAAGCTTGAGATCTCTCTCCTCCTTCCTCCTCCACTAGATGCAGTTGTTGAATACTCAACAAATGGAATAAACTTCACTGCTAGGGAGGGAGAAGCTATAGGCTGATTCTAGATTCTACAATTCAGATAATTAATGATGGAAATAATATTCCCAGAGTGAGGAGATGGTCCCTCATAGGATTTCCATCTGAAATATTAGAAACTTCCTTCCTCCTTCAGATCTACGGGACTGGACTGCGCAAACCCTTGGGGAAATGTTGTTGCATGGAGGTGTGAAATGTTGGCCTAAATGCCGGATAATAATATGTTGCTCCTATAATACTGATCTTGAAGCACAAGGTGAAAGGATGAATCCTCCACCGGTTTCTTAGCTGAAATTCCAAGAACTATCTACTCCTCTCAAACCCTCAAGCAGGAATGCGTAAATCCTGACACTGAATGTGTTGTAGAGAGGGGTTGAATGTAGCACCAATGACTGATGCTATATGGCAGCTTAAAAGAACCTTCCTAGAGTAGGCACTTGAAGTCCCCCATGGGTAAGGGTGGGATTTCCGCTCGGAAACACCCGTGTGCTAAACAACACTGCAGACTTAGCTAAATAGTTGAAGTGTGCATAGAAATGTCACATGAAAAATCCACATCTAAAATAAAAATATAAATCCTGCCTTATATTGTTGCCTTAATCTTCCTTTTACACTTTGTGAGCCTTCCATAGCCCTGGCCCACCTCATAACTGTGTTGCACATGTGGCCACTAGCCTCCATTAAGACTTCACTCTCTCTCCATGTTCTCCACCATATCTACATTTAATTCCCAGTCTCTCCAACATGTGTGCATTAGATGCACCCCTTCCTCCACTATTTCATCATTAATGCTCTATGATCTTACTTTTATTGCACCATAATCTCATTTGACTTCCTCCATGATCTCCACGATATTCTCATTAATGAGCCATGATCTCCACTCTTATTTCATTAAGAAGCTACTCCACTAGTCCATAATGTAGATCTACTTTCTAAATATCCATATACACACATCAAAAAGTTTATTTTATTCATGTATGGTGTTTATGGGTCCGTCCACCCTCTTATTTACTTAATTAATTAAGAAAATTAAGAACTCTAATATTCCAATTAATTGATGGAAAATTGGGAATATTACAGTCCTCCCCACCATAATGTTGCTTGTCCTCAAGCAACTACAAAAGTGAATGCTACAACAATCAATCTCCATCCAAATGGCATCCTCATATGGAAGTTCTCCCCATCTGCTACAATGTGTAATGAATGCCCAGCTCCAAAGCTGCCTCTCTAGAATGTGTAGAATGGCCTCCAACTAGAAAGTTAGATGCCTGTCCTCATCAATGAGTCTCCAAGTGGCAACCATATGTTGTCCCAAATCCTCCTCTATGCATGAGATAAATAAAGTGAAGTGGTATCTCCCCAAAGTGAAAGGTCCCAACTCATAAACTATCTCTCCATCCCATGCTACATGAATTAGATTGTATCTCTCCATGCTTCCATCGTTGGCCCTGTTGGCCTTGTTGGCTCCAAGCTTCATATCAACACTGTGCAAAATAAGAAGTAGAGACATATGGATGAACATGTAAAATGTCAAACCATACTCTCCTAGTAGTAACCACTGCAACAAAGCCTCCTGGTGCCATGCCAAATCATCATAAAACCAAGTATGAGAGCCATACTCTCTCAAGAGAAGCCACCACAACAATGCATCTTGTTGTCATACCATACCATCATCAAACCAAGTATGAGAGGCATATTCACTCAAGAGAAGCCATCACAACAATTACTCTTGTTTCCACATCAGATCATCATCATACCAAGTATAATGACCATACTCTATCAACAGAAGCCAACGCAGTAAGGCCTCCTTTTGCCAATCTCCATTATCGTCATGCAATGTATGGGGAAAATTAAACCCATACTCTCCCAAGAGTAACTAGAGCAACAAGGATTCTTGCTGCCATCTCACATCATCATGATGAAATTCATAGAGCAACAACATATTGATTGACATGTAGAATGTCACATCAGCCCAATATAAATAAGCTCCCTTTTGCCACATCATGTGAGTGCCATACAATGTCCCTAACAATACTCGACCCATTGACATAGGATATGTCATGAGATAGAAAAAATCTCTCAATAATAACAAGCGTAGCCATTCCTCTTGTTGCTACATCACACCAGTGCTATGCAAGGCATGAATCATAAATATGTGAAATTTTGGGTAGTAAACATACTCACCCAAAAGAAACCAATGCAACCATGCTTCTTGTTTCCCTATATCATAGATCTGAAAGTGGGTTTTCAACCCCTTGCTCATCATCCTCATCAGGGAAAATTTTAGGGGCTAATATTCACAGGTGGGCTAATTTTCCATAATTTTTCCAAAAAGAAGATTCAACAATTCCCATTTTTCTTCTAAAATGACTAGCCCAAATTTTATAGTACACCATTATATTACATTTAAAATTTCCAAAATATTATATTGAGTAATATAAAATCATTGAGAATCTAAATATTTCTATAAAAAAAAAAAAAAAAAATTGCAATTTACATATTAGGGACTAGTAAGATTCGCCAAGGTTTCTAAACTTTAAGATTAACTTCCATCCTTCAAAATTTTCCCTGGTCCTCATCCATCCATCCCACTGTGGATGATGAATCTTGTCATTCTCCAACTTGGTATCCACCCATGGTAGGATACCATCCTCCTCCATCTGATAATATTTGCACTCCATGAGATGTTGAAGTGCACCTTCTTTGAGGTCTCTCCATGAGATCCTCTCATTAATGCCCCAACAGAACCCATAAGGTTCCATACATGCTATATGTAGAAATCCATCTTTGAGTTGTGAGATGCTCATGAAGAAAACTCCATCTTGATAATGGAAAAGTATTTCCATCATAAGATGTCTACCATCTATCATTTGTCCCTCCAGTGCTTCACGAGTGAAGTTTTCATCCGAACGATCCAAGAATAATGGGGCACTCATCTCATCATTGTTTCTCAGTGACAATGTTGTTGATATACATGGTGATGCATCTGTTGTCTCATGGCCATACACAATTTTGAACTCATAGTCCATCATTGTATTGGTTAGGACTCGGCTCATCCCATTCTCTGAAATTCCACACTTCAACACAAAGTGTTGTGTGTAGCTCAATTATGACCAACTAGGATGGCTATGCTTCTCATCCTTGATCAAGTCAAGGGTCCTCTATGTAGTGATAGCTTGCTCCTCCAAATAAATTTTTTTCTCTAATCCTTGGTTCTGCAATGGATTTGATGGCATGATATCACAAATCTCAATATGAGGTACTGAAATAATATGAGATGGAAATGTTTGCAAACGTTGGATAAGATGAAACTCGGGAACATATTGCATAGCTACAAGACTTCCTCCACCCAATTAAATTTCCTCTCCAACTGCTGGTAATGGTGATGGCTACTCCTCCTTTAATGTACCAGCCCTAGTATCTTCCTCCTCCTCCTCATGCATATCCTGAATCATGCATGTGACTTCCAATGTCAAGAGTTCAAGACCATCTTGCAAAGATTCAAGTGCTCCTGCTCCTGACACAAGTACTTCTGTAGCTAATGGTGGTGGTAGTTTCTCCCTTCCCAGAGTGATAATAATGACATCTTCCTTTGGTTCCTCATATGCTATCTCCTCAATGATGGGAAGTGTCTCAATGGAAATCATCTTCAATTTTATTCTACCAAACTTCTTCTTCAATCTTTTAGTCAAATCGGCATAAGCAGTCACTCTTGCATGTTTCAGATGACTCAATGACCAATCCTTTTCTTTACCCTCAAGGTGCAGCACTGTAATCTCAACAACCTCTCTTTCTGCTTCTGGGTATAGTGGAAAGAATGCATCTAACTCTTTCCTCCACACCCTTACTGTGCTTGTGGATGATCCATCAAATGTAGGCAAGAAGAATCTATGCCTCTTTCTTCTATTGTCACTACAAAATCTCCTTTCTTCTTTGGGTTGTAAAAAATGTTGGAGATTAAAATTCTCCTTGAGTGCTCTAGAATTTTATTTGTACTCAGACAGATATTTACTTAGAGTCTCATAACCAAAGTCTCTTCCATATTCATACCATTCACCTTCCTTCTCAAAGAAAGTGGATCTAGTAGAATGTTGTGGAACTCTTTGCCTTGCCGGTTGTTGGTGCTGCTGATAGGAAGTGTTTGGACCTTCCTCATTATAAAATATTCTTGAGGTCCCTTTTTTCCTTTCTCTTCTTATTTCTTTGACCTCCTTGGAGAGAGCCTGCATAAATATGAAGAGAAGTGTGGCAAAACTTAATCCCTCCACCATTATAGATCTCTAGTTTTTTCTTCTTCTTCTGATGTCATAAGATGTATATCCCACAAGCTGAGCCAAATATCATGCTCTGATTCCAATGCAGTATTCCAAAATGGAAAAGACAGGAATATAGAAACACAATAGATGGAAACTACAACAATGTACACATAAACTAAATACACCATAAAAATACACAGAATAGCTGAGCCATATTATTATTAGGAGGTGAAAATAGAAGTACAATGGAGCTCAAAATATGAAGCACTCAAGCCACAGAAGAAGGCTAAAGTGACTCTAAAGTCCTCCCACAAGAGGCATTGCATAACTGTTGGACTCCTGGATGTAATACTGCATTGTCCCTGCTGCAAATGTGGGGACTACAACTGTCGGTTGAAAATAAAAGTGTAGATATGGCAGTTCTAGAGCTCAAATGATGCCAGGATTTCAGATCCAGGCACTATGTTTAATACCCAAGATAACCCAGAAAGGATTTCCAGATCTAAAAATCTTGGAAAATCACCCTCCTATGGCTTGCACTATACACTATTGGGTATACAGATCTGTTGCATGAAATTAAGATAATTATGGCAACAATATGTTACAATCAGCTCAATGTAAGAAGGGTTCATGCCCCCTTCAAATCTCCAAGCTAGAAGCTTAATATCTCTCTCCTCCCTCCTCCACTAGATGTAGCTACTAAATACTCAACAACTGGAATAAAATACATTGTCAAGGAGGCTACAGCTATATCCTGATGATAGATTATGCAATTCAGCTCAATAATGATGGAAATCATATGCCCAAAGTGGGGATATGGTCTCTCACAGGATTTCTAGCTGAAATACTTGAGACTTCCTTCCTCCTTCAGATCTATGGGATTGGGCTGCGCAACCCCTTAGGGAAATACTACTGCATGGAGGTGTGAAATTTTGGCCTGAATGGAGGATAGCAATATGTTGCTCTTGGAAGAATGATCTTGAAGCACAAGGTGAAAGGATGAATCCTCCACCAGTTTCTTATCTAAAATTTCAAGAACTACCTCCTCCTCTCAAACCCTCAAGAGGGAATGCGTAATTCCTTAGACTGAATGTGTTGTAGAGAGGGGTTGAATGTGGCACCAATGCATGATGATGTATGGAAACTTAAAAGAACCTTCCCATAGTAGTAACTCGAATTCCCCCATGGGTAAGGGTGGGATTTCTTCTTGGAAACACCCGTGTTATAAACAACCCTACAGACTAAAGCGTGCATAGAAATGTCACATGACAAATGCAGATCTAAAATAAAAATATAAAGCATGCCTTCTATTTCTACCTTCGTCTTCCTTTTATGCTTTGTGAGCCTTCCATAGCCCTGGCCCACCTCATAACTGTGTTGCACATGTGGCCACTAGCCTCCATGAAGACTACGTTGTCTCTCCATGTTCTCCACCATCTCTGCATTTCATTTCCACTCTCTCCATCATGTGTGCATTAGATGCACCCCTTCCTCCACTATTTCATCATTAGTTCTCTATGATCTTACTTTTATTACACCATGATCTCATTTGACTTCCTCCATGATCTCCGTGGCCTTCTCATTAATGATCCATGATCTCCACTCTTCCTTCATTAAGAAGATACTCCACTACTCCATAATGTAGGTCTATTATCTAAATATCCACATACACACATCAAAAAATGAATTTTATTCATATATGGGGTTTATGGGTCCCTCCACCCTCTTATTTACTTAATTAATTAAGAAAAGTAAGAACTCTAATATTCCAATTAACTGATGGAAAATTGGGAATATTACATTAACATATGCAAAATTCGACCAAGTCAGGACTTCCATGTACCATCCGGCCATAGATTAGGCTAAACCAAATATTTCTTTCATCCAATGACCCTTGTTGTGGTGGATTTGACACATGGGTGTATGAAATCACACAAGCTTAGAGAGTGTGGTCTACTCTCTAAACTATTAGTAACAGGAAGTATGTGGGGGGAGCTCAAAAGCATATAAATTAAATGAAATAATATGTTGAAATATGCTTTGGTTAAAAAAATAAAACTAAAAACACAAAATAATCTATATAAGGAGTTCCAAACAGTAATAATTCAAATGATGGCTTGATGGCCTCTTCTTATTGAATGCTTGGAATAAAATAAAATCTTACCCACTTGCCAAAGGGCTCCTAGGAAATGGCTCTAGGTCTCGATGCAAGGATGTTTGTCTTTCAAGTTCTACCTTCTGACGCAGTATAACTCTCTCTCTCTGCTATGGTAGACTAAGATGTTGGGTGGCCAACTATCGAGTTCTCTTTAGCTCCAGTTCCTTGGGTCACACACAATGTTGGTGTTGCTTGGGAAACTTTGGCTAGAATAACCTTGTGATCATTTGTTCATCTCTTGGTGGGTTTATATAGGTGAGCTTCAAATCCTCCTTCCCTCCCTTGGTACATGATGGATGGTGACCCAAGGGAGAGGTGTGATATCATTGTGTGCTCAAATATTCTTTTGTGTGCTCACATAATGTCTAAGGAGGTGCTAGTGGTTTTCCTTAGGTAGATTTCACATAAGGAGTAAATTTTCTTTGCTTGTAGTGGTCCCGGAAAGTGACTTTTTTCCATTTCCAAGAATGCGTGCTTTTTTGGCAAAAGGGCATGCAGAAGGTGCTCTTCTCGAAGGAAAAAGCACACATTTGAGCATTTATGACTAGTTCAAATTTGATTTTCTCAAAACCTTAGAGATTTTAAATACTTCTTGATTCCATAATGTATTCCTGTCCTGTAAATCCTTCGGCTCAACATTAATTGATGTCGTCTTCTACTGTACGATTTTCTAGTGTTAATAGTTTCCCCCTAATGTGTGAGGTCTAGGAAGAACTGTATAGCCGAAATACATTATAGTTTCTTTTCTGTATCGTACGTAGAGAGAGATAGAGAGACGCCTGCATGTATTTTGGGAATAGACAACACCTTGCACCATTTCTGAGATAACCATAGCCTAAGGGACCCCCTACAAGCAGACAAAATATACAACATATTTGCAAAATTTCAATGAGGCAAGGATGTCCCATGCTCGTGATGCTATGGCTAGTTAAACAAAATTGACAGATACATGTGCTGTCTATGTTAGTACTATGGTAGTGATGCTGGTGGTTGCTGACGACAACTGTTGACGCCCTCAGGGGCATTTTTTCTTTGACGATAGGTGGAATGTGGTACCCATATGCATAATCCTAGTATGGCATATCACTGTTCCATGTACGCATAGGTACTGGCTGGGACCTTCCCGTGTAAGCATTGTTGTCAGAGATGCTTATAAAGGCACGAGTCTTCGATGGATCTTGATCAAAGTGAAATTGTTGTAAGGTATGATACCATCGTTACATGAAATTTTTTGCTGTAGTCGAATGTCAAGAGGATCGATGACATCTATGGACAATGATGTCTCCCATAGTGCCACCCGGGGATAACCCATTGCATGGGGAGGGGTCATCCAAGGTACCGCTTCCTTTTTGAAAAAGAGGTGTTGATGTCGACAAAAAGGGAGCCTTAACCAAACCATAATGGGTTTAACATAGGCATGTTGGTGAGCGGTAGCTGAAAACAAATGATAGGGATTAAGTGGCCCGAGGTTGAAGTATACTTGAGCAGCTTGGCGGCAATCATAGGTATTTCTGAAGGGAAAATTCCCTAGAGTCGGTAGGAATTCCAGGGTGGGTATGAACCGACTATGATTGTCGTAATGGTGCGTGAATGGGGGAGATGAAATACTTCAACCAAGGGAGATGGGGGACTACTGCCATGGGGGGAAAGGTGAAATATGATGGTGAAGTGGCGAAGGGCATCATTTGCGGTCTTTGTACACTTACCAAAAGAATAAAATAATGGGGTTTGGTTTGTACAAAATAGAGAGAAGGGTACCCCACAACATGAAACAGGGTTGCTCACTGATGGTGTGAGGATGATGTTTTGCTGGGAATAGGGGTCCCATTGGTTGGTATCATGTGTGGGGTTGATGAAGTAGAAGATGTCGCAGATGGGAGTATGCTGATGGAGGCATGGTGGGCCAAATGCAGTGCACGAAGGTGTGCTTTCATTCTACTTGTACAACCCAATCGTCTGGGAAGGGGGTTGAATTTAAATGGTGAACTTAACCTTATGCATGATGTATGGATGGGCATGAGGTGCTTCCCGAACTAAAATGGTATGGCCATGGCGTCACTTGTGGGGTGATGTATGGTCTAATTTGGATGACGATCGCCATGGAGGGGAGGCTCTACCGACCATCGCGGACGTTTATCATATGCAGGGTGAGGTGATGATAAACGTGGTCGGGTATGAGGACCCTATGGTTTATTTCTAATGGATAAATTATGTTAGGATATGCAAATTTTTCTAGGACTCTATCATGTTGAGGGTAGAATGATACCTCCTCCTGACCTTTCAGTGGGTGGTGCTGTGAATGGTTTGCTAGTTTTTTTTGCAAAAAACAACTACCTCAAGTGAAAGCATCTTCTTTTCATCCAATATTATTAGAAAAAATGAATTTTGGAAAGGAAGATGGAAGGGTGCATACCTACCGGCACTTGAAAAATTATTTCTTCGGAAATCAAATGTGGGGCATCACTTTCGCTCGTCATGGTATACTAATGATGGTGCAACTTATGGTTTGTAGAACAGACCTTCTGATCTCCTGTTATGGACATCCAAAGTTCTAGAAAAGGGTGATAAATATGGGGTTATGGCCCTAATCCTATTCATTTGTACTTGCTGAGTTTTGGGAGATCAGAGGTGATAGCAGAGCCTTTCTTGTCGTTGCGATTAGCCTGTGTACCGGTGATTAGCAATATTATGCCGAGGTAACTTCCATGATGTCCTGCGTTTCAATTTTTTCAGTTTGGTGATGCTGGGGGCCATAAAAATGAGGTTTGTACGACCTCAAAGGGACTTTTTTCCTTAGATTGCGCAAGTGATCTAGGAAAAGAGGCACCCCCTTTGCGCCCATTTTTGAGGTACAGCCACGCGAAGGCACACTGTTCCTTCCTTTTTGTGTGCAAGGGCGCGCCTGTGAACGAAACAGGCGCGCAAGGGTAGTGCTTTTGATAAAACTTGGGTTTTTTTCTATCCCTTATGATGTTTCTCCTCTGTACTGATGGGTGCCTGTTGCTCGGCAAGTTGGTGTGGAGAGAACGAGATTGGCCCAAGATCCAGACCGCTCTGGCTGCTGATGGTGGGGCACATCGTCAGTTTGCCACATGGGGCCTCCTAAAATTTGTTGAAAACAAGTTTCTTCAGTCACAGGACTGATTGTTACGCTATATCATAAAGCATTGGCGTAGGAGGTGCAACATGTTTGTCCTGAGGGAGACGAACTTGATTATCCATTGAGAGACAGATATTTACTTTGTGACTGGGTTACTACCTCAGGGTGAGTCGCTGAGGTATCCACTTCCTACTGGACGAGTGAACCTGGACAGGTTCCGGAGGAGGCGTTGCAGTGGTGCGCCTCTTACTGAGGGGTGCATCAATATCGCCTCAGTGACAGATGTAGCCGAGTGGTGTGCTCTAACCATTATTGTGGGACTAGTGGGGTCGTTTGCGCCTCATCGGGCATCGGGCCCACAGGTGGGGGTTTTACGCCATTTGAGGAACAGGCGTTTTTTCAATTTTTCCCACTTCTATTTTGAAGGTATGGTGTTGCAGCTGAACAAGGTCGAACGTGGATCTAAATCCTTTGCGTACGCTAGCATTTTGTGTAGCATTATGTATGAGAGTGTCGTGCTGCTGAGGCCCATGGTGGCTGTGCCTATTGGGGGGCCAAGGGAGCCGCGCATGAGGAGGTGGGCTCCTGTGATGCCACACAGTAGTGGTGGCATGGTGGGTCGTCATTGCAATGACACGACTGAGGCCTAGTTCTAGGCCAATCTGCAGATGTTTTTTCCATATCCTTACGTGGGGATGGACTTTCAGGGTGATCTAGATATTGGTCTCCCTTTCAGTTATGTTTGGGGTCTTGCAAGTACGTGCTATATTTCTACATTTGTTTGAGTTTTTAGTGTACTTGAGTGTTTTTTATTGACACTGACATTATTTTGGTTACTCATGCAGATGTTGGTGAGGTGGGACGCCCAGTGGCCCGACTGGTGGGTCACGATCCTCTACCACCACCATTGGGTAGTCGGGGAGGAGGTGTCATAGGTGGACCAGGTGGGGGTGTTAGTGGACCTGGCGGGGATGGTGCTGGACCTTCTAGTGAGGGTAGCAGCTTGACTGTAGCTAAGGTAGCAGCCAAGAGAGCTCGTGCAGATGCGACGCGCATCACAGTACTTACAACTTAGGTGGAGGCTATAGAAGATTTCGGGGGTCGAGTGGACCGTTTGACCCACAGGATGCCTGCCTGAGGTTTCATGGATGATTTCGAGGAGGCACGGCTAGAGACAGTGATGGCCCGCAAGAGGGACTACCAGCCTACTCTACGACGGGTAGCCATTGCGGTGGCGACAGCAGCTCTGGTGGTGGCACAAGGAGCAGTGGTGGGCCCAGGTGCTCCTCTTGAGGGGGCACCCCCCTAGAGTAGATTTGTACACAGGAAAAGCACCCGTTATGAGGATGCTTCCATTATTTTTGACAACGAGAGATATTTTTTGTGGCTCTTCATGGTGCAGTGTCTATTTCAGTTTATGCATTTTGTGTTATGCTGATGGATATACATGTTTTTGTATTTTTATGTATGATGGTTAATTCGCGATGCATTCCAGTCTAGGATATTGTTAGCTATGAGATTAGCTATTTGGTTTTGATTCCTTGATACATGTGCGAATGTAATATAATCAAATTGTCTACTTAATCTTCTGGAATGAAAATATTTTCTAAATAAGTTTGCGTCTCTGGTTTCAAATGTTTGGTTTAACTACGATACCACTAATTGGGAATCTAGGTAGACATGCATCTAGTGGATGCCCTGATGGAAGGCCTCACACATAATTCCTATAACAACGTCATATTCTTCCTGATTGTTGGTTGTTGATCCGATGCACACGTAATTTGAACACAATGGTGATCGGTCAGGTTAGTAGATGACCCAAGTTGCTACAGCTAAGTTTTGAAACCATCGCGATGCTCCATCAGCAAATCCAAAATAGGGTTCAAGTTGGTGATCCATGGTGATATTTTGAGCGCGTTTAGGTTTTTTGGGTCAAAAATATTTTGGTATTGTAATTTTTGTGTACTCTAACTCTAGGGGATAAGGGCTACAGGGGTCCTTATGGGTAGAACTTCTTGAGGTAAAGGCTGTTAAGGGGGTTAGTGAGGTAGGTCCCGTTCGGTTCCATCAAGATGTATGCCCCCTGACAGAGGTAATGTTTGATGATATAGGGCCCTTTCGAGAGGGTTTCAAACTTTCCTTGCCCTAAGGCTTCTTTTGCGACATCATAGAGAAGGACTAGCTCTCCTTCGATAAATGAGCGAGGGGTGATGTGGCGGTCGAATGATGCTTTTACCCTTTTCTTATGGGCCTCATTGTGTTGCAGCAATTATCGTCTGCTTTCGTCAAGTAGCTCTAGTTGTCCTAGGCATTGTTCTAGAGGCTGGGTGTCATCAAGGGGTTCGATGACGGTATGCAAGCTTGGGATTTCACGGAAATCTATGCAAAGGCGTAAGGAGCCTTGGTCTTTTGTGACAGGAATAAACTGAAATTCCTGTGACGGGGAGGTCGTTGAAATCCTATTTTTGGCATGTGATGACACAAGTCGTATGTGATGAATTGTGTTGATGGCATGCGACGGGGGAAGGATATCTAAAATGGAGTCCTGCATGAGTCGATGGTTGGCTTTCCCAACAGGATAGTCAATTCCCAGTAGGTGATTTTTTTTTTTATCACAGAGGTTGTTGAATGCTTGTAGCAGCGGGCATCCCTCTGGTGCATGATTATGACTGGTGTAAATGGTGCAAGGTATCATAGTGCTGATAGAGTAGATAGTGTCAGAATCTGCACTACTCGATGTTCCAGATGTGGACGCTTGGAAAGGGTTGGTTGCAGACCAGGTTGTCTTCTGTTTCCATTTTTGTGTCGTAGGTTGAAACTTTCCTCCCTTTCTGGTGGGTGGTTGACTTAATGCCGCTCTAGCTGCTCTCAGCTTGGGGAGATGCATGCACTTAAATGTACGATGAAAGTGTGAGCAAAATTCGGCAGTAAGTGTGTGTGATATTCTCTTGATTAGAGAGAATTTTTTGAGGGAGAGGCGAGATTATGCGGAGACTATTTACAAGGGGTTTGAGTTCTCTACATTGGTTGATCCGGTGATCGTTTAGATCACATAGACTACATGTTATCCTAGGCTTGGTCGGGGTTCTACGTGCTTGGTGTGTGGTATTATCAGGCTTGACACACAATTTTGGTGGTGGGGACGTTGAGCCGGTGACATATCTTTTATGCCATTATTGGAGATCGCTCATCCTCTTTTCTACGGCATTAATCATGTCGATAGTGGGACAGATCCATGAGACATAAGTACAATGTTGGTCATAATGATCACCCTGACATATCAGGCAAAATGTCTGTGATATGGGGTCCCATTGTGCGTGGTCTGGGGACGGGTGGGGTACCATCGTCATAATGCTACCAAGTCAGGGCAGTGGACTACTATATGGTCCGTCTGCTTGCATAATGTGCATGCGGGTGGGTTTCGTGAAGTGCCTATAGGGTTAACTATGGGTTCCCTACTAGGCTATTCTTCAGCTGACAAGAACATGATAGACCCGCTCATCTCCTTTGCTTGGGTCATGGAGCTACCGATGGATTCGGCATCGATATCGTCTTCTTGGGAAAGACGAACTATGGCTGAGCGAAGGCTAGGAAGGGCTAGTCGAAAGTGAGGTATGTAGTGACAATCCTCCAATAAGTGATTGTCGGCACATAACGGGAATGTGAACTGGGTTTCCCGTAGCCCCGCATAGTAAACTCTTTCAATTGGATACCATCTATGGATGAGTTCCAATGTGGCACACTCTTTGAGGTAGTGGCCACATTCATCGCATAGCATGCAACGTATAATGGACATTACTGGGGGGCGCTCTATGTATCGGTGCTCTTCTTGTAAGTAGAAGATGGTATGCGACTCGTCATTGATAGACTAGGTGGAGGGATCTTCTTGATAGGATCGCTCGATCACATGTAAGGCATCCCTATACTGTGGTATTTCTAGAAAATGGTGAGTATAATTCCCATAGGTGCCACAGAGGGCGCATGCGTGATTGCTACATAGCGGTTTTCCTGTACTTTTGGTGGCAAATTCCTTTTTATGGGAATGTCATTTTGAGGTGCCTGCCTCGCAGCCGAGGAGTAGGGTGTCCTATGACATCACATATAGCGTAGGCTGATGAATCCCTCTGCATGGTGGGGGTCACCACTTTCTTTCCTTTCTTGGTGATTTTCTTTATCGTGGTCGCCAGTTTTGCAGTGGGAATTTCCCTTGCGGGGGCGGTTTTGACTGCTACTTGGGTAGGTTGGGGCTCCTCGAGACCGGGGGGCTTTAACTCAAATGCAGTAATGTTGGTAGCTAGAATTCCTGGAGGGGGAACAAGATACCACACTGGGAATGCCAATGATATATTGGGTAATACCAGTGTTGCCAAGACCTCCTGGGAGGTGAAGCCAGGAGGTGGGTAGAGGAAAGGAGTTTGGGAGGCGGCATAGACTAGGGAGGCTGCATTAGCTGATGCCTTAGTGTAGTTACTGCTTGAGTCTGTGTCTTGACTAACCTCGATGCTCAATGTGGACATCATGCATACTAGGGCCCCTATGGCATCGGGCGATACCTCTAGGATAATAGGTGGATCTCCTAGGAATGACCCTAGGATAGAAGACGGTTTGAATTGGCCAGGGACATATTCTTGATACCATAAAAGACCATCTGTGGTTGTATCTACATAGCGTAGAACCAAATTTGTGTTGGTCGAGGGATGCTTTTCCGTGTGCGTCAGCTGGTCTACTGTGATGATTCGATCCTCATGGGGGAACATCATAATGCGGAAAACGGAGGATGCTATGGCAGACATGGCATACATGTAACTCCACCCAAGGAGTATATTGTAATCCAAGTGAGCGTCCAACACTTTGATATCTATGCTGACCATTTTTCTGGCTAAGAAGGCCGATACATTTTGGAAGAGACTGATGGGGGTCGAGGGACAACCATCGTATGCTCTCAGTGTGATGACAGAAGGTTTGAGTTTGGGGGCTCCTAACTTCTGCCATACATTTTTCGACATGATGCATGTGGATGCACCCTCGTCAATGACACATTGGTGAATGGTGATATTCTGTACCGATACTGGTATCTAGAAGGCGACCATGGAGGGAAGCATAGGGGTGGCTTTGTCTAAGTCAAAAGCCATCATGCGCGTGTCGGCAGGGTCGACGGTGCCTAATGTGGAAAGTAGGGCTTTTCGTTGCTTTGGGCATGACTGTAGTACCTCCAAAGAGGACATAACAGTAGGTGACTGGGCTGAATCATCTACGATGCTGTAATTGTGGGCTTCTTTGGAGTAGTTACCTACTCGCCTATTAGGCCCTTTTACCATTTTCGGCAATGGTTCTAAAGGAATCTTTGGAATGGTTAAAGGTGTAGTCAGTGCCCTCGTACTAGCCCCTAATGTACTGGTGTCTGGTGGGGTGTCGTAGCTGTGATTCCAAGTTTGAAAAAACATTTCTTCCCCAGCCATGTAAATTTCATGGGTTTTTTTCCCGGAATCGTCGGGGTTCTGCTGCTGAGCGCTGTCTGTTCCTTGATGGGGGAGGGGTTCTTGCATAACCGCAGTTGTCTGGGAAGATCCTCCTTGTCCTCGATTACTCTGAAGCTTTTTATGTTTAGGGATTTTGGGCAGTGGTGAGTATAGTGCTTGTACTCACCACATATTGAACAAGAATGATTTGTTCGTAGAGGTGGCCTTTTGCCTTACTATTGGGCATTTCTTGGCTCTTGGTTCTAATTTCGGTTGGAGTTATATCCAGCCTGGGATCGAGGTGGGCACTGTTGGTTGTTTCCCACCTGTCCACGGTTCCCTTTAGGTTTTTTTTTTATCTTCATTTTAACCACATTGGGAGGGTAGTTCTCCTAATCATACTGGTGTGGTTGATTTTGGGACGACTGCACAAAGTTCACCTGTGCATTGTTTTGCATCGGTGGGTTATATGCTTGGGACTGAGCATACTGCTATCCCCTGTTTGCACCTAGCCATTGGGGGGGAGTTCTTCTGTTAGTTTTTATTCTTGCGTACTGGGTCCCCTCAGCTAGAGGGTAAGGTCCTCCTTGGTGATACGCTGGCAACCTATTAGTCAAATTTTGCTGCTACATATGATGACTTTGAAATTTGTGTTGAGAAATGTTCCGGGTAGACCCATGTGTGTAACCAGGATTATAACTGCTACTGCCTAGGTACCCTTGGGTCATTGACCCAATAAGTCCGTTTGCAGATTTAAACGTGCCTGGAAATTCTTGGTAAGATTGCAGGTGCGGGGTGTTGGGCAGGATATTGCATATGTATCCTGATTGCGTGTAGATCAGTTCAAGCTATTGGGATTTACTGATTGTGTCCTTTTTGGATGTGGGGTTACATTGCACCACATCCTTTGAAATCTCTGCCGTTATAGTTTTTAAGAATAAATCTAAAAGGACTAGATCGTCGAGTTTTTCTTTGCATAAACTGTGACACCGTCTCCACTCATGGAGATGTTCTGAAATATGGGTAGAGGGGGATTTTCTGAAATGAGTTAGTAACTCCATTCCTAAATCGTGGTGAATGGGTAACTGAAAGTATGTGAGGAACGAGGTAGCAAGGGCACTAAAGGTTCTATGTGAAGCAAGAGGTTCCTCCACGTACCATTTCACGGCCACTCCTGTGAGAGTGCGTTGAAATAGCCTCAACCTAATAGTATCGTCAATGATTCTATTTCATGAGCACCACAGGTGAAAGGTCATTATACGATTTCCTCAGTCTTCCACTTGCTTGCCTTCAAACTTTGGTATTTCTGAAGGGAGCTTCGTGGGCATGGGAGGCATATTGGGGTCATGTGCGATGGGGTCATTGGTGAGCTTGGTTAAATCTGGTAGATTTAACACCGCTAAGAAGGTTGAATGAGAGGTTGATGCCATGGAAACATGTGAAGACACAAAGTTCTGGTTAAAATGAGGGTGAGTCTGTGATGTACCCTATTGTGAATTCAACTGGCTTCTCGTATGGGATGCACTCTTCTGCCCCCCAGGGGACAAGGGGGGAGTGGTGTGCAGTGTGGTGTTGGGAGACCGACTAGGGTTCCCAACAAAGGTTTCTCCAAGAAAGGAGTACCCAACCACTGTGGCAACATTCCATCTTTGACGCCTAAATGGAAAAAGACCTGGAACCCCTCCCAGTAAGGGGGGGAGGTCCAAAAGACACATGGACCGACGAGGTTCTGTTGGAACCATTTGAGTGTCAACCAGGTTAGGTTTTGGAAAATTTTTTTGAGGGGATCGAGTCTTTTATCACGACAAATTTATGGCCACATACATAAAACAAAGTGATAATGAAATGAATTTTCCTTTAACTTAATCTATGTGATCAATCAAGAAAAAAATGGTTTTATTTGTTTGTGCGTGATACTCAAAATCCTAGAAGACTTAAGACGTCCTCACACTCTCAAAAGTAACTGGGCCTTGAGAGGATTTCTTGCGAGTGCTGGCACAACGTCCCGAAAGAGCTGGTGATGCCCCCAGTCAGCCGAAGAGAATCAACCAAGGTAAGGGTAGAGGGTCTGGCGCTTACCTGCACCGTCACCTATAGGGTAAAGGATGCCCTAGTTTTGGCCACTAAGAACCACCGTCCCACATGAGCATTCGATTCTTGGGCTTCTTGGTAGTTAGCTAACAGTATCGAGTATCAGCCGGGTCAGGTAGCCCTAATTGATACCGCATGCATTGTGCCTAATCCTAACCCCCTTTGAATCGGGTCTCTACTACGCTCGGGTTTTATTTTCTGTGGGCTGATAGGTTGATTTTAAAGCTCCCTAAAAGTGCAACTTCTATGTTTCAAATGTGAAGCGTGATCAAGGTGGCTTATTGGATACCTACCCCCTTGACCCTAAGTTAATCTATAATTTCTCTTGTGGCCCCTGTGGGGAGAATTTAGTGAGTTGATTTAAGTTATTTTTAGGTGGCTTTATTTCCTTAGTGGGTGAATGTGTGTGAGCGTATGGTGAACAATCTGATAATTTGAACATATGGATATCGGTGATCCTTTACAAAAGTCCCCTAGTTAAACTATGTGACGTCGTTCCTTGCTCAAATTGAAAGCATTTGCGGATAATGGGCCGCTTCCAAAACCTCCTAGTTAGTCTATGTGAGTGACTAAAGGGAGATGGCGAATCACAAATGTAGAGTGGTGATATGCTTGTCTAGGTTCACCAAATGGTGAAAAGACAGTAGAGATTACTTGCTCTAATTGGTGATTCAATCCTAGTCCGGAAATTTCCTAAATGCAAAAATTATTTAAACTAAACAATTTCTACAGTAGCTTATGCATGTGTGGTCATGAGCCACTTACTTGGACTAGTTAAACTAAGTGTACATACCAGAATTTGCAAAAAACATAAATTGTTCAAAAAGCAATGGTTAATTCGCCGCCTACTTATGCTATGTGAACACTTTTTGTAAAAACCAACTTAAATGAAAACTAACTAAATTCCTACAAAAAGCAGCAAAAAAATCAGTTCTCAGAAGCTGTGGGGTATCAACAAAGGTGTTAGCAAATACATTAGGGGCTACCCAACACACTAACAAGTAGAAAAAATACAAAAAATAGGGAGAAAAAATCTCTCTGCAATTTGCGTGCAAAAACCCCTTATAGGTGTGCTTTCCTGCACACATGTCACTCCTGAATGCACGCAATGGACTTCTGTGTGGAAAAACTACTCACAAAAGTCCCGCAAGTAAAATATTAGGAGTTGCCTTCTTCATTCTATCACCTCAGTGAATCTAGGGACTGCAAGATGGGTTAGAGGATTGTCAGCTCCACTCCAGCATAGAATAAGGGTCTCCTGCAAAAGATGGCACAACCACATAAAATTGAAACATGTCAGTGGAGTCGCCAATCCTGTAACATGTCTACTCTCTAAACTATCAGTAACAAGCAGTATGTGGGGGGAGCTCAAAAGCATAAAACTTAAATGAAATAATCTGTTGAAGAATTCTCTGGTTAAAAAACTAAAACTAAAACCACAAAAGAAGCTATATAGAGAGTTCCAAACATTAATAATGCAAATGATGGCTCGATGGCCTCTTCTTATTGAATGCTTGGAATAAAAGAAAATCTTACCCACTTGCCAAAGGCCCCCTAAGCAATGGCTCTAGGTCCTGAAGCAAGGGTGTTTGTCTTTCAAGTTCTGTCTTCTAACACAGTATAACTCTCTCTCTCTGCTGTGGTGGACTAAGATGTTGGGTGGCCAACTATCGAGTCCTCTTTAGCTCTAGCTCCTTGGGTCACACATAATGCTAGTGTTGCTTGGGCAACTTTGGCTAGCATAACCTTGTGATCACCATTTGTTCATCTCTTGATGGGTTTATATAGGTGAGCTTCAAATCCTCCTTCCCTCCCTTGGTACATGATGGATGATGACCCAAGGGAGAGGTGTGATTCCATTGTGTGCTCAAATATTCTTTTGTGTGCTCACATAATGTCTAAGGACACGCTAGTGGCTGTCCTTAGGCGGCTTTCACATAAGGAGTAACTGTCCTTTGCTTGTAGTGGTCCCGGAAAGTGACTTTTTTCCATTTCCAGGAATGCTTGCTTTTCAGGAAAAAGGGCACGCAGAAGGCGCTCTTCTCAAAGGAAAAAGCGTGCATTTAAGCATTTATAACTAGTTCAAATTTGATTTTCTCAAAACCTTAGAGATTTTAAATACTTCTTGATTCCATAATGTATTCCTGTCCTGTAAATCCTTGGGCTTGACATTAATTGATGTTGTCTTCTGCTATACAATTTTCCAGTGTTAACGATCCTCGTGCCATATTCTAAGCATTAATGTGGGACTAAAAGCCAAAAATACCAAGGCTTCCCAAAGATTAAACCACCTCCATTGTTATGATTTATCACAATCCCACAAAAACCAATCAAAGGATCACTAGGCCCAAAACAAGAACATAAACCACCAGTATTTTGTGCAATCCTACCAAAATCACTCAAGGGATTCCTGGGCTCGAAACAAGCTTGGATTCCCCAACGTTTCTTCACCAATAACTTGTGTCCTTTTCCCATCTCCACTCTCAGGCTTTACCACAATCCCACCAAAACTAGTCATAGGATTCCTAGGCCCTTGGGAAATTTACTAAGGCCAACTCACCTGGTTCCAAAACCATCGAGAAATCCAAAGCTCCATTGAATGAAAGAACCCCGTCATGCCATGGTTATCTAGAAATGTCAAGGAAAGGTTGAAACAAATGTCACACCTAGAAAAACCCATGCCCATGATAGAAAGAGAACTAAATACACACATGCATGTACCATGCATTCACCAACCTACTAGGAAATCACACATGCAACCTATTACCTGAAAGTATTCTTGATGATACTTCTTGATCCAACTTTTCCTTGATTGTTTATTTTTCCAATGCTATAGTGCTCTAATAATGCTCTAATTGTGAAAAAGTATGAGATAATAGATAGAGCTCCAAAATTAAACTCAAAAAATTCTATGAACTAGTCCTCATAAGCCTTTTTATCATTGATGCCTCTATTTTCTTCAATTTCCTCTCTTTTTTCCTTCAATTTCCCTCTCATACAAGCATGTTACCTTTCATCTCCCTTTTATCATTTATTTATTTTTCATAAATAAATGACAATTAATGCCTCTTTTCCTTTCCAAGCCCTTTGCCAATTTCCTTAGCCATAATAAAATGAAATGACACCCACTGGAATATTTTTCCCAACATTCAACTTGGAATACATGTCCTGTGACTTTGGTCTTGTCTTTCCTTTATTAAATTTATTACATGAAATTTTAACTTGTGGTTGTTACAGACCCCTCACCCTTAGGGGAACATTGTCCTCCAGGTTCTATGACACCTATCATACCAACAACCACTTAAATTAAAACATACTACCCATGGAGCTTTGTAGAATAGCTCATTGCAGTATTTATATCACACCAACTTCTAAAAACATGAAAACATAGTGCTTACTATATATTTATAACAAAAATGTTAACGTTATTTACAATATCAACAACATATGCTTATATGTAGTTGTTTCAACCAGCAAATAACCATACTATTTATGGAGATTTATAAATTCATATCGATACATTATTCACAATAAAATACACATATATACATATGCACATTTGATCTAACCAGCAACTGAAAGGATAAAATTTTTTCATAAACAATAAGGGAATCTAGGGGATCACACCTATAGCCTCAAAGTAATGCCAAGATTCACCTCCTTCGTAGGAAGTCCAGAATCCACTGCCAAAGTCAAACTTGCATCCAATGTCCAATGCTAAAATTGTTGCAATAATTTTCCCTCAATGAACAGTTATTGGCTCATTGTTCGAGGGCACGCTCAATATTATCTTGATTCCATATGGAAATTCTAATGAACAAAAAAAATCCATTCCCAAAACTTCCTTTCTCTTATACATAGTCCCTCCGGCAATCTAGTTACCCCCTTCCATGCAGTCACTCACCTTCCAAGTTCCCCAACATCCCTTTCTTGGGTGATCCATCCATTGGAAAGGTTTCCTTGCATTGGAATATCCAAAAACCAAGGCATATACCTACCTGAAAACCAAGGCATATCCCTACCTGAAAGTACCTGCTCCTGAACTCTTTACCATCATATTGCTTCTTGTTCCAAGTCCTTTTTGACAATGTTGCTAATTCTTGCAGTCAGATTCAACTACCCAAGCTCGGAATTTCCCTACTTTCCTACACCAGGAACATAATTTCCATTAGACTCAAAAGGAATTGAAAAAAATTCAAATCATACCTCATTGGTTTCCCATCAATAAGGTAAACTTTCAATTCTATTTACTTCCTATCACAACAAGTCCAATAATTTTTTGATCAAATCATCATGTATAGACATATCACATTTGATTAGGTCAAAATAAAACCATCATAAATTAGAGTCATATATCACATGCATAATAAAAAATGGAATAAAATATTGAAACTTATATTTCAAATAGTTTTTTTTTTTTTTTTTCTGCCTTCGTTCTTTGTCCTTTTTGTACAAACACTCAATCAGTTTCCAAACCCACCAAGCACCCAATGCCTTCTCTTCTCTTTAATCACATGCACCCACTAGTTTTTTTTTCCAAACTTGACAATAACCTAGTGCCTTCTCTTCTCCTCAAGAAACAAGGGAATATAGAGACTAAACTTCCTCATCCCTCAATATCAGCAAAACTGGTATCCCCCGACTAAACAAACTCAACCTTTAATATCAGTGACAAGGGAATCTAGAGACTAGACCACCTCAACCCTCAATATTAGCAACATGGGAATCCAGAGACTAAACCATTTCAACCCTCAATATAAAAAACAAGGGCCCAGAAATTCCCATACCTTCTTGTCCCATCACACTATACAACACATACACATACATATACATAGTGTACAACACAATACACACACCTACGCCCAAATTACAACACAACTCATATACCTACACCCATTTTACAACACCACACATACACCTACAATTGGTGTACAACAAAAAACATACACCTACACCTGGTGTACAATTCAACACATATACATACACATTGTATAATACAATGAATACAAATGTCATGACACAATGACTACACAATACCCATAATAAAATAACACATATACACAACACAACATGTACAACACATGCACAATACCACATGTACATAGCACCACTTACACAATGTGTACACAACTCCACATGTACATAGTACCACCTACAAGATGTATACACAACACTGCATAAGAAACATCCACACAATACCACATGTACACATCATTGCATGTAAAATATGCACACAATACCACATGTATGAAACACCATAGGTATAATATATACACAACAATAGTACTGCACATCCAGATACCGCACTGTATCTACTAAACAACCTTGATTATAGTGTCTTTCCTCTATCAATGATTTTCTTGGCATGCTGCAGAGCACACTTCTTTCATTATGTTGATGTATCCTTCAGTCTTACCTACCATAACATAGACATACGAATAAGTAAAAATGTATAATATCAATTCATATCCACATGATACTGACGTCATATATTTTTCATGGCTACTCTTCTGACTTTATTTTGCATAAAGAAAGAACTCATTTATGTCATTAACCTGCATAAACAATCATTCATCAACAAGAATGATCTTTGATGACCATATCATAAAATGACATACACACATACATATAAACATATAAAAATTAGCATAAAAAAATCACTATCTCTGACGACCCTGTTAGACAACGACATACATACATACATGTATACATATATAGACATCAACATAATAATTATCACAAAATAATTATCAGATATCATAAGGTCAAAGTTAAGAGAACTTCCTTTATCCATCCACAACATGCACAACATTGAGAACAAGAATTTCCAACTTAGCCAAGGCATCTTTTATCTCGAATCCATTTACTTTACCTTTACTATTACATTTTTTGTTATTGTCCTGCCACCTTCCATTCACCCCAATGGACCCAACCAATCCAAATAGTTGTCATACTCTTGCCTTAAACTTCCCTTATTCATGCATCAGGCTTCATATGGGTCTTACATTACCTACTGGGTTTCATTCAACTTTCCCCAAGATAAATTAACTTTCCTATTTCACCCACCAATTCCTAAGAGCCTCAAAACATAAAAAGAAAGAACAAGAAATGAACAAGAATAAAAACCATGAAAACCAATAGCAATACGACACCATAAAAAAGTGGCATGGCCATACTCCAGACATAAAAAAATCCATAGATAAATTTCAAAAAACTCACAAAGCACCAGAAGCACAAGAATTTGAACAAACACCATGACTCAATCCCAAGGGTTCCCAATGCTTCCAAGGGGAAGCTCAACCTCAGCCTTCTTCAAGGTTTCATGGAAGTCTCTTTTTCCATTCAATCCCCTGCATCATACTGCCATAAACACATAATTTTTAATGTATAAATAAATATTAAAATATACGAGTTATTTTATCTTGTTTTTCCAAGCACATTGCACTGTAACTAAACACACCCATGCCATCTCTCAAGGGACTCCAATTCCCTTGATGAATCTGGATACAAATAGAAACTAGCTAATATACATGTCATATACATTTTCATGAATATAAAACATATCCACATAATGTCAAATGAAATCAAGGTTAAGAAGACTTCATGTATTCATGCAAAGTACCCATTCATTTGGAATTATGGTTTCCAAACATAGCTCGAGGAATTCTCACCCAATTCCTTTCTTTTACCTTTTTTTTTCCTGTTGCAATTGAGTCTTACTATGTGTTGTCACATCATCCAACTATTATTTATATAAAAAAATCAAATTTTACCATGTCACACTAATGTCAAACATGTTTCCCTATAGTTTTTCACACATGTCAGATACACGTTCCAAATATCAAGACATTGTGTTTATTAATTTGAAATCAGCCTTTACCAAGACAAACAACCATGTCATAATCAACTCATGTTCATTAGTCGAAATGCTACAACTATCACCCACTTGGACTCAAATGCATAGTAGTTATCTTAGAATATATTGTGTTAGTACAATTGTCTTAAAACAAGATAATTTATTCATGCAAACTTATAGACACATACTCATATCATGCAATTAATCAAACATTCATACAACCTATAAACATTCCTGTTATATAAACCAATTAAACAACATAACCTAACTCATAAATTAGTGTATCTTAGGGGATGCTATCACATCTTCACAAGTGAGTCCAGATTAGCATGACACAATATCAAAAATATATTGTCTCATACCTGAATATCATAACCATGACAATTTACACAAGACAATCCAGATTAACACAATACACATAAAATCAAGACCTCAGCTACAATTATCGTAATCATCATGCACATCAATGCAATGCATATAATAAAAAATTAACTGCCATGTATGACTATCTGATGCATGTGCATATGACCACACTAATCAAGTAGCATCTATCATGCATGTAACCAACAAAACAATAGAATGATATGCATGTACATAGCCATAATGAATATAACAACCATTAATCATCATATATGCATGCCCAACATACAAACATGTATGACAATCTACTCCTAACCTGAAGTCTAGTACTGCAACCTTGCTCTTATGGTTTGCATCTCCTGCTCTATCTTAGCCAACATATTAACATCATGATGACACAAACAACAACAATGAATATCACAATGCATGCATAACAATCACATAGACATTTTCATGTGTGTATGACAAACAAATTCCTCCCATTTAGTCCAAGTATTTGAACCATGCTATGATACCAATCTGTAACCACCCCTCCCACATTTACCCACTTTCACTAGCCTACTAAGGTAAACATGAGTTGAGGGCTACCATAACATGACTCAACCTCCTAATTACATTTAAGGAAGTGAAATCAATGAATTGGAACCTTACTCACCTTCCTTCTGAGGTACAAGACACCCGGGAGCCAAACAACCACTCCTAGTGCCTAAACCTTGAGCTCAAATTCTTTTCAGTGAATTGGGATCCCAACCACATGCATGACAACTCCTCCATGCATTTGAGGGCCTCCAACCACATGCATAAGCCTACCAGGTAGTGATTGTGACTTAAAATTTTAAGTTCAAAGTGTGCGATCTCGGATTTTGAGCCTAAATTTTAGGTCAGAATCCACACCATTGCTCATAACTTAGTGGGACTTCTCAGAATGATAAATGGCATCAACACAAAGCCTTTACCTAATCATTCCTAACAATGATAGTCATTTTTTCAAAAAAATTGAGAATATGTAATCTATAACTCATTAATGCATATCTGAACATAAGGGTCTGATACTTATATGAGAATCATCAAGAAGGCCTAATTCCTTCTCATAATAGTTGCACTAACATTTTTAGCTCATGCATTCATTAAAAATTTATCATCTAATAAAAACATGTCAAGAACCATAGCTAGAACCTGTTTGAAACCATGATTATAACCAACATATAACCAGAATAATAACCATGATAGAATAACCATCAAATCCACATAATAACAGGGAAAATTACTCATGAAATACCATAGGAAAATAGATCTTATTAACATATTAAAAATCCAACCAAGCCAAGGAATTCCACGTATGACCCGACCACACATTGGATTGAGCCAAATATTTATTTCAAACAATCACCCCTGTTTCATATTCCAAGCATGAATGCAGGACTCAAAGCCAAAATTTTGAGATTTTGGGTAGCATCGGATGTGCTCTAGCTCTGAAACTTTATGGAGGGGCTAGATCACATTAGATATCCAATACCCAAAAAACATTTGGATAAATTCCATCGAGAGCCTAAGTTATTCCAAAAATTAATTATTTTAATGGAGACCCTAAGTCTAACTTAGAGAAATTAAATAATTAAAGTGAATTAATTTAGAAATGTGGGTGAGAATGTTCTAAGTGACGTGGATCAAGTATTTTATAATCTTAGTCGTTGATTAAAGAGTAGATCATGACCATTGAATGTTCAATGAGAAAGGTATTAAAGGAATGCTTGGGGTCAGTTGGAGGAGACACACAGAGCAACAACACTTGAGCTAAGTCAAAATTATGCGGCGCAGTTTGCTGAGAATTTTTGAGTGAGCTTTGCAGTGTTGGTGAGGAGCAGATCGATGAGGGATTATTCAAATCTGAGGTCGAGAAAACATAGGGACAGAGGAAGATATGTAGCAAGCAGCACATACAATCAGCAAGAGGGACGTAACCAAGCCAATCTCATGCAAAGGCTAATGCATGCACTTTACGGTGATGTATAGGCAACACTAATTCCTAAGGGGTAATGTAGGAGCAACCGGTGCTGTGCAGAGGCTCAAGTAGGGCTGTAAGGCTGACAAAATGCTGGGAGAGACAAAACTAGGGTTCCAATGGGCCAGAAAGGGCTCGTATTCAAAAAATCCAGAAGGCGTGAAGCCTCAGCTGAATCAACCATATTTTTTGTCTCCGAGTGATAGAGGTATATTTGTTGTGATTTCTTTGTTGGTGAAATGACTATTGGTGCCCTTGATTGTATTGAGACATTCTCCATAATAATAAAACCCTCTAAGAGTTGTCGCACCGATTTTTCCGCATTGGTTTTTTCCAGGGACATTTTCCAAAAGATATTGTGTGTCCTTTGTCATGTGTGCTTTATTCTTCAATACTTAATATATATGTATGTGTATATATGCAGTGTGTTTACATCACTATTTTCTGAATATTTCTAAAAATACCTTCTATAATTAAAAACACAAGTAGGAGAAGTAAACTAGATTTCTACAGTAGAAATTTATGTTAAGTAGTTTTAGAAATTTTCACATGGTATTAGAGCTATTGAAGGTGAGGGGGAGTCGAATCCATGAGTGAAGCGAGGAAGTATTTTGCTCCAGGAAGGCAGTTCAAGCTACAAAAATACAAAAAGAGGCAACGCAGTAGCAGAGGGACAACGTAGACCCTACAGGGGTGACACGTATCTTTTCTTCTTACACAAAGCTAAAAAAGAGGCTGATGCAAGCCCAAAAGGGTGACGCAGAGCCTGTTAAGCTCATGCATATCTGACGCAGAGGCTGATGCGGGACCAAGAGGGTGACGTAGTCTGAGGGAGTGACATTCTGCCAGTTTTTGGTGCTGGAAGTTCCATTTGATATTCAAAGTTTCTGGTGGGGAATTGTTTATGCCAGTGCAAAATAGTGTCTAGTGTGGTTGAAAAATTATGGGGAAACAGTTCCTCAGCATATTTTCTAGCCAAGTAATCTGAGATCTGATTGGTGAATTGATCGTAGAGGGTTGATTCGATAGAGTTGGTGGAGTATTTCCGGGATGGAAATCACTAGTTAGAGGGATCGTAGTCTCTATAGGGTTTCTATCACCAAGAAACTCAGATCTAGTCTCTTGCTAAGAATAGCATCAGTATAAGGGAGAAGATATTTTCGCTTCGACATTTTTTAGGAGAGATGAACTCACACGGATTAAGAGATCAGGACATGTTGGACGGTGTGTATAACTTTCTCATCTAGAAATCCATGATCCTGTCAGTCCTTGATGAGTATTGTATCAGAGACCATGCCAAGAAGGTTGTGGCCATTTTGGTCGATGCTAATCCTCTAAAGAAGTATGATGAAAATTAGGCATGGGCTAAGTGCTTGATCATGGATGGGGTGAAGTATCACGTGGTCCCACATATTTCTAAGAAGAAGACGACAAATGAAATGTGGCGGGAAGTAGAAATTTTGTGTCAAGGTAGCTCTATCCATACGAAGATGCTTCTCGAGAACCAGACGTGATTGTTTCAGATGCACAAGGGAGAGGAGATCAATCCTTTCCTCTTTATATTGAAGGATATTTGAGATGAGATGGTTGTAATGGGGGGAATTCCTAATGATGGTATCATGGTAAGGACTGCCCTGAATGCAGTCACCGATGATTGGGATAAATTTTTCCAAATTATTTTGGGCAGAGCACAACTTCGAAATTTGGAGGAAATGTGGGCTATCCTTCATCGGGAGGAAATTAGGAGAATAACCAAGAGGGGAAACAACAGGGGAGGATCCAAAATCAAGAAATAGGAGGAGGAATATGTAGCTATCGCATCAAAGGGGTAGAGATAGCAACAATGGAAGAAGAAGAAGGACCTATCAAAGGCCAGTTGCTTTAGATGTGGCGAATTGAGACACTTCACCAATAGTTGTCCTCATAAGAAGAAGGGAAAGGAAGATTCAGATTCCAAGGTTGCAGTATCCAAGGGGGATGATGGCAGTGATGATGATGTGGCCATGAGTGCTCATTTACCTCGAGAGAAGAGGTGGGGTGACATTGATCTATAGTTCTCTTGAATCACAGATGGAGGACAAGATCCTTGAGGTGCCCAAACTCTTGGATCACATACGAGCTATGAGAGCCCTTAAAGACAGTAGCAGGATGACTGGATATAGTTGGTGTAGAGGATCATGGAGGCACTTTGGTAGTTTTGGGACGCTGAAGATTGGAGCAATGCAGAGGAGAGGCAGCAACAATGCAGAGGCTGATGGGATTTCAACAACACATAGGCAGTGCTTATGCAGTGCAAAGCAGCAGATAGTGCAGAGCTTGAGAGGGTCAGCGCAGAGTAGCAACAATGGGTGCGTCAGTATCGATATGCATCTGTTTGGTCAATTTAGTGTGTCCTAAATTGCTGCATTTAATTTGTCAATCCGGGAATCGTAAGCTGATGAAGTGCGGCGCACTATATGTGCAAGACAACCTATTTCTTAACTTTTTGTCGTTTTTGGTTTTCTAAGGTGAAATGGAAATTCTAAGATGAAAACAAGTTTGGTTATGTTTGTTCAAGGAAGTGATATCCCCTATAATGATTTACCAACTTGAAACTTTAAAAAGAAAATTGAAATTTACAATGACAATACTTGAAAGAAAATGAAAATGTACTGCTGAAATGAAAAGGTGCTGCTAATCTAATAAATCAAAACAGTAAAATAGTGAGCATGAAAACCAAACTATTCTTGCTGCCAACTAAACATAAAAGAAACTATGCTTAAGGAAATTCAAAAATTGCAACAAAATAAATCTAAATCAGATTACTTCAATTTATCTTCTGACCCTTCATCATTAGTCCAGCTATGATTTTCGGAAGTAATCATAAACAACTTGAGTAACTGATATTTAATTTGCAGAAAGTAAACTAATACTAAACCATACACTCATGATTCAATCCCTCACCATCAGTCCAGCTGTGGCTTTCGGAGGCAACCGAAGATGTCATACATGATTTAATATATCTAAATTTGCAGAAAAGAAACTAATACTAAACTACACATTTCATAATGCAGTCCCTCACCATCAGTCCAGCTGTGGCTTTCGGAGGTAACTGAAGACGCTATGAGCAGCTTAATATATCTAAATTTGCAAAAAAGAAACCAATACTAAACTACACATTTCATAATGCAGTCCCTCACCATCAGTCCAGCTGTGGCTTTCGGAGGCAACTGAAGACGCTATGAGCAGCTTAATATATCTAAATTTAACTACTGAATCAGATAAGCAAAACTGAAATGTACAAAGCAAGATTGAAGTTAAACAAAAGCTATGAAAAGAAAACTAGCAGCAGAACAATGTTAGTTTCATATCATTAGTCAAAATACTATGAAAATGCCCGGGCTGTCTACCTAAAACCTGCACAAGAAAACTGATCAGTGATTAACAATCATAAAACATGAAAGACAGAAATGAAATGGAAATTATGGAAATGTATAAACAGAAATGAAACAACTACAAAGTATGAACATATGGATGGATTATGATACAATGACTTTTAAAAGAAATGAAATGAGAAATGTACACTAATACACAAAACCTTAGCTGAGCAGGGGCCCTCTACACAGCCTTGGTAACGATTCTCAAACACGAATTAAGTTGAAAAACAGAGTCTTCTCATATTAACAAACAGTTCATTACAGAATGGTAGTGTTACAGCTTAAGGGCTGCGTAATCACTACAAAGCAAACTAACAGATAACAGAGTACATTCACGAACATCAACTATCAACTAACAACTCACAACTCACAACTAACTTTTTGTGCGTATGCAAACGCTCTATATAAAACAATAAACTGTAACTGTCTCCTGAAGTTTATGATGACAGAGAGCACGTAGACCACTTCGTCCACGGATATAGGAGTATGGCCGTGTTGGAAAGTGGATCTACGGAAGGTGGATGCTTGAATTCAACTCCAGAGCTCTGAACAGATGTTGATTTAACCTCCGCAAGCTTAGAAACGGCCGTATGGATGTTTATTTGCCACGAAACAGAGTCCGGCCGACATGAAACTCCATAGTTGACTTCCACGTGGACGGCTTTGACCGCGGCTTCTTTGGACGAGTTTGCGTGAACCAGTAGGACACGAACCATGTCCACGTCATTCTTAGCCTGCCCATGTGGCTCGTTTCCCTTGTAGACACCTATAGCATATAGTTCCACAAAATAGCTGCGGAAAGTTGCAGCAGCTGCGGAAAGTGGCAAGTTTCCGCAGCTGTATGAACAAAATCTAGATCAAATAGAAAACACAAAAAACATAATTAAAAACCATGTTAGATACCCTTTTGCACATGATATTGACAATTTTGGAGGTTTAGGTGAGTGAAAAAGGTATGGAAAAGTGTATGGAAAAGATGCAAATTCGGGACTCAACATACCCCCACCGTGAAGGTGTTGCATGTCCTCATGCAACCAAAATTTTGATACTCTTTGTTCAGTTCATGTGCCTTGATACTTCAGCCAGCACATCCAATCCCCTTCTCTTCTTCTTTGGTACTGCCATCATTCTGGGTTTCTTCATTAAGCACCTAAATTTGATATTCACAAGTGCTCTGCTCAATTTCTGGCATTTCCTTTTTAATTTCTTATTCTTCTTTTGCCAAATTCCCAAATGTAACATAGTGTTATCATGGATGATCTTGTCCAGTTTTCCTTGTTCTTTCAGTGTTTCATTTTCATTTTTGATATGCCGATTCAAAAGCTCCAGCTCAAAAATTTCCTGTTTTAATGACTGAACTAAATCATCCTGCAATGTATGAGGCTGAATAGAAGAGGTACTTGGGCCTGTGGCTGCCTTCTCCAAGGATTCTATGTATTCATATACCTCCTGCTGTTTGGGGTCTACTTCCGGTGTCTTTTTCATTGGGTTGTCCCCAAAGTGCTGCAAGGGAGAATTGTGTTCAAAATCTGGCCGAGGAGAACTTACATCAATATTTTGCCGAGAATAAGATGGAGTATGCTCATTGTCTGATTGGGAGTGAAAGGAGTCAGGTTCACTAACTGACTGAAATGGACTATGGTCAGTTGGAGACTGTTCAGATGTCTCCTCACCCAAATCAATGAAATGAGGACCCTTAGTTTGTGTTTTTCTCAATTTTCCCTTAAGCCTGCTGCTTCTCCTCACATGCTGTGGTACACTACCCTTTTGTTCTTGTTTTCCTGTCTCTGCCTTCTTGGATATAGATGACCGTTTTTGAAGAAAAACTAATCTTTCAGATAGTATTTGGTGATCTTCTTCTTCTTCAGAAGGAGTTTTATGGACAACCTCAATAATTTCTTTCCCTTTTGGTATTATTGGCTTCTTAGCTTTAATTTCCTTCTTCTTCCTTTTTACCAATCTCTCTTCCCTATCAGTTTTTTTTATAGTAGTAGTAGAAGTATTTTGGATTTCATCTATTGTTCTTTTCCTTCTACTTCTTTTTGCTGTGCTAGCTACGGGAATTTCCTGAGTAGGAGCAATTTGGGTTTCAACATTCATTCTCTTTCTTCTACTCCTCCTAATTGAACTACCTTCAGGAATTTCCTGAGGTTCTTCAAAAAAGTTTCTAACTAGGAATTGTTCCCATGTATCTTTTCTTTCTTTTAGCTCCTTTTCAATCAGAATTTTTATAAGGCCGTGGTGATAAAGATGAGGCTCTACATCTCCCAAGTGTTTTTGCACAGTCACAGCCATTTTCTTCAAGCTATTGAATAGAAAATAAGGAAGATTGAGAGTTTGGTTTTCAAGAAAATTCATCAATAGCCTAGTATGGTACATGTACATAGACCCAAAATGGCCTTCACATGTAATAAATTTCTGAACAATTAGTAGTAAAGTGGCCCATTCTTCTTTTATTACATGCACAGGGATTCCTCTTTTAAAAACAGTGATATCCATACCTTGATTTCGTAGAATTGTTCTCCATGCCTCATCACTGATACTTTTATTTTTGAACCAACGTTCTCCTTCCTGAAGAAGCTATGTGGTTGTTGCTATTGATGCTTCATTGACCAAAAACTTGAGGTCTCCCACTTCTGCTTCCGAGCCATCAAATGATCTTGCAAACGCTTTTGTAACTTCTCTGTGGTAACCCCTGAATTTCTGAATAAAACGCAACCATTTAGCTTTCCTCAACATCTCTTTTGCTTGCGGATATCCCTCTATAAACTTTGGTCCTTCCGGCTCTGCCCTTAATAATTTTCCCATTTCACTTCTCTGTGCTTCACAAGTTTGCCTCTGTGAGGGTTTAAGTGGAAATGGAACGATGGAATACACAGGATCGAGCACAATACTGTGGGGATGTTATCATAAAATGGAAATGAGCACCATAAACGGAATGGAGTAAGACTGTGGGTGGATATACGGGAGTGAGAGTGAGCAAAAGGAACGAAATGGAGTGAAACAGGGAGTGAGAATGAGTAGAGTGGGGTTTTGTAAACACGACAGAGACATGACAAAGAGGTTAACAAAGTATAATGCATTCGGCCGCGTTTTGAATTTTGGTGGTTGTGTAATAAATATGAACACGTTTCAATCAATGATTATGAAGTTATGCGGCTTGTAAGAGTCCTTTGTCAACTCAAATACGTCTCATTATCTACGGTGGGATATTGGAACATGAGTGAGAATCGGAATTTCAATGATGAAACCGTTTGTGAATAAATGCAAGAGGATAACATGGAGATCGTGGAAGGTTACAGGACTGTCAATATAATCATTGCGCGTTATGGGTAGAGCTCATAGTTTAAAATTATATAAAAATGTGTTTTTCAATACTATTTGAAATAAAATTTATTCATACCTTTGGAATCCTTGCTTTTGCCCTTGGTCTTCAACTGATTGATCTTCATTAGTGTCTTGAATGTTCCATTGATCCTCTCTCCTGCATTTTATTTCATAATTATAGAAATAACAACCGACTGTACATTCTCTTTGAAAACAGAGTAGTAGCTGCGGAATCTGCTTCTGGCTGCGGAAACTGGAGTCAGCTGCGGAAACAGATGTCAGCTGCGGAAACTGACACAGCTATTACTTAGTTGAATAGAAATGAACAAATGACAGATGACCAAGTGGAAATGGTCATAAAAAAGATTTTTATTGATGGAATGGATGAAATGAAGTGGAGTGAAGTGAAATGAAATGAAATGAGATGAAATGAAGTGGAATGAAATGGAGTGGGTGGTGAAATGAAATGAAATGAAAGACAAATTTTTTTGGAAAATATAGAGTGTCAGGTGTCCCTGATTTTCACCCCATATTTTCTGTATAAGACTGCCAATCAATGATTGGTTTTCAGGCTTATACCATTTTTTTTTTATTTTTTTATTTTTTTATTTTTTTTAACTTGAAAAACAAAAGCTAGGCTGGTGGAGAAGAAGAATTCTTCTGTACCAGCCTGATTGCAGAACTTTCTTGAAACAACTTGACAAAACCCTCTTTTGAGAGTGGCTTATGATAAACTTTCAATCTATGGCCATTCACAATAAGAGGAGTTTGAAACTCATCAATGGTCTTGATTCTTACAGCTCCATTGCTAAAGATCTTGTCAATCTCATATGGCCCAAGCCAATGAGTCTGAAATTTCCCTTGAAAATTTTTAAACTTGGAGTCAAATAACAATGCCCAATCTCCTTCTTGAAACTTCTTCTCTTTGATATATTTGTCATGCCATTTAGTTCTTTGATATTGAACTAGATCAGTTCTTAGAATTGCTTCTTGTCTGATCTCATCTAGCTCATTCAACTGCTCCATTCTATGCTTTTGGGCTTCCGATAAGTCCATCCCCAACTGAACTGCTATCTTGAAGGTCTTGACTTGGAACTCAATGGGGAGCAAGACTTCTTTCCCATAAACAAGTTCATAGGGAGAATGTCCTGTTGTATTCCTCCATGTAGTTCTGTAGGCCCACAAGGCTTCTGGAAGCCTTTCTGCCCAATCTCTTCTATGTAGATGAACAGTTTTGTTGATGATACTTTCAAGAACTTTGTTTGTGGACTCCACTTGACCATTTGCTTGTGGATGGTAAGGAGTAGATTTTCTGTGCTTGATTTTGTATTCTTCCATCAACTTCTCCACTAAATTTGATGTGAATTGGCTCCCCTGATCTGTTACAATTTCTCTTGGAACACCAAAGCGAGTAAAAATATCCTCATAAAGAAAATGAACAACTGAATTTTCAGTAGCAGATACTAATGCTTTAGCTTCTACCTATTTAGTAACATAATCAGTGCAAACCAATATATACTTCTTTTGCTTAGATGGTGGATTAATAGGTCCAATGAAATCTAAAGCCCATTTTTCAAAGGGTTCAATGAGCACCTGTGTTTGCAATGGCATTTCATTTGAAAGGGTAGGTTTCCCTACTCTTTGGCAGCTATCACACCTTTTGACATATTGTTTTGCATCTTTGAAGAGAGAAGGCCAATAATATCCCAAGGAAAGGATTTTATAGGCCGTCCTTTGTCCGCAAAGTGTCCGCCGCATGGTTCATCATGACATGCCTTAAGAATATCAGGCATTTCATCTTCCCTGACACATCTTCTGATCACAAGATCCGGCCCTGTTTTAAACAATTCGTTAGAAATCCATGAATATTTTGAACTCTCCTGAATAATTTTTCGTTTTTCACTTGGAAATAAATGTGAAGGCAGTTTTCCTGTAACCAAATAGTTAGCAATATCTGCATACCAAGGAGTCTTAATAGTTATCGCAAACAAGTATTCATCAGGAAACTTATCCTCTACAGGAGAATCTTCTTTAGTATTCTGAATCCTAGACAAGAAATCAGCTACTGTATTTTGTTTTCCTGGTCTATCTAACACAGTAATATTGAATTCTTGCAAAAGTAAGAGCCATCTTGTCACTTTTCCATTAGTAACAGGTTTGTTCATTAAATATATAATTGCAGAATGTTCAGTATGAATAAAAGTTTCATAGCCCGTTATTTAATGTCTAAACTTATTAATTTCATGAACAACAGCTAAAAACTCTTTTTCAGTCACAGTATAGTTCAACTCTGTGGGAGTCAAATTTTTACTGGTATAATAAATGGCATAAGGAACTAAATCTCTTTGACCCAACACAGCTCCTAGAGCTGTATCTGAAGCATCAGTAGAAATATGGAAAGGGAGTTTCCAATTTGGTCCTCTCAAGATAGGTGCTTCAGATATTCTTATTTTCAAAGTTTCAAAAGTTGATTGACAATCAGGATCCCATTTAAATTCACAGTCTTTTGTAAGCAATTTGAAGAGTGGAGATGCTATTTTAGTGAAGTTTTCTATAAATCTTCTATAGTAACCAGTAAATTCTAGAAAACTTCTAACATCTCTTTGACAATTTGGAATAGGCAACTTGGAGATGACTTCAACTTTTGATCTATCAACCTTAATCCCATCTCCTCAAATATGATGTCCTAAAACAATCCCTTCAGTAAACATCATAAAGCATTTTTCATGGCTTAATGAAAGGTTTGTTTCTTTACATCTTATAAGAACTTTTTCCAAATTTTCTAATGCCTCTTCAAATGAATTACCATAAACCGTAAAATCATCCATATAAACCTCTACACAATCATGGATTAGATCAGAAAAAATTCCTAGTACTGCTCTTTGGAATGTTGCAGGTGCATTACATAACCCAAAAGGAAGCACTCGGTAGGAAAAAGTTCCCCATGGACAATTAAATGTGGTCTTATCTTGATCTTCAGGTGCTACCTGAATTTGATTATAGCCACTAAAACCATCCAAAAATGAAAAGTACTTTTTACCTGCTAATGTATCTAATACCTGATCGATAAAAGGCAAAGGAAAGTGATCCTTCAAAGTTGCTTTGTTCAATTCCCCGTAATCAATGCATACCCTCCATTTACCATTCTTTTTAGGTACTATAACCAAAGGAGAAACCCATCGGCTATCTGAAATTGGATAAATGAAGTTTACATTGAGAAGTTTTTGGAGCTCTTCTTTCACTATCTCCCTAAGATTTGGATTCATCCTTCTTTGAGGTTGTCCGATTGGTCTACTATTTTCCTCAATATAGATATGATGGATGCAAGTCTTAGGATCAATACCCTTCATGTCAGTATACTCCCATGCAAATGCAGTAGAATGTTTTTGCAAGATTCTGTTTAGTTCTTCTTGTTGTGACTTCTCCATATGTTTGTTGATATTCAATGTTTTTCCTGGAAAAATCTCAATAGTAGAACTACCAAATTCTTCCATAGAGTAAAGAGACATTTGTCTTGATGATAAATATTCTATGTCAGATTCCAACTGAAATTGTGTGGGGTCATATTCTGAAGATATATCAAAATTTTCTAATGTGTTCAGAATTTGACTATCCTCACTAATTTCAGAAATGGTAAAGACAGGTTGTATAGTGTTCTCATCATCGACCCATTCATTGTCTCCTATTTCGGTGATTGCTCTTGCTGGAGGATACAAATTGAATTTCTTTGTCGAATTACCATTAGAAATGTACATGTCTCCAGATCTACAACTAATAAAAGCATCAGCTGTGGCCAGCCAAGGTCTTCCTAAGATAATTGGATGTCCTCCTAGATTACTTTTGGGAGTCAGAATCATAAAGTCTACTGGATATTCCCAAGAATCTAAGGAGACTGAAATATCTTCTAATACACCATCTGGTTTAATAACCGATCGATCTGCAAGTTGCAATAAAGTAGGTGTAAAAAGAAGGTTAGGAAGTTTTAACTGTTCCATAGTCTGTCTACTCATAATGTTGATAGCAGCCCCTAAGTCAATCAATGTGTTTGCAATTTCTATCCCATTTATATGTGTCTTGACAATTGGACTTCCTGGATCTACATACTTCTGCATGGTAATTTTTCCCATCATAATATCTGCAATCTTTCCTACCAGGTGGATTCTTCTTGTGTCTTTTAGCTTCCTTCCTGGTCTTTTGAAACTCAACTCCTTTATGGTTTTTGCTAGAATAGGAATTTCTCGAATGGCTTGTAGAAATGGAATCTTGATACAAAAATTCTTCAATTCATCTAGAAAGTCATAGTTAGGCAACAAGATTTGTTTTTCCACCCCCTTATCAATTTGTAGTCTTTCCGGAAAAGGAGGTGTAGATGAAGATACAGGTTGCTCAACTATAGGAGTTGTGGATGTTAGTTTTTCTTTTTCTTTTTGAATTTTTGAATTTTGAAGAGATTCTTCCTAAAAACCCTTATTGACTTGAAGAGAGTCCTCTTCAGAGGTATCTTGCTCTTGAATGTCTATAGAAGGTTTTTCTAAAACTCTACCAGATCTGAGTTGTACATCGTTGAGAGGAACAATCATATAAGTAGGAAATTGTTGTCCTTCTACCACATAAGTAGTTTGAGGATTCTTATTGTTAGGATTTGGCAATGGTTGAGCTGGAAGTTGATTTGTCTTCTGTTGGTATGGGAGCATGAGTTGAGGATTTGTATTTTGTTGAGAAGGTTGTTGTTGTGGAAATGGCAATGAAAGTTGTGGATTTGGGCTTGGAAATTGTGGAGCTTGTTGATTTTGAAAAGATGGAGGATATTGATAAAATTGAGCAAATCTCCCATAAGGATTTTGCATCCCCCGTACCCATGGCTGATATGAATTTTGATGTTGGGGCCAAGGTTGTTGCCAAGGATTCCAATTTGGTGGGGTTTGAAGATTCATAGGGTTATTAAACCCTTGAGATTGTTGTCCCTGCCAAGGTCTCCTTGCGACAAAACAGAGAGATTCTATTGAATTTGGATCTTCTTGAAAAACAGCTTTGAGTTTAGGGATTGAAGGACAATCCTTGATCTCATGATTTTCTGAGCAAATCATACATGTTTCTACAACTTTTGCATCCAAGGTACATTCCCTTAAAGCATGTTTCTTTCTACATTTCGGACAAAAGATGGCTAAAGCATCTGTTTCTGCTTTCTGCTTGTTTTGGATTTTAAGGGTGTCTAGTTGTTCACTAAGACCCCCTAAGATATCAGTTTTAAACTCATCAAGCATATTACCAATCTCTGCCCTACTTACTGATCCAGTTGCAGATTTGTTAGCTCTAATAAGAGAAGAATCCCTAGGCCCTTTTCCAGTTTTAGATTTTCCTCTTGAGAGATGGATACATAGTTCTGTTATATCACGAAATGGAAGTTGAGAAATGTCTCCTTTCCCCATCATGTTTAAAATGTCTATCCATTCATCTCTAATGGCTTTAAATAGGAGGGCTTTCAAGGTTTCATTATCTAAGTTGCTCATCTTTGCTCTTTTCAAGTTGTATTGAAATATTTCAATTAAGTCTTCCAAATTTTCATCTTCTTTTTGCATCATTTTGAATACCTCATCCTTGTGATTGGTGGGCATACAATAGTCCAAGTATCTATCCAAAAATGTTTGCTTCATATCATTCCAAGTCCTAATAGATTGAGTGGTTAATCCCATGAACCATTTCAAAGCAGATCCCTTCAATGTTGAAGGAAACAGTTTGAGTTTTTGAGAGTCTTCCATATAGTCATAAGTTCGGCACACAACTTCAAACTCAAACAGAAATGTTTCAGGATCCTCACTTCGCAATCCATAAAAGTTAGGGAGAACATATGGTGAGATATTTTTCATTGTTGCATGAGTTTCCTCATCAACTATAGGGAATCCAAGCAAATTGTCCCTATTTCTACCATCATTTCCTTCACCATTGTTATCTCCATTATCTCCTCCTCTTCTACCTCCACCTCTATTTATTACTTCCTCTCCCATGATAGTTTCTTTAGAGTCCTTATAGTCCTCTAGTTCTTCTACCAAGGAAGGATGAGAGAAAGTCTCTTTGTTTTCTAAGTGGGTTTTAGTAGGTGGTATAGGAGAATCCTCTAATTCAGTTGTTCCTTGACTTCCAAAAATCTTAAGGCTAGGGGTAGATGGTGGTGAATTTGGTCTATGCCTTGAAGAAGATGGAGTTATGAAAATCGAACTCTTGGCTTTAGCTATAAACCTTCCCCTAGAATCTCTTTCTCTATGCATGTCATTTTTTTATTTTATTTTTAAAAAAAATTGGGCTAATAATTCTCTTTCTGATCTTCCAGATTACACTAGGTGCAAGAAGAGAGCATACTTAAGAAATTACTAAACCAATAACTCTCTTTTCTGATCCTCCAGATCACACTAGGTGCAAGAGGAGAGCATAATTCAAGAAGTTATCAAGTTTTTCCCTTCTTTTATGATTTTATGTTTTTTTTTAAGAAATTGGCTACCTAGTTACACTTCCCCGGCAACGGCGCCAAAATGTTTGGTCAATTTAGTGTGTCCTAAATTGTTGCATTTAATTTTTCAATCCGGGAATCGTAAGCTGATGAAGTGCGGCGCACTATATGTGCAAGATAACCTATTTCTTAACTTTTTGTCGTTTTTGGTTTTTCTAAGGTGAAATGGAAATTCTAAAATGAAAAAAATTTTGGTTATATTTGTTCAAGGAAGTGATATCCCCTATAATGATTTACCAACTTGAAACTTTAAAAGCAAATTGAAAATTACAATGACAAGACTTGAAAGAAAGTAAAAGTATACTGCTGAAATGAAAAGATGCTGCTAATCTAATGAATCAAAACAGTAAACTAGTGAACATGAAAACCAAACTATTCTTGCTGCCAACTAAACACAAAAGAAACTATGCTTAAGGAAATTCAAAATTGCAACAAAATAAATCTAAATCAGATTACATCAATTCATTTTCTGACCCTTCATCATTAGACCATCTATGATTTTCGGAAGTAATCATAAACAACTTGTGTAACTGATATTTAATTTGCAGAAAGTAAACTAATACTAAACCATACACTCATGATTCAATCCCTCGCCATCAGTCCAGCTGTGGCTTTCGGAGGCAACCGAAGATGTCATGCATGATTTAATATATCTAAATTTGCAGAAAAGAAACTAATACTAAACTACACATTTCATAATGCAGCCCCTCACCATCAGTCCAGCTGTGGCTTTCGGAGGTAACTGAAGACGCTATGAGCAGCTTAATATATCTAATTTTGCAGAAAAGAAAATAATACTAAACTACACATTTCATCATGCAGTCCCTCACCATCAGTCCAGCTGTGGCTTTCGGAGGCAACTGAAGACACTATGAGCAGCTTAATATATTTAAATTTAACTACTGAATCAGATAAACAAAACTGAAATGTACAAAGCAAGACTGAAGTTAAAAAAAAGCTATGAAAAGCAAACTAGCAGCAGAACAATGTTAGTTTCATGTCATTAGTCAAAATACTATGAAAATGCCCGGGCTGTCTACCTAAAACCTGCACAAGAAAACTGATCAGTGATTAACAATCATAAAAACATGAAAGACAGAAATGAAATGGAAATTATGGAAATGTACAAACAGAAATGAAACAACTACAAAGTATGAACATATGGATGGATTATAATACAATGACTTTTAAAAGAAATGAAATGAGAAATGTACACTAATACACAAAACCTTAGCTGAGCAGGGGCCCTCTACACAGCCTTGGTAACGATCCTCAAACACGAATTAAGTTGAAAAACAGAGTCTTCTCACATTAAAAAGTAGTTCATTACAGAATGGTAGTGTTACGGCTCAAGGGCAGCGTAATCACTACAAAGAAAACTAACAGATAACAGAGTTTATTCACGAACATCAGCTATCAACTAACAACTAACTTTATGTGCGTATGCAAACGCTCTATATAAAACAATAAACTGTAACTGTCTCCTGAAGTTTATGATGACAGAGAGCACGTAGACCACTTCGTCCATGGATATAGGAGTATGGCCGTGTTGGAAAGTGGATCTACGGAAGGTGGATGCTTGAATTCAACTCCAGAGCTCTGCACAGATGTCGATTTAACCTCCGCAAGCTTAGAAATGGTCGTATGGATGTTTATTTGCCACGAAACAGAGTCCGGCCGACATGAAACTCCATAGTTGACTTCCACATGGACGGCTTTGACCGCGGCTTCTTTGGACGAGTTTGCTTGAACCAATAGGACACGAACCATGTCCTCGTCATTCCTAGCCTGCCCATGTGGCTCGTTTCCTTTGTAGACACCTGTAGCATATAGTTCCACAAAATAGCTGCGGAAAGTTGCAGCAGCTGCGGAAAGTGGCAAGATTCCGCAGCTGTATGAACAAAATCTAGATCAAATAGAAAACACAAAAACATAATTAAAAACCATGTTAGATACCCTTTGCACATGATATTGACAATTTTGGGAGGTTTAGGTGAGTGAAAAAGGTATGGAAAAGTGTATGGAAAAGATGCAAATTCGGGACTCAACAGCATCCAAACTGAATTTTCTGTCAGTATTTTGGGAGATTTCCTTCAATTGCTTACTTCTGAAAAACTGAGTTGTAGTGTAGAAATTAGTAGTGGTAGTGCTATGGGCAAGATGACGCAACATTTGAGAGGGAGTTGCAGTACAAATGAGGTAGTGACTGTGGTAGAGTCATAGGCAGCAGTATAGAAGGTAGCAGCGCAGTGGATGAGGGGAAATATACTGAGATTTAGAAGTGCGGGGGACTAATGCCATGGATCAGAGTAACGCATCTCGAGTGAAGTATTGCTAGAGCACATTCCTTGCTAAGAGAGAGTGTTGAGATTTTGGGTAGAATCGAATGTGATCTAGCTCCAAAAATTTGTGGAGGGGATAGAACACATGAGATCTCCAAGACCCAGAAGTCCTTTGGAGAAATTTCACCCGGAGCCTAAGTTATTCCAATAATTAATTATTTTAATGGAGACCCTAAGTCTAACTTAGGGAAATTAAATAATTAAAGTGAATTAATTTATACATGTGGGTGAGAATGTTCTAAGTGACATGGATCAATTTTTTTCTAATCTTAGTCCTTGATTAGATATTAGATCATGGTCATTGAATGTTCAACGAGAAAATTATTAAAGGAAGTATTAGGGTCAGTTGGAGGAGACACACAGAGTGGTAGCACTTGAGCTAAGTCGAAATTATGGGGCACGTTTTGCGGATAATTTTTGAGTGATCTTGCAGTGCTGGTGAGGGGAAGATCGATCAGGGATTATTCATATTTGAGGCCAAGAATACATAGGCAGAAATGCGGATAGGTACCGGGCAGCGCAGAGACTCAACATGAGGGATGCAGCCCAGCCACATGCAGAGGCAACGCAAAGGCTGATGTAGGCCCTTTAGGGTGATGCAGAGGAAACACTGAGCCTAGAGGGGTGACACAAGAGCATATTGTGATGCGTAGAGGCTCAATGAGGGGCATAAGGCTAACACAGTGCCGAGAGAGACAATGCTGGGGTTCTAGTAGTCCAGAAAGGGTAGGTATTCAGTAGATCTAGAAGGCATGAACCCTCAGCTAAATCAGCCATATTTTCTGTCTCCGAGTGATAGAGGTATATCTGCCATGATTTCTCTATTAGGAAAACCACAACTGGTTCCCTTGATTGTATTCAAACATTATGCATAATAATAAAACCCTGTAAGACCTCTTACACTGGTTTTCCCACATTGGGTTTTTTGAGGAAATTGTCAAAATAATATTGTGTCATTTTTCATGTGTTCTTTATTCTTTAGTACTTGATCTATATTTATGTGTAGATTTGCAGTTTTTTTACTTCACTATTTTCTGAATATTTCTGAAAATAACTTGTATAATTAAAAACACAATTAGGAGAAGTAAACCAGATTTCTGCAGTAGAAACTTATGTTAAGTAGTTTCAAAAAATTTCGCACAAAAATACCATAACTTCCTAGAGATTAAATGACCTCCACCCTCTGGCTTGAATGCAATCCCACCAAAACCGATCAAGGGGTCACTAGTCCAAGAACATAAACATAAACCATCAGGCTTTACTGCAATCCCGCCAAAACCAGACAAGGGATTCCTAGGCCAAAAACAATCTTGGATGCCTCTGAGATTCTTTAAAAATATGTTGAGGGATTTTCTCGTCTCCACCCTCAGGCTTTACCAAAATCTTGCCAAAATTGGTCAAGGGATTCGTAGACCCTTGGGAATTTTCTAATACCACCTCATCTGATTCAAAAACCATTTGGAAATCCAAAGCTCCATCGTATGAAAGAACCCCATCACACCATGGCTATCCTGAAATGGAAAGAAAAATTTTAAACCACTGTCGCACCTAAAAAAACCCATGCCCATGAAAACAAGAGAACCAAATACACACATGCATGTACCATGCATTCACCAATCATTTATGAAATCACACATGCAACTTTTTACCTGCAAGTATTCCCATTGAAGCTGCTTGATCCAACTTTTCCTTGCTTGTTTCTTTTTCCAATGCTAGAGTGCTCTAATAATTCCCTAAGTGTACAAGAGTATGAGAGAGTAGAGAGAGATCCAAAACTAAACTGAAAAAATTTTGTGAACTGATCCTTAGAAGCCTTTTTATCATTAAGGCCTCTATTTTCTTCAATTTCCTATATTTATTCCTTCAATTTCCCTCTAATGAAAACATGTCACCTTTCATCTCCCTTTTCTCGTAATTTCCTTTAGTTTTCATAAATGAATTCCAATTAATCCCTCTTTTCCTTTTCGAAGCCTTTGTGCAATTCCTTAGCCATAATAAACTGAAACAACACCCACTAGGATGTTTTTCCCAACATTAAACTTGTATTATGTGGCCCTTGAACTTGGTATTTTTTTTCCTTTATTAACTTTAATACATGAAATTCTAACCCGAGGTTGTTACAGGTCTCTACCCAAGCTATCTAGGGCTCTAGGAACTAGTAACTCAACTCACAGTCTCCAGGGAACCTAAGTTGTTTCATGTCTCTAGAGTGTTTGTCCCAAACCTTAGGCTCGAGGGATCAGTGACTCAACCCACAACTTCATTGGAACCCAAGTTGTTTCAAGGCTCCAGTGCATTTGTTCCAGCTCACAGCCATAGGGAACCTGATTACCAGTCGAAAAATCCAAACAGGAAACCCAAGACACCATGGCCATCCAGGAAATGGAAAGGAAAGGTTGAAACCACTGTTAATCCAGGTAAATCTCCATTTCAATGACAACACATAAACAAGGAATTACATGCATGCATCATATATCCAAAAACCAACAAGGATATCATACATGAAAACTATTAGATATAAATCAAACCAACTATAGTTGTTCATCCACTATCTCCTTGCACTTCCTTCCTTTCCTTTGCTTGTTCATTACTTATTTTCTTATATTCTTCCAAATCTAAGAGAATGATAGAGTGCTCCAAGAATTCTATAGGTTTTCCAGAGTGTAAGAGAGAATTAAAAATACATCAAATCAAAATTTTTAAAAATATAGCAATTGTTTCTCTGGTGCCTTCTTATCATTGATGCCTCTATTTTCTTCATTTTCGGTAATTTTTTCCTCTAATTTCCCTTTCATGCATAGTTTTGTCTCTTCATATCCCTTTTCTACTATTTTCCTTTACTTTATAATTTAATGTCAATTAATGCCTCTTTTCCTTTGTCGATACCTTTTCCAATTTCCATAGCCATAAATAAATCACAAGTGATTCCCACTATAGTGTTTTCCCACCATTCATCTTAGAATACATGTCACATGACATTGGTATTATTTTATTTACATGGAAAAACAACCAAGGGTTGTTACAAACCCCTCCTCCTTGGGGGAACACCATCCTTAGTGTTCAATCATGCTTATTACCAACAAAACATGTTGCCCATGGATCTTTATAACACAGGTCGATGCAAAATTTACATCATACCAAACTATTGAAACCATGAACACCATACTACTTATTGGAAATTTATAGCATAACTTGATGTAGTGTTTTCAACATACTTCTTATTAGAGCTTTATAACACAACTCATTGTAGTATTTACAATCAACATTTTCATATATAATTATAAATAAAAAAATACATGCTCAACCAGAAAATAAGGAGGGATACAAAACCCACAGCTGATCAACTATCTTCCATATAGTTTCATTGGGCCCACAGTTCTTCCATTGTACTTTAACCTACTCAGTTACTCGGTTTCGAAGCATGATCTATTTATTCTACAAAATTCACTGAGGCTTTGGCTTTAACTTTTGCTCTAGTTCCATTGGAAATATAGAACAATCAATCACATGATCAACATCCTGGAAATATATTTTAAGCAATGAAACATGGAAAACGTCATGGAATTTCATTGTTGGTAGTAGTGGAAGTATGCATGCCACCAGTCCAATCCTCTTAAGGATCTCAAAAAGCCCATAATCTCAAGGTGCTAACTTGGCACATGATCTAATCCTTAAGGAGCTCCTCTTGGGCTTAATGTGCATGTACACATGCTCCCTAACATGAAACTCCTTGAATGATTTATGATAATATGTATAACTCTTCTTCCTATACTATGATACCTTTAGATTCATTCTAATAACTTGCATATCTTCCTCCATTTGAGCCAACATATCTGGTCCAATGAGTACCTTGTTGAATGGCCCACTCTAGCTTATGGGAGTATTACAAATCCACCCATAGAGAGTCTCAAATGAGCTCATCCTCAAGGAATTCTGATACCCATTATTGTATGCAAAATATAGTATTGAAAGACACTCCTCCCACTTCCTCTGCTAATGCATGACATAAATCCCCAACATGTCCACAAGAATCCTATTAACCTTCTTTATTTGTCCATCTATCCGCGGATGATAAATCATACTAAAATATAACTTTGTCCCCAACCCTGCAAACAACTCCTTCCAAAACTGTAAGTGAAATTAGCATCTCTATCTGATATTATCTTCTTGGGAACACCATGCAATCTCACTATCTCCCTAATGAATATATGATATCCCTCACTGGATGAATTAGTATAATTCACTACAATTAAGTGAGCTACGTTTCTTAACCTATCAACCACAACCATGATGGAATCATGTTGCTTCAATGTCTTGGGAAACTAGTAATGAAGTCCATGGAAATGACCTCTCATTTCCATTATGGAATCAAAATAGGCTACAATAGACCAGCTAGGTGCTTACACTCAACTTTCACCTCCTGACAGTCTAAACATCTCGCAAAAAACTCAAGCACCTCTTTCTTCAAATTCCAGAAATAATAGAACTTATTAAGAACTACCGAAGTCTTATGATATTCGAGGTGGCTTGAATATATCTTGACATGAAACTCCCTTAAGATAAGCTTCTTCATTCGACTACTATTCGTCACATAGACCATGTTACTAAAACTAACCAAGCCATCTGTTGTGAGATGATACTCTTCATCCATGTCACCCTGTTATTGTAATCTCTACTTCAACTACTGGTATCTATAATCATTCTTCCATACATGTAAGATATTCTCCTATAAATACATAATATTTGATCATTGAAATGTGATTTATCTACACTCTCCTAATGAGAGCATATGCAACCCTCTTCTCATGTCCCTTGATGCACCTGATCTCAAAGTCAAAATAACTGAAGGCGGACAACCATCTATCTTGCCTTGAATTTAGACTAGGTTGGTCAAACAAGTACCTCATACCATTATGATCACTCATCAAAATAAACCTCATGCCCAGGAGATAATGTCTCCACATCTTCAGTGCATGAATGATAAATACCAACTCAAGATTGTGAGTCACATAGTTCTGTCATGCTCATTCAAATTCCTTGATTCATAGCATACCACCTACCCTTCCCACATCAGGACTCCACCATTTCCTTCCTTACAATCATATCTACAAACCAAAAATTCTTTGTCAGGATCTGCAATCTTCATAAGTTGAGAAGTTGTAAGAAAAATCTTCAACTAATAAAAACTAGCTACACTCTCTTTAGTCCATTAAAAATTATTTCCCTTCCTCTGCAAGGATATGATAGGATAACCAATATTTGATAGATTCCTGATGAACTACCTATAAGAACCTTATAGTCCCATGAATGATCTAACCTCATCTGAATTCCTAGGAGTTGGCCACTCCATGATAGATTTAATCTTTTCTCAGTCCACTATTATCCCTTCCTTGGAAATAATATGCCCCAAGTAGTGAATCTGAGACTTAAATAACCTACACCTATTGAGCTTCACATACAAATAATTCTCTTTCAATTATCTCAATAATATTTCTAGTTTTTATGCATGCTCTTCCTCATTCTTTTAATATACAAATATGTCATCAACAAACACTATCACAAACTTGTCTAGAAAAGGTTGGAATGCATTGTTCATAAAAAACATGAAAGTAGCTGGAGCATTAGTAAGACCAAAAGGAAACACCACAAACTCACAATTCCCATACCTAGTACATAATGAAATCTTGTATATATATTCTTCTAAGATCCACACAAAATGATATCCAGATCTCATATTAGTTTTTGAAAACAGTGTTGCTCCCTTCATTTGATCAAACAAGTCATCAATCTACGGCAATGGATACACGTTCTTGATTGCCACCTTATTCAACTACCTATAATCAACACACAATACAAGAGTACCATCCTTATTCCTCACAAACAACAATGGTGTACCCCAAGGTGATACACATTACCTTATGCATCCCTTATCAAGCATTTCCTTAAGTTGTAACTTCAATTCCACCAACTTCGGAGTACTTATTTTGTAAGGTGATTTAGATTTTGGTTATACCCCTTGCATCAAATCAATAGAGAAATACACTTCCCTGTGAGGTGGTAACTCTAGCATATCTTAGGGAAACACACCTTGAAACTACTTCAAAACAAGATACCTCTTAAGAACTTTCTCATCCTCAACATCCCTCCCTTTGTCACTAGAAATATGCACTAAAAATAATAAGCATCCTTTCTTATGGAAGCGTTTTCCTTACATGGATGTAACCATTATCACTTATGTGTGATTCTTCTTTCGATACAAAATTCCCCCCTCTCCATCATCGTCTAGTCACTCAATAGCCTTGTCACAACAATCCACTTTAGTCCTATGAGTGAATAGCCAATCTATTCCCAAAAGCATACTAGATGAACCCAAAGGAAGCACATTTAGATATTCTGATGTAGGAATACCATTTAACTCAAATGCATAAGATCTCACCCAATCATGAACTCTTCTCTTGGTCCTTGTACCCAACTACACCAACGAATATTTTTCATGCACTTGTTTACTCAAGAAACACTTATCCATCAGGTTGGGACTGATATAACTATAATTAGATCTAGTATCAATCAAAATAGAAACAACCTAATCATGAATATTACGTTACATGTTAATAATGGATTCTCCATGATCTTCCTTCCTATTATACACTTGTGCATATAGTGTTCCCCCTGAGCACTCTAAATCTGAGGTCTGCCACTGTGATGTGACAGACACTCACACCGATGATGCTCTCCACCACAAGTCAAACACCTCCAGGGATTCATGCCATCGCCATTATTTTTTCCCTCAGGCTAAGACACATTTCCCATGTCAAATGAACAAAATTTCTTGTACAATTATACATTTTACTTGTCACATGCATCCTGAAGTCTTCCTTGCTTCTTAGCCCACTTTCATTTAGTATTCTCATTCCTTCTTCAATCCTTCTTAGAATCAGACTTGTGCTTTGACTGTTCATAAAAATTCTTCATATTATTGATGGTATCCTCCAATGATCGAGGCTCATCAAAGTCAATACAGTCTTGAAATGTTGCTAGTAATCCAATGATGAACCTTTGAACCTTTTTTTCTCATCGTTGAGGTAAGGCACATACCTCAACAAATACAATAATTTTCTACTATACTCATCATCAGTCATAGAAAACATATTCTACTCATATTATTCCTTTGCCCTTTCATCATAATACTTTTCAAATAAGTACTTCTTCTTGAAGAGTCTCGTGAACTCATCCCAAATAATCTCATCTTCTCGAATGCCTTTGTCATTCTTCACATATTCCCATGAGATGTCTACTTTTCCTTTGAGAATAAAGGAAGATATCTTGGCCTTCATGTTCTATGAATACTCATGTAGTATGAATACTTTATTTATCCCAAGAAACCATTACTCTACATCCTCTGATTTCTTAATATCTCCATCAAATGTAGGAGTCTTAGCTTTCTTGAATTCATCTGGAAAATACTACTTGTAACTCCTCCTATAGGGATGATGACAGTGATGGTGATGATGTCTCTCATAACTGAAACTAGGATAAAACCCTTAAGTGCTACCTCTCCTATCAAGTTCATCCAAATATTTGTTTCCTATGACTCTGCCATATCTCTCCAACCTGTATCATGATCGATATCTTCTACCATATTCCTTATTCGTGTTTTCCTCATGTCCATGATTGATCCTCATTTGTCCCTATATTTTCAAATACAAAAGAATCTAAAGGATGACTGCATTAACCTCTGTTTACTTTTCCTGAGCTCTGGCAAGCCTTTATTGTGCCTCAATCATCCTATTATTACTTGCCTTACCACTTCTAATTTCTTCCTTCAAGCTTCTCAGTGTATTTTCTATTACATGATAATACTATTCTCCTTGTTACTCAAATGATCTATCCCATTACATTGAATTGTCATCAGGTCTGTAAGGGGAGTCATGTGAATTGTAATAGATCATTATGCTCTTCATCTATGATTTGATATTTTCAGCAAAAATACCATGTTAAATAAACCAAATAGAAGCATAATCAAAATCATACCTCAATGTATCTCAGGGAGGCTATCACATCTGCACAAGTTACTAACACTAACTATATACATGATAACCATAGCTACTACAATGCATGCAAAATGGAAACATATAAAACTGACATGTGTGCATAAAAATAACATATACCCCGAGCTCTAGTGCTATAACCTCGCTTTGATACCACCCTATAACACCCCACCCCACATTTCCCACTTTATAAGCTCTTCAACATAAACTTGAGCTAAGAGTTACCATGCATGACCTAACTTCCAAGAGGAATTTATGGAAATGGGGTCCATTGCTAACTTACTAAAATCATCTAGAGACACAAGATCACACTGTTATCAACCTAACTTGACCCAACATTATTTCCTTGCAATTTATTTTCCTTAAATTTAACACAAATTTCTATTTTTGGCATATTTTTGGATCCTAAACTTCTCACGCCATTTTGAGGTCCTAAACAACATTTCCAAGGAAAACGGAGAGACTAAAAAAGTTCCTAGATCTATTTACATATTTTTTCCCTCCACGTTTAAATATTAAAAACTAGATATTATAATAGTCAAACAAAGATCATATGCCAAATTTACGACCCGAGGAATTTGGAGCTCAAATTATTCATTTTTACAAACACTTTGTAAAAAAAGTACCTATAGGTGCTTTTTTGGGTGTGTGTAATATTATTTCCATGACTAGTCTCATGCGCGAGGGGGTCACAGGGGGGCCACAATCCCCCTATCATGGGAGAGTAGCCCCAATAGACGGATTCCAGGGAAACACCCCAGGAAATTATTTTTTAACCCTATAATAGGTGGGTGAACCTACCTATGGTTTTGTTCATGGGTTTTTCACATGCTTTTGGGCATGATGGTTTTCTTACCATGTTATTTTGTAGATACAATCAAAGGAACTACAATTATTCTCTAATATAGGGTTAATGGATTGGGGTTTATGAATGCTTCAGCATGTATATATACGTATTGTAACATTGAAAAGAATATAATGAAAAATCAATCTGGCATTCCCGGTTTTGTGATCCAGGGGAAAATCTTTGTGTATATTTGTTTTATGTTCTTGCTATTGTTTATTTTTCTATTTTAAGAATTTGTTTGTAGGTAGTTTCTGTACATGGTTAAAACCAACATCATTAAATCACATATATTCACTGATTCAATAGTTTAATTGTAGAATCATCAACAAGGATAAATTCCCTCTCAAGCTAGTTGCAACAATACTTGTTAGCCCATGCATAAATTAACCATTTAATAACTTATCAATTTATGAACAATATCCATAGTAAGAGAACATCATATAACCATTCATATAACCCACAATGAAAAATCATCCATAAGATCGACACAATAACTAGATGTGTTCATACATCATAATAGGAATGTAACTCATATTAACATATGCAAAATCCAACCAAGTCACAGACTTCCATGTACCATGCGACCATATATTGGGTTGAATCAAATATCTCTTTCAACCAATCACCCCTGTGCCATATTCTAACCATGGATGTAATGTCATAAGGTTTAAACCTGTAATATCCCAAAATTGGGAGAGAAGCAATATAGTAAATAAAACTAGAAATGTGCAGAAATATCAATGGATCAAAACATGAGACAAACATAGAGTCATTCCATTATGTTTATTAGCAAAAAATGAGTACAATGTCTTGAGGAAAAGATAACTCAAGATTGGGAAAACAAGCCTCCCATGAAACAATACATCAAAATGTAAAATATTTCTAATACATGAAATGCTGAAATGCTATAACTGCACTGTCTCTAAGAGAGTAGAAACTGAAAAATATAAATATATATGGATGCTGATACAATGCTCCAATAGTGCTAGGAATAGAGATCTAATCTCCAAAATTGTTTTCCAAGACAACCCAGAAAAGGTTTCCGGAAATACCCAATATACAAAAATAACAGATATGGCCCTCGGCCTGAATAATCACTGCAACTAGAATACAGATAGTAGGTGGCTGATATTATATATTAGATGGTTTATCCTCCTCCAATATATCTCCCAAATGAAGGGTTGATCCCCTCAAAGGAAATCCAACTCCCCCAACTAGGGCAATAAACCCACTGCTACATATGCTCTCTGAAATAACGCAGTCCTTGAGGGAAACTGCGTTGTAGCTAGTGCTAGTTACTTGGCCTCCTTCCAGATATGAAAATAATGCTCCTATGTCTTCCTCACTAGCCTCCTGGATGAAAGTATGATCCCTCGAATGGAAAACTAGCTCAGAAATTGGGTTTTACAACCCTCCAGTACTGCAAACCTGCAACACAACACAAATCTGGAATAGATTGCGTTGTGGATGAAGATTGAAGCTTGGAAAAATTATGGATAGTGGAAATGTAGCTCAAGATACCTCTCTTAAGTAGGCACTTGAAGTACCCCAAGGATGAGGGTGGGATTCCTACTCGAAAACACCCTTGTGCTAAACATCACTACAGACTTTGCTAAACAAAAAAAGCATGCATATACATGTCACATGACAGATATAGATCTAAAAAGATAAAAAATTAATAGTACAAATCCATGCCTTCTATGGCTTCCATCCTCTTCCTTTTATGCTTGGTGAGCTTCCTCACCCTGGGTCTCACTCATTAAAGGAGTTACTCTCATGCATACGCTCCTCATAAATGGCTGCGTTGTCCTCCAATAAACCTCCACTATCTCCATAATAACGTTGTTGATTTGGTCAACATTGAACTTGTCCATGTGATTTAGCCCCTGTTCACACCTCCAAGTGATTTATCTAGCTAATACAATGAACCACATTCACATGAGAAGTGTTTTTATTCCTACTAAATAGATTTATGGGTCTCCCTACCCACTTATTCATCTATCTAAGTGACAAAACAAAACTTTAATATTCCAATTAGCTACAAGCCAATTTTGGAATATTACAGTCCTCCCCTCCAAAATTTTTCTTGTCCTCAAGAAAATGTAAGGATACTACAAAATATCCTCTCTTACTCTTGTAGCCTCCTCATCTAGTAGTCTCCACCACTGAACCAGATTCTTTCCAATCAATATGTCCTCCAATGGCTCCTCCCAAAAGTGCAATTTAGCCTTTGGTAGATAAATCAAATAGCTCTCATCACGAAGACGTGGGAGATATATGGAGAAAACTATATGTTGTCACTTGGCCTCCTCAAGGCATGAGAGATGATAAATGTTGAGTGCCTCAACCCCAATGAGAAACTCCAATCTCCATGCTATCATCTAGACAAAGTGAGCCATCCTTGGTAGCTCATAGAAAAAATCACCAATCCCCTACTTCTGCAATGTATAGGGGCTGCATGGCTAAAAATAAGAGATAAAATTGTTCAACTCACGTTGTCTCTCTCTCCATTTATGATATATGTGGAACTGTTGATCTTGGGCTGCAATAATGTGGTCATTAAGAAGCCAAAAGGCACTGGTACTCTCATGATCCCACTCTTTGGTTCTAGGAACCTCTCTTTCCTAATCCATCCCACATATAGTGAATAGAGGGTCATCACCATATGGGATCCAAAAAAAACATGGACTAAGTATCACATAACATACTAGATGGTGAGAATACTCTCTCAAGTGAGACCGGTGTTGTTTTGCTTCTAGTTGTCTCAAAACATGATATGATAAGTGTCCATCCAACCACTTTCTTGCTGCCATAAGCTTCTCAAAAGAATTAAAGTAGTAGAGAAAATTCGGTGTTAATTGAATGTGACCCAAGAAAAACAACTCTTGCCCAAAGTCCTCTAGAAAGTGGCTATTCCCATCACTGAATGTAGTCCCAAAAGGACCATGAAATCCAACCTTACCATATATTGTAGACAGGTTGGTGAAGAGGTCCATAGATAAGCCTTCCCATCTCTCCATCAAAAGGGAAAGTGGCTATAACAACATTGCAAGGTGGTTTCTTTCCTCCTCATTCATCATATAAGATACATACCTCTCGATATGCTCAAGCACATATTCTTTGAGATCCTCCCAATAGAATCCCTCCATGATGGTGTGATAAGCCTTAATGTAATCTACATGCCCAAAAAAAGTGCCTCATGTGCTACATGTGGAATATTCTCATTGAGCTTGGAGTCTCTAGTCAAGTAGATCTGATCCCAAAAATAAATTACTCCATCAATCACTATATACCTCCCATCTAGCACTTGCCCATCAATACCCTTACATGTGAAGAGGTTCTTGGAATACTCCTCCAATAATTGGGACTCCCAATATGGATCTATACTCCTCAATAGTGACAGCGCCGCTTAATTCTGTAATGGAGTACTTGTCACCTCATAAATCCCCTCTCTGACATGCTTAATGCCAAAGCCACAAGCCAGAGTACTTTTATCCCACTTTTGCTGCCTCCTTTGTAGTTGATATTGCCCAAGATAGGACTAAAGTATATAGAGGTCAACCTCCTCTTGGAAGGTATTTCCCATCCAAAACTTCCATATTTTGGCCAATGCATGCAAGAGTGTCAATAACCTCATGCCATATTCAGAAATGGTCGTCGTGTGTGGAAGTATCATTTGCTGCTCCAAGACTATGGAGTAGCCCTTTGACAACATACTTGTGCCATCACACACTCCTGAATCATTCTCTTCCAGCACAAGTAGCTAATTAAGAGATGGCCATGCAAATATCATATAATTGTTCATCCCTTCCTTGAACCAATCAGAGGCTCTCTGCGTTGTGCCAACTTCTCCCAAGGCTCCTTCCTTAGCCAAATTTATCAATGATGCACCATGTTGAGAGAAATATTTGATCATCTTCCAATCAGGGAGTCTCCTTGGTGGTATGCCTCCATGCAATGAGACATCAATGTCTATAGCATACTATATGTGAGAGTGGACTGATTTGTACCTGCTTTCACTACACAAACCAATCTCCCTTTTCTGTGCATAATCCTCCTGAAATGGTTGGGTGTGTATGCTCCCAATTACTTGATGTTGGCCATCCTTGTCATCCTCTTTCTTCATCTAAAAGATATCACAGTCTAATGTGTTCTTCTCCAATTTAATCAACCCATGCACACCCAATGTCATATTGATGTCAAGAGTTTTAATAAAAAATAAGTGATCTATCATGGTGTATGTCCTCAAAACTATAGAAAATGTTGGAACATACTTCCTCCATTGTTTAGTCTCACTGCCTATCAATATTTACACATGTTGCTCTTGATATTCATATGTGAGATCCTTTGGAACTTCTTGCAAGGATACAAGAGCTCCTCTAGTTGAAGCTATTGCTTTATCTCCATCTCCAAAGGGTGTTGGATCTCCTTCTGTTGTTACAGCGTTGATATCTTATTCCAATTATTTCTTTTCTTCCTCCTCATCATTGGAGAATACCTCATCATTAAGAGATCCTTTGTCTTGATCCCCTCTTGAAGGAGCAATCTTAATAACTTCCTCTTGAGAATAAAGTTCTGGCTGAAGTGGGGCCTTTTCCCTTGGCAAGGTATCTTGCAAATCTCTAACCCCTTCAACAACATTCTAAAGTAGATTTGGTCTAGTGGCTACTTCCAACTCATGCAAAGGTTCTGATTTCTTGGGTTTGGCTAGGTTACCCAAAGAATTTTATGAACGTTTTTGATAAAATATTTTCACAAACTCCTAGTGAACTCTGCATAAGTATATATATTTGCATCAATCAATGAAGAAGAACCATAAAACCACCAATCATAAGCCTTAACTTCAAGGTGCAACGCTGCTACCTTAATGACCTCCTTTTCTAAAACCTGATGCAACTGTAAATATGTGTCCAACTTACTTACCCATGCCTTAGTTGTGAACTTGGGTGACCCATCAAAAGTAGGCAGAAATAATATACCCAAAGTGTGTTGCATGCACCCTTTTCTTCTATTGTGGTTACTCGGTCTTCTATTTTCTTTGATTTGGCAGAACCCTTGGAATTTTAGATGCTCCTTGAATCTCTTAGACTAAGATTCATATTATTGGAGATAGTCACCAAGAGTCTCCTCCTTTGGTGTGTCTCCCTCCTCTTCTTATCTTGCTAATAATGTAGGCATAAAATGTTTTAGATCTGTGTTTAGTTTGAATGCTCACACCCATAATGTGAAATAATGGAGCTTCTTTCATGTGAAAACCCTCTTGGATAATCTCTATACCTCCCCATCATCATCTCTTTGATGTCTCTATTAATGCTTTGCATAGTTTGAAGAAGAAGTCTTGAGAAATCCTTTCCTTTCATCTCTCCTAATAATGGAGTATTTACTCCATATCTTCCACAAATATTCTCCTTTCTATGAGAAGCCTCTTTAGATGACATAATGGCTGAAGTACATAGGTTGAGCCAAGGTTATGCTCTGATACCACTGTAATATCCCAAAATTGGGAGAGCAAAAATATAGTACATAAAACTGGAAATATGTAGAAATATCAATGGATAAAAAAATTAGACAACCATATAACCATTCCATTATTTTTATTATAATAAAATGAGTACAAGATCTAGAGGAAAAAATCACTCAAGATTGGGAAAAAGATCCTCCCATGAAATAATACATCAAAATGTAAAATGATGCTAATACGTGAAATGTCGGAATACTATAACTGTGTTGTCTCTAAGAGAGTAGTAGCTGAAAAATAGAAATATATGTGGCTGCTGATACAATTCTCTAGTAGTTCCAAGAATATATATCTAAGCTCTAAACTGATTTCCAAGACAACCTAGAAAAGGTTTCCGAAAATACCCAATATACAAAAATAACATATATGGCCCTAGGGCTCAATGATCACTGCAACTGGAATATTGATAGGAGGTGGCTGATCTGATATATGAGATAGTTGATCCTCCTCCAATAGATATCCCAAATGAAGGGTTGATCCCCTCAAAGGAAATCCAACTCCCCCAACTAGGGCAATAAACCCACTGCTGTAGTTTCTCTTTGAAATAATATAGTCCTTGAGGGAAACTGCGTTGTAGCTAGTGGTAGCTACTTTTCCTCCTGCTAGATATGAAAATAATTCTCCACGATATTCCTCACTAGCCTCTTGGATGAAAGGATGATCCCTCCAATGGAAAACTAGCTCAGAAATTGGGTTTGACAAGCCTCCACTACTGCAACCCTACAACACAACACAAATCTGGAATAGATTGCACTGTGGATGAAGACTGAAGTTTGGCCAAATGCTGGATAGTGGAAATGTATCTCAGTATACCTCTCTTGAGTAGGCACTCAAATTCCCCCGAGGATGAGGCTGGGATTCCCACTCGGAAACACCCTTGTGCTAAAAAGCACTGCAGACTCTGCTAAACAACAAAACCATGCATAGACATGTCATATGACAAATTTAGATCTAAAAAGATAAAAAATAATCAATAAAAATCCATGCCTTCTATGCTGGTCATCATCTTCCTTTTATTCTTGGTTAGCTTCCTCACCCTGGGTCCCACTCATTAAAGGAGTTACTCACATGCATACACTCCTGCTAAATGACTACATTGTCCTCCAATAAAACTCCACTATCTCCATAAAAACGTTCTTGATTTGGTCAACATTGACCTTGTCCACATGCTTTAGCTCATGTTCATACCTCTAAGTGCTTTATCCAGCTAATACAATGACCCACATTCACATGAGAATTGTTTTTATTCATACTAAAGATATTTATGGGTCTCCCTACCCACTTATTCATCTATCTAAGTGACAAAACAAAACTTTAATATTCTAATTAGTTGCAAACTAATTTTGGAATATTGAAAAACCAAAATAAAAAAAACTAGGGATTCCAAAGGCTAAACCACCTCAACCCTCAACCAAAATGATTTCACCTAACCGATCCAAAAATCACTAACAATATCCATATCTGTCTCTACCCAATCTATTCAAGGCTCTGGGAACTAGTAACTCAATCCATAGTCTCCAAGGAACCTAAGTTGTTTCAGGGCTCCAAAGCATTTTTTCCCAACCCTCAGGTTCCAGTGACTAATAATTTAAACCACAACCTCCAGGGAACCCAGGTTGTTTCAGGGATCCAAAATGCTTGTTAAACCCATTGCCATAGGGAAGCTAAGTACCAGTCAAAAAATCCAAATGGGGAACCCACTACACCATGGATATCCATGAAATGGAAAGACAAGGAAGAATCCAGTATCAATACAATAAAATCTCGATGCTAATAACAACACATAACCAAGTAATCACATGCATGCATTCTACATCCAAACACCGGTAGGGATATCATACACGCAACCTGTTACCTCCAAATAAAACTAGTTGTAGCTGTTGATCCATTGTCTCCTTGCACTTCTTGATGGGCCTCTAAATTAGAAATAAAATAAGGCCCATATAATCTTTATTAGGTACATAAAATATATATTAAATCTCCCCTTCTACACTTAATGATGTTTTTTATGCTTTAATATGTTCTTAGGAAGGTTTAGATGTAATTGCATATTTGTGCCTAATATTATTTATTTTTTAAGGATATTGTGAGAATATTGGGCAGATTATGAAGATTTGGATAAGGAGATAATTTAGGGACTTGCTCGCTACATCTGGAGGATCAATATTGGATAATAAAGAACAAAATATCATGACATAATTGAGAAATTATGGATTCCACTTGTGTTAGGGGTTAATGAGATCCATTTGAATTTATTTCACTTGTATTAGGTCATAATAATGTTAAATTTAATAACAAAATTTACCCCATTTCATTTTCACTTGATTAGGTTTGACATTTGATAGCTTAACTAGCTCACTAGTTCTTGAATTTCCGAATTTTAGAGTAGTAAATTTATTTGGTTTTTTATCACGTGTGGAAGACAGTATTTTGGAGTGATTCCACTTGGAATGGAGACCTAATACATCATACTTAATAAAAAAAAGTTTCCCATCACATTTTCATTTTATTTACTTAGTCATTCAGTGAGTTATTTCCAAAACAAACTTTCCCGTAGCAAAAACATAGTTTTTTGTAGCACTCTTGTAGCATGTTTAAACTTGACCAAAATTGCTCCCAAAGGTTGGTTTTTGTCTCTTAGGCTTTAATCATGACCCCTAGGATCTAAATCCATGATTTTTGAAGAATAAACACTACTTAGGACATCCATTTTCGCAAATTATATTAGGCATTTTTATTTTAATTCATGCTCTTAAGATTTCAATTACAAATTGTTGTTCTTTCCTAGGATTAATTCCTTTTCAAAGAAACACTTCAATTTATAAAATTAGTTTAGGATTTTATTTAATAACATTCACTCCATTAAATCATATCAACAAAATAAGGACACATTGTATGCTGGACACATAGTGCTGATACCTCTTAAGTTTATACGAACCCTGGGTTGATAATTAAAGTTGGTAGCCTTGGGAGTTGCAACATTATTGTTGCAATACTTAGGCTCGTCACTTATTGGTGCCATTGTCGGGTAGGTGTCAAAGTATGCATTTTTTACTTCCCTAGTTGATTAATCTATTTTCTTTCTGCAAAATCAAAAAAATTGCATTAAACATATTTCATTTAAAAACATAAAATTATTTTAGCATTCTTATTCAAAAAATATTTAAAAATACTTCTCCAACACCAACCCCCCATTTGATCACGTGGTGCAGTAAGAACCACATCACCATCCACTTTTGAAGGTAGAAGAAGTTACAACATCTTGGTTATTTACGATTCAACTTGGTGGGTTGGGTTAATTCACTTCATTCATCAATATCTAGTGCCTGCCTCTGTAACTGCTATAATCACCTCAATAATATGAAGGGGAAAAACCCTATTTTATTATTATTATTTGGCATAAGTAAGGTGTTTGATTTCATTTAGGCTTTACTCCCATCTGCAACTCTCACATTTCCTAGTGTGCGTTATGCATGACCTGTAGTGCTGACTCATTACTTTTGTTGATACCCCCACCTTAACCTTTTTTGTATTTATGCGCTCGATGATATGTCAAGGGAGAGCTCGATCAAGCACTTATTGAAGTTTAATTCATTCATTATTAGGGGGAGGAAGGTAATAATACTTGATGTTTTCTATCTCTCACTTTCAGCAAAGAAGATAGAATAAATGGATCGAGAGGATGACAATGAAGAAGATATTATTGGATTTCCCATTCAAGATGCTGATATCACTGTGCATATGATGATCATCCCTCCATATTTCCTTCCCAACTTCCATGATATGAGGCCAAAGGATCTGGAAACCTTTCTCTTTGAATTTGAAATACTTTTTAGATCTTATTGCTACTTATCACAAACTCAAAAATTGAGATTGTTTCCTGCAACATTGAAGGATATAGCTATTAAATGGTTCATGACTTTGGGTACTAATTCAATAAGGTCATGGAATGATATGAAAAATATAAAGATAATGATCTTAAAGAATAATTTTTTAGAATGAATCAAAAACATGATGATAGCCTTGAAGATCTAATAGATAGGTTCATGTTTAATGTTAAGAGTGAAAAATTACAACATTTATGGTTTGACACACTAACAACCCTCTTACTTAGAAAAATTAGGGATGAGTGGATTGATCTCCTTGATCTCATGAGTAGAGGAGATGTATACCAATTATCATTTGAAGAAATGTGTGAAACATGCAAGCACATATTAAGAGGAATGGCAAGAGTAAGTAATCAACATCAACATTGGTAAGTCAAAATGAACTTGGAAAATTCCTTGATAGCTTTAAAAAAAAAATTCTTAGCAATCTAAGTGAACAAGTAGAAGTGTTAAGAATGCAAAATGAGAAAAAATAAGATGTTGATATTTGTGTTATCCATGCAAAATCATATGTTACTAAATATTGTCCATAATTACCAACGTTTAAGGAAGTTTAACAAGAAGACAATGGAGCAAGTCAATCACCACAAAGGCTAAGTTATATAGCTCCAAGAAGACCATGGAAAGCTTGTCAAATTGATATGATGCAAGGACCTACTTCAAAATTTCAAGCTTATTCACATCCATCTCAAAATAATTGGGAAACCCTCCCTCCTTGGAAACCTTGGCCATCTCAATCCCAAAACTAATATTGGCAACAAGGTTGGCAAGGACCTTATGGGAAAAATCCACAATATTCTCAATATTTCCCTCAATATCCTCCATACCCAACTCCATGCTATCCCTACCATCCACCTCCACCACAACCACAACCTCAATCACATCCATCTCATAGACCCACTCCCACTCAACTATCTATACCACCATTTCCAAACCCACACAATGAAGTATCTCAACCCACTTACAATGTTGAGGTACAATACTACCAAACATATCCTCTTGATCTAAATGGTATTCATATTAGTTCAAGAAAGGTATTTCAAAAAATATATTTTCTTATTGTCATTGAAGGACAACATCCAGAAGAAGAAGATTTAAATGAGGAAATCAAAGATTCATGGGTTGCACTTGATGGAGAGAAGACATCAAAATCATAGACTAGGAAGATTCCCTCACGTTTACTAACAGATCCTCCATGTGTTCAAGAGAAAAATAAAAAAAAGAGGAACACTTGAATTTCATGGTAGAATAGAACCTCCAAGATTATCCAAATCAGCAAGTGGACCAGGGGTATCACAACTATATTGAAATATGGTTCCAGATAGTCATTAAGTTGCAACAACACACTCTTCTTCAACAGTACTTGATAGAATCTCAGTCGAAGAAATTAATCTGTCATATTCAGGTACATGTCAAAGAATGTATTTCAGGTGTACACATGATTTTATATGTCATCCTGATGTGCACATGGATCCATTGGAAGTATTCCTATACTTGAAAGAGGTTTTGTTTTTTCAAGTAGAGTAGGATAGAAAAAATTTTAAAAAAATGGAAAAAGAGAAAAAATGATAAAATCTCAGGTGAAAACCTCTTTTAAGGTGCCTGATATTGGCTCACTGATTGAAAACCTCCATGAGGTGGTTAATGTATTGGAAAAAGGATAAAATAAGAGAAAATTAAAATATCCTAGGTGAAAACCTCCTTTAAGGTGCCTAGGCAGACCTACTAGTTGAACACCTCATTGAGGCGGCTAGTAAGCCTAAACAAAAAAAAAGGGTAAAAATAAAGAGAAAAAATATATGTTTTTTCCATGTATCTCTCTCTAATGAATGTAGGTGCTCTCCAACCTTTGTGCACCAAAAGAAAAAATTGGTCAAAACCCTAGTCAAAGGAAGTAAAACTTGGACTTCCTCCTCCTTTTCTCAGATGCTCCAAAAGGACCTAGGTCATGCCAATTCATTACCCTCATCCATTTCCAATATCCACCCATCATTTCCAAGAATTTCTCATTCATTTTCCTTGCTGTCCTAAAATTCTGCATGAAACCATGTTTTTGTCATACAAAACTCCTAGTATTTAGAAGAAAATTGTTTTTTTTTTATATCTCAAAAACCATACATCCATTTTCTGACTTGTTTCATGGGGATATGTATATAGATTATGGTAACATGCTCATGAAATTTCATCACATTCTGGTGCACGGTTTGTGAGAAATTGGCCTCCATCACCTACAACCATTTTATTTTTTCTCGAGATTCGTACATCCATTGGATGAGAGTTTTGTTGGGGAGGTGCATAAGAATGATAGTAATATGCTAAAAAAAATTCAGGTAAATCCAGTCTACCATTTGCGAGATATGGCTAAAACTTGTCTGCTACAAGGGGTTGTCCTGAACTGCTATAGGAAACTCTGTAATTTCTATAGGAGGTTACAACAAGCTACATGTAGGTGGATCGAGGGAAAAAAAAAAATCAAAAAGGGTCTTGATGTGTAAAAAAACCAATTAGGAGAGTCGTCCCATGATTTCCTGCCACCTTCTCATCACTCCTCCATCTCAAGCACAATGTTTTTTCACTCAAACCCTACAATTTGTCACTTCTGTAACAATTTTTTTTTTTGCAAAAACACATATTTCCTTCACATCATTATTCCAAGACAACACTACTCCTTCGTAGCCTTACCACACTCTTCCTCATAACCCCATGCAAAATGGAAGTTAAACAAGTAAAAATAAGGCCTTTTACAAGAAGGAAACATGTTCCTCTAGCGAACATGTTTAATCACCATAAAGAATTATAACTAGTTTTATCAATTTGCCAAGAAGACATGAAAATTTGTGAGGTGAATATGAAGAACCTATGGAACTCCAATGAGGAATTTCACTAGCAGCAGCAACATAGACATCAAAGAGGCACCTACAAACATACAAAAAAGGTATCAATAAAGCATGCAAACATCAAGTCAATCATCAACTTCAACACTCACATCATGAGCATCTCAGAAGTAACATTTAAGTCAGGGATGTGAAGCAGCAGAAAAAAACAAGAAAGGAAATCCTAGAAGACCTCCATATTCAAGGCTATCAGCAATAGGACCTCTAGCAGATTATCACATGCATCTTCAATAGCAGCTTCACAACCACCAAAGACAGCTTCAATATCACCTGCAAAAATAGATCAAGGGCAAGGCTAAGGTATGCAATCATCTAAACCTTTTTTTGAATCTATTATAGCTTAATAAAACATTAAAAGTGTGAGAAGGAAATTTTTATTATAGCTAAAATAAGTAACAGAGTAGCCTTGAATTTATCTCGCAATTAGCTTCACTTTTCCACTGAGACACACACACGCGTGGGACAGGAACAAGACAAAAGTAAATAGGAATTGAGAAAGTGGGTAGTAAGTAGTTAGTTGTGATGGAAGACAAGGAGTGCCAAGGGGTAACTAAGGCCGCACTCAGTTAATAGAAAAAGAACTCTTAGTTTATTTTGCATGCAATAAAAGAAAAGAGGAAAATTTTGAAAAAACGAGAATTTTTTGAAAAAATAAAAGGTGGACCCACCACCTCTTGGCATGCGAAATGGAGTTGCTACATGCTAAATAGGGTTTCCACGGGCACAAAATTTGCTACAGGAAGTTAACCAGGAAAAATTTTGTTGATCAAAGGTTGTTTCCCTCCTCTCTCCTCTCTCTCCTCTGCTTACACACTCCATGGAAAACTACAACATGCACCCATTCACTCATTTCACCTTTCAAGTAAGCAAAAACTCCATTTTTACTCATGACTATAATTACTACAGGAAAGTCCTAGCAGCTACAGGATTCCTGTAGCACTACCGGACACCTTGTAAATTTTACAGGAAACTTATTTACAAGGAAAGTAGCTCTTTGAAAGGTTTCTAAAATTAAAAAATAGCATGATATATTTTTTTCTTTCCTATAACTACCACTCATAACCCTGAATTCACTCCATGCACAAGGATTCATTCCCTAAACCCTATGTTGTGCCACTAGCAACTAGATCACATATACCTTGGCATGGGACCTATCCCCTTACCTCTCCATCACTCCAATCATTCCATCAGTCCATCCCTAACCTCCATAGACAATTTCCCTTCATCTCTAAGAAATATGGAGCCCCAAGAAGCAAAGAGAAGACTGCTACACGAAGTTGAAAATTTTCCTGTAGAAATTATGTATATGGCACAATAGGTCAAATTATGAGGATAATTTGATGAAGATGGCTTCAAAAGACCACAAACAGACTCCAAGAGGATGAACACGCTAGCAAAGGCACCTGAGGACCTCCATGCAACACCTGCAAGAAGAAAAAACAAACAAAAAGTTTAAGCAGCTCACACAGTAACAAGCTGCTAACATAGAAAATACATTAAAAAAAAAAAAACACAACAAGAGAAAGACAACAATGGCTATCACCAAAATCCATCTCCCTGCACTAGATAATGTTTGCAACTCCTCAACAATAGGTACAAACAAGGCCCTGACTTTGCACACCATTACAGTTGAAGCAACACGAACCTACATTAGAAGTTTAATGGGAAGCTAAGATAGGGGAAAAAATGCAAATAGAAGAGTAGCAAGATGATTGGTAGGAGGATCATCACATGGAATAATAAACATAGAATGAAATAGACCAGCATACATGAAGAACCACAAGGAAAGGATGATGAATAGGTTGCTCAGAGGATGAGCAACAGTTTTGTAGGGGGGTATGATGGGCTACTAAATTAGACATAAATTAAGGCCCATCTATCTTTTCTTAGGTACATAAACAATATGTTAAATCTCTCCTTCTAAAGTTAATAATGTTTTTTATGCTTTAATATGTTCTTAGGATATTTTGGAGATAATTGCATATTTGTGCATAATATTATTTATTTTTGAAGGATATTGTGAGAGTATTGGGAAGATTATGGAGATTTGGAGAAGGAGATGATTTAGATACCTTCTCCCTACTACTAGAGGATCAATATTGGAGAATAAATGAAAAAAATATCATGAAATAATATTTTGGAGATATTATGTAACTTCGATGATTGAGAAAATATAGGAATGTGCTCCGTGTCATTTACTACAAACTCCTAGTGTTGGAAACCAGATTCACTATTTGAGGTATTTTGGAGGGGAAATATTCCTCCTTTCAAGGGGAATGATTTTTCATCATTCTGTATATGTACCAATTTGAATTGACCTCAAGGGGCATGTATTGTTTAGTCTTATTGTGGAGAAAACTTGCTTTTTAGAAGCTCCACTTTCTTTTCTTGCAGGGATGTACTTGGACTGATTCAATAATGAACATTGGTGCAATTTTTAGCTTCTAAGGTTGGTTTCTTCCATAGGACTCTAAGTCCTCCCTGGGATTGGCCATCCGAGGAGTCTCATATCCCTCTTGCACAATTTATTTATGTTCTTTCACTTCTTATTCACATGCATCTCTTATTTCTGTTTTGAATATTTTTGTATTTATTATTGTTTCTTTTCTTGCTGTAGTATTGATTTAAATGATTTAAGTGAGTTTTTTTGAAGTTTTTTTATAGTTTAAAAAGAATTATTTATCCTTATAATAACTTTTGAAGGTCGTCTTAATCATTAAGCTACTTGGATTTTGTTACTAGTTCATGAATATAAGATTTCTGGAAATGCCTTGTAGCGAAAGAGTAGTAAATTTATGATATTTTTTAGAACGGGTTAATGAGATAAATTTTACTTGATTCAACTTGTATTTGGTCATTTTTAATGTTAAATTTAATAAAAAATATCACCCTATTGCATTTTCACTTGATTAGGTCCGACATTTGATAGATTGACTAGCTCACTAGTTCTTGAATTTCCATATTTTAGAGTAGCAAATTTATGTTATTTTTTAGCACGTGTGAAAAATGGTATTTTGGAGTGATTCCACTTGTACTGGAGACCTAATACATCATACTTAATAAAAAAAATTTCCTATTCCATTTTCATTTGATTTACTTAGCCATTCGGTGAGTTATTTCCAAAACAAACTTTCCTGTAGCAAAAACAAAGTTTCCTGTAGCATGTTTAAACTCGACCAAATTTTCTCCCAAAGGTTAGTTTTTGTATCTTAGGCTTGAATCATGACCCGTAGGATCTAAATAAATTATTGAGGAAGAATAAACGGCACTTAGGACATCCATTTTTTAAAATTATATTAGGTTTTTTAATCTGAATTCATGCTCTTAGGATTTCAATTACAAATTGTTGTTCTCTCCTATTATTAATTCCTTTTCAAAGCAACACTTCCGTTTATGAAATTAGTTTAGGATTTGATTTCATAACATTCAATCCATTACATCAGATCAACAAAATAAGGACACATTGTATGCTGGACACATAGTATCGATACCTCTTAAGTTTATACGAACCCCGGGTTGATAAGTAAAGTTGGTAGCCTTGGGAGTTGCAACATTCTTGTTGCAATACTCAAGCTCATCACTTCCTTGCATTATTTTTATTTCCCTTTTCTTCCTTACTTGTCTTCTTCCAAATACAAGATAATGATAGAGTGCTCCAAGAATTCTCTAAGTGTGCAAGAGTGTAAGAGAGAATGAAGAAGAGCTCAACCCAAAACTATCAAAAACCTAGCAACTCTTTCTCTAATTCCTTTTTATCATTGATGCCTCTATTTTCTTCATTTTCGTTCATTTTTTCCTCTTATTTGCATTGCATGCACATTGATGTCCCTTAATCTTATTTTTCTCCTATTTTCCTTTCTTTTACAATTTAATGTCACTTAATGCCTCTTTGTCATTTCCAATTCCGTTTCCAATTTCCATACCCACAAGTAAACCAAAAATGATTCCCACTATAGTGTTGTCCCACCATTAAGCTTGGAATATGTTTCCCATGACCTTGGTATTATTTTACTTACATGGAAAATCAACCAGGGGATATTAAAAACCTCTCCCCTTTGGGGGAATGCCATCCTTGGTGTTCAATGATTCTTATAACCAGAAAAACATGCTTCCCATGGAGATTTATAACACAAATCAATGCAACATTAACATCATACCAAAATTCTGAAACCATGAACACCATACTGCTTATTGGAGCTTTATAACACAGCCCAATGCAATATTTACAACATACAAAAAATTAGAGGTCTATAACACAACTCATTATAGTATTGAAAGTACACATATGCATATATAATCATAAACCAAAACAGATATACCAAACACATCTACTCAACCAACAAATAACGAAGAATACAAACCCCACATCTCATTAGCCATCTCCCATGTGGCTTCATTTGGCCCAAAGTTATTCAACTATACTTTAACCTACTCTATTGCTCGGTTCGAAAGAATTAGTTGTTTTTGCTAAAAAATACACTAAGGCTCTGGTTGGAACTCTCTCTTTAGTTCCACCTGCAATACAAACCAATAAATCACATGACTAAGATAGTGGATATATCATTTAAGCAATGAAACATGGAAACCATAATGGAATTTCACTGTTGGTAGTAGTGCAAGTCTATAGGTTGTTGGTCCAATCCTCTCAAAGATCTCAAAAGGCCTAGAATATCAAAGTGCCAACTTGGCACATCATCCAATCCTTAAGGAGTTGCTCTTGGGCTTGATGGGAAATTACACATCCTCCCCAACCTGAAACTCCTTGAATGCTTTATTCTGATCCACATAAATCTACTATCTCTCCTATGTCGCCTTTACATTCCTTCTAATAACCTACACGTCCTTCCCCATTTTAGCCAACATATTCGATCCAATCAATAATTTTTTTACATGATCACACCGGCTGATGGGAGTATTACAACTCCACCCATAGAGAGACTCAAATGGACTCATCCTCAAGGAAACATGATACCCGTTATTGTATGAAAAGTATACCAGTGGAAGATACTCCTCCCACTTCCTTTGTTGATGAATGACATACATCCTCAACATGTCCTAAAGAATCATTTTAACCATCTCTATATATCCATCAGTCTGTGGATGATAAGTTTTACTAAAAGCTAACTTTGTCCCCAAGCTTGTAAACAACTCCTTCAAAAACCTGGAAGTGAACTTGGAATCTATATCTGATATGATATTCATGGGAACGTCATGCAATCTCACTATATCCCTAATGAGGATATGAGCTACCTCAATAGTTGAATTAGTATACTTCACTCTAATGAAGTGAGCTACCTTGCATAACCTCTCAACCACAACCATGGTGGAGTCATTCTACTTCGATGTCTTCAAAAAACATGTAATTAATTCCATGGAAATGACCTCCCATATTTTTTCTAGAATCATAATAGGATACAATAGAACAATTGGGTTCTTACAAGTAGCTTTCACTTGTTGAAAGTCCAAATATATTACAAAAAATCGGACCACCTATTTCTTTAAATTCATCCAATAATAGAACTTCTTAATAGTTTTAAAAGTATTATGATATCCTAAGTGGCCTGAATATGGTTTTACATGAAACTCCCTCAATATAAGTTTCTTCATCTCACTATTATTCGACACATATATCTTGTTCCTAAATTTGACCAAGCCATTTGTGGTGAGGTGATACTCCTCATCCCTATCACCATGTTTCTGAAATCTCTACTTGTTGCTGGTACTTGTCATCATAATGCCTTGCATGTAACACCCACTCCTGTAAATATGGCCCATAAGATCTCACAACTGAAATGTAATTTATTTGCACTCTCCTATTGAGAGCAAGTGAAATCTTGTTCTACTTTCCCTTGAAGTACCTGATCTCAATGTCAAACTCACTGAGGGTAGCCAACCATATATCTTGCCTAGAATTTAAATTACATTGGTACAACAAGTACCTAAACCCACTGTGATCACTCATTAGTATAAATCGCTTTCCAAGAAGATAATGTCTCCACATATGTAGTGCATGAATGATAGTTGCTAAATTAAGATCATGAGTCACATAGTTTCACTCATGCTCATTCATGTTCCTTGACTCATAGAATACCACCAACCCTTCCTACATCAGGAATCCACCAAGTTATTCCTGAAAAGCATCTATACAAACCAAAAATTATTTGTTAGTATTTGCAATCTTCATAATTCGAGAATTTGTAACAAAATGCTTCAACTACTCAAAATTAGTTGTACACTCCTTAGTTCATTCAAACATTTTTCCCTTCCTCTGAAAGGATGTTAAAGGATAACTAATATTTGAGATTTTTTTTATGAATTGCCTATAATAACCTACTAGTCCCATGAATTATCTCACCTCATCCACATTCCTATGAGTTTTCCACTCCATGATAGCTTTAATATTTTATGATTCCACTGCTATCCCTTCCTTAAAAACAACATATCCCATGTAGTGAATCTGAAACTAAAATAAATTGCACTTGTTGAGCTTGGCATACAAATTATGCTCTTCAAACAATATCAATATTTTTTCCTAGTGTTCTACATACTCTTCCTCATTCTTTGAATATACCAATATGTCATCATTAAACACTATCACAAACTTGTCGAGATAATTCCCATACCTAGTACAGAATGCAGTCTTGTATATTTCTTCTTTTTTTATGTGCATCAAATGATATCCTGATCTCAAATTGATCATTAAAAACATTGTTTCTCCCTTCATATGATCAAACAAGTCATCAATTCGCGACAATGGATACTTTTTCTTGATCGTCACCTTATTCAACTTCCTATAATCAATTCACAATCTAAGAATATCATCATTCTTCATAAAAAACAATATTGGTTCACCCCAAGGTGATACACTTAGACTTATGTATCCCTTATTAGGAATTTCCTTAAGTTGAAACTTCAATTCCACCAACTCTGAAGTACTCATTTTCTAAGGTGCTTTAGATGTTGGTGTTGCTCCTAGAATCAACTCAATAGATAAATACACTTCCCTATGAGGTGGTAAATTTGGGATCTCTATGAGAAACACATCATGAAACTACTGCAAAATAGGATACCTATTCAAAAATTCCTCGTCATCAACATCCTTCCCTTTTTCATTGTAAATGGGAACCAAAAATAATAAGCATCATTTCCTGTAGTTTCACTTTTCTTAAATGGTTGTAACCATCCTCACTAATGCATACTTCTTCTTTCCCTGCAAAATTATCCTTTCTCCATCATCATCTAGGAACTCAATAGACTTGTCACAACAATCCACTTTAGTCCTATGAATGAATATCCAGTCCATGGTAAAAAGCATACGATATGAACCCAAAGGAGTCACATTTATATGTGCTAATGTAGGCATACCATTCAACTCAAATGCAAAAGATCTCCCCCAATGATGAAATTTTCTCTTGATCCCTATAGCTAACTACACCAACCAAGATTCTGCATGCACTTATTTACAAAGGCAACAATTATCCACTAGGTAAGGAGTAATATAACCATAATTAGATCCAGGATCAATCCAAATAGAAACAACTTGATCATGAAGCTTACCTTCCATTTGAATAATGTATACTTGTGATATATCTTCCTATTATCCACTGCTGCATAGATATGAGGAATAATCTGCCCAACATATCTAACTATGTGTGTCTCTTGAGCACTGTAAATATGGGGTATTCCACCCTAATGCAAATCCACTCACTCTGATGATGCTCTCTATCACAATTCCAAAACCTCAAGGGCATCCTTCCACCGGCCCTGTTATGTCCCTTGGGATGAGACCCATGTCCACTATCAACTGAATTGAAATTATTGTACACTGCTACATTCTCCTTGTCACCCACATCCTGAATTGTTCCTCACGTATTAGCCCAATTTCCCTTAGTCTTCTCATTCTCTCTCCAATAATTATTAGTCTCATCTTGCGCTATGACTATTCATAACAATTCTTTAGCTCCTTAACGGTTTCCTTCAATGATCGAGGTTCATCAGAATCAATTCGGCCTTTGAATGTTACTGGTAATCCACTGATGAAAATTTTAACCTTTTCTTTCTCATCCTTGAGGTAAGGCACATCCCTCAAAAACTCCAAGAATCTGTTAGTGTACTCATCATTAGTCATAAAACCCATCTTTAGCTCATATAATTCCTTAGCCTCGTTATCGCATTACCTTTCAGACAAGTAATTCTTCTTAAAGAATCTCTCGAACTCATCCAAAATCATCTCCACTTCTCAAATTCCTTTGACATTCTTCACATCTTCCCAACCTATATATGATTTTCCTTTGAGACTGAAGGAAGCTATCTTTGCTTTTATGTTCTTTGAATACTGAGGCAATATGAATATTTTTTTCAGCCCAAACAACCATGATTTTTCATACTCTAATTTATTCATCTCTACATCAAATGTAGGAGGCTTCACTTTCTTGAACTCCTCTAGAAAATATTGTTTCTCACTCCTCCTATAGGGACGATTATTGTGATGGTGATGATGTCTCTCGGAACTAAAACTAGAATATAACCCATAAGCACTAACTCTCCTATCAGGTGTATCAAAATATATGCCTCCTCTTACTATGTCATCTTTGTTGAACTTGTATCCTAATCCAAACATGCTACCATATGCCCCATTATTTGTTTCCTCCTAACCATGACTGGTCCTCATTTGTCCCTCTCTCTACAAATCTAAAAGGTTCTGAAGGATTACTACATTAACCTCTGATTTCTTTTCATGTGCTCTCGCAAGCCTTTCAGGTGCCTCAATCTTCCTCTTATTATCTACCTTACCACTTTCTATTTTTGTCTTCAAACTTCTCATTGTGTCTTTTATATAAGGAGAATAGTCATATCCTTGCTACTCAACTGATTTTTCCCATTCAATTGAATTATAATTGATCCTCTAAGGAGATTCATGTGAAATGTAATCCACCATTCTGCTCTTCATCTCTGATATTCTCTTTCCTGCAAACATGCCATGTTAGACAAACCAAATATAAACATTATCAAAATAATATCTCAATATATCTCAGGGGAGGTTATCACATCTACATAATTAAGTCAATATTAGCAATATATATATATATAATGAAATTGACACAACAACATCTCCACATCATGCATGATGACACAAAATTGTAACATTAACTATATACATGATAACCATAGATACCGAAATGAATGCATAATGGATACATATAAAACTGGAATACATGCATAAAAATCATATCTACCCCAAGGTCTAGTGTTATAACCTCATACTAATACCATGTTGTAACACCCCACCCACATTTACCCACTTTACAAGCTCGTCATGGTAAACATCAATTGAGAGTTACCATGCATGACTCAAATCCAAGATGCAGTTATGGAAATGGGGTCCATTGCCAACTTACTAAAACCATCCAATGACACAATATCATAATGTTATCAACTTAAATTTACCCATCACTATTTCCTTTCAGTTTTATTTCCTTAAATTTTACACAACTTTCTATTTTTGGCAGATTTTTGATTCCTAAAATTTCGAGGTAATTTTGAGGCCTAATGACATTTTCAGGGAGAACGAAGAGACTAGATAAGTGTCAATATTCATTTACATAATCTCTTTTTGGTATCCTCATTTAGATCTTCGAAAAAAGGAACTAGGATAGTCAAATTGATATCATATGCCAAAGCTACAACTCTGGGAGGTTGGAGGTCCAAATTATTCATTTTTACAAACACTTTGTAAAAAATGTACCTGTAGGTCATTAATGAATATTTTTTCAATGATTCACTAGTTTCATCAGAGAATCATCAAGAAGGCTCAACACCTTCTCAAGCTAGTTGAAAAAACACTTGTTATCCCATGCATACATTAACGATTCAATAACTTATCAATTCAAGAACGAGATCCATAGCAAGAGCACATCATAGAACCATGCATATAAACAACATATAACTAGAATAAAATCCATGACAAATTAGTCATCAAACCAAAAAAATAACTAGTACATGCACTCATAGATCATAATAGTAAAAAAATCAATATAAACATATGAAAAAGCCAACCAAGTCAAGTGCTTCCACGTGCCACTTGACCATAGATTGGATTGAACCAAATCTCCATTTCATCCAATCACCCCTGTGTCATATTCCAAGCATGAATGTGGGATCATAAGGGTTAAACCAAAACAAAAATAACCAGGACTTCTAGAGGCAAAACCACCTCAACCCCCAACCATAGTGATTTCACCTAACTAGTCCAAAAATCATTAACAATAACCAAAGCAGTCTTTACCCAAGTTGTCCAAGGCTCCAAGAACTAGTAACTCAACCCATAGTCTCCAGGGAAGCTAATTTTTTTTAGGGCTCCAAAGCATTCTTCCCAGCCCTCAAGCTCCAGAGACTGGTAACTCAACCCATAGCCTCCATGGAACCCAAATGTTTTCATTGATCTAGAATGTTTGTTTCAACCCACATCCATAGGGAACCTAAGTAACAATCATAAAATCCAAATGGGGAACCCACTACAACATGTTTATCTAAGAAATGGAAAGGGAAGGTTGAAACCATCATCAATCTAGGAAAATATCCATTTCAATGACAACGCATAACCAAGAAATCACATGTATGACTACATCCCATGCTATTTATATGATGTTGTTTTTATATATGACTTTTAGCCTCTGTTATTTTCAAACTTCATTTACATGACCAAGGTCATAAGCCCAAGCATATCATATATATACTACCACATGTAGTTAACAATAAGAGATCCTTCTTTCACACTCGCCTGATGGATATTCAACATGACATGGAATTTATTAAATAATTTCACTATATTACCCCAAAAATAATAAGTATTTCGTTTTATTTACATACCATTAACCTAGTATTAATATTTTAAATTAATTAACCTCCTACTATGATGGTTCTCAAGGAATTACCTTCCAAATAAAATGGCATCATTCTGTCATTTCCTTATTTTTCCCACCACACACACACACACACATATGTATATATATATATATATATATATATATATATATATATATATATATATATATATATATATATATGTGTGTGTGTGTGTGTATGTATGTATGTATGTATGTATGTATGTATGTATGTATGTATGTATGTATGTATGTATGTATGTATGTATGTATGTATGTATGTATGTATGTATGTATGTGTATATGTATATGTATATGTGTATAGATATACATATACATACACATATACATACACATATACATATACATATATATATACATATATATATATATATATCGAAAAAGCACAATTTTAGTTATATGTGAAAATTCCTTCTTATTCCATTTTCACAACAATCACATTGTTATCCATTTTGTTCTAGTGGACCTAGCTAGGCATACTTGGTTGATCTGTTATTCCCATCTAGCCTCTACTACAATTTATTTTATGCATATAATTTAATCAAGGACCTGAAATTATAGTAGTGTTTTATTCAAATCCTCCCCATCAACTTCTTTCCCTCACACAAAAAAAAAAAAAAAGACCAAATGAAGAAGGAAAAAAGATGAAAAACAAAGGAAAACAACAACAACACATGAAAAACAACACATATCTTGGCCATTCTTGAAGTAAACAAAATAGAAACATGTATCCAACAATAAGAAAGGAATTGAAAAACAACTTGATTCATCACACATCCAACATTGTGAATATTTACTTCAACAAGAGAACTTAGTACATGTAGAAAATTTTAATCAGAGACTTCCATAGAAACTTCAATATCCCAAAAATATTTCTAAATAGTTCAAGAGGAATTTTTAGTATTTTTTAAAGCATTTGGGGATGCTCCCTCATTTGTATTCTTCCTTTAGTTACTTCCTTTTGTACAGTTGGTTGTTGGTTCATGTATCTCTAGTTTATATGGGTTATAGCTCTTTTGTTTTTTGTTAGTACACTCAAGGATCAAGTGTTTTTATCTACATCCCCAACATGTCAATGGCCTTTTCTTCTTCCCATCCATATGGGGACTCTCTCTTATCTTATCAACATGATACCCTTCCATATCTCCAAAGGTTGGTTCATGTTGCAATAACTATTGCATGTATGAAATGTTTTGTAGTAGTATTTTGTTTAGCTTTACTTGTTCTTCTTTCTTTCTAATGATCATTCCATTCTCTACTCTTTAAATCTACAACTCAACTCACAAGCTCCATTGGGTGTCTATTCTATTAATAAAATATTCTTCTCCTTTTTCATGATGGACTTTGTCCATGTTGCGTTGTACCATATTGATATCCATTCCTCTATATCTTGGTGTGCTTTATATCTTCTTCTTTTGTCACATATACATTGTTGTAACTCATATCAAGCATAAGCTTGTTAACTAGTTACCTTGGCATGCCAAGACTAAGGATACTGATCTAAATAATGTTGATATAATGTTATTCACACATCTAAAACCCATGTTAGTACATATAAAAAGAGAACTAATTAGTTTATCATGGTCAACAATTCAATTAGATATAAATCAAATAAAATAATACATGCAATAATTATACTTTTGTATTAAATTTGTACATGAGACTCTTCAGGTCTAGTACTGAACCTAATCTCTAATAATACCACTCTGTATATAGGTTCTAATTTTCTCTTTCAAGGCCCATCTAGTCCAATTTTTGAACTTGGGCTTTAATTTAACATCCCTAGTAACCTCGCATGAAAATGCTTGGAGCTAGAATTCTTTTATAGCATTTACCAATGTGTAACTATATGAATTGTTTTCCATATTCCTTCAATGACCATTAGATAAACCATCATCATTACATAGAGTAATATTTAGTAAAGGTAAGTTATAAAACAATTAACTTCCACTATTGTAGCATATAAACATAAAATTCCTCGTGTAACCTTGCATCAATTCCATGAGTATTTTAACTTAGTTAGTTAATCACATTGTTAATAATATAAATGTCACATCATGAAAGGAATCAACATCATAAAAATGGCACAACAAGCAATCAAATCATTATACATTGATATACCCTAGAAAAACTATAGGGTGAAAACTAGAAAATGTTAATTTTATTATTAAACGCTCGTGAGGGTGTTCACCCCTCACTCAATGGTTGTAAGGGAGTCCATCCTTTACCTTTTTCATAAAATATGACAAATAATTTCATCTAAAAAACAACATAACTATCTACAAGTTATTACAATCATCATTACATAAATTATCCACAAACCCTTGAGCATTGTGTCTTTGGGGTTTGGTTCTTCCCATCAATAAATTATCCTTCAACATCCATAGACCACTAACTTATTACCTTCCATAATGGTAAACATAATCCATATGTTCATATGTTGTAGTCTTTTCTAGCAACTGCTACTATCAACAACCTTTGATATCATGATTAGATCAACTAATAATCAAACCAATAATAAATCTATATTAGTCATGTTTCATCATCTACTCATGTGCATTCATGAATTGTAAAAAAAACATTATGACATGCTTCCTTTAAAAAATGCTAAACATGAATTAATCATAAGCATATAACTATTATATCATGTCTATACATAAATATTGTTGTAACATTATCTTGTTTTTGATAAGTTAGCATAATTATTCAAATTATTTTGAAAATGTTAAGGTAGGATATGGATGCAAAAGAATGAAAAAGTTAAAAAATGTTAGGATTTTTAATGTTTTATAGGCATCCATACCAATAAAATGATAGATGTTAGTTGCCATAAATAAAGAGGGCAAAGCAAAATAAAATGTTAGGGAAGCAAAAAGAAAAAGAAAGCTTCATTTATGTTTTAATAACTTCACTGGCTACTAGTCTAAATGTGCCCATAAAAGAAGAATGATTTATAAGGAATAAACACTATCCTAGACATTTTACCCATATCCTAAGTTTTAAAACCATATAACATACCATGCCATTCATCACGTTTCATTTCATTACCCTAAGCCATATCCCTTTATAACATTCCCAACGCCTTATTAAATAATTCCCGTCCCCACCATTCCACATCACCACTTTCGACCATCCTCCCATATATCCATACATCCAACGGTCTTCCCCACATATTTCGGCATCTAACAGCTCTCACAGCCTTTCGTCCCCCCTTCACGATCTGAACCTTATCACTGGGGGGGTCCGAACTTAGCAGTAAAGTAAAACCATGCATCGATATGTGGTATAATCTCAGGATTTCAGACCCCCCATGCACGAAACCAAAAACCACTCAACCCCCCTCCGAAATTTGATTTCTGATACCACTCACCTGACCGTTGACCCCCTACGCCATTCCAATGCCACCACCTCATCTGCCATCTCATTTTCCCATTAAACTGTCATACCTCCATTATCAGTTCATTGATCATTTAGTTAACTTAACCATTAACCCGCATCACCAATGGGAATCCTACATTGTTATATAAGTCTTCTTATTTATGTTTATAGGTTACACTACTTTTATTTGCAGATTACTCGCCATAAAGCTAACATTATCAAGCTTCCAACGTCTACTCATTCCCATTATCTTTCTATTCCCTATCCAGAACGCATTCTGTACCTAATAAACTATCTGTATTCCTATCAGATTACACTCCCAGCCTTAGCCATCATGCCTCCCAAGGATAAAGGACCTGAAGAAAACATCAAACCTCTGATTTTTCCTCCTGTATACATTCATCATGTCCCTATGGTTGATAGATACTACAAGATTCATGAAAAAATTTGTGATCTTGATATTCTCGAGATGTATTGTTGGCTCGAAGGTAAATGGATTGAGAAATCGGATGAAATCCAGCTCTGGGAGTCAAACCTACCTCATTATATCTTTCCTACTACCCACAACACTCTCAATTTAATTACGAAATTCCATGCCTCATATTTTCCAAGCCAGAGGGACATAACCAATTCCAATGGAAAAGTTTTGTTTACCATAACCCCTCAGGCTATTGATGAAATGATGCTAGCCCCCACAGTCAACAATGGTACCCCATTTTCTCATGAAGCTCTGGTTTAAATATACCAAAAATTAGACCTTGCTAAGAGAACCCAAAATCTAGAATTATTCCTAGCACAATATGCTTCATTTCCTAAGAAAAATCCTCCTTATCCTTCATCCCTATTCACTGAGAAAACCAAGCAGATAACCACTATTATATCTTACCTTCTTGGATACTACTCTGATCAATATGTAGATGGGGCCATTATAAGAGTTTTATCAATCTTTTCTAATGATGCCAAACCTTCAATTGTGTTCAATTTAAGTCATTTCCTTGCAGAATCTATTCATCAGTAGTTGGTCAATTTCAACATAGAGAAGGTATTGAAATACAACATGAAATTGTCATTGCAGAAACTGAATGAGAAAGGATACCAACAGTCGGTTATTTTCTGGACCACCCTCATTATGAAAGATCAGATTGAGTTCACATATAAACAATTCATTTATATGTTTTTTCACCCAGCCATTAACCTTCCAAGCAACATAAATGAAACAAGAATTAGTGAATAAATCCAAAATATTTTGCAGTTTTCAGAACAGGTACAAACAAGAGATTGGTACTTATATGAAAACTACACATAAATAATTCTTTTTGGATGTGAGCTGCAACCATATAAGTTTCCCAAATTCCTCCCAATGAGGATATTTTCCTTAGTATTCATCAAGCAGATGATCAACGTGGATTAGTTCCATTTTTCTATTGCCAAGAAAAAGTCTCATATTAAGCTAAAAACGCAGGTTGGCCCATTCATATGCAACAACAGGAAAGCAGGAGTAGAGGCGGACCAATTATTGAAGAAAATACAGTTTGATCTTAGCTTCACTTGGTCATATGATCCATTAGGGATAGTTTCCAAATTAAGGGTAGAAACCAAATCTACTCCTTATTTTCACACACCAAGGCCAAAAATAGAGAATTATAAGAACCAACCAAAGTGGATAGAAAATACATTACATGAGGCAAAAGAACAACAAGTCCCTTCATCAACAGTGCAGACTCCTACAAACCAAGAGAAGAAGAATCCCCTTCATAGATAGATATCTTCAGGAAAGGATTTAAAATCATTTACAGAAAGAAGGCTAAGCTTAGTTCCATATTAAGCCTTAGAAAAGATTCAGAGTAGCAAACTCCTATCAATACTAATGAACCACTTGTATCTTCATTAGTTGGTGAGAAGTCTACACAGTCTCCTACCACTTCCATGACTACAACAGAGCAACAACAGATTATGAACACAGGTACATCAACTTCAAGCAAGCCAGAGAAAAGCACCATGGATATCTTCAAGGAAATCAAACTAAAAAATGAAGCCTTGAAGATAAACACATACAATCAATTTTGGAAACAAACTTTAGGTGCCCAAAGCAGGCTATTGTCAGCCTTCGACTCAGAAAAAGGAAAAATGCTAATGTCAGTTCCTCAAGGACAAGTTCCTCATCCCAAAGGAGAATTAGATTATAAGAAGACATCTCTTGAGTTTGATGTTAAGGATATACATCCCATTGACTAAATGGAGATGCATAAATAGACAGTGGCGATGATTTTCTCCACTGTAAATAACAATGCTATGACCTTATCTAAATTGCAGGTCACATTAGCAAATTTCTGGTCACAACTCAACATGGAAAATGTTTTAGCTTTTGACAAAGATACCAGGATTAAAACCTTGGAATATTTGGCGATCAAACTTGGTTATGATCCTGCAAATGTTAATGTTGCAGAGGAACTAATTAAGAAAAATAATGCATATATTGCAACATTAAGGAAGCATTTAAAACTACCAGCAACAGAAGATCCTTTAGCTAAGGAGATTGAAGAGATAGAGACACAAAAGGAAAACACGATGAAGCTCATCCTAGAAGAGAATGCACAGTTGAATCAAATGGAAACAGAGTTGGAGAAGTTGATTAAAGAAACAAAGAAGACAACCAAGCAAGTTGCCCCTTTGGAAGCACTTCCTATTACAACTATTAATGTTGCTATATCTGCTACCGTTAGTAAAGGAGATGTTGCAGACCAATTAGCTACTACATTCCAAAACATGACCTTGCAGAGTGAATAAATTAAGAATTTACAGGATCAAGTGAAACTTCTAGAGAATCATCAAAATAATTCTAACAGTTTCAATGCATCAGAGCTTCAGAGAGCTCAGAACCAAGTAGAAATATGGAAGAAATCAGCCACTGAAGCTTCCATTGGATACACTCTTGGTAATGTTAAGGAAACTATTTGGAACAACATCATTGAGGAAATGGGTAAAATTTGGCCATGTATCAAGGTCATCTTTGAACAAAAGGAGTTAGTGGAAAAGGAAACTAGGAAATTACTGATATAAATAATCAACTGGGAGAAATTCCTAATAGAACCAACAACATTATAAATTTTCTAAATTCTAAAGAAAGCCAAGAACTAGATGATCTAGGTGTAGATGATAGGATTGAGACTATCCTTGAGGTAAATAAATTTCTAATAAAAAATAACTTAATAGTGCAGTTGACAGAGAAATGTCACACTCTTGATGTTGCAATCAACAGATTTCTCTCAAGAATTGATGCATTGATTAAAAAATTTATGCCCTCACTGTTTTTTATAAAAGATAAATTAATGCCCAGGGATGATTATATGAAGAATTTCAAAGAAACAGTAATGGTTTCATCCATGTCTTCTATTAAAGTTTCTATTACAGGAAAAGCTTTTTATAAAGCTATTGAAAATATCAGTTTTATTCATCATGAGATAAAACATATTTTCAATGTAAAACCAACTTTTGCAAAGTATAATGAGGTAGATGAAATCTACCACAGGGTTATTAAATTTTCAAGTCTAGACCAAGTGTAGTGGGAAAAGCTATGCAAATATCAAGATTAGCAGACAAATCATTTTTGCTAGCGTAGCACGAGAATAGTGGACACTCAACAACAATTTTCCATCAAAGCAAGGCCAAACATGCATATTCATTCCTTTGAATCGAATTTCTTTCCTTTTGTTAATTTTTGAGAAAATATAGCTTGCCTCGTCACTCACACATTTATTGTAAATTTTTAGTTTTGTTTAAATACTTCATTCATGGAAGTATTCGAGGTTGCACCCTTGAGCTTGTTATCAAACATATTTGTAATAGTTGGAGCATTTTTTATTGAATAAAAGATTATGGATTTACTTCATATGGCTTGTATTCCTGTGAGTTATTTCTATTATGTTTTTCATTATGTATTGTTTCTATAATGTGATTCATTAAAAGTTATCCAATTGGAAATTTAATTGGATCTCAGTTTCATTTTCAATTTGTTGTGAAGTTGTAATTGGATTAAGACATTAATTAAAAAACTATCTATTATTCTATATTCCTCTTGAAATTTAATTACATAAGGTTCCTGTTATGACTTGATTATATTTTGTTGATTTTGAAAACATAGTTTTCATAATTTCTACATATAAATGGTAAAATACTCTATCTAAATATTAAATCATTTATACTTCTCCACATTTTTCTTATCCATCCCACTTAAAATCAAATTAACCATATGTATTTAAAGAACAAACTTTTATTTTATCAAGGATCTTTCTAAGTTAAAATCACATGTTTCAAAAAATTGTTCACTGGTCATCCAACTATTCAAAAACAACAAATATTTAGATGCTTTGGCATAACTTATCGACCTTAGGTTATCTCAAAGGACAACATCAGATTGGCGCCATTTTTGAGGAGACGAAGAATTGAAAGCTAAATTTTCCCTAGGGCAACGATTTTCCCCTTTCCTTTAAGGTGAATAAAGGATAAGGAGATAGGTCAAAACCTTTCACCTGGCAATTCCACTGGTTCAAGCTGGCTCCCTTTAAGAACACTAGATCACATTCTGAATCTGAGATTGTTAACCCTTTACTAGATCCAGAAAAAATTATTATGGAAGCCCCTTTTAGAAGAGAACAGAACATCTATGTTTCTTCATCTTCAGATTTACACCCTAAAGAGTTTTCATATTTAGATCCCTTTTCAATAATATCATCCCATCCTGATTCAACTAAAGTACCTCCTAGATTTTCTGAACTTATTCAAAAGGAGTATATCTTCAGTCAACCTTGTTGACAGAAACACTTAAGTCATATCAAGTTCCATATTTCCCTTTAGACTCAAGTAAATCTAAGACAGAATTTGTCTTACATTTACATGAATTTAAGCCTATAGATTTTTTCACTCCAGTTTATTATTCTATTCCATCAACCTCTACTAAACAAGAAGGGGCATTTTATATCTATTATAATCCGTTGTTTGAATATAAAGAAGAAGATTTAAGTGACCATCAGCTCAAAAGTTGATTGTTAAAATCCCTTTGAAATCCTCACTTCCTCCTCCTCCTTCACACTCTCCTCCATCCTCTAATACTCATTCAACTACATCTTCAGCATCATCTGAAATGGATTTTCAACCCATTATACAAGAAAGGTATGTTTCTCTTATTCTTCCTAACATCTTGGGAAATTTTCTTGATGGATATCTTAAACATTTACCAACATTTAGTGGAGATACAGGTCCCTCAGTAGAGGATCATATAGCAACTTGTTACATAGCATTTTGTCACCGTCCTTGAAATCCCTCGTCCCATACATTGGAGGACTATTCCCATGACCTGTGAACAGTAAAATGTCCTGAAACCACCTTCATGGCATCCTCTTGCATAAGGACAAACATTCTCCTAAAGAACATTTCCTCTAAAAAATCCTAAAAAAATATGTTTTAGCCTTGGTGCGACTAGCCAGTTCATCCCTCGCGCCAATGGGGGAAATCCATGCTAGAGGGCGTGCCAACTGGTGCTCTGTCCCTGTGTTTCACTCGCAACAAGCTTATTAAGGGATGTTTTTTAAAAATAAATGGCAGAAGTTTGATTCTAACAAACTCCAGAATGAATCATCAAAAGGAGTTGAGTGGTTTGGCTCCGGATCTCCATGTATAGGAAGTGGTTTTCCACCTATCATAGAACCTTCCTAAGAGATACGGCCTATCCCATGATTATAGGGATCCCAACTTCCTTTCCTCCATCTATAAAATCTTGCCCCAAACTGTTAGCAAAGAACAGACCAATAGGAAGGAACCAGGAACAAAATCATTTAGTTGAACAAGAGAACTTTGTCAGTAGTAGCCATCTTATCTTGTTGAAAGCTGATGAGACACGTTTCACCCAAGCCCACGATCAACATTGTAGCATTAGACATTTAACAACTCTTTGTTGCCTGTGTAGTATAATATACAACTCGATTTTGGTTCCATTCATATGTCTATTTTTTAGTAATGCAATTAATTATATCTTCCGACCGAGGAGGTTACATGTCAGACTCATGCTAAAGTGCTGTCGTCAGACCGTATGTGTTTCACGTGCCTAACAAAGATCAGACTTGCCGATGAGGGACATAGGAAACATGGTATTTTCTCCATTAATAACCACGTGAATTTGAGTGTGTATATTACCCATAGTGTGATTTTGTCTTTGCATCCAGAAACCAATGTCATTGCATGATTTGATTGTTGCTAGACCTGATCTGGGCTAGTGGGATCGCCTCTGTCCACAGAGGGGATTTACCTCCTCAAAAAATTGGTGACTCCACTGGGGAGTCAGTTGGAGTTAGTCTTTCCTCTTTTGGTTATTTTTGGCTTTTGATTGATTTATTTTCTCTTCTGGTTCTCCTCCTTTGGTGTCAAACCCCTGTTCAGCCCCCAGAAGACCTGATCCAGTCTCTGTTTGTCCTTTTTCATATTTTTCCCATAGTAAACTCGATTGGTGCAGTTTAGCTCTTGATTTTCGCGCCAACTGGCGCTTGTTGCTAGTTAGGCCCCCACACCAACGCTTTTTTGGAACAGATTACAGCCAAACAGGCGTGCCAACTCTGTTTGGTGCTAGGGTTTGCTTGCTTTTGGGCTCTCTGAGCTTGATTTTTGGTCCTGGTGTCATTTTTCTAATTGATTGAGTTCCTTGAAGTCATTGTTGACTGTGTTTAGCCCCTGTCCTCCGATTTTTTTCCCTTTACTATCATTTTTTCATTCTATCCCTAGGGCTTCTAGGTGCTTCCATGTGCTGAGCCTCCCATGGGAGTTTTGGGTCCTTGCTTTCCTGGTCAACTTCGTTTTCACTTCTTTGCATTCGTTTTGCTGGATTCCATTCTATCATTGCGTTAGTTGAGTGATTTTCTATCTTTCATTCAATTTTCACTTTGTCTCACTCCAAGCCTAGGTTTCTGTGAGTCTTTTTCAAGATTCTTCTTTGTTTTGAGGGATTTCATCATTAGTTTGAGTCTTGGTTGTGTGCGTTTGTATTGAGTAAACTTGTTTTCTTCAGCTCTCTCACTGTCATTTCTCGAATTTTTGTTTTCATTAGTTCTTTCATTCATTCAGTGCATTTGCTCTAAAATATTGAAAAATACAAAAACAAAATTCTTTGCATTTTGATTAGCCTAGTGAAAATTGAAAGCTCTTTTGCATTACTAGTGTTATATAACTCTAAGAGAGAAGTTTTCTAGTTTCATCAGCTTGCATTGGAAGCAGTAGTGGATGTTTTTGTGCCTTTAATTTTGTTGTCATTTGAAAAGCTCTCAACTCTCCTGTAGATAGCTCTTCATTGAACATAATGATGTTTTGTGGCATGTAGTTTTCATTTAGGAGTTTCATGAGATCCAACATTCGATAGGCCATGAAATTGAAACGCAAATTGAAGATCAACTCTTAAATTTACTGAATTAACCTAAGGCAACATTGAAACATTAACGAAACATCTAGTAGTCTAAGGTAGAGACGTGTTTCGACATCTTTAAACCTAGCAGTGTCGCTCTCCATCTAGCTATAGACAATGCTAGTACGGACTTGTGCTCCCCGTACTGTCAAGTATATAAAGGGAGACCCCATTAGGTTGCTACCCTTTATCTGTAGGAAGCCGAGTTTGCCGCCTTTTACCTATGATACACCGGACACAGCATTCGGGGAGATTACCTGCACGTACATCAAGTCCTTGGTTGATTTCTCTTTCATTTTTACCAAGGTGTATATGGTAGTTCACGAATATTTGGTACACCCATTTTCCTAGATTACCAGAGCAGTCATTTTGATCTTTACTGACTCATTAAATTTGAAAATATCATCAAGCGCTTGTCCTTTCACGCTTGTTTCCAAATTGAAAGTGATAGAGTCACCTTTTACTCATTTCTAGACTCTTAAAACATGAAACAATAAAATTTCCAGTTTCAATGTGGTAAAATTAATCACCTACGATCACACGCCCATTTAGAGATTGATTTTTCGGCCTGTTGTTGTTTTCCTTGGTTTTTTCCTGTGTGTCTTTTGTTTTGATCTCTTCCTCTTTTCATTACAGTCACAGTGGCAAAATGCTCAGTTTCTTCTACTAGTAGTCCTTACATAGATGATTCATCAGAGGTCTCCCAGTCCTCTGCTGAGTATCAACAGCCCATTGTATTCTAGTTTCCCGACGGGGGACCATTTATATCTGAACTTCCCTTTGGAGGACCAGCTGACTTCAATTGGACCTTGTCCAACGCTTGGTTTGGATTTGGAGTAGGGAACAATTCCCTCCTCTTACAGTGGGATTTCCTTTCTTGGCTACTATTATACCTCCTAGTCCCCGTCGTCTTTTAGAAGATCTTATGGCAGGGTCAGAAATGGACTCACCTAGTCCTTCTCCTAGCGAGTGAATTCCTACTTCTGGTGAAGATTACCAGATTTTTCCCAAAGACATCCTCGAACCTTCTGTTATGTCTTCACCTGGTCCTTTACTCCTAGCTGGATATAGGTCTTTAAGTCAAGTCATGGCCGCTATTGCCTCTATCAGAGTTTCTACTCCATCCACAAGGCCAACCATCCCCACGTTAGGGATGTCACCATCGACGCCTCTCACGGCATCTCTTTTTGTTACATCGACACCTGTTAGACCTACTATCTGCGTGGCTACATCTACACCTGCTGTCACTACTTAGTCAGCTAGGACCTTGTCAGCTCCTGAAGACGTTTATATAGCTTCTGCTATTCCGAAGAATATTTCTCCTGAGGAGTATCGGCTGTCTTTACAGCCATCAAACTCTGAGGTTGGTCAATCCTCTCAAGATCTTAACCGTCATTACTTTTCTCATTATGGACCAGATGGTTCCCCGATCTACGTATTTCCATATCAATATGATGAGTAGGGAAACCCTCTTTGTTTTCCTGCTCTTGAGGCTTATCAGTATATTAACGGTTTTCTGTCTACCCAACCTAGGAAACCTGCCAATCAATAAGGGAAAAACCTTTAGGGACAGCCTTTGTTTCAACAAGGATATGCTTCTATCCCAAAAGAACAACCCTTCTAGGGACAACCTTTGGCCTAGCCAGGTTATCTGTACAACCCATAAGGACAACCCTTACAGGGACAACCTTCAGGCCAACAGGGATTGTTGTACGATTCGCAAGGGAAGTCTTACAACCCTCAGGGTCAACCTCTGCAACCTCACCCTATGGTCTAGTCGGGGCAACCTCAAGGACCCACAGGGCAACCGGGGTATAAACCTGGACCGTTGTATGGTCTTGGGGGGCAAACCCATCCTTCTCAACCATTGGTGCAACCTCAGCAACATCATTTTCCAATTGGTCAAAATGTTGCAAAACCAGGGCCATCTTATGGTCTTGTCACATGTCAACCTGGTTATCAGGCACAACCTGGCCCTCTCCCACCATCAGACCAACTTTCTCAGCTGGGGCAGCCTAGTGTCCTTCATCAACCGGGTCAACATCTTTAACCAAGACAACTTGTTCATCCAGGCCAACCTCTTCAACCAGGGAAACCTATACAGTCAGGTCAACCTGTTCAACTAGGACAACCTGCACAACTTTTTAACCCTGCTCAGTAGCCAAGCTATTATATGCCACAATGGAACCTGCCTGTGCACTTGACTTATCAGACTCAGCAGGGTCCCACTGACCAGCAGCCCATTCGACCCCAAGGCGGCTATTACCTTCAAGGTCAGTCTCGACCGGTTTACAACCTGCCCCAAGGTTCTGGTTATTACCTGCAATAGCCAGGCTACACTTATACTCCACAGTCAAATCCATACACTGCTCAAACGGTGCCCACATATAATCAGAGTTAGTACCCTAGTTATCAACCCCCGTATCCTAGTTCTCATCTGCCATATCAACCCAATTATACGGCTTATACCCCCTATGGTCAGAATCCTCTAGGGCAAAACCAATGGGGGTAGAATCATGCTCAACCAGGCTAGAGTACAGGTACAGGTCCTTATCGGGGACCTGGCATGCCTTTCAATCCTCAATTGCCTTTCCTCACCACATTGGAATTACCAGATGTGTCCAAATTCACCAATGATCCGATTCTTCATAATCCCTATTGGCCTCCGGTTCTGACGAAGGTGCCCAGTGATTTTCCTAAATTTGAAGGCAAGTCTAGAGAAGACCCCCAAGCACATGTCATGACTTACCATTTGTGGTGTTCTTCGAACTCTTTGATAGATGACTCGAACCATCTATGTCTTTTCCAGTGCACTCTCACCGGCGCTTCTGCTAAATGGTACATAGAACTACCCCGTGGTATTTTTCAAGACTTTAATACTCTAGCTATGGCATTCCTGACGTATTTCCAGTTATCGGTTCGTTATGAAGTCGGGATGCATCTCCTAACGTCTCTGAAATAGGACAAAGCCACTCATAATTCAGATAATATTCAAGAGTGGAGACATCGTCGTTGTCTGATCAAGTTTGATATTCCTGATCAGCTTCTAACTCACTAGCTCACTACCTCCTTTGTCAAAAATATTACACAGGACATTGCCATGGGGGCATGTGTAACCGAGGAACAAGCCATTGCTCATGCCCATTACCTTGATTTAGTGTACTCTCAGTCTGGCACGTTATATGATATCTCTGATGCCTCGTAGCCTGGGACCTCTAAAGCACCAGCTACCCCATCGGTTGATGGCGTTATTGGTTCTGTTTCTCAGACTTCTCGTAAGTCTTCTAATGGGAAGTAGAAATCAAATTCTTCCAACAATTTTGCTCCTCCAGCTACTCTAGATTCTGGTAAGACCGTGGAAGTCAATGCCGTTCAGGCCAATCCTTCGAACAAGGCTTCCAAAGGGAAGAAGAAGGGCAAAGGCAAGGCCAAATCCGATGTCCCGAAACCAGAATCCTCCAAACCACATGCTGATGATGGTTCGTAACAAAAACCGAAGTACCCTTGCCTGATTTGTAATGAACACCACTACACCAAATATTGTCCCTGACGATCCGAGGTTAGTCAACTTCTTAAAGGCTCTAAGGGAACTCTGGCAGTTCTTAAAGAACCTTTTCCATCTCAGCAGACCCAGATGGTCGAGCAGCCTTCACCATCTGCACCGTTTGGGTCTCAGGTTTTCATGATGAATGGTGTTGCACCTATTTCTATTGCCACTCAGTCAAAGGCTTATGCTGTATCATGCCAGGAAGCTGGGAAGGAAATCGTTGATGGCCCACCTCCCCCACCTGCCTTTGGTCCTCTTGAAATTGAGAACCCAGCGCTGAACCCATTGTACGGCTACCTTCCAAATGTTTTCTCCAAAAGTATTCCTATAATCCAAACGCCCGTGCTGCTCAGCATTACAGCATTGTTGAGGATTTCGCACAGGCGCCCTTTGCAATGTCTGCGTTGGAAGTGCTTCAAATTTGCCCATCTCAATAGAAAGCTCTGTTATCTACAATTGACAGAATTGATCCTGCCGATTTTAGCCTTCTCACCTTCAATCTAGAGAATTTCGTCCCTCGACTTCTGCACTAGATTTCCCTTGTTATACAAGTCGGCATCAACGGCCTCAATATTCACAGAGCCAATGTGGATGAAGGTTCCTCTACCTGCGTTATGTCATTTTCTTGCTGGAAAGCCATCTGCTCTCCAGCCCTCACTTCATCTCTTAATGCCCTCGAGGCATTTGGTGGAAGGGAATCAAAACCCTTGAGAGTTCTCACGAGTCTACCAATCACATTGCAAGGTAAAACAGTCAACGTTGAAGTGGATGTTGTTGATGCCAAACTCAACTAAAATCTGCTACTCAGTCACAGTTGGACCGACGCCATGTTGTGCATTCCGTCCACCCTCTTTCGACTTTTGAAGTTTCCACATAAGGGCAAGATTATTACTGTTGATCAGTTGTCTTTCTTTACCTCATCCTCCGAGAGCAATGTGCCATACATGGATCAAATTCCTAATCCCCCCAACAGTGTAGGACCTGGTCTTTTCAAGGACCCGGTTCTCATGGGTTTTTTTCCCATTCCACCACTGAACACCGTTCAAGTCAACATGATCTCTAGGTCGGATGACCCGTGGATCATCCCTTCTCCTGAATAGGTTGCCTCTTTTGGAGAATCGATGTCTCTGACCCCAGTTGAAATCAATTATTGCGAGATAATTTCCGCATCAGATCCTCCTCCTACTGAAAATGCTCCTTTGAGCATGGCTCTTGATGTTTATTCTCAAACCCCTTGGCTCGGCGATGCAGATTCGCCCGATCCTTTGAGAGAAGTTTTTCTGTGTGACGAAGCTATCATGGAGACTATGTCTCTTGAAGATCTGCCATGGAGCGATGGACATCATCATTCATCGTTCATGCCCAGCCTGGGGGCAATGTATAATTTTCTCGAGAGTTTTGCATCTCAGGTTCCCTTTCTGCCTCTCCAAACGCCAATATTGACTCATGAAGTACTTTCGTAAGGAAATATGAGTAATATTACCCAAATGATTCCTATTGACATCTCTGTTAAACCAAGGGTCGTCGAGAACATCCACGTGGGATTCACTTGTTCTCCTAATGAGATTCAAGTGTACACTAGCCTTTTCTGCAAATTCCGAGATGTTTTGCATGGTCTTATGAAGAGATGCCTGGGATCGATCCCAATATCATCATGCATGAAATTCCCACCTATCCTGGTGCGAAGCCTGTATGCCAGCGTCTCCGCCCAGTGCATCCTCGAAAAGCCACTGCTATAAAAGCAGAAGTTGAGAAACTTATTAAAACGGGCTTCATATATCCGATCCCTCTGATAGAGTGGGTTTCCAATATTGTCCTTGTGGATAAGAAGCAGGGCACAATTTGAGTCTGTGTTGACTATCAAGATATCAATCGGGCTTGCCCTAAGGAAAACTATCCCACCCCCTTTATAGATCAGATTATCGATGATTGTGCGAGGAGTGAGATATTTTCCCTTATGGACAACTTCTCAGGTTATAATCAAATTAATATCCTTCCATCCGATCAACATAAGACTGCCTTCATCTGCCCGTGGGGAACATTCACCTACAAGAAGCTCCCTTTCGGCTTAAAAAACGTTGGGGCTACCTTCCAGCACGCCATGTCCTACGCCTTTCACGACATACATAAAAATGTTCAGCCGTACCTAGATGACCTTCTGGCTCATTCAGTTCTATGCGAGGACCATCCAGAAAATCTCCGCCAGATTTTTCTCCGCTACAGACGTTACAACATTAGGCTTAATCCTCATAAGTGCATCTTCTGCGTTGACTCTGGTCGGCTTTTAGGATTCATTGTCTCTAAGGTCAGAATTCGCCTTGACCCTCTCAAGGTGGAGGCTATTTTTAATCTCCCCTCCACATCCTCGTTGCATCAACTTCAGAGTCTTCAGGGGAAAGTGAATTTCTTACGTTTCTTTATCCCGAACTATGCAGAGGTGGCCAAAGGGTTTACGTGAATTCTAAAATAGTACATTCCCTTCCATTGGGACGAGATTGCTTAGAAATCCTTCGATAACCTTAATACGTTGCTTTTCAATGCTCCATTAATACGTCCTCCCAACTATCATCATGATTTTACCCTCTATTTGGCTGCCACATTCAACACAATTGCCATGGTTCTGGTACAGGATGACGATGACGGAAACAAAAACGTGGTTTATTATCTATCTCGGAATATCCTCGACACTGAAACGTGTTATGCCCACGTCGAGAAGTTGGTGCTTGCCACGGTCCAGGCCATTCAATGGTTTCGCCATTACATCCTGTTGCGCATGGTAACCGTGATTTCCGACTGCAACTCCATGACTTACATTTTGTCTCGACAATTGCTGGGGTGCAAGTACTCCAAATGGATTGCGATCCTTCAAGATTTCGATTTGGAGTTCACTACTGCCAAATTGAAGAAGTCACTGGTTTTTGCTGATATCATCTGCTTTGTCCCTACCGACTCTGTTCCGTCTCAATCCAATGATCATATCTCGGATGAAACTCTCTTCTTAATCAACACTCTTGATCCATGGTACGGCGATATCATCGTGTACCTCCAGACATATACCTTCCAGTTCGAGTTAACGAAGGATGCTTGATGCCGTGTTTGACACCGGTCGCAACCATATCGCATTGTTGGAGATACCCTATATCGGGTCGAAGTCGATTCTATACTCTGCTAGTGTTTGACCTTTGAAGAGGCTGAAAAAATTCTAAATGACTGTCACAGTGGTGCCTGTGGTAGTCACATGTCCGGTTATGCTATCTCTTAGAAGATTCTGTGTGCGGGTTACTTCTAGCCATCTATATTTAAAGATTGTATTGTTGCAGTAAGAAAGTGTCATGCGTGCACCACCCCTCCCATTACATCTTGTCATTACCGTGGGCCCTTTTGCCGAATGGGGCATTAATTTTATGACATGTAACCCTCACTCAGCCAAGGGGCATGCTTATATCATCATTTTCGTAGATTACTTCACCGAGTGGGCCGAAGCGATGCCTACATTGGCCGCAGACGGTAAGACAACTACTCAGTTCATTTTCAACCATGTGATCATGCGTTTCTGTCTTCCTCAAGCCATCATCACTAATTATGGCTCTCATTTTTGGTACTACATGATGGCAGAGCTAACATCAAAGTTGGGCTTGTGTCACGACAGCTCAATGCCATATTACCCCCAGGAAAATGGGCAGGTTGAAGCCGTGAACAAGGTGCTTGTCACGATGCTTCAATGAACAATTGGTATACACAAATCAAATTGGCATCTCCAATTTTTCTCAGCTCTCTGGGCCTACCGAACGTCAGTGAAGAGCGCGACCAGATTCACACCTTTCTAGTTGGTGTATGTTCTAGAAGCTACTCTTCTGGTTGAATGTGAGATCCCTTCACTGAAATTGGCTGTGGAATTACTGCCTGGCACTTCCCCGGAGGAAGTACGTCTCCTATATCTAGAAATATTGGAAGAAACTCGCCGCTTAGCTACTTTGGTTATCGAGGCACAAAAAAAACGGGTTAAATCTCATTTCGATCAAACGGTTTCTCCACGCTCTTTTATCGAAGGGGACCTCGTCCACTTATATGATCAAGCCCATGACAAGCTTGGGGCAGGAAAATTCCAACCTATGTGGCATGGGCCCTATACCGTTAAACGTGTATTGAAAAATAGGGCTTATGAGCTGATCGATTATGAAGGTATTCCTTTGGCACAACCCAGAATTGGGTTGTACCTGAAGAAATATTATGCCTAAATTATTCTTGCGTAGTATATGTACATAAGTGATTTCTTCATTTTTGTGCATGTGTGGTGTGGTGCGCTTTGTAAGCGTTTTCTGTTGATTGGGTCTTCCTAATTGTGCATATGTCTATTACTCCTTATGTCAGTTTCGTGGATGGTGCCTCCCGCAGTACCAGGAATCTGTCTTCAGCAGCCTGGGTAATCTACAATCCTGATGGTGAGTTAGTTAATTTACAAGGTGTTTGCCTAGGGTCTACTAAAAATAATGTCTCGGAATATATTGCCCTTTTGGAATTATTGAATGAGGCCGTTAACCTCAGTATTCGTGCATTACTTGTATATCTATACTCACAGCTTGTAGTGTTATAGCTCAATGGTCATTATTCAGTTAGGAACCCATGCATTTTAAGACTGTATCTATGTATTCGTTTACTAGAAAGAGATTTTGATTACATCACATATCAACATATACCCAGATGAGTGAATGCATTAACAGATGCAGTAGCTAACATGGTATTAGATAGACATTTACGAAATTTGTAAAATCATCATCATATGTGAAAAAGATCCATGTAGAAATAGATAGATATATATATATATATATATATATATATATATGTTGAATGTTTGCAGCGTGTGCATCATATAAAATCTAAAATATGCATGTCTGTTTTAATTACATCCGGAGACAACATGTCTCTCAAAAATATGCAAATGAAATCCTAGGCGACTAATCAGCGTGGTTCTCATGGTAGCACGTCACTGCTCGCACCAATCGCCTCAGTAAGCAATGAAGGCGACTCGGCACCCCTACGATGTGCCTCTAGAAAGCCATAGGGACATCAGCTAGGCGAGCATAGTCCGAAACCCCACGAGCAATCACCCTCAAGGTTCTGTACCAGTGCGTGCCCCTCACCTCCCTCACCTTGAGGGTCGTAAGTGAGCTGAGTCCTCCTCCCTATCGGTGACATCCCAGTAGGCCTCTTTGGGCCGACATCTGCATACATATAGGACCAATTGTTAGAACATGCATGTATACCAAAAAAATCATAAAATTCATAAAAATCAAAAAGAGTCTTACCCAGCTCCTCATCCTAGTCCTCTCCTTTTGGGCGTAGAAGGTCTGGGTCTCCTATGAAATCAGTGCCCGCACAAGGCCAGTCCTCTACGACAATCATTTTTCATTGAAGCCATCCAAAGAACTTGGGCCGCCATGAAATTTTCTGGCCACCCCTTGCCCTGGGCATCAATGCTGCCCATCGAGCCATCTATGTCTCTCTCAATGGTGGATCTTGGGCTATTGCCACCTAGCCCTGGAAGATAGGTAATTTTTCTAGGAAAAATGATACCAAGATGGACCCGTACCCAAAATTCTTCAGTTTGGCCTTTTTTCATTTGGCTAATTTCCATTTGATGTGCACTGTTACAGTGGTGGCCCAATCAAATACTGTTGGGTTCATGCACTCTGACGCCAGGAGGAGTTGTGTTTTGGTAGCCTCATGCGGCCCCTGCGACCCTGCAGCCCACATAATGGTATGTAGCACCACTATGAGTGCTAGATCAGGAATAGTATGAATATCAACTTTGCCACTACCTGATCCAGTTCGTGCGCCCGGGCACACCCTTTGCATGACCATTGCCATTTTTTCACCAGAGGCTCTGGTACCTGTCATAAGTGGAACCGGACCTCTATGGGACAATCTAGTAAGGAAGTAGACATCAGACACTTCAAGTTCAATTACTTGATCTCGAATTTTAAAATTCTCTTCGTCCTCATCCCAGATACTTATCAAATATTGTAACAATTCAGGTTGTGCCCTGAGACATGGTGTTAAGAAGAATTTATTTAAACCTTAGTTCTGAAGAGAATTCATGCATTGCTCATTCTCCATTGCTAACTCATCTTATTCACTGTGCTCCCTTTCTTTCCATTCAATCACCATTTTGTTTTACACCTGCATCATATTGGTCATAAACACAGTGTAAGGTCCCTTAGGCATTCAAGAAATCAATTGATTGGTTCAATTTTTGTGAAAATTGAGTGGAATATTAGGTTGCACGGTTGGCATGACTGTTTTGATGACAGTCGTGCCACCTGGTGCGACCCCTTTGCGAAAAGAACCCGATTGGCACGGGTTCGTGCCTGATACTCGTGCAAACAGCGAAAGCCCTAAATTTGAAAATCCTCCCCTCAGGGATGCCAAATCACGATGGAAAGCTATGAAATATGGCTTAAAAAATGGACAATGGAAGTAGCTCTTACCTCAAAAAGACGTGATCCGGAATGGTGCACTGGATCGTCCACAATCGTCACCGCAAGATCGTAGGGAAATAACTCACTATCGTTCTACACAAGAGGTAAAAAGTAAAAAGTAAATATATTTTTACTATTGGTCATATTTATAACTTTTAGAAATCAAAATTAGGTTTTGGAGCTTATTTTTCTGATATTTTATCATATTTTTGTCGAAAAATGGGTTTTACACTTGCTTTTTGTGAAGTGACAGGTTTTCACGAGACTAGGACGACGAGACAAGTTGCATTTTATACTTTTTCGGACTCGATAAAAAAACGAAAAAGTCACTACTGGAGTCATATTTCATCTCTTTTCTGACTCTATAAAACTGAAAATATTTCCAAGTCTCTTATCATTTTGATCTCGTTAAATTGGTTGTGAAACGACATCTACCCAGTATACATTTACCCCTTTTTGGAGCTGGGATAGATTACTTACGAAAAAGGAATACCCTAGCCTATCACGACTAGGAGGTTCTCTCAGACATAGTTTTCTACCTTTTTGGATCTGCGAGACTATCTATGAAAAGGGACTGCTGGAGTTTTCTTTTCTGCTATATTTTCAAACTCTCTAAACATGAAAAGATGCCAAGTTATTCCTTTTTCAGACTCGTTAAAAACTAATGACATCGGACTCCATCATAATGATGATACTCGAGTTCCTCCTTCCTAGGGCTCGTTAAATGTACTAGGTTATATTTTTCTGAAGGACAAACTTATATTGCAAGCATATGCTATCCCCTTCAAGCTTGTTTCCAAAAACAATTGGGGTGCTCACCAGAAATGGTGGGGGAAAATGGAACCAGTATCACCGTTGTGTCGGCAGTATGTCGCTCTTGAACATGGAAATTTTCTGCATTCATGTCGGGTTGGGGACATCTCATCTCGTTCTTTGCTTGCCTCCGTGGGTTTGGGTAATCTCTTTTGACTGCTCATTTTCTCTTTGCCACGTCATCATGACCTCAGATCCTTTGATGTCAAATACTGCCAAATCCAGTGTCGTGCCACCAATATGTTCAAGAGAAGTTGGCCTCTGTAGTTTTCAACCACCCTCTGATTCTCTACTGATCTTGATTCACAAACATCATGTTCCTCTGTCTCGTGTCGATGATGTGGGAAACACTATGACCCACCTTCGATCAAGGTCACTTCCTGTCAACTTTAGCTCATTATCCAGGATGCTGATCTAAAGACTCCTTTTAGGTACCTTGGAGCTTGCATGCCTCAATGGCAGGTTCTTCACGTTCGACGCAAGGTTTTCATTATTGGCCTTTGATCGGATGATTCTGCGAGTGTTCGATGCCAGCTCACTGTTCACATTCCATGGATTGTACCTATAGTTCCTTGAGGGCCATCCTCATTATTGGTGGTTCCTCTCGCGTCTGTTAAAAACTTTCATTATTGGCTGGTAATCAGACGATGTTCTTGCATGTTCGACTTCAGCTCACTTATTCACATGCTTGGACTTGTACTCTGTTCAGGTCGAGATGGAGCGCAAGACCCTGGATTTTGTCTGATGAAATCCAGGCTGCGGATTCTTTGTGGATTATCATGATTAGTTACATGACTCATTTTATTGGATGGTTGCGACCATACCTGAGTCTACTTGTTGATCCTTCTTTGCTAGATGGTTGCGTCCATACCTTAGATCCCAGTTATTGTACACTCGATTATCGATGGCTGCGCCCATACCACGTATCATGTGTCAGAAATATGAGTTGTATTTGTATTTGTAGGTCTTCCAACAGTAGTGTTTTCAGTTGGGCGCATTCTCATAAAGAATTTCACCCCTGCCTCTCTCTCGAATCTCATGCTTTAGGGGGCATCTCTTACACATCATTTTGTCACCGTCCCTGCAATCCCTCGTCCCGTACATTGGAGGACTATTCCCATGACCTGTGAATGGTAAAATGTCCTGAAACCACCTTCATGGCATCCTCTTGCATAAGGAAAAACATTCTCTTGAAGAACATTTCCTCTAAAAAACCCTAAAAACAGATGTTTTAGCCTTGGCATGACTAGCTAGTTCATCCCTTACGCCAATGGGGGAAATCCACAATAGAGGACGCGCCAACTGGCGCTCTGTCCCTGTGTTTCACTCGTGCCAAGCTTAGTAAGGGATGTTTTTTTAAAATAAATGGCAGAATTTTGATTCTAACAAACTCCAGAATGAATCATCAAAAGGAGTTGAGTGGTTTGGCTCCAGATCTCCATGTATAGGAAGTGGTTTTCCACTAATCATGGAACCTTCCTAAGAGATAGGGCCTATCCCATGATTATAGGGATCCCAACTTCCTTTCCTCCATCTATAAAAGCTTTCCCTCTCCATTAGAAAGCTAGCTGAACTTGTAGGAAGGAAACTATAGCTAGGCAACTATTGAGAGCTAAGCCGAAGAGAATCCCGTAAGAGAGAGAGCTTCGTCCAGATTCCCAATAGGATTTGTTGAGACACACTCTGCTGCAAGCCTCGCCGAAGGAAGATCATAGTGTCAGAGCATTTTTTTGTAATCTCCCTTTTGTCATTTATAATATAAGTGACTCTAATTTTGGTTCCATTCATGTGTTCATTTCTTTATGTAATGCAATGAATTATATCTTCTCTGACTGATATATAGTTACATGATTTAGATTTTACGTTGTATGTCATTGTTTCTCTACATGTGTACAGGTGTTCAGACGTGTCGAACGGAAGGATTTTGATCTGTCAAGCGAGGGATGGGAAACATCATCTTTTCTCCAACGACAACTGCGTGGGAATTGAGGTAGGCTACTCATCACGATCTTTGTCTTTTTGTAACTAGGAACCAACGTCATTGTGTGATTTGATTGTTGCTAGACTCGATCTGGGCTAGTGGGATCGCTTCTGTCCGCAGAGGGGATTTACCTCCTCAACACAACCTTCTTAAATTTCACTAATAATATGAAAATCGAGCATGAAGATGTTTATATGAGATTATTTGTACAAACTTTAGAAGGAAACGTTAGGATCTAGTTTAGGAAACTTAGATTTGATTCTATTCGAACTTGGAATGAACTTATAACTATCTTTAAAAACCAATGGGGATTAAATAAAGATGATGTTTAATTTCTCACTGAATTTGAAGAGTTATAAATAAATCCTCGTGAACCAGTTGCTAAATTTATTAAGAGATTTAACAAACTCTACCACAAAATGCCTGTTGATTGTAAACCTCCAGTAGCAGCTGCAAAGGTCATATTTTCTAAAGCATTTGATGATGTCTTTGTAGTTATGCCAAGGGAAAGAGTTTCTAACACATTACAAGACAGGAAGACTAATTCTATTGAGGTAGAAGCCAATAGGTCAACTTCTATTAAAATTAAATATATATAAGAGAAAGAACAAAGAAAATTAAAAGCTAAGATTGATTAACCATCCTCTTCCAAATCCAAACTTGATGATCAGAAAATTGATGAAATCACATCTTTACTTAGAAACCTTTCCAATAGAATCTCTAAGATTGAAACACAACCTATAAATTCTCAACAAATTGTTGTCAGACCTCGAAATCAAAATCAAAATCAATCTCAGAGATCTCCTTAGCTTCAGATTTTTCAAAGACCAGGTCAAAACATTCAACCTCCTTTGTTGATTAATGACCAACATCCACATGATACTGCCCATGTAATCATAGAAGATATCAATAATTTTTATTCTTCAGTAGAGCAGATGGCCATAGTCCCTTCATATTCATCACAGTATTTGGAACAAGAAAAAGAAGATGCTCAACTTTCAAAATGCCAACCATTTTCTGAATTTCTCATTGCAGAGTTATATAAAAGGTATGATCTAATACCAAGATCAGGCCCAGGTAGACCTCCAAAATCTACCACAATAATCGAACCTGCAATAAACTCTATTCAAACATAAACTCCAACACCTCAAACTACAGAGTCATCCACTGGAACTGTTTCATCTACTAAAATAATTTTGACAAATTTTAATATTCAAAAGGAATTGGAAAGGGTCAATATTCCTATACCTTTAGCAAAACTTTCCAAAAATCCTGGTTATAAAAATCAAGTGTCTAAATGGATACAATCTTCTAGTGTAGATGTATAAGGAGATATTATCAATTTGCAAGATGAAAAGCCCTGAGTAGTCTTTGGCCCTAGTTTTGATATGATCGATGAGATTGTTCCACCATTTTATGTGACCTTTAAGACTCGTGAATTTTTATTGTATAAATGTATGCTAGATTCTGGTGCTTCGCACAACCTTATGCCAAAGGTAATTATGGACTAGATTCAGTTACAAGTTACTCATTCCTATCATGGTATTTACGCTTTTGATTCAATGAAAGTACCATGTTTAGGATTGATTAAATATATTTTTGTGACCTTAGCCCAAATACATCTCAAGAGTATAGTATTATACATTGTTGTCATTCATATTCCACCCAAATTTGGCATGCTTCTATCTAGATCATATTGTGCTAAACTTGGGGGATCACTTCAGATAGACATGTCTTTTGCTACTATTCCAGTCTATGGAGGTGAACATTTAAGGTTATATAGGGAAGTCAGATTCCTTCACACTATTTGCAGAGCTAATCAAGAAAAAAACCACCTTATCTATGCAGTAGATTAGGATTTCAATTTATTTCAGTTATCTTCCCAAAAATAATCAAACACGCAACTCACCATTGAAAATATAATTTCGAAACCAAAGATTGTAGAATCAGATATCTGGAAACTTTATTTTGATGGGTCTTTCTCAAAGGAAGGAGCGGAAGTAGGAATGGTTTTAATTTCACCAAACAAATAAAACATTACTCAGTCATGTAAACTTGAATTCGAGGTTACCAATAACGTGGATGAGAATGAGGCTTTTCTTCTTGGTCTTGAACTAGCTAAAAGTTTAAAGGTTAAAAACTTAAGTGTTTTCTCTGATTTTGAGCTTATAGTCAAGCAGGTTAGAAACTTGTGTCAAACTAAACACCCTAGTCTTAGATCCTATAGAAACGAAGTTTGGGATACAATTGAAAACTTTTGGATTTAACATAACTTCTATTCCCAGAGACGAAAATATGCATGTTGATTCACTTGTTGTTTCAGCAAGCTCTTTCAAAATCCCTCTTCCAGTATCTTTAGAGTACCAAATTTAAATTAAATACAGACCATCAATCCATGATAACCTTAAACATTGGTAGATCTTCGAAGATGACGAACAATTAAAGTCATCGATGAATTCTCAAATATGAAAATTGAAGAATACCAAAGAGATATTCAAGAATTAAATCACCAAAATCCAGAAAATTCATTTAATCCTAAAATTCTTGATCATGATATCATCCAATTATGTAATAATTTTATTCCTAAAGGATTAATTCCATTGGAAAAAATATTTGATGATAATGATGTCTCTTAAAACCCTTTGTCTAAATCACCTAAAGAAGAAATTGAAGAATGCAATATTGGGACTTTAGATGATGTATGAAATGTTAAGCTATCATCAACCTTACCTTTGGATGTGAAACTCAAATACTTGAATCTTCTTAAAAATTACAAAGATGTGTTTTCCTGGTCTTATAACGAATTAAAAATTTATGATAAAACTTTAATAGAGTATAAGATTCCTTTAAAACCATAGGAAAAACCCTTCCAATAGAAATTAAGAAGAATTAATCCCATACTACTTCCAACCATTGAAAAAGAACTTAAAAGGCTACTTTATGCTCATATCATTTTACCTTTAAGGTATTCTAATTGGGTAGCTAACCTAGTTCCTGTAAGGGAAAAGAATGGTGAGATTAGGCTATGTGTGGACTTCTGAAACTTGAACAAAGCATCCTTAAAATATAATTATCCATTGACTAAAATGGATTATCTACTTCAGAAAGTATCAGGATCAATTATGATTTCTATGCTAGATGTATTTTCAAGTTACAACCAGATCATGGTAAGTCAAGTTGATCAAGAGAAAACTACTTTCACCACTCCTTGGGGTATATTTATATATGTTAGGATGCCATTTGGGTTAACTAATGTTGGAGCCATTTTTCAGATAGAAATGGATCTAATGTTTGTAGTTGAAAATGTTGAATTTACTATTATTTATTTGGATGATTTAACTGTTTTCTCTGATTCTGATAAAAATCATCTAAAACACTTGAGCAAGGTTTTTAAAAGGTGTAGGAAATTTGGCATATCCATCAATCCTAAGAAATATTTATTTGTTGTGAAGGAAGGGAAATTACTAGGGCATAAAATTTCCAAGGATGGAGTTATAATTGACCCAAAGAGAGTATCAGCCATTCAGACTCTATCTCTACCAAGGAATAAAAAGGAGATTAAAATCTTCCTTGGAAAAATTAATTTTCTCAGAAGGTTCATCCCCAATAATGTAGAGATAGTAAAGGACATAACTGATATGCTAAAGAAAAACAACGAATTCAAATGGACAGTTCCAGCTAAGTATGCTTTCGATCAAATAAAAAAGGCAATATCTGAAGCTCTTACATTAGCTAGTCCTAATTATTCTTTATATTTTAGCATATTTTCTTTTGCATCCGAGACAACCCTAGATGTTGTACTTTTACAAAATAACTCCAATGGTGATGACCAGCCTATAGCTTTCTTTTCCAAAGTTATGATGGATGCTAAACTTAGGTAACATATTATGGAAAAGCAAGCTTATGCCTTAATTCAAGCCCTCAACTCCTTTAGAATCTATGTCCTGCATTCACACATTACTGCCTATGTTCCCAATCATGTTTTCAAAATTGTTTTAACCCAACCTTATACTAATGGAAAAAGAGGAATATGGATTGCTAAAGTCCCTGAATTTGATCTTGAAATTAAAACCACAAAGCTAGTAAAAGGCCAAGGCCTGGCCAAATTATTATTTGAATCCAGATGCAAAGTATTAGGGATAAATATGGTTGCTGAAATGTCATCAAGGGAGAATCCACAAGAACCTTCTTCAACACTAAGGGAGATTCCATAAGAACCTTCCTCAATATCAGAGGATAATCCAGAAGAACCTCCTTCTCTTATGGAAGGAGAGAACCCACAAGAACCTCTTCCTTCATATCAATCCATTCTTTTTCACATAGATTAGAAGTATCGACTCTCTTATTGGTATTCTGATATTTTGTAGCTTCTTAGATATTTTCAATGTCCAGCTGATCTTAATATGAAGTAGTGCAAAGCTCTAAAGCTCAAATCAATAAATTACTTCATTATCAATGCTAATCTATACTCGAAAGACCTTATAAACATTCTTCTTCTTTTTTTAATTGAAAATGAAACAGAGGGAATTATAGATCAATTCCATGCAGGATTTTGTAGTGGAAACTATGCTTGGAGAGAAATAGCCTACAAAATTTTGAAAGCAGGTTTTTATTAGCCCTCACATTTCAAATAAGTTGGAGCAAGAGTAAGGAGTTCTGTACAATGCCAATTATTTGCAGGGAAACAAAACCTGTCAGCACTTCCTTTGGTTCCAGTATCAGTTGATACTCCTTTTCTACAATGGAGGTTGGACTTTATTAGGGAAATTAATCCACAATCAAGTAATCAAAAAATATGGATTCTAACTGCTACTGATTATTTTACCAAATGGGTAGAAGCCATACCTGTTAAAAATGAAACTGACATTGTTGTGATTAAATTCCTTGAAGAGAATATCTTATCAAGATTTGGATGTCCTCAACGAATTGTAACAGATAATGCAGTAGCCTTCAACAGTGTTAAAATGATAGAGTTCTATCAAAAATATTCAACCCTACTACGTCATTCTACACCATATTATCCTCAGGGTAATGGAATTGTAGGATCTTCCAACAAGAGCTTAGTTAAGGTCATTAAGAAGACTCTTGAAGATCATAAAAAGAGTTGCGACAACCACTTAATCCATGCCACTTGGGAAAATAGAGTTTCTCCTAAGAGATCAAGAGGAAAGTCTCCTTTCCAATTATTTTTTGGTAAGGAAGAAATTTTTCCTACTCAATTAGTTTTGCCTGTTATGATATTTCTCCAGGAATATTATGAAGAAAAAGATGATTTCTCAAGAAGGATTAATCAAATTGTTGATTTAAATGAAGACAGGGATTAAATTCAGTATCAGCTAAGAAAATACCAAAACAAGATGAAAGAGTTGTTTGACATAAAAGCAAGAGAAAGAAATTTTAAGAAATTTGACCTTATGCTGAGATGGGATACGAGGAGAGAAGACAAAGGAAAACATGAAAAATTTGATAACCTCGGGTTTGGGCCATTCATCATTGCAGAATTCAAAGGGAACAATACATTTATCCTATAGAATTTGGAAGGAGAGTATTCCTCATTTCCATTCAATGGGAGTACTTGAAACATTATATTCTGTATTGATTCTCCATTCATTCAACATCTGTAAATAATCAGAGATTTTATTTATTTTTGAAAATTTCAAGTGATTATTTGTTTCAGCAAAGACTCCATAGCTCGAGGATAAGGCTTTTGGATCTGCTTGTTCTCTGAATCCCACAGGGGGAAGAAGTCCCCAGATGGAGCCGATGTTGTAACATTATATAGTTTTTGATAAGTTAGCATAATCAGTAAAATTATTTTGAACATGTTAAGGTAGGATATGGATGAAAAATAATGAAATTTTTTAAAAATGTTAGGAAAATTTTATGTTTTATAGGCATCCATATCAAGAAAATGATAGGTGTTAGCTACCCTAAATAAAGAAGGTAAAGAAAATTAAAATGTTAGGGAACAAAAAAGAAAAGGAAAGCTTCATTTATGTTTTAATAATTTCACTGGTTGCTAGTCTTAATGTACCCATAAAAGAAGAATGATTTATATGGTTTAAACACTATTTTAAGCATTTTACCCATATCCTAAGTTTTAAAACCATATAACATACCCCGCCATTCATCCATGTTCATTTCATTCCCCTAAGTCATATCCCTCTATAAAATTCTTAACGCCTTATTTAATAATTCCCAATCCCACCATTCCACATCACCACTTTCAACTTTCCTCCCATATCTCTATAGATCCGACGGTCTTCCCCACGTCTTTCGGCATCTGACGCCTCTCACAGCCTTTTATCCCCCCTTCACGATCTGGACCTTATCACCCAAGGGGGGGTTCGAACTCAGCAGTAAAGTAAAACCATGGGCTAATATGTGGCATAATCTCGGGCTTTTAGACCCCCCATGCACAAAACCAAAAACCACTCGACTCCCCCTCCGAAATCTGATTTAGGATACCACTCACCTGACCGTTGACCCCCCACGCCATTCCACTGCCACCACCTCATCTGCCATTTCATTCGCCCGTTAAATTGTCATATCTCCATTATTAGTCCGTTTATCATTTAATTAACTTAACCATTAACCTGTGTCACCAACGGGAATCCTACATTGCTATATAAGTCTTATTATTTTTGTTTATAGGTTACAGTGTTGTTATTTGCAGATTACTCACCATAAAGCTGACATTATCAAGCTTCCAACGTATTCTCATTCCCATTATCTTTCTGTTCCATGTTCAGAACGCATTCTCTGCCTAATAAAATCTCTATATTCCTATCAGATTACACTCCCAACCTGAGCCATCATGCCCCACAAGGATAAGGACCCGAAGAAAACATCAATCCTCTGTTTTTTCCTCTTGTAGACCTTCATCATGTCTCTATGGCTGATAGAGACTATAGGATTCATGAAACACTTTTTGATATTGATATTCTCGAGATGTATTGTTGGCTCGAAGATAAATGGATTGAGAAATCAGATGAAATCTATCTTTGGGAGTCAAACCTACCTCATTATATCTTTCCTCCTACCCACAACACTCCCGATTTCATTAGGAAATTCTATGTCTCATATTTGCCAAGCCAGAGGGCCATTACCAATTCCAATGGACAGGTTTTGTTTACCATAACCCCTCAGGCTATTGATGAAATTATGATAGCCCCCACAGACAACATTGCTACCCCATTTTCTCATGAAGCTCTGGTTGAAATATACAATAAATTAGACCTTGCTAAGAGAACCCAAACTCTAGAATTATTCCTAGCACAAGATGCTTCATTTCCTACGAAAAATCATCCTTATCCTTCATCCCTATTCCCTAAGAGAACCAAGAAGATAACCACTATTATATCTTACCTTCTTGGATACTACTCTAATCAATATGTAGATGAGGCCATTATAAGATTTTTATCAATCTTTTCTAATAATTCCATACCTTCAATTGTGTTCAATTTCAATCATTTTCTTGCAGAATATATTCATCAGCAGTTGGTAAATTTCAAAACAAAGGAGGTATTTAAATATAACTCTGTCCTAGTTTACATGTTCATATACTTTAAGGGGGACACATGAAATTTTCATTGCAGAAACTGAATGAGAAAGGAGACTAGCAGTCGGTCATTTTTTGGACCACCCTGGTTATGAAAAATCAGAATGAGTTGACATATAAAAAATTCATTAATATGTTTATTCACCTAGCCATTGGTCTTCTAAGCAACATAAATGAGCCGGAATTAGTGAAGAAATCCAAAATATTTTGCAGCTGTCAGAATAGGTACAAACAAGAGATTGGTACTTATATGAAAACTACATAGAAATAAGAAATTTTGGATGTGAGCGACAACCATATAAGTTGCCCAAATTCCTCCTAGTGCAGATTTTTTCCTTAGAATTCATCAGGCAGATGATCAACATGGATCAGGTCCATTTTTTTGTTGCCAAGAAAAATTCTCAGTTTAAGCTAAAAACACAGGGTATCCCATTCATCTACAAAAGCAGGAAAGAAGGAGCAGAATCAGACCAATTATTGAAGAAAATGCAGTTTGATCTTAGCCTCACTTGGCCATATGATCCATTAGGGAAGGTTTAGAAATTAATGGTAGAAACCAAATCCACTCCGTATTTCCACACACCAAGGCCAGAAATAGAGAAGTATAAGAACAAGCCATAGTGGATAGAGAATACATTACATGAGGTAGAAGAACATCAAGTCTCTTCATCAATAGTGTAGACTCTTACAAACCAATAGAAGACATCCAAAAGGAGCAGAGAAGAAGAATCCCCTTCAGAAACAAATATCTTCAGCAAAGGATTTAAAATCATGTACAGAAAGAAGGCTAAGCTTAGTTCCAGATTAAGCCTTAGCAAAGTTTCAGAGCAAAAAAGTCATATCAATACTAATGAACCTCATGTATCTTCATTAGTTGGTGAGCAGTCTACACAATCTCCTACCACTTCCATGACTACAATAGAGCAGCAACATATTATGCACACAGGTACATCAACTTCAAGTGAGCTAGAGAAAATAGCCATGGATATCTTCAAGGAAATCAAACTAAAACATGAAGCCTTGAAGATAAACACATACAATCAATTTTGGAAAGAAACTTCAGGTGCCCAAAGCAGGCTATTGTCAGCCTTCAACTCAGAAAAAGGAAAAATGATAATGGCATTTCTTTAAGAACAAGTTCCTCAGCCAAAAGGAGAATTAGATTATAAGAAGACATCTCTCGAGTTTGATGTTAAGGATATACATCACATTGACCAAATGGAGATGCATAAACATACTTGGAGATGATTTTTTCCACTATAACTAACACTGCGATGACTTTATCTAAAAAATAGGTCACATTAGAAAATGTTCGGTCATAAATGAACATGGAAAAAGTTTCAGCTTTTGCCAAAGATACCAGGATTAAAACCTTGGAAGATTTGGGGATAAAACTGGGTTATGATCCTGCAAACATTAATGTTGCAGAGGAACTAATTAAGAAAAAGAATGTAGATATTGGAGCATTAAGGAAGCAGTTAAAAATACCAACAACAGAAGATCCTTTAGCTAATGAGATTGAAGAGATGGCGACACAATAGGAAGACATGATGAAGCTCATCCTAGAACAGAATACACAGTTGAAGCAAATTGAAACAGAGTTGGAGAAGTTGATTAAAGAAGCAAGAAGCCAACCAAGCAAGATGCCCCTTTGGAAGCAATTCCTATTACAGCTATTCCTACTGCTATATCTACTACCTTTAGTAAAGGATATTTTGCAGATCAATTAGGTACTACACTCCAAAACATGACCTTGCAGGCTGAAGAAATTAAGAAGTTACAGGATCAAGTGAAACTTCTAGAGAATCAAAAAAAGAAGTGTAATAGATTCCATGCATCAAAGCTTCAGAGAGCTCACAACCAAGTAGAAATATGGAATAAATCAACCACTGAATATTCTATTGGTTACACTCTTGGTAATGTTAAGGAAACTATTTGGAACAACATCATTAAGTAAATGGGTGAAATCTAGCCATGTATCAGGATCATCTTTGAGAAAAAGGAGTTAGTGGAAATGGAAAACGAGGAAATTGCTGACATGAATACTCAACTGGGAGAAATTCCTAATAAAACCAAAAACATTATAAATTTTCTAAATTCTAAAGATAGCCAAGAACAGGATGATCTAGGCATAGATGAAAGGACTAAGACTATCCTTGAGGTAAATAAATTTATCATAAAAAAGATCTTAGTAGTGTAGTTGACAGAGAAATGTCACACTCATGATTTTGCAATCAACAAATTTCTCTCAAGAATTGATGCATTGATTAAAAAAGGTTTTCCCTCACCGTTTGTTTTAAATGATAAATCAATGCCTAGGGAGGATTATATGAAGAAGCTCAAAGAAATAGTAAGGGTTGTATCCATGTATTTTATTAAAGGTTCTATGATAGGCAATTTTTTTTATAAAGCTATTAAAAATATCAGTTTTATTCATCATCAGATAAAACATATTTTCACTTTAAACCCCACTTTTGCAAAGTATACTGAGGTAGATGAAATCTACCACAGTGTTATTAAAGTTTCAATTCCAGACCAAGAGTGGTGGGAAAAGCTATGTGAATATTAGGATTAGAAGACAAATCAGTTTTTCCAGCGCAACACTAGAATAGTGGCCACTCAGCAAAATTTTTCCATCAAAGCAGGGCCAAACATGCAGATTCATTCCTTTGAATCGAATTCCTTTCCTTTTATTAATTTTTGAGAAAATATAGCTTGCCTCGTCACTCACACATTTATTGTAAATTTTAATTTTGTTTAAATACTTCATTCATGGAAGTATTCGAGGTTGCACCCTTGTGCTTTTTATCAAACAGATTTGTAATAGTTGGAGCATGTTTGATTGAATAAAAGATTTTGGATTTACTTCGTATGGCTTGTATTCCCGAGTTATTTCTATTCTATTTCTAATTATGTGTTTTTCATATAATTTAATTCATAAACAGTTATCCAATTGGAAATTTAATTGAATCTCAGTATCATTTTAGATTCGTTGTGAAGTTGTAATTGGATTAAGAGATTAATTTACAAAACTATATGTTATTATAGATTCCTCTTGAAATTTAATTACACAAAGGTTCCTGTTATGACTTGATTATATTTTTTTTATTATGAAAACATAGTTTTCATAATTTCTGCTTATAAATGGTGAAATACTCTATCTGAATATTAAATCATTTATATTTCTCCACATTCTTCTTATCCATCCCACTTAAAATCAAATTAACCATATGTATTTAAAGAACAACCTTTTATTTTATCAAGGATCTTTCTAAGTTAAAACCACCTATTTCAGAAAACTATTCACTAGTCATCCAACTATTCAAAAACAATAAATATTCATATGCTTTGGCATAAATTATCGACCTTAGGTTATCTCAAAGGACAAAAAATACCACATTAGCTAGCATTCCCCTTGCACAAGCACACCTTCCTTTCCAAGAGGAATACCACTACAATCGTCCTTATTATTTTAAAATAACCTAGCACAATAGCCATGTTCTTTCTTGTGAATACATAAAATTTTCACAATTTCATGTAGATACATAATTTTTTCTCAAAATAAAGCTAACATAATCTTGCATGCCAATGCATAATATTTCAAAAATAAAGCTAACATAATCTTGCATGCAACTGCATAATCTTTCCAAGGGAAAGATAAATACTATTCTTGTGCATGCAACTACCTATTCTTTCCAAGATTATCTTTTCCAGGGAAAGTTATTTGTAATACCTATTGTACATGACAATACGTGCTCTATTTCAAGTAAAGCTAACATGATAATTATTATTTCTTACGTGTAGATACATGTATTTATCCAAAGAAAAGCTAACATATTTATTGCATGCAATTACATATTTCTTTTCAAAAAGTATAACACAATAATTATATTTTCCTCTGCATGCAAATATATATACAAATATCATAATGAATTTTTCTTTTCATGTAAAATCCATATAAATATCTAAAAAAAAAACACCACATTCTTTTCCAAGAACACTAACACATTAGATATCTTTATATGTACATAAATAACTATTATTTTCAATAGAACTAACATCATGGATATTGTTTTATGAACCTCTACAAATATTATTTTCAAAATAAGTCAAAATAGTTGTTCTTTTCATGCCTAAAAAATACAAATTTTATGCAATATTTTCAGGACAACAACATGGGTCGCACGAATTCATGGGTTATTTTCAAGAAATTACTCTAGCTAAATTTTCTTTGTTCACAACCCACGAAAATCCTTTCAAGAACCCATGCAATGTACTCAATAATTTCCCTCGTTAACTTATCTTCATTTTTCAAGATATCATGCAAATATTTTCAAGATTATTCTCATTAAATTGTCTTCATTTTTCAATAACTCATGCAAATATTTTCCAAGATTATTCTCATTAAATTAACTTCATTTTTCAATAATTCATGAAACACTTTCAATAAACCAAACTTCTAGATGTGTGGCATCTATTTGCGCATGCAAAATTATACTGCTTTGCATGGTAGCTATTTTTCTTACATGAAAACATATACTTCTTTGAAAAATAGTTATTATCTGTCATGAAAACATTTACTTCTTTTCCAAAAGAAAACTAACATAATATATATTAATTTCATGCATATGCAATTTATTTTCTAAGAGAAATATAATATAATAGATATTGATTGCATGCATATGAAAATTCTTTTAAGAAATTGATGCCCATATAAATTATCTTTTAGTGTTTGAGGCTCCTGACTTGATATTCTATGTCAAATTCACAATTTATTCCACACTACTATATCCAACAATGGCCAGGTAGGAGATGAATAAATACTGCGTTGATTTCCCCACATGATCGACTTTCATTCGACAAATTTTGTACATATAATTATTCAAAAACACTCATTCCTCTCTATTGGTCTCATTCTACATGAATTTTACCATTATTTCTCATTTCCCGTAGGCTTACAATAAGTAGAATTAATAAATTCAATTGATTTTATAAATCCTAAAAGCACTCCATAAATCACCCATAAAACACTCCATAAATTAGAATTTCCTAAATCCTAAAATCACTCCATAAATCATATTTTTCTAAATTCTAAAATCACTCAATCTATCCTTAGAATCTCTATTTTCATGGTAGAATTGTTTTTTCCTTATGGATAAAATATCACCTATCCATATATTTTCTAAAACTATGACTCACTAGTTCCAAAACACCTAAAATATACCAACTTGGAAAATACAATTTATTCACATAAAATAATATAGTTTTTTCTCAAAAATCGAGACCCCATTTTTAAGTTTTTTTTTTTTTTCATAATGAAAATTTAATTGCTTGGAATCTCTAATGCTCCTACATCAACAGTCCTCTTTGAAACCTTTTTTTGAGAATCAATTTCCTCTCTTCACCCTTCCATTCTCATAGTCATTTCAATTTCATGAGTATTAATATTATTTTTACAATGAATTCTTCAAGAAACAATCTCTTCAATTGTGTCCACGTATTTCATTATATATATTAAATTAAATTAGTAATGTTTTGTAATATGTAATACATGAATTTTACGAGAGTTTTTACGGTAGCTTACTCCAAGGATACTACATATTCCCCCCATTAAAGAGAACACCATCCTCGACGTTCTTCTATCGTTTGAAATTTAACTTTTAATCATAATATAACAATATGAATATCCAAAAGTGAATAATTTATTTTCTTAATAAAGGATTTTTATGTTTAATAAGTCAAATCAATAATTTTTATCAACAATCATAATCATTTATAGCTACATAAATAAGAAATTTCTACTTTCCTTCACTTAGCCATTATTCAATTTTTTTGTATGAAACAAAATAGCTATACCAACTTACCACTACTTACTAATTACTCTTGGAATTCATGATCACTTTATGCAAAAATTTTAACTATAGGTGGCCCCATAATCTCCGCGGATGTCACCCTGTAATTTATAATAAAAAAATTCAATCACATTACTCACAACATTTTCAATCAAATTAAATGATTTTATATATAAGTACTTAGAAAGCACCTATATCTCTACTCGTAAAAGCGATAAATCATTGCACCAAGTGCACACTATCTTAGCCCCCGCTAAGGACATACACATAGTACTTTTACAAGTACTCCAAGCACATCTATCTCTCTAATCATCAAAATGATTAATAACTGCATCAAGTGCATATTGTCTTAGCCCCTGCTAAAGACATTCACAAGATTGGTAATACGATAGAGAAACTTACATTTCCAATAATCCCTTTCTTACCGCTATGCTCCTTTCCTCTCAATATGTACATAAAATTCTTACCAAATATATAGAAAATTCATCTTTAAAACATCATTTATCTGATTAATTAAGTTGTTCTACTATGAGAAACATCTAATTACAGGACAAAATGAGAGACATCATAATTTTATGAACCATATAAATTTAATTTCTTTATTTTTTACTTATCATTGCTCGTTCCAAAGTTACAGGATCTTTGCTACTACTACAATTTTGGGTAATATATACCACTAAATGCATTTATCATTGTTCTTCCTAATAATTTCCTCGATCATTTATATCCTAAACATGAAATTTTAATTAGTTTAACAAATTTTACTTCTCTTTTTCCAGTGCCTACTTACAATTACCAATAAAGAGATATACACTCATGCAGTGTGAGACCTAGGTTTCCTATATATGATACTAATATTTCAATTTGGTACCATGCATGTAGAGTAGTTCCTTAATATAAATAATTCCATCGAAAATGCTAGAAATACTTGTTGATTCATTTCAAATAATTTCTCTATGAATTTGATTACATGCATGACTAAGGATCTTATCTACAGTCTCTAGTAGTAAGATTTAGTTCCTATTTTTCTTTTGATGTATATCCAACATGACATACTTCTATCAGTATACCATAAACTGTAAATAAACAATGATATATATATTCAATATCCATAATTAAAAGCATTCATAAATTCAACAACAATTGGTTCTTCTAACAGGCTACAACTACACACCAATTTCCATTCCAGTGCTATAATAAGATAAAACCAAGTCTCTAACTGTAATTTTACATTTCTCCCAACCACGAACTACCTCTGCAAATTTCCCTTGAGCTAATATCTACTTGCCACTAGAATAAAAAACCTCATTGATTCCTTGGTGGTTTATTTTATAATTTTCCTTCCCAATAGATTTTAACAATGTCCTGCTTTTCATTCTCCCAACCCTTTTGCCTAGGCGTTTTTATTTATTTATTTATTTAAAGGTTGTTTTTTTCTTTAAATCCTACCTTTTTTCTCCTATAGTGCTTTATTTCACCCAGACTTAGTATCTTTCTCCAACTAAGTGATTTGATATGATCATTCTCTCCCATCATATTATATCCATTTATTTTTCTAATTATTTTCTCTTAGGAAATTTTAGGAGGTTTTTAGGGAAGATTCATATTGGACTTAACCACTAATAGTTGTCTCCAAACTAGAAAGAAATATTCTAACTCTAGAGTTGTTTTCCTTATTATTTTCCAACGCTTTTATTTATTAACAATAACTAATTGATTACATCATAGTAATTAAATCAATTACATCATCACAAAAGTTTAGACATGGCTTCCATATCCATCCAATCCATACTTTAATCATTATAATTCCCATAGTTTCAAACTCATGCAACCTGCCCTTTCATTTACGCATATGCATCTAACAAAAAATATTTTTTTTTGTAAGTAAGACTAATTCTATTAAAGAAGCATATACTACAAAATAGAGTTACAATCAGGAGAGACTAGATAGCAGGGAAGCCATAAATGATAAACTATCAACCTCGGTCACGAAAATCATAAGAGAGATACATAGAGGAAAATGAACAGAAACATGGTAACCATAAGAGATAGACATAAGAATTTACCCATAATGGGATGAATCCTCAATACAACCTTTCTTTCCCTTATTTTTTGTAACCTTAACCCATCCTTCATGGAGAGGGCGGGCTAAAACCATTTGAAGATTGTTGTTGACTGAAGGAGGAGTCTCCTTATCTGATTCAGAGGAGGAGGATTCATGTTCTTGCTTCTGAGCACTCGAAGAAGAATTGGGTCCCTCGGGATTTGCCGAGGGCTTATCCTTCTCTTGTTGTACTACATCTGCATCTACTTCACTCTCATCCTCATCCGAGATGTAGGACTCAATGTCATCCATGGGAGGAAAATCACAAGGTTTCCAACTTTTAGAGTTGGATGTGTGATTTCTTCTCTTCTTTTTGGCATGGAGCATAGGACATGAGTTCTGAAGATGCCCTATTTGATGGCAGTGATGACATTCGAAAGTAGTATTCTCATAGTCCATGGACTATTTCCAATGGAAATCACCAACTTTGAGATTGATTTGATCAGCTATCCCTTTACTTATGTCAATTTTGGCACAAATTCTACCTTAAGTCTAAATTCCCTTGTCCCCCCTTAAAGGATCCGTTTCTAGAAAGTGACCCAGAGAGTTTCCAATTCCCTGAAAGACAAAAGAGTGCCATAAGTGAGTTGGTAAATTTGGAAGCTTGGCCCAAATAGGAAGCTTGGTAATGACTATCGTAAAAGGGCCGATGTCTGGGAACCAAGAGGTGAGGAATAACCCTACTTTTCACCAAAACTGTGGACCACTAGTTAAGGATTTTTGATAATATTCATTGAAAGAAAACAACACTATAAAGAAACACTTCAAGCTGAAAATAACCTTGTTTTTATTGGTCCAAGTGGAATGAATCCATTGGTAGAGATATGACGTGTGAGGCCATAATCCATTGAACCTGCAAATAATGGAAGATTCTGCAAAAAATTGAAACTAGTTGTCAAGTGTCGGGTGGGAAATTTATACAGAAGGTACATCCTCTAGTTTATCGACCAAAAAATGCTTGGGAGCCTCAGAGGGTTGAGCTGCTTTCTTGGGAGGCTGTGCATGGAAAACACCCTTGTAAGATAAAGCATTAGCAAAGGATGGTTGACCTACTTCCCCTCCTCGCAAATGAAGGGCTAACAACACAGTAGCATATTTTTCAATATTATAAAATGAAAACAGTAAAGAATCCTTTAGTTGTTTACCTCCATAGAGAAATCGCTAAAAGGAAGATGGAATCCTCAATTTGAGTTTAAGGGAATACACAAGGTTCTTCACCAAATCCGATGAGTGAACCCAAAGCATCATGGTTTTCCCAGAGAGAAGAGTGATATGTATATGAAAAGAGGGGGTTATAAGATCTGGGTATCATTGGCTACCAAAAATCATCTGTGAAGCAAGATTGTCGAGACCTATTGGTTGTGGCTCACTGCTAAAAGAGTCTGCCTCTTCACATTCTTCCAAAGATCTCTAGATTTCGAAGAATGGTTGCCTCTTTACCATTGTATTCAGCATATTCATCATGCAATTGGAGATATCTAGAAATGGAATAGAGAGTGCCCCTTCCTCATAGGGAATCTACCTCAAACATCATTCTCTGTGGAAGGAGAGATCCAGGCATCTGTCCCTGGTGATTTCCGTAACAATGTAAGAGAGGAATGTTGGAATCTCCACCTCTCGGCTCCCACCGAGCCATCCATCCCCCATCATAGCCTTGAAAATAGGCTAGAATGAGGAAACCCTAGTCATGGCAGCGACCATAGTTTCATAGAGAATCTCGACCACAGCAAACCTATCGAGCAGTCTCTCGGTCGCAGTCCCATGAAAATTGATCTTTACCTTAGTCTTGAAACTGACGGTAATGAAGAATACTCCTCTGGCATATGAGATGTCCACTGGACCAATAATCGTGGCCTACCAATCATATATATCATCCCCCACTAGTCTGGCACTACATGAAATGGGGGATCCCTCTACAAATGCTTAAGCTTCTTCATTATACTCTTGGTGGCTATTCCCTCAGAAGTATTAGGCAAACCCCCATAGTGGATTTCCGGAGCATGGCGCCTTTGCCTGTCATCTTGAATCGATGAATCGTCCATGGGCATGTATTTAGCTACAGTCGTTGAAAATCCCCGACACATTACAAATGCAGTGGAATCCCCTGGATGGGACGAACGCATCAGGAATTTCTTGATGACTGAAAGTACCGATTTCATGACATTACTCTTTGCAGAAGCTACAGTGGCCATTTTGTGTTCTGCCTAAAATCCCTAGAAAAAATAAAGCCTGGTCGCAATGGGTGTTCTAACCAAAAATAATTAAGCAACACTATTAAATTCAATTCATTCACATGGACTTATATTGGTTAATAAAAATAGTAATTCCAATAGATTCAAACACCATCCAAATTTTGTTTCTGCAATGAGAATTGAAAACAACATGTTTCCACAACATGATGGAATTTTTTGATTAAATTTACTATGTTTTGTCACCATAGTATTCACACGCACTAAATATATTTATAAAATATGTAATTAACATATTTGTTCAATCTAATATGAAAACCAACTAACATCATCATAGAATCATCAATTCGTAAAGTTGTGAGGTTTAAGCAAACAAAGTAATCAACATCATTTGATTACTTGTAGTTCTAACATAAGCTAGTAGAACTATAAAATCAGTCACTTTAACAACAATATTGTATCATAATCCAAGTTCTTTGTCACCTTCAGGAACTTAAAATCATAGGTATACATGGTTAAAACCAATATTCACTTGTGTAATCATTGTAGTTTTCTTTTATGTGCATGAAAGCTTAAACATAAATTTAATCATTCAAAGAAAGTGATTCATCATCAATTTGTAAGTGTTAATAAAAATTATGATAACAATTTAACATTCCCAATTCCACTTTGTATTGTTACCAGCAGACCAACAATATGAAGTAAACTTCCACAATCACTTGTTTACAGTGTGCAATAAGATTTAATCATAGCCATTTATTGCATATAATTTTTTGATAGTTAGTCATGCAATACTAACTAATCAATGCTACCAACCATCTTAAATTAAATCATGACAGGAATCAATCATCAATTAACCATTACATTCAAGTTTTACCACTTGAATCGTTGTTCATTTTTAACATCTAAAGGGGTTCTTTCAACGTCTTTTAAAACATTCTATTTTCCTCATCAAGGGAACACACCACCGATGGGGAGGGTCATTCAATCCTTACGAGTAACGGATGACAATTGGTCATGTTCATTAAATGTATCATTTATATTGTCATATTTGCAAAGGTTGGTGGTTAATTATAACTTTCTCTAGTGAGTACTCAATATTGTTCATACCTGAAATAGAGGTTTTATTGTCTTTTATTCACATCGATATTCAAATGTCATGAGCACATATTTTAAGGCAACATTATTACTTATTATTATTTAATGAATTTATTAATAATGTATCATGCATCTAATGTCAATGTAGTCTACTACAAATTCAATTAGAATCATACCTGGGATGATTCCCACTAGCATCATACCTCTACTTATTTTCTACCTAACAATTCTGAAAAGGCAAGAGCGCTACAAAAATTTTCTCTGATACCACTTGTAACATCCTAGTAACCTCACATGAAAATTCTTGGAGTTAGAATATTTTTATAGCATTCAACAAGTGTAACTTTCTGTATTACTTTCTATATTCCTTCAATAACCATTAGATAAACCATCATCATTACATAGAGTAATATTTAGTAAAGGAAAAGGAAGTTACACAACCATTAACTTCCATTGTTGTAGAATATTAACTCTAACTTCTTGATGTAACCTTGCATCAATTCCATAATTATTTTAACTCTGTTAGTTAATCACATTCTTGATAATATAAATGTCACATCATACAAGCAATCAACATCATAAAAATGGCACAAAAAACAATCACATCATTAGACACTGATATACCCTGGAAAACCCGTAGGGTGAAAAGAAACAAATGTTTAATTTTATTCTTAAACATGTGTGTGGGTGTTCACCCCTCACTCAATGGTTGTAATGGAGTCCATCCCTTGACCTTATAATAAAATATTATAAATAATCTCATCAAAAAAACATCATAACTAGCTATAAGCTATTACAATGTTCATGACATCATTTACCCAAAAACCTTTGAGAATTGTGTCTTTGGGTTCTAGTTCTTCACATCAATGGATTATCCTTCAATTGACATTCCTTGAACTGCATAGACCACTAACATATTACTTTCCATAATAGTAATCATAGTCCATGTTTTCATATGTAATAGTATTTTCCTGCAAATTCTACTGTCACCAACATTTTATATCATGATTAGATCAAATATTAATCAAACCAATAATAAATATACACTATTCATGTTTCATCATCTATTCATGTGCATTCACGAAATGTAAACAAAACATTGTGACATGCTTCCTTTAACAATCACTACACATGCATAAATCATAAGCATATAAGTTGTATAGCATGTCTATAAATAAATACCACATTAACTAATATTCCCCTCACAAAAGCACACCTTCCTTTCAAAGAGGAAAACAACTACAACTACCCTTATTCTTTTAAAGGGAACCGAGAACACTATCAATAATTTTTCATGATAATAAATAAACTTTTCACAATTGCATGCAGATACATAATATTTTCTCAAAATAAATCTAACATAATCCTGCATGCCAGTGCATAATATTTTGAAAATAAAGCTAACATAATCTTGCATGAAATTGCATAATCTTTCCAATGGAAAGCTAGATACTATTTGTGTGCATGCAACTACATGTTCCTTCCAAGTTCATCTTTTCCAAGGAGAGCTATTTGTAATACCTATTGTACATGAAAATATCTGCTCTATTTTGAGTAAATCTATCATGATAATTATTTTTTCTTGTGCGTAGATGCATGTACTTATCCAAAGGAAAGCTAACATATCTATTGCATGTAATTAGATATTTATTTTCAAAAAATATAACACAATAATTATATTCTCCTCTGCGTGCAAATATATAACTAAGAAAAAAATAATAAATTCTTTTCTAAGAACATTGCAATCTCTATATGTACATAAAAAACTATTATTTTCAAGAGAGCTAGCATCATGGCTATTTCTTTTTGCACCTCTACAAATATTCTTTTCCAAAAGAAATAATTATAGTTGTTCTTCCCATGCATAAAATAATACAAATTTCCTACAGTTTTTCAGGACAACAACATGGGTCACACAAATTCATGGGTTATTTTCAATAAATTACTCTAGTTAACTTTTCTTTGTTCACAACCCACGAAAATCCTTTCAAGAACCCATGCAATCCACTCAATAATTACCCTAGTTAACTTATCTTCATTTTTCAAGAGCTCATGCAAATATTTTCAAGATTAGAATCTCATTAAATTGTCTTAATTTTTAAATAACTCATGCAAATCTTTTCCAAGATTATTCTCATTAGTTATCTTAGTTTTTCAATAATTCATAAAAAAATTTCGAGAAATCAAACTTCTAGATGATTGGAAGCTATTTGTGCATGCAAACATGTACTTCTTTGCATGGTATATATTTTTCTTACATGCAAACATATACTTCTTTTCACATTATCTATTTTCTTGTATGAAATCATTTACTTATTTTCTAGAGGAAATTCAGCATAAGATATATTAATTTCATGCATATGCAATTTCTTTTTTAAGGGAAATATAATATAATATATATTTATCTCACGCATATCAAAATTATTTTAAGAAATTGATGCATAGATAACTTATCTTTTAATTCTTGAGACTCTTGATATGATATTCTATGTTGAATCAATAATTTCAACCACACTACTACAGCCACCATTGGCCATGTAAGAGATGAAGCAATCCTATGCCTAGTTCCCCACATGACCGACTTTCATTCAAAAAATTGTGTACATATAATTATTCAAAAACATTCATTCCTCTCTCTCTTGGCCTGATTCTACATGCATTTGGCCATTAGTTTTCATTTTCCATAGGATTACTATAAGTAGAATTAGGAAAGACAATAGTTTTTATCAATCCCAAAAGAACTCCATAAATCACCCATAAATCAGATTTTCCTAAATCCTAAAATCACTCCATCAATCATCCATAAATCACTCCCTAAATCACATTTTCCTAAATGCTAAAATCACTCAATCTATCCCTAGAATATCTCATGCTTTTCAAGGTAGAGTTGATTTTTCCTTATGGAAAAAATATCACATATCAATATCCTTTCTAAAACTATGAAACATTAGTTCTAAAACTCATAAAATATACCAACTTGGAAAATACAATTTATTTATATAAAAGAATATATTTTTTTCTCAAAAGTCAAGACCCCATTTTAAAGTTTTTTTTCACAGCGAAGATTTAATGGCTTGGAAGCTCTATAGCCCCTGCATCAAAAAACCTCCTTGAAATTTGTTTTCAAGAATCAGGTTCCTCTCTTCACCCTTCCATTCTCATAGTCATTTCAGTTTCATGAATATTAAAATTATTTTTACAACGAATTATTTAAGAAATTTTTTCTTGAATTGCATCCATGTATTTCATTATATACATTAAATTAAATTAGTAATATTTTTTAATATGTAATACTTCAATTTTACAAAAAAATTTATAGTAGCTTATGCCAGGGATATTACATTTGATACCACTTTGTAAAATTCCCTCCCTTCCCCTTGTACTAATTCAAATTGTGGGAGGTGTTACTTGATAATTTAACCCGAACTCCAAATTTTTCCTTGAAGACGGTGTTATAAAAATCCTCTTCCTCCAACTTCATTGAAACTCAAAACAATTACTACCATTGTATTCAACTTGTCAAGAGATTTTCGATGATACAAATTTGATCTTAATTTGATTCTTGGATTGAATGTTATGCACCTTCGAATTTTAACCAATTATATTGTGTGTCATCGACAATCGACTTCCATGTGGCATCCACGCGTGAACCACATGGACCTACCATGTTAGTAAATGTAGATCCATGTCATATGATCCCCCTCTGTGGCACCCACATGAACACTACTAGGTCCCTCTGGTGATTTCCACATCCACCTTGGCACATGGTCCCACAAGGCCTAAGCCTTTTCTTTTATTCAAATAATTCATGTTACACTTTGACTCTAAGTTCTCGAAAAATAGTGTGGTTTTTGCATGGGATTTTCTTCAATGGTCAATAGAAAAAATAGGTTTTACAATGGGGTGTACACCCATTTTACTAAAGAGGGATGGGGGGGGGCTTGGATAGATCAAGGTCGACCATGTACTCTAGCATAAGCAAAGGAATATTCCTTCATGCACCCCCTCCAAGTGATAACATACCACATGTCTAAAATGGAACTCCTAAGAAAAATGTACAACCAAAATAAACTTTATAAGAACCAATAGGATTCAAGATGATGATTTCAACCATGGGGGATCATTCACCATTTTTGGGGTAAAAAAAAAAATTATTTAAAAATAATAAAATAATAAAACTAATTTTTCAACTTGTATTTTCAACTTATCTCCTTAAGGCTTTACTTGATTTTCGAGCAGGAATACTTGTTGGATACAAAATTTAATTACTCATCCAAGGATTACCTATGTTGCATACTTTTTATGGACCTTTCTACATGAAAAAATGTGATTTAAAAGGTAAAAAGATTAAAAATTAACAAAATAATAAAAATATTTTTTCAACTTGTATTTACAACTTATATCCCTAAGGTTTTACTAAAATTTCGAGAGGGAGTACTCATTAGATGCAAAATTTAATTACTCATCCAAGGAGTAGCCACGTTGCATACTTTCAATGGACCCTGTTAAATGAAAAATGAGATATACATGGAAAACGTTATTACAATCAGGCTTTTTCATGTATTTCTCATTTTTCATGTAGCAAGGTCCATCGAAAGTATGGAACATGGGTAATCCTTGGATGAGGAATCAAAGTATGCACCCAATGAGGGTTCCCGCTTGAAATTTTAGTAAACCCATAGGGAGATAAGTTGGAAATATGAGTAAAAAAAGTAGTTTTTTTTTTCCCTCTAAAATTTGATGATGTAATATAATGTTATTTTATTATTTCCACTATTATTTTATAATTTCCTTAGGAGGCCCATTTTAGACCTCAAAATTCCCATAATGACAAGAGGACCTCATGATTTTTTTGAGTCGTTGATCTATACCATTCTTTTAATTTAATTCAAACCTATTACTTGTTAATATGGCTTAGCATTAAATACTAAAAAATTCGGGGCTCAACTAACCATTGATCCTATGGATCCATGATCACACTTATCAAGGTGAGTTCTCATTAATCATGATTTTTTTGACATGAGATTAAGTATATTCGATGAATATGCCATATAATTCCAACAAATTTTGGAGAACTTATCTTCTCCATCTATGCTCTCGACCTTCAGAGTATTAGGGAATTTAAAAATTCATAGATATAATCCAATGGTTGGTATGTTAACTCATGGGCTAAAATACATACATTTTCATAGTAGTGACTTCTATTACTCCATTGACACTACCCATTCCATATTGTATCACATATATATTATGATAGTGAGTGGTGTGTAGTAGCAAGGTTATGCCCTAACATTAGCACAATTCCATCCCAACTCACCACTACCATCTTGTGCATGGACCCCAAAAATCCCACTTTGTGTTATGTGATCATTTCACATTATATCTGGTCCATGGTTAATCCAGGTGTTACAATGCAATGCCATAATTCTACCCTACTAGACCTTCTGATCTCTAGATCCACTCTTGCATATTGTATCAAGTTTATAACCCACTAAACATTACATAAGCCATCACTAATATGGTCAGCCACAAAATTTATAACCCTTGTCACTATTGGATTCCCCGTATTCATGGATTCAACACTTGGTGAGTGTAATCCATACTTTCTTGAAATATGACCCATCACATGGTATCTGATCCATAACATATTTGATACTCTAAAGAGGTTTGGGCCCTTAAAATACCTATATTCCCATATTCTCAAATCTATAGCTCCTTCAAAACTTAATTCAATCACAGATGTATTTGGGCCTTCTTATTTAACCTTTCCTCGATCACCTCTGGATTCCATGAATCTCATATGAAACTAAACCTTGATAGGAAATCCAGTTTGGATGAGATTTGGTTCTCATAGAAAATAAGCACCCCCTATTGGGCCCACCTTGGACGACATCAACTCTTAAAAAGGAAAAAATCATCCTTGTAGTGATCAGGCCTCCACATTGGAGTGTTGGCCCTTACAACCCTCGGATTCCCAGCTCACTATACATTTGAAGAAACTTGAAATAATAAAATAAAATTATGGAAATTTGGGGATTTTTACAACTATTTCTCAAGATCAAAGGAATCTTCCCATGAGACCAGTTCCTTAAGGATAATTTGTGAAATTTTTTACCTGTTGCAGTAAATGGAAATTATTCTTCTAACTGATTATTATAAAGTGTAGTTTATCTGCTATGGAATATAACGAGTAAAATTCAACTGTAATTTTCACCATAAAAAAGTTGCGTAAAATAAAATGGTGGAACTAAGAAATATAGAACACACACAGAACAAAATTGTCACGGTTATTTTGGACAAATGTCCCTAGTAAAATCCAATTGGGAAAACTATTATAGTAGATGAGGGTTTTAGTACTATGCAACAATGAAAATCTGAGCACAATCTAGATCTCAACTATATTGTATCCTCAACAAATAATCTTGACAAAAATACTAGATATATTTTTCTCTTTCTCCCCAAGCAATATAGACATAACCTGTTTGAGTAATGGGCCCTCCAAGAACCATTCTGCAAGCCCCCACGTAGTGATTTTGCAAACCATCCCATGCATAGCTTGAATCTACCTCTGATCAAGTGATTTTTCTTGTTTCTACCTCTGGAAGTGATCCTCCCACCCTCTGGAAAATTGTTCTGGCCTCCTGTTACTGAATCGACCTCCCGCTCAACCAAATCGAATTTCCTCACTTAAGCTAGTGACTGTGCAACCTTTAGTGGAATAATTTGACTTCTTTTTTGTTACCTCTATGGAACTGGAAAATCCTCTAGAATCATTTTATCTTCTCCATGTCTATCTCTATGTCCTTTCTAAATTGAACTCTTATTCCTTGCTCTGCTTCTGTAGCTAGATAGCTCAATCTAATAAGGAGCTCGATCACATTAGTTTGCTCTCCATCTACCCATCGAGTTTCTCTTATAATCTCTCATCGGTGAACTAAAAACCATGATTGGATCCCCATAAATGACTAAGAGCATCTCAAATTCAATCCATGTGAGTTTCTATAGCATTCCCACCTTTCTCAATTCATTGCTATTAATTAATAACTTTTCCTAAGTTAGACTTAGGAAATAATTATCTATTGAATAATTAACTTAATTGAGCCATCTCTAGGTGTTTTCTCCTGAAACCTTTTCTTGTTTTTGGATATATTTGTTTTCTTCTCCTCTTTGACCAAGTTCGAAACTATAACACCTGTCCAATGCTATAAAACTAACACTCCCTCTTAGAGAGGGAGGTGTTATCACTATGTCTCATAATATCCTCCCATACACGTTGTTGACATCTGAAAACTATGACAACGTACCACTGCCCACCAAGCCACTGTGTAACTCTGATTCATCTTCTATTTTATATTTGAACCACCCTACATCAACACTACTACTAACACTACATTGTACCACACTGTATTGCTACCAACACTACTCTCCACTGCAACCATCCTAATGTTTTTGTTGTTGCTACATCTAAGAACTTGTTGATGGTTTTTGATACCATCAACATATAGGGGATCTCCCCAATGTGAGGTCCCAATTATACCTCACATTATTTTGTGTAGGAGTCCCAACCGGCTATATGGTTTTTCCACCATTGAAAATATTTTAGATATATGCCTCGGTTACAACTCATACACAAGGTATCACAAACACCTCTTCGGGGCTTCAAGTATGTAAGATTTGTCTGACACCAAATGTAGAATGCACATGAAACTTCCACAATTGGTAAATGGAAACAAGCCTCTAGTTAGGGAAGTAATATTACTACCCTAAAGCAGACCCGCGAGCGGAAGAGAAATACTTGTTGATTTACCTGAAAATTAGTTCACAAGAAAAACAACAATAAAAAAATCATAACAAAATTCATTCAAAAATATCCATATCTAAGTAACTAAATAGTTCATTAGCCTTGTTATGTGCTATGCCAACATATACCACAAACATATCAAGAATACTCTTACCAAATTCATGATACATTCATGAAGAAATGTTGGCTCGAAGAGCTTCTGATTACTAATGAAGGGCTCCAAGTACATGGTTACATTGGTGAAACACTAGATCCAGTAGTGGAACATGTAGCCACAACTTGCTTCTCCAAATAATTATTTATCTATTGTGTAATATAATATAAGCCAAGGCCAAAATATAAGAATCCAAGCCTCTATTTTTATTTATGAGGAGTTATTTATAACAAATGACAATGACTTCTAAGCTTCTTCATCACTATTCAACTTATATGACTTATGAGCTTCCATACAACCTTCCGCATTCTATACATTAAATTTTACATTCCACGTGTGTCTCTTGGAATTCATGAAATTTAACTTATTACAAAAGAAAAAGTACATATAAGATGGTGGCTATATAAGAAAAAATTGCTAATAGGACAAAAATTCTTTCAAATAGATAATTCATTTGCTTCTTCATGGAGCTCATTGGTAATATATGTATGCCACGCTCTAAAATCCATTGCAATGAATTTTATCTAAACCGGAAATTCATCTACACACCACATCTTCACCTCCATTTCTTCTGATAATATAGATTTTGAGCTTGAATGTACGTTATTCCATAGTCATGAAAGTTTCATGGGAGACTTAGATGGTTCAATGGAATATTGTAGAATAATGTCTTTAGTGATCTCCAAGATTTCTTATTCTAATGTTTCCCTTATTTTCTCAATGTAATGCCTCACTTATTGTAAGATGATTTCCCTTCCTCTTATCTCTCCAAGTGATCCCACTGAAGGAATCCTATGTTTCTGTGCTAGAGACTCTAAACCATTATGTAGTCAAATATAGGTAGCAATAGTATTAGTCGATTCTTCTCCAAGATGAATATAATTCTAATGGTGAAGTCTTAGTTTTACTTTTTCTACCTCAACTTCAATATTTTCCTTTCTAAACAATTGTATTTGAATACTTGGCATTCCATTCATCCATTTGATCAACAAATTTGTCTGCCACCTTGAGGAGCTTTAGGAATTCTTGTGCTTTCTTTTGTATACCAACAAGCGGTGCCACTACTTCATGTTGAAGTATCATTTCATCATAAAATTGTGTCAGGATTTCCTCCATTGGCCCCAATTCCTCTTGTATTGTCGATTTCTACAATATTGTGTCGAAGTTGTGGGAAGATAGCCATTGGTTTTCTGTAGCAAGATGTTTCTCTTTTTTCTTTACTACAACTAACTCTTTCCTCAATTTTTCATTCTCATTCAAATTATACTCTGATTTATGATGTGTCGTTGTAGAAAAAGAAACATTAGCTACCATGCTTTCACATGGATTCCTCCTTGTGTTTTCAATTATCACCTTTTCTATGGATACAAAGACTAGATTCTAAGGATCAATTGGGAAGAATATTCACCTTTTTTCCATGATACTTTTCTTCATCTGATAAAATGTGGCATTACATGCATCCATGACTTTCTCTTCTAGTGGAGGTGTGATTCTCATCTTGTCAAATGGGATATGGTTACATGTAAGAGGAGGTTCTACTGGAGAGCCTAGATCAACATATAAGGGCTAGATGGCATCATCTTCCTCCAATTATTCTTCTAGTTAATAAGAAATTTGTTGTTCCTCCAACCTTTGTGCTACTTCCTCCTCCTATGACTATAATTTTTTCTCTTCTTCTACTCTCCTTCTTTCCTCTTCTTCTTCTTATTCCTTTCTGAGTAATTCATCTTGCATCCTCTTCTTATATTATTCCTATTTCATATTTTCCTCTAATTATATATTTTCCTTTTCAACTTCAAGAAATATTTTATACATTGGATCAACTTTCCATTTCCTACTACTTTCTTTCATTGGATCATATTTGATACTTTTCATGGGAGTTACAGTCTTTACTAGAGTAGTTGCTTATGGTGCCTCTTGTACCTATGCATCTTGATCTGGTGGAACTTGGGGGGATTTGGCTTCAATTTCTGGATATGTATTTCTTAGTGCATTGTACCAGTTCTTCACCTTTTCATCCTCTGTAGTATTCATTGATGTATATTCCCAAGAAAATCCAATCATGTCACAATGTTTCTTGCACACTCTTCTAGGGTCATATCTATGAAATTCCTTTACTGCAAAGTAAAAGCAGTATAGATCTTATATTTCTAGATATACGACCTTGTGGTTCTTCAAATCATACATTTTGATCCTCAAAATAAAGGTGTAACAAAGTTCCTTCATCCTTCTTTGAATGACACCTGATAACCCTTTATTCAATTGATAAACCACTTCTTGCAAGACCACCATTATAGTAACATATCACAACATAATATGTGGAGAAATATGAAATCCAAATCATATGATATATCTGCCTTCTGGCATACAAAATGAATATGTTATATCATGTAATGACTCCTTCACCTAGCCATTCATACAAGGATGATCAATCTCATATATCATGTGAAATATGACTGCAAAGAAATGCTTTGCCAATCAGGCATATGCCCTTTTGAAACTCAAATATGAAAACACCTTACAACGGAAGTAAAATGGAAACTTATCCTATAGGGTCTATTTCCAATACATCCCTTGGAATGCATATTGTGAACAGATGGCATCTAACAAAAATGTTGACATATAAAACTCTAGTGCCTAGTTTGTCCTTAGAGATGCTTTAGCATGTCCAACATGTCGGTGCAAATCAAAAGAAAGTATATCTACCCAATTGAGAATTTTTCCATGGGTAAAAACCAAGTTGAGCATAAATATACAATTCTATTCAAAAAAAATTGTGTTCTTTCACCCATTCAGCCTACAACACATATCAATAAGGTATTGGTACACCTCCCTGAGAATCCTAGTTTGGTAAACTGCAAATGAGTGGTGTTAGAATTAAGCAAGCTCTCGATATCAATACTTGATGATATCACTTGTGTCAATATCAACCCATTTAGTGTAAAAGTTTTTATTGCCATATTTTGTGGGATTCAACATCTTGTAATAAGTATGCATGTCCTCTCTATAGTAGGTGATAAGTTGACCATGACTTTCGCTACGAAACACCATATCCAAATCATCCATGTGTGATAAAATCCATTCATGTTAGAGCCCTATATTACTAGTGTAATCCCTTATTTGTTTTTAGTGTAGCCCCCTTATTTTTATTGGTATGCCCTTTTAGTCCCCATATTGTTATTATTGTACCCTTACATTATTATTGTTAGGTCGGCTAGGATTATATTGTGAACCCATGGACTCCTATATATAGAAAAGAGGTTTTTTCATTTGAATAATCTATGAATTGTTAATTTATGTAATGTAAAGGAGGTTTCCTCCTCGAAGTGGATGATTTATAAGTCTTTGATCTCTCTTTTCTTCTATTTTGTGAGTTGGTTTCATAACATCTGGTATAAGAGCTTTGGATTCTAGGGTTTTATTGCTTCAAATAGGTCATTGTGGCATTTTCCCTATAAATGTTTTTCTACGAAGGTTCAGAAGCTAAAAAAAAACCCATTTGTGCTGAAATCTGGAGGAACTTCATGAAAAAATTTCAGATCTAGGTTTGCAATATTTTCCGAGATATGATCTGTGGAATTTAGGGTTTTTGCAGGCTCCCGAATTTCATCTCAAATAGGTGACCTTGGGAAAATCATCATAACTCTCTCTCTGAGCATCATATTGGAATTTTGTAAATAATGGAAAAAATCACACAAATTTTAGTTTCCTGTGTATATATTTTAAAGCCGAAGGAGGAAACAGTGACATGTGGCACGTTGTACAAGTTTTCTCTACTGAACTAGTCCATAATTAGGTCATTGTGGGATATTGGAAATAACTTTGCCTTAAAGAATCCAAATCAAGTCATACCTATGGCATTGGAAAGAATATTCATAGGCCTACTAAAGTGCTAAAGATAAAATCTTGGGGATCCAAAATTAAAGAGATACATTAGTTTCAATATCGAGTTCCTCAAAAAAGAGAAAAAGGTGTGCATTTTTTTTTAAAATTGCATAAGTATTGTTTGAAATATCAGTTTGAAGTGATTCCAAGGGAATATTGAAGCATAGACATCAGTATTGGGTTCTAAAATCCCCCCTAAAAATAATTCAACGCCCATTAAGCCCTCATAAGGCTCTACTATGACTCATGAAGACAAAGAAGTGCAACATGATATATCAAAATTACAAGACGAAGTGCAACAAATTTCTCTCTCGCAAAGAGTAACAAAAAATGAAATGGAAGCTAAGATGGATGGTTTCAAGAAATGCGTGGAAGCTAAGATGAATGGTTTGAAGAATGGCATGGAAGCTAATACAGATGTCATCGAATATAAGATGGATGGTATAGAAGGCAACATGGAAGATTTGAAGAAATCCATGGAATGTATGAAGGAAGGTTTGGAAAAGTTGCTACAAGAAAAGCTTCCTAATGACAAAAAGGTAGTAGATGAAACTCATGATGAGAACAAAATAAATTTTAATCATGATTTTGTAGACTCTAATGTTGGATCTAAGACCCTCCATATTTCAAAGATAGATATGAGGAATTTTGATGGAAAGGATCCTATAACTTGGATACTACAAATGGATTAATAATCTGAGCTCCATAATACGCAAAACACAAAAAATTTACGCATTGCATCTTTATATTTAGAACAAAATCAGATTTTATGATATCAATGGCTTTTTTCTTGTAAAAAATTGGTCACTTGGTCAATTTTTATGGAGGAAATGATAACGCATTATGAGGATACAAAGAGAAACACCTTCTTTATCCAATTGATAAATCTCAAACAAAAGGATTCAATGATGGAGTACATTGAGGATTTCAAAAATTTGAATATAAGAGTAAATAATATTCTAGAGGACCATAGGATTTATGTCTTCATAAGGACTCTAAAGGATAACATCCAACATGAGATTCGTCTTTGGGGACATGATACATTGGATAAGGCATTGAGGTTGGCAAGACAAAATTAAAGCAAAATTATGGCAACAAGGAAGCCTACCACTCACAACGATAAAGATGGAAGTGTTGCTACTCCTAGACTTCCACAACGTACAAGGTTAACGCCACAAAAATTGGAAGAAAAAAGAGCAAAAGGGATTTTCTATAGTTGTGATAGAAAATACACTAAAGGTCATAAGTGTGCTCAGAAGAAATTATTTTACATAGAATGTGAAGGGGCGAAAGAAAAGGAACAAGAAACTTCAAAAGAAGAGGATATACACCAGGAACCAACCCTAGAGGAAGAATAAATGAATCTGACCATAAATTGTAATGCATTGGCAGGAATCACCACTCCTCAAACTCTCAATATAGAAGCACATATCAAGAAGAAAAATGTAATAGTGCTTATTGATTTAGGTAGTACCCATAATTTTACTCATTGTAAGGTGTTGAGGCCTCGAAATTCATTACAACAACATGGGGGATGACCACTTGGTCTGGACCTTAAAGCAGTTCCTTTTACGTTTGGAATGGTGGCTCCGACTGGTTTAACTAGGTCCAATTACCTTCTCTCAATCTCTATTGGCTTAAAATATGAGTTTATCTACCAATGGGAAAGAGACATTAGATCATTTCTCTTGTCGATCGGACAAGAAAGTGATATTTAAGCTAATTTGGGCTTAGCCAGACCACAACTAGAGTTATGCCTCTTTGGGAAGAGGACTTTTTAAAGAAGTAGATTTTAATATAAATGCAATATTATTCTAAGATGTAAGAAAAAGAAACTATTTTAATCCTATCTCAATTAGGCAGATATAGATCTATCCCAACTGAGAGCAAGATGTTTTAAATAATTGAGATTTAAATATGTTTGTTTTAAATGAATATCAAGCTAAAAAAATAGTTTAATTAACTCATATTGTGAATACCAAACACATTCTATCTAGAGACCTCTTAACTAAAATAATTAATCAACAACACTCAGGAAGTAGTTCTAAAAATGATATTGATCATTTAATCAGTAACTTGAATAATTAAACAATAACATGTGGAAATTATTTCACAACATATCGCTATTCAATAAATCATTTTTATAAGACAGATTTATGAGTAAATAGTTACTCAGAAATCACAATTCAACCCATAAGAATAGAGACAAATAATAACATAAATTGAAGCAAAATACTCATACTGAAAGAAGTGCATAAATATGCGAGTAAATTGACACATTCCTGTTATCATGAAATGAAACCAACATTTAAAATAATAGTATTATAAATACCAATTTATTAAGTCCATTTCTCCAGCTTCGGTCTCTAACAGCCTTTTACAATGCCTGAAATTCTGCTTTCAAAATCAGAGCGGCATTAGTGCAAGACTCTGTTCATTATACATAACTCAGAATGTAAAAGAAAAACTTCAATAATCTCTAGATCTGAGATTCCTCTCCCCTCACCCTCCACCTCTAAATCCTCTAGAAAATAGTGCCATCAAGAATTCCAAAATTGCAGAGGAGAGAAGCCCTCTATTACATTTTGCAATCTGCTATTTATAATATCTACAAAGGAATTCTTCATAGGAAACTTTATTGAAGAGTGGTTTTGCTTAATCAATTTTTATTGGTTCAAATCATATTATTCAATTGATGGAGCCTTCTCATTTATTTATATCTTCTTTTTCTCATCTCTTCAACTGTTTTCCTGCAAAAACTAATAAAAAACAAAATAAAAATTCAAAAATAAAATCAAAATGTCAAATCTAGAAATTAAAATAAATCCAATTAAAAAATAATTAAATAAATAATTGAAAATGAAATCTAAGTTTTCTATTGATGCCTATGCTGATATAATTGGCCAAGGATATCATTGATGAATGAATCTGCATTTAGAAGAAGTTGTGTATAAATTAAAATGCAGAAAATAAAACTCAGAAAATTTATTTTGTTAAAAATTTAGAGCATGATCTTCTGCTGAATTTTAGACACAATAAATGATCAAATATGGAAATAAAAAAACTTCAGAAATGTCCTCCATGATTTTATCTATCTAATTAGCCATCTTGGGTCTCATCTAGCAAAGTAAAACTCCATTTATGAGCTTCCAAAGTTGATATATTAAAATTTCCAGAATTCTAGAATTTTTGTGACTTGGGCTAAAAATCATAATTTTTTAATTAATTTCTAATCCTAAATTAGATTATAATTTTTAATTAATTAATGCTAATTAATTATAATTATGTTATTAATCTTAATTTACTATAAACATAATTTATTTAATAAAAATAAATGATTTAAAATTTATTTAAAATATAAATATATTATATTAATATTATAATTTATTTATATTGAAATTATAATAGAATATTATAATTAAAATATAAAAATTATAATAAAAATATAATATTTATTATATATTAAATAATTAAAAACCAAGAATTCACGTGAGAGAGGGAGAGGAGGACTCGAGAGAGAGAGGTGAGTAAGAGTATGGAGGGAGGAGTGTTAATGGAGGATAGAGTTAGGTGGAGGAATAAGTGGAGGGTGAGGTAAGCATGAGGTAGGGTGAGGTGCGATGGAGGTCACGGAAGTCATAAGGAGAATCACGAAACTTTACATTAAAATCCTTTTAACCCTTCAATTTTTTTTCAAATCGAAATTCGCAATCGCAATTGTTTTTTAAAGTTGTTTTTTGAAGTGCTTTGCGAAATGCGATATGCGATATTGCAATATCGCAATTTCACAATCGTGTTTTTATTTTGGTATTTTTAAACCATGTTTTTTTTTTTAATTTTAAGGATTTTTAGAAGAGGGGATGTGGTGTGAAGTGGGGCCCACGTGCGATTAATCATCCTACAATTTAGACTACAGCTACTTTGCAATTTTGGAGTTTTGGGTTTGACAATTTGTTTTAAAATAACAAGTTGGAGTATATTACCAATATCTCGAAACATATTTTTCTCTATTGTTTAATTTAGCTGGGTCATTTTGTAGGACCACTAGTGAAAAAATTAAAAATTAACTAAAATTAACTAAAAAAAATTTTTACAATGAAGACTATTTTAACTACAAAAATTGAAATATTGGTACATTTTATACATTTTTTAGCCCAAGCGAGAAAATGATCAGAACTTCAAAGGAGTGCCATTTGCAAACCAGTTGACCAAATGAAGCGAAACAAGTATCGTTGGAAAGCTTATGAAAAATCAGATTCAATGAAAGAATCAAAACAGAAATCCAATAAAAATAAAAAGGTGACAAAATTACAAAATAATTGACTTAATCAAAATCCTAAAAGGTGTTTAGTCAAAAATTTTGCAGAAAGGGTCCCCATTATTTGAAGTACATAAGTAAAAAATGCGGGGGTTGTGTTTTACCACAAAAATGGTGACATGCGGGAGAAGAACCAGTTATCTCTGATTAAAGATAATGAACTTAAATTTACATAAAGGTTAAAAATAATGGAAATCACGAAATCGTCTAACAGTAAAAATGTCCATATGTCCCACATGAATAGATTAGGGAATGTGAGTTTGTAAAGATAAGCACTTAAAACAGACTTGAGTAAAAGTGATGAATCCAAATTTGGGGAATTTTTTTTTTTTTTTTTTTCCTCATGTGAAAAATAGAAGAAGGTAGAGATAGGAGTTTTTGATAAAGCATATGTCCATTTTGTTATTGTCTCTAACGTCACTTTGCTACCAGCGAGCCTGAACAGTACCCTGGCGAACTTGTCTTTTATGCCATACAAGCTTAGTCCCGCTGCCAGCAAGCGTCCGTAGCCCCGACGAGTTTACATGTATTTCACATGCTTCCTATTTTTATCACTCTTTTGATAAGCGCATTTGCAAGCTTTTTATTTATGATTTATTTGAGTGAAAGAGGTGGGATGGTAATAGAGATTTTATGTTTAATGGACATAGTACTTTCATAATGTTTTTCTCCAAATTCTTTCCCTGCAACTATCAATCAAAGGATTTTTAAGTGGAGAGGTGGTAGGGATTCATTGAATTAAACTCAAATCAGTATTTTCCTTGAAAAAGTAAACTCAATCACTTATAAGGGATGTCTGTTTCTCCACGAAAAATATTTAAAGCCAGATAGTTTGATGATTCCATAAATATATGCCTTTAATGATAAATGAAATTCACTTAAATGGATAGAGTAAAATATTTCCCATGTATGTCAACAACTGTAAGGTAAGAAAAATTCCTTTCACATAAATCATGACAAAGTCACCAAAATCAAATCAAAACTGAAAAAAAAAAAGGAAAATAATCCCTAAACTAAAGTAAGAAAAGAAATCAACAAAATAAAAAAATGAAGAAAGAAAAAATTGAAAGAAAAATAAAATTTAAAAGCTAAACTCTAACAAGATCGTTTATATGAGTTTTTCAACAAAGGATTATAAAAGAAAATAAGCATATGTACGTTCATTCCTATGTTGAGATTTTAAATTTTTTATCTTGCAGAGTTATATAAAAATAAGGCTCTCAAAACATAGAAGGTGGATAGCAGTTATGATAGATAATATGATGAATGAGAATTTTTTGTCTATTGCAAATTTTATTTTTCAAGGAAAAACCTGCATAAAAGCATCTTAACTATTTTCTAATAAAATTAATGCTTTAGAGAAACAGACTAAAGGTTCAGAAACTCCCCAGTCTAGCTGATTCGATGAGTATCATTACTGCTTCTCTCAAGAATCTCAAAGAGAAAAAAGAAATTTTTTAAAACCAATCTCGTAGAGGTGCGAATGATTCATGAAGACCTGAAAAATAGAGTTTGAGACCAGAAAAAATAAAATGAAGAAATGAAAATAAATGAAAGTGGGTAAATGAAACTTACCATTAGAGAACTACATTTAATCTTACCTCAGAAAGATGATTTTCTCAAATACAAGTTAACTTCTTTCTTGAATTATAATTAAAAGCATGAAGAAGTTTTATTGACCGAAATCATTATTTATTAAATCTAAAGTAAAACAAATAGTTAACTAAAAGAAAGAACTGTTTCATGTTCAAGGAATCAGAAATAAATTGAATTCATCATAAATGAGGATGAAGTTATGCTTCTTTATGAATTGTAACAAATAATGTTCTTTTTGCTTCATCCATTCTAAATTTATATCAGTCCCAAAGTATTGGAATTGATCCAAAATCCTGAATAATGTAATAGTATATAAAAGGATTTGAATCTCTACATGATAAGTATGGATAAAAATTCAGAATAAAAAAAAAATTAAAAATTTGAATTAATCATTGGTACTTTACCTTGCTAAAATTTTCGCATCACGAGATTCTTTGCCATGCATAACTTAAAATCTGTGACTTCCATTTTTGCCGATATGTGATTGAGAATTTTATATATATAATAAAATAAATTGGTGAAAATTCAAATATCAAAGTTTATCGCATAAAAATATTTTCAAGACAAAGCTTCATTTAAGTTTAGAGATGCGATATAAACTTTGTGATGGTGTTACACAGTAAATTTTCACTGTCCTTGCACTCCCCGTTCCTTGATCCTAGAGGACTCATATGGTGACCCTTGTGTACTATCCAATCATCGAATATATATCCCTGAACCACATTTTGTCTGCCAAATCATCTCCCTTTACAACTTTTCTGAAGAATCCTTGTAAAAACTGGGTTTCCAAGGTTGGCGCTTTCTCTCAGTGTTTGACTCGCACGGATAGCAGAGATTTACACTAAGGCCCATGCTGATTAGTGCTCTGTCTTAATGTTGGACCCATGCCAATCCTGTTCTGGAAATTTTTTTAAAAAATATAGGCAAAGTTTTGATCACAACCACTTCGTGGATGAGTCATAGAGAGTGGTTCGACTGAATAACCACAGCCTTCCTCCTTTGGCCTCTTGTTTCCACCTTATGTGGAAACCTCCCAAGGGATAAGGCTTCCATTCCACTATTGTAGGGATCCCAACCCCCTCCTCTCCTCTATAAATATAGCCATCTTCCATTGATGTGCTAGTTGAACAAATAGCTGAAAAAGTTAGCATAGAGAAGAAGCAAACATAGCTTCGAGAGAATAGTGCAGAGTGTGATTGTTTATGTGTGTTGAGAACATAGTGAGATCCTGGACCTTTGTTCATGAGGGTGTGGAAAATGTGTTTGGATACAAACCTATCGAAGGAGAGCCTCAACATCAAGGCTTGGTTTTAAACTCCCCTTGTCTTTATCATAATAAAATGAATATAATGTTTATATTCCACTCTTGTTTACATCTATAATGAGATTTCTAGCATTCCTTGATCAGTTAGATAGGTTGTAATTTTTTTTTAAGTTCATCATGGTTTTACGCTTGTCGTGTTGTCTTGACTGTCTATACAGGTAATCGAACATTGGCATCAGCGTGTATTGAGCTTGAGAAGAGCGACAGATCAAGAAGCTTTGATGGAAGACGATAACATAGCATCATAATGAGGTAGGTTATCTTCCTTGATCTGAATTTCATTTACAATGTAGGAAGGTAGATGTTAGTATGTTCCTGTAGTTTCTAGACCCACCCTAGGGATAGAGGGATTGCCTCTGTCCGCAGAGGGGATTTACCTGGATGAAAAATTGGTGACTCAGCTGGGGAGTTTCCTTTGAGTTTGTCACTCTTTGAGGTCTTATTCATTCAAAAAATTTATTCGAACGACCATTTCTCTATTTGTTCCTATGTTTTTCATGAATTGCAATCTTTTAGTTTTTTCTTGAAGTGGTGATTCTGGTCTTGGTTGGGAGAAATTATTTGTTTTTTCCTGTTTAAGTATTGGTGCTTTTATTTTTCTGACAATCACGCTGATTGGCGCTAGTTTTCAGTTATCAACCCATGCCAATTGGCCATTGGTGCTAGTTGCCAGTGAGAAAGTCGTGCCATTTGGTGCTAGTTTCACCCACAAAAGTCGTGCCAATTTCAGGGTGTGTGAAAAATTGAATTTTTTTCCTTGATTCCTCCACCAGTGTGTCTTTCCCTCCTAGTCTTTTTCTCTGTATGATTTACATGTTCTCCCCTTTACTTTTTCACTTCTGAACATAGATTACATTGCCCATTGTTCAGCTGAAAAAGTCTTCTTTCTATGGTTTCTTGATGTAAAAGGGAATGAATGCCTTATTTTGAGCTCATGCTTTGGAAGTCTTTTTTGTGCTTGACCTCATATGTCTTGTAGCCTTTTGAGGAATTTCGTTACAAAGTGTTTAAAAAGATGATTGCATTCTTAGTGTTTTGGCTTGCATCCTTTTTCATTCATCCTTCCATTAAGGAAATTTGTGTTCATTTAGTTTTCGTCTCAGAGTTTTCTTTTCGTTAAAATGAATTAGATCACATTGCATTGAAAAGTATTTTTTGAGATTTATCATTGAATTTAGATTACATTGTGTAATGATTGAAAGCTAAAAATCACATTGATTGCATTCTCTTTCATTAAAAGAATGCATTAAGTAGATTGTAATTTCATCGAAAAATGCATTGAGTACATTCTTATTCTTTCAAATCAAAAAGGAAATTGTGCATAGATTACAATTGCATAGTTTTAAAAAAAGAGGATTTTGCATAGATTACATTGCATAATTCACATCGTTGAATGTTTAAGATTACTTTTGGATAGTGAAAGTCATCTAGTTAGGAATAAGTTTCATTTGTAGTATTGTTGTTTGTTGCATCATTGTTTGATACTCTTCCCTTAAATAGATAGCATTCATCAAATTGAAAGATTTATTTCCTCATATAGCTACATATAGGAGATTCAGATGAAAGCGGTAGGGCCTTTCAATCGAGACATAATTCAAGATCAACTTCAAAATTTATTTAATTGACCTAAGGAAGCATTGAAACCTAACAAAACATTTTAGTGGTCTAAGTGAGAGACATGTTCCGGTGTCTTTAAACCTAGCAGTTGTCGCTCGCCATCTAGCTTCAGACAGCACTAGTACGGGCTTGCGCTCCCCGTACCGTTGAGTATATAAAGGGAGACCCCTCTAGGTTGCAATCCTTTTATCCATAGGAAGCCGAGTCTGTTGCCATGTAACCGTGATACACCGAACACAACATTCGGGGAGACTACCTGCACGTACGTTAAGTCCTTGGTCAATTCTTCTTTCATTTGATTACCAAGGTGTATATGGTAGTTCACGGAAACCTAGTACACCCTTTTACCTAGACTACCTGAGCAATCATTTTCGATCTTTAATGAGTCCATAAATTTGAGAATATCATCATGCGTTTGTCCTTTAACGCTCGTTTCAACCTAAAAGTGATAGAGTCACATTTGGCATGTTTCTTGACTCTTAAAATATGAAATGCCAAAGTTTTTTTTTCAGTGTCCAAAAATATTAACTGCCCACGAAATATTCCTAGTTAAAGTTATCTTCCTTAGTGTTTTATTTTATGGTTGTTTCCAATGGCAACATTTCCGGAGTTTACCAACCAAAGAATCCCCTCCGAGGGGAATCCTGGTCCTTTTCCTTCTTTTGGGAATGTTGGTGCTCCTTATATGGCAACATTATCCCTTCTTGGGTTAACTGTTGGGTTGCCTGTTTGGTTATTCTCGACCTTTGTGGTCTCGAGTGTTCCGTCCACTGCATAACCATCTCCTCCACCTGAACAATGTCATGTTGATTCTAAGGTGGACCTCTCCCCTTCTTCACCTATTTCTTTTTCCTCCTCTTCTACTTCGCCTGCTGAAATTCTAGATTCCAGTAACCAGGTGGCTAAGAAGAAAAAGAAGAAGAAGTCATATAAGCATTGCACCTAAGAAACCATCCATCGATAAATCATCCAACCTTCCACGAAAATTCAAATTCCCTTTCATGTTGTGAAAAGGTGACCATCTTCTTCAAGACTGCCCTGGCATTCCCAAGGTACTTGAAGCATGGTCCAATGGTCATCCGTTGTTGCCTTTAGCTTTTGGAAGTCATGTTGGTGGCAGATATTTGACTAGTACTGATAGCACTCATAAGAAACAGGGTAAGATTACCAATCCCTGCAAGTTGTGTGAAGGGAATCATCCCATTCACCTTTGTCCATACATGGATGAAGCCAAGAGAGTGTTGGACAACCCTACTGTTTCTACACCCTACCCTCCAGCTGGTTACCAGAAGCTTTCTTCAAGTCCTCCGCTAGTTTATTCAACGATCAGTCAATATTCATCTTTGGTCAATTCTACTCCCCCGGAAATTCAAATTCAAGAATCCATTCTCGACCAACCATTGGACGTGGAATTGGTTGACTTGATCCCACCTATGGTTCATCAGGTTTTTTCCATCGAGAGTGGATTCCTCTTGTTTCTTCAAATTCCTCGGACTTGGAGAAAGATCATCCCGTCCCTGTAATTTAGGAAATAGCTCCTCCTACTCCCATGATGGAAGTTCAGAAAAGTGCTCCTCTTGCTCCAGTAACACCAAGGGTAAACCATCTCAGTTCGATGGTACCTCCTCCAAGTATTTTGGTCGCTTCCTTTAATTGGAGTCAATTTGCAGGATACTTCCTTCCATCTTATGTGCCTTTTGAGATAACAGTAGAGACCTTTGATCTGGTTGTACCCAGCACCATTATAGATTAAGGTGTGTATGTTAGTATTATGTCTTCCACTACTTGAAAAGATTTTGGTTCTCCACTGCTTATGCCTGTCACGCAGAATCTGTTAGATTTTAACAGAGGAACCAGTCAACCATTAGGAATCCTTCCGAAGTTTCCTATTACTTTGGGAGGGAAAACTGTCTATATAGACGTGATGGTTGTTCCAGGCCCCTTGGATTTAAATTTACTCTTGGGGTGCAACTATACTTATGTCATGGGTGCACTTGTCTCTTCCCTCTTTCGTGTGATCTATTTCCCACACAAAGGTCAGATCGTGACCATTGATCATCTTTCATTCTTTGGTCCTAACGTGACATCTGGTCTACCATCATCCCTTCTAGGTCTTTATCCACCAGTTTTATCTTCCCTGCCGCAGGTTAATTATGTGGCTACCTATCCCATGCTCGCATTCAATGATAGTGTCGTTGTGCATCGTGTGTTGGGGGCATTGGGTCCTGATTTCTGAGATGTTGTTCTCCCATTGGATGTGGGACTCTTGGAAGCCATGAATTCTTATTCAACACGATGAGGTCCTTGGAGCACAGTTCATTTTCTTGTGTCAAGCTCCTTAAAAAATGAAACAAGGTCCTCAGAGCATGGTTTGTTTTCTTGTGTCAAGCTCCTTAAACAATGAAACAAGCTCTCCTGAGGATAGTTCGTCTTCTATGTCAACCTCGTTAAAAAATGAATTATATCATGAGGATAGTTCTTTTAATGTGTCAACCTCGTTAAAACAATGAAACACTTTCCTGTTCAATTCAAGTCTTTGATACGATCTCGTAAAATCCTAGTCGAGTCTTTCTCTTGATCTCGTAACTGAACCTTCACTCCCTCCATCTGTTTACTCAAGTTCATGCACTGAAGCTTGGGGGGCATGTAACTCCAATTGATTCACCATGCTAGGGGCATTCAAACATTTCAAGCATAGTTTGTTTCCGTTTCAAGCTTGTGTAAAAATGAAACCAGTTTCAATCATAGTTTATCTTTGTTTCAAGCTTGTGTAAAAATGAAACCAACTTCAAGAAGATTTTCCTAATTTCAAGCTTGTGTAAAAATGTAACCATTCTTATTTTACCTCTTGTGATTGCCATTTTATCAATCTATTTTTCTAGATGAGCCTTGGTTCTCTCATTCCATCATCCCCATTTGCTCGGCTAATCATACGCCTTCACTTGATTGTTTTGCCGATTCCTGAGGAACCGCTGCAATGAGTGGTCTTGTTAGCCAACCTCTTGACCTTTATCTTGTTCTGAGCAGTTCCACCATTACCGAAACTAGTAGCTACCCTTAATACCACTTGTTCCTCTAGGAGGAGTCATCTTTCAGCTCTTTTATGACTCTCGAAAATTGAAAAGATTGCCAAGATTCTTGTCATTTTCAACTCATTAAATGGTTGCAGAACGATATCTTCCCAGTATACGTTTACCCTTTTTTCGAGCTAGGATAGATTATTTACAAAAAAGTAATACCTTAGCATATCACAACTAAGAGGTTCTCTCAGACATAGTTTTCTACCTTTTCGGATTTGTGAAACTATTTAAGAAAAGGGACTGTTGGAGTTTTATTTTCCACTTTATTTTCAAACTCTCTAAACATGAAAAGACGTTGAGTTCTCCCTTTGTCAGACTTGTTAAACCCTGATGACATCTGAAATCATCGCCATGATGTTAACCGAGTTCCTCCTTCCTATGGCTCGTAAAATGTACTAGGTTGGATTTTTCTGAAGGACAAACTTATATGACAAGCATATGGTATCCTCTTCAAGCTTGTGTAAAAATAAGGAGGTACTCGCCAGAAATGGTGGGGGAAAATGGAAGTTATTCCTCAGTTGTGTCAACAATATGTCACTCTTGAATATGGCACTTGTCTACAGTTCATGTCGGGTTGGGATATCTTCATTCTGTCACTTTGCCTCCATGGGTTTGGGAAATTCATTTGCCTCTCATTTGATTACAAATCTTGTCAACATGGCCTCTGATCCTATTTGAGTCAAATTCTACCAAATTCCAGAGTCGTGTCGCCGATATGTTCAAGAGAAAATTCTTCTGCAGTTTGTACATTCCTTGATCCTCTGTTTCAGTCTTGATTCACACTCATATTACCTTCTTTGTTTCATGTCAATGATGTGGGATTCATTATGACCCTCCTTCGACGGAACACTTCCTGTCGACTTTAGCTCATTATTCGGGAAGTTGATCTAGAGACTCTTTTATGGTACCTTAGAGCTTGCATGCCCTAATGGCAAGTTCTTTGCATTCGACGAAAGGTTCACATCATTGGCCTTCGATTGGGTGATTTCACGGGTGTTTGACTTCAGCTCCCTGGTCACATTCCATAGATTGTACTAGTAGTACCTTGAGAATTATTGACATTATGGGTGGTTTCTCTCGCACTTGTTAACGGTTCACATCATTGATTAGTAATCAAGTGATTTTCTAGCATTTTTTACTTCAACACGTCTATTCACATGTTGGAATTTTTACTTTGATCAGGTGGTGTTGGAGTGCAAGAGCCTGGGCTTCGATCACAAAATTCCAGGTTGCAGGGAGTGATGACTCATTCATGATTACATACGTGATTCTTTAGATAGATGGCTGCGACCATACCGTGGGTTCTCTCATTTTGATCCTCTCTATATGGATGGTTGCGCCCATACCGTGGATCTATTTCACATGATCCCTTCATTCGGATTGTTGCGTCCATGCTGAGGATCCATTCACATGATCCTTTTCTTGATGGATAGCTGCACCTATACCATGGATTCATGAATTTTCAACTGAGATTTCAGCTATCTATATGTATCTATGCTTTATTTTCAGGTCTCCCGATAGTAGCGTCTGGTTCGTTGCATGTACTTGTAAAGCATTTCACCCCTCACTCATGTTCGGACTTCATACTTTAGGGGGCATCTGTTACACAATAATTTTTCACTGTCCTTGTACTCCTCGTTCCTTGATCCTGGAAGACTCATATGGTGACCCTTGTGTACTTTCCAAGCATGGAATATATATCCCTGAACCACATTTTGTCTACCAAATCATCTCCTTTTACAGCTTTTCTATAAAATCCTTGTAAAAACTGGGATTTCAAGGTTGGTGCTTTCTCTCAGTGTCTGACCCTCATTGATAGAAGAGATTTACACTAAGGCCCACACCGATCGGCGCTTTGTCTTAATGTTGGACCCGCGCCAATCCTTTTTTGGAAAGTTTTTTAAAAAATAGAGGTGAAGTTTCGATCACAACAACTTCGTGGATGAGTCATAGGGAGTGGTTCAACTGAATAACCACGACCTCCCTTCTTTGGCCTCTTGTTTCCACCTTATGGGGAAACCTCCAAAGGGATAAGGCTCCCCTTCCACTAATGTAGGGATCCCAACCTCCTCCTCTCCTCTATAAATATAGCCATATTCCATTGATGTGCTAGTTGAACAAATAGCTGAAAAAGTTAGCATAGAGAGGTAACAATCATAGCTTCAGGAGAATAGTGCAGAGTGTGATTGTTTTTGTGTGTTGAGAACATAGTGAGATCTTGGACCTTTGTTCAAGAGGGTGTGGCAAACGTGTTTGGATACAGACCTGCCGAAGGAAAGCCTCAACATCAAGGCTTGGTTGTAAACTCCCCTTGTCTTTATCATAATAAAATGCATATGATGTTTATCTTCCACTCCTGTTTACATCTATAATGAGATTTCTAGCATTCCTTGATCAGTTAGATAGGTTGTAGATTTTTTTATGTTTGTCATAGTTTTATGCTTATCGTGTTGTCTTGACTGTCTGTCATGTAATCGAACAATGGCAGCAGCGTGTATTGAGCTTGAGAAGAGCGATAGATTAAGAAGCTTCGACGGAAGACGATGACATAGCATCAGAATGAGGTAGGTCATATTCCTTGATCTAAATTTCATTTACAATCTAGGAAGGTAGATGTTAGTATGTTCCCGTAGTTGCTAGACCCACCCTAGGGCTAGAGGGATCACCTTTGTCCGCAAAGGGGATTTACCTGGACAACAGATGGCAAAGTTTCAAGATGAGCATGCGTGATGGGAAACTGTGAAGGGATGAATGTGATATCGAAGAATAGTCATATCGGAATATTTAAAGCTTGTGAATGAAATTAAACGCTGATATTATTCTTGCAATAATGAAAATGTGGTAAATGACTAATGCAATGTGACTACAAATATCAAAATATATGCGCAAAACTTTGGTTTTGCGGTCCACACAAACGATGACCAATCATGCACATTTTCACTTCGCATTTTTTATAATTTACCTTTCCACAGATTTCAAAACTTAACTCTTTTTCAATTTTGCAATTTTGCGATTTCGCATTTCGTAATGAACTCCACATCGCTCATTGCAACTTTTATCGTTTAACATATTACTTATCTCATGCAATATGTGATATGTGTGTCATCGCATCGTAATATCCTTACCTTGTCATTTATCGCATCGCAACTAATATAAATTACCGAGTAAGGTTTTAACAATAACCATTAAAATTTCCGATATGTGAAATGTAATTTCATTGATGCACCGATGTGCGATGAAGAATGGACCCGATATTTTATTATATTAATTTTAATTTCATATCAAATTCGGGACATCGGAACTTTTAAATATATGCCCCTACCAAATTTTCGATTTATAAACGGACGCGATATCTGTATATAAAAAGGATTTAATTGTCATATTGGGTCCGGGTTATATGAACATCACAATTTTGGTGAAGTAATTTTATCGGAAAAAATGAGTGAGATTGAATATTAGAAGATATGCATCGAAGGTTTCCTATCGAGAATTGTTAAGAGTTGCCTCTGATGGAATATTGCGATACAAATAGTTGTGATATGAATGATGCGATATCAGATAGAAATATCATCAGAAAATAGAGGAAATGCGTATATCGAGGATTGGATATATTTAGTGTATGTTCATTTCAGAGCTTCCGATATGTGAATGGTGATATATGATGAGACATATGTGGCACCGATGATTTCTTAAAGTATTCAATTCGAAAAGAAAGTGAGTGTTTTAAATTTTCTTTAAGATAAATAATCCTTTAATAATGTAATTAAATGTTGAAATTTTTTAAATTGGAAATTAATTTTATCAGAACTTATTTATAAAGAGAATTGTGAAATAAAATGATCTGATATGATTATTCCGACAATTTATTAAGACTTATCAGGATTTCAATATAAGAAAAAATCAGATATCCTTCAAATTTCAGACAAAATCATAAATAATTCCCTGAACATGTTGCATATTTTGGAAACAAGAGTTGGCTTCTTGCTTATCTCAGATCTACATAATCAAGCTAATGAAGATCTGCACACAAAACAAAATAGAAATAAGAAACAACCTTTGAGATAAAAATAAACAATACATGATGACGAACTTGTAAACACATACCTGGAAGAAAACTGGTTGTAAATTTTACCTCTTTGAACCTTCAAGTTTTCCAAAATTTTCTCAAAATTTTCATATGTTCAACACCACCTTCTTATTTTAATCTAAAATGCTAAGTAATATTTTTTTTCAAATTACATTCTTTGCAAAATTAAATCATAAGACAAGAGTGGTAAAAATGAGTTCTTAGAATTACTTGTGAATCAAAAATTGTCAAGTAGTAGAAAATTCTTAGAATTTCTTCATGTATGATCAATGTTATGAATTTTAAAAAATAAGAAAGTTGAAGGCTTGACAGATAAGTATGATCAGATAATTAAAGAGCTTCTAAAATGCTCTAAGTTTATTTTCTATAATTGAAATAGGATACCTAAGATAATTTGGATTCATACTTGTTTTATTGAAATCTGAAATAAAGAAATAAATGCAAACAGAAAAGAAAATTAATCTATTCCTATTTCTAACTCAATGAAGTAAACATTACTAGGCATATTCATACTTCAAATGTAATCATGTAAGCATTTTAATTCCTGCGTGTATGTACATGTCAAACATTAATAAAAATACAAATATAATTAAACTACAAAAACTAAATCTGAAAGCGGAATGTATCTTTATTGTTAGTAGATTATTCACCATTACCTTCTCTTGAAATTCCCTTTCCAACTGAATTTCAATTGGATCATATAAATCTAGATGGATTTCCATTATTGAGTGGGAGATGTTTGAAAGAGAATATGACAGGCTAGGTTGTAGAAATGATCTTTCAGAAACAATGGCCTGTGTGATTTTATTAGTGTTATGTTTAAGTGCTAAATTATTAACAATTTTTCGTGAAGGAAAACTTTCCAAATGTCTTTCAAATGAGTCAATGAAAAATGGATAGAAATGTGCTAGATCCAACGAAAGATTATTCGATTGATGGTCATATTGTGAAAATATAATCTCTTGTTGACATTGCTCTTGAGAAGTAAGAATTAATTGATAAGGATTGAACATCAATTGAAATTGGAAATTTAATAACTTTCGATGTTCACATTTATAATTTGAATCTTTATTTTTCCCTTGAGGTAATGCTTCAATTGAGTGTTCAATGTTAAAATTAAATTTTGAAAAGATAACAAAATTGAATCATAGTTTACAATAGTGTTACAATTATTGTTACAACACAATTGGGAATGACTTAAATTAATTTCCTCTTCACAAGAATTGGCCAGAATAACGCAATTAGAATGATTGTTGATACCCACTTGTAAATTAGAGACAAGGATATGTCTCTGAATAGGAATGCAAGCTTGATCATCATATAAATCATAGATTGGAATGGTTTCTTGAATGTTGAAATCATAAGTATGATTATTTGTTTGAAAATGAGAACTATTTCAAACAATTTCTCATTTAGACTATTCTTCATTTTCACATATGATTAGACTTTTATTATGAGGATTTAATTGTAAAGAAGACAAATCAATATCTTCAATGTCAAAGTAGCTATCATAAATGACCTCAAGACATTCATTAGAATTCCCTTCGATCTTATTCAATGTATCAAAACAAGAAGGAATATTAAGCTCATGCTCATTAATGCCAGAAGAATGATCATTAATTAATTTTTTATCCTGATAAAAACTAATCGGAAATTTATTTAGATCAGCCTCTCTGTTTTCTGAAACATATTTAATGTGAAGAGAGGTTAAATTACTATTAGAAAAATTATCAAGATAAAGAGAAAAATATGAATCTGAAACAATGCATTTGAAAAAGTCTCTATTTGAAAACTCTTGTGCATTTTCTTCATTGCAAATTTCAGATTTAAGATCATTTACTTGGCTACTTATGCTTTCTTGAAGAATGTTGCTTTGTTGATCTAGATTTGGAATTTTCTCATCGTGAAAGAATTCAGAAATTTGTATAGCAAGTTGCATATTATTGGAAACTTTAATCGTTGCTGGTACTTTCTAGATTATGATTTGATTTTCTGATTCTAATGCATACTGATTTTCAGATTTCAAAGCGGTATCTTCTTCAATATTGCTGCTAATATTTTCTTGCAATTGATCAGTGAAATTTTCTAAGCTTCATGACTGAGAGTCATAGACATGTGAAGGTGCACCTTGATCTTTCTCAATACTGTAAGAAATATGCAGAAATTGAAGGAATTGATTATACTAAATAGAGGCCATTTTATCATCATTTGTTTGTACCTCCATTTTGGAATTCTTACTTATGTCAATGGAATTACAAGGAGATTGATCAAATTTTGAAACAATTTCACATGGATTATGAATGGAACGAAGGTTGCAAATATGTTCAAAACAATCTAGTAATTCTATTTTCGAAGGTTTATCTTAAGTTTTAAATTTTAAACAATTTAAACGAAACCTGATGGTAAAATCAACTAACGAATCACCTTCATACCTTCATAGATCTTCAAAATCATCATATACCTGTTTGTAGATATATCCATCAAATTTACAAAGGAATATTGTAATAATTTTTTCCCAAGTGTGGATTGAGGAAACTGGAAGTGATTGACACCAACTTTTAGCTTTTGCCAAGAACGTAAGAGTAAAAATCCTGCATAAAATACCTTCATCAATTTCATGAAAAGCGGAATTTGAAAACTTTTGAATGAAATGTAAAGTATAATCAAATGCAAAAGTATTCATCTTACAATTAAACTTTACCTGAGACAAGTGTCTTCCTATTTTTGGTGCAGTATTGGAAGATGCTCATCCAGAAATACAACTCCAAAATGGAAGTTTTAAAGGAGCCATTATAATAAAAATAAAATATTATAATACAAATACTCCAAAGGAAAACAAGTCTTAGGCCCTCCTTCTAGCGCCCAAATGTTGAAGCCTCAAAATTCGTTGCAACAACGTGGGGGATGACCACCCGATCTGGACCTTAAAGCAATTCATTTTCCATTTGGAATGGTGACTCTAACTGGTTTAACTAGGTCCAATTACCTTCTCTCAATCTCTATTGGCTTAAAATATGACTTTTATCTACCAATGAGAAAGGGACATCAGATCATTTCTCTTACCGATCGGACAAGAAAGTGTTCTTTAAGCTAATTTGGGCTTAGTCATACCACAACTAGAGTTATGTCTCCTTGGGAAGAGGAATTTTTAAGGATATAGATTTTAATCTAAATGCAATATTATTCTAAGATACAAGCAAAAGAAATTTTTTTAATCCTATCTCAATTAGGCAGATATAGATCTATACCAACTGAGAGCAAGATGTTTTAAATAATTGAGATTTAAATATGTTTGTTTTAAATGAATATCAAGCTAACAAAATATTTTAATTAACTCATATTGTGAATATCAAACACATTCTATCGAGAGACCTCTTAACTGAAATAATTAATCAATAACACTCATGAAGTAGTTCTCAAAATGATATTGATCATTTAATGAGTAACTTGAATAATTAAACAATAACATGCAGAAATTAGTTCACAATGTATCACTATTCAATAAATTAGTTTTATAACATATATTTATGAGTAAATAGTTACTCAGAAATCAGAATTCAACCCATAAGAGTAGAGACAAATAATAACATAAATTGAAGCAAATTACTCATACCGACAGAAGTGAACAAGTATGCGAGTAAATTGACACATTCCTGTTATCATAAAATGAAACCAATATTTAAAATAATAGTATTATAAATACCAATTTATTAATTCCATTTCTCCAGTTCCGGTCTTTAACAGTCTTTTACAATGCCTGAAATTCTTCTTTCAAAATCAGAGCTACAGTAGTGCAAGACTGTGTTCATTATACATAACTCAGAATGTAAAAGAAAAACTTCAATAATCTCCAGATTTGAGATTCCTCTCCTTTCACCCTACACCTCTAAATCCTCTAGACAATAGTGCCATCAAGAATTCCAGAATTGCAGAGGAGAGAAGCCCTCTATTACATTTTTCAATCTGCTATTTATAATATTTGCAAAGGAATTCTTCATAGCAGTGTTTATTGAAGAGTGGTTTTTCTCAATCAATTTTTATTGGTTCAAATCATATTATGCAATTGATGGAGCCTTCTCATTGATTGAGATCTTCTTCTTCTCATATTTTCAACTGTTTTCCTGCAAAAACTAATCAAAAACAAAATTAAAATGCAAAAATAAAATCAAAATGTCAAATCTAGAAATTAAAATAAATCCAATTAAAACTTAATTAGATAAATAATTGAAAATGAAATCTAAGCTTTCTATTGATGAATGTGCTAATATAATTGGCCAAGGATATAATTTACGAATGAATCTGCATTTAGAAGAATTTGTGGATAAATTAAAATGCAGAAAATAAAACTTAGAAAATTTATTTTGTTAAAAATTCGGAGCATGATCTTCTGCTTAATTTTAGACCTAATAAATGATCAAATCTAGAAATTAAACAACTTAAAAAATGTTCTCCGTTATTTTATATATCTAATAAGCCATATTGGGTCTCATTTGGCCAAGTAAAACTCCATTTATGAGCTTCCAAATTTGATATATTAAAATTTCTAGAATTCTGGAATTTCTGTTACTTGGGCTAAAATTCAAATTTTTTTAATTAATTTATAATCCTAAATTAGATTATAATTTTTATTAATTAATAATAATTAATTATAATCATGCTATTAATCTTAATTTACTATAAACAAAATTTATTTAATAAAAATAAATGATTTAAAATATATTTGAAATATAAATATATTATATTACTATTATAAATTATTTATATTAAAATTATAATATAATATTATAATTAAAATATAAAAATTATAAGAAAAATATAATATTTATTATATATTAAATAGTTAAAAACCAATAATGCACATGAGAGAGGGAGAGGAGGAGTGGAGAGAGAGAGGTGAGTAAGAGTATGAAGGGAGGAGTGTTAATGGAGGATAGAGTTAGGTGGAGGAATAAGTGGAGGGTGAGGTAAGCATGAAGTAGGGTGAGGTGAGATGGAGGTCACGGGAGTCATAAGGAGAATCACGAAACTTTACATTAAAATCCTTTTAACCCTTCACATTTTTTTCAAATCGCAATTCGCAATCGCAATTGTTTTTTAAAGTCGTTTTTTGAAGTGCTTTACAAAATGTGATATGCGATATTGCGATATCTCAATTTCGCAATCGTGTTTTTATTTCGGTATTTTTAAACCATGTTTTTTTTTTAATTTAAGGATTTTTAGAAGAGGGGATGTGGTGTGAAGTGGTGCCCACATGGGATTAATCATCCTACAATTTAGACTACAGCCACTTTGCAATTTTTGAGTTTTGGGTTTAACAATTTGTTTTAAAATAACAAGTTGGAGTATATTACCAATATCCCGAAACATATTTTTCTCTATTGTTTAATTTAGCTGGGTCATTTTGTAGGACTATTAGTCAAAAAATGAAAAAATAGCAAAAATTAACTAAAATTTAATTTTTACAATGAAGACTATTTTAACTATGAAAATTGAAATATTGGTACATTTTATACATTTTTTAGCCCAAGCGAGAAAATGATCAAAACTTCAAAGGAGTGCCATTTACAAACCGGTTGACCAAATGAAGTGAAACAAGTATTGTTGGAAAGATTATGAAAAATCAGATTCAATGAAAGAATCAAAATAGAAATCCAATAAAAATAAAAAGGTGACAACATTACAAAATAATTGAGTTAATCAAAATCCTAAAAGGTGTCTAGTCAAAAAAATTTCAGCAAGGGTCCCCATGATTTGAAGTACATTAGTCAAAAATGGGGGGGTTGTGTTCAACCACAACATAAGGTAGCCAAGGAATTGAATTGCTTCCTATAACCACTGCTAGAGTGTCAAGTAATAGTGGAAAATGGAGGAACTATAAATTTCTATGGAAAGTGCCATAATACCAAGCTAACTAGGGGGAATATGTGTTGAATAGTCCAATGATTTCCATTCCAATTGGTGGTGCTGATTTTGTACTAGGTGTACAATGGTTACAATCTTTGGGGACAGTAGATTTTAATTTTCAAGAACTTTTATTGAAATTTTTTGTCGGAAGGAAAGGAAGTTGAATTATGGGGTATCGCAGGGAAACTAGGAAATATAATAATATCTAATGTCATGAAAAATATTATGAAGAAAGAACAACGAGGCATAATTTCACAATTATGCTCACTAGAATTTCCAACATCAAAATCATTTATTTCTCCAGATCTCCAAAAAGTCTTGGACAATCATTCCAAGGTGTTTGAAACACCTAAAGGACTCCCACCTATTCATGATCATGATCACGCTATTCATTTGATTCCAGAAGTGTTCCTCTGAACATCAGGCCTTACAGATATACTTAAGTCCAAAAGAGAGATAATTCAACCTAGTCAAAGTTATTTCTTTGGTTCAGTAGTATTGGTGCACAAGAAGGATGGATCATGGTGCATCTGTCTGAATTATAGGAAGCTCAATAAGCTCACTATTAAAGATAAATTTCCCATTCCTTTGATTGATGAGTTATTGTATGAATTACATGGAGAAATTTATTTCACCAAGTTGGATCTCCGTTCAGGATATCATCAAATTAGAATGAAGACTGAATATGTTCCAAAAACAACATTTCGAACTCATGAGGGTAATTATGAATTTTTGGACATGCCTTTTGGCCTTACCAATTCACCTTATACATTTCAAGGGTTGATTAATTCCATTTTCAAAGCCTTCCTTAGAAAAGTTGTATTAGTATTTTTTAATGATAAACTAATCTACAACAAGTCTTGGAAGGATCATGTTCAACATGTTGACAGGGTGCTCAAACTATTAGAGGAGACACAATTATATGAAAAAACCTCCAAATGATTCTTTGGACTACAAGAGGTGGAATATCTTGGTCATATTGTATCCCAGGAGCGTGTTAAGGTAGACCCTAACAAAATTAAATCCATTAAGGAATGGAAAGTCCCCACAACCATAAATCAGTTATGAGTATTTCTCAAGTTAACAGGGTATTATCGAAATTTTGTTAATAATTATAGGAGAATAACAACACCTCTAACAACATTATTGAAGAAAAATTCATTTTCATGGACTCCTAAAAAAGGTAAAGCCTTTAAACATCTTAAAGAGACAATGTGCCAAGAACCAGTCTTAGCTACAACACACTTCACAAAAACCTTTATTGTGTAATGTGATGCCTCAGGAAATGGAATTGGTAATGTTTTAATGCAAGAAGGAAGACCCATTTATTTTGAAAGTCGTATAATCGAAGGAAAGTATTTACATAAAGATATTTATGAGAAGGAATTTTTTTCAATACTACATGCATTAAATAAATGGCGACCTTACCTAATGGGAAGACACTTGAAGGTCAAAACTGATCATGATAGTATTGAAGAGTTTTTATAACAAAGAATATATTCAGAAGAGCAACAAAAATGGGTCATAGAGATGTTGGGTTATACTTTGAAATCATCTAAAAAAAAGGAAGCTAAATGTTGTTGTAGATGCACTCTCAAGAAAGGATTAGGATATGGAAGCATTGCTTTGTGCCATTTCTATTATCCAACCAGATTGGATAACCGAAGCAAGGGAGGAATGGAAGAATTAAAAAGAAGTATGGACACTCATTCAAAATTTGCATCAAGATCCCACTACATCTGATACACTTAGTTTTAAAAATGATTCCTTATGGTACAAAGATTTTTTATATCTTTTTAAGAATTCCCAATTAAAACAAAATATTCTTTTAGAATTGAACACCTCTTCCTTTGGAGGACACTCGTGATTTTTAAAAACTTACTACAGGGTTAAGAAATAATTTTTTTTAGGATGGCCTTAAATCTAATATTCAAAATGTTTTGGTGGAATGTTTCGCTTTCCAGCAAAATTAAGTTGAGACAATTAAGACCCCAAGTATGCTATAGCCTTTATCCATTCCAATTCAACGTTGGGAGGAGGTTTTAGTGTATTTTTTCACAGGTTTACCTAAGTCTGAAGAAAAGAGTGTCATCATGGTGGCAGTTGATAGAATTACCAAGTATGGACACTTTTGTGCATTATCTCATCCATTTAAAGTGAGTACAATTTCTACTATATTTATGGATACAATTCAAAATCTACATGGAAGCCCAAATATTATTGTAAGCAATAGATATCCCATTTTCACTGGAAATTTTTGGACGGAATTATTTTCATGTTTGGGTAGTCAAATATCTCATAGCTCATCTTATCACCCTCAATCCGATGGGAAAACTGAGATAGTGAAGAGGAAGGATATCTTCGTTTCTTTGTATCTGATAAACAAAAATAATGTGTCAATTGGTTACCTCTGGCTGAATGGTGGTATAACACTTCCTTCCACACTGCATCAAAAATGACCCCATTTATGGCACTTTATGGATATCATCTTCCATCCATAAGATCATCTTTAAGAGAAATTTCTAAGGTTCGAGAAATGTAATATCACATCGAGCATCAACAAAAAGTTCTCAAACTCTTAAAGGATAACCTAAATTTGGCACAAAATCGAATGAAACAACATGCATATGAATACCGCAGCAAGAGAAGTTTTGATGTAGGTCACTGGGTATTTTTACAGCTACAACCATACAAAAAAATGTCCCTCAACCAAGCTCATAATGATAATAAATTATCACCTAAGTAATATGGCCCTTACAAGGTGTTGCAAAACATTGGTACTATGGCATACAAATTGGAGCTTCTTGCATCTTCCCGAGTGCACCCAGTTTTCCTTGTTTCATGCTTAAAGAAGGTTATAGGTGACAAAATTATAGTTCAAACAATATTGTCATAACTTTATGATGAATTAAAATTCATATTGGAACCTGAAGGAGTCACAGAAACAAGAACTCGACAGCTATGAAATCGATCAATTTCTGAGTATCTCATCAAGTGGAAGAACTTACCCACTGAAGAGTCCACATGAGAAGATGAAAACTTTATACACAAGCATCTAGAACTACTCAAGTGTTAAGGACAAAACTTTTTTGAAGGATAGGGGCATGTTAGGGCCCTATATTACTAGCGTAGTACCTTATTTTTACTAGTGTAGCCCCCTTATTTTTATTGTTGTACCCTTGTAGTCCCCATATTGTTATTATTGTGCCCTTACATTGTTATGTTTAGGTCATCTAGGATTATATTGTGACCTCATGGACTCCTATATATAGAAAGGAGGTTTTATCAATTGAATCATCTAAGAATTGTTCATTTATGTAATTTAAAAGAGGTTTACCCCTCAAAGAGGATGATTTCTAAGTCGTTGATCTCTCTTTTCTTCTATTTTATGAGATGGTTTCATAGGAATTCAATTACATCTCTACAAGGTATGACTGGGAACCTGCATGCAATATTGTGTATCCTATATTGTTTAATGTTGATGTATACTTCTTTTTCTTGCAAATATTCAGGGAAATACTTCTACATGAATGTGTCTTTAATGTATTTCTTTAATGTATTTCCACATGACCTTGCTAGATTTTTCTATGAAGCACTTTGTATCTGCGGGAATAGGAATGGTAGGATTTGTGAATTGTACTACTTCTTTAGTGATTTCTTCTGAAGCTTCTTTTGAGTCCACTCGAATGGTAGTAGGAGGCACTATTCCAAAAAATGATGATAAATTAATAACACTAGTAGCTAGAACACATGTACATGGAAGCACACTCATGGAAACAAATATTTTCTTTAGAAAAATTCTATGTCTATTACAAGAAAAAACTTTAAAAATCACATTCAAAAGGCCATAAAATGTATCTGAGAGTATAAGCCTATCAAATATGGGACATGGTTACTTGTACAGTAAATAAATTTGCATTAAAATGAGGAGGGAACATTATCATAGCATGAAGGAATATCAAGGCTCACAAGAGGCCTTCAAGGTGCATTCATGCACTGAAGCAAGAGAGAGAGAGAGAGAGAGAGAGAGAGAGAGAGAGAGAGAGAGAGATCGTAAAGGGTGTAGGGAAAACTATCAAAGAACAAAGGAAATCATTTGTGGGTTCAGGATGCACTCATATACTCAAGGAGGCTAATGAGGGTGCAAGGGCGCACACCGAAGGGACAAAGGAGTCAAGATTCAGGCCTTCCCAATGTGGTCATGTGCTCAAGAGGAACATTGAAGGAACAGGGCACACTATAAAAGCATGAAGGAGAAAACATTTTTGGGTTATTAGTGTGCTCATGCAGTCATGGAGGGTGCAGTTCTTCATGCCAAAGGAGTGTGCTAAAAGGGAAAACTTGTCTTTCTCAGCACAATTTTATGAGAGAGTCAGTCCTTCAGCTCCAGGAGTGCACTCTGGCTTGGAATGGCTCAAGAAAAAGCTTAAAAGCAAGACAAAATGATTGAAATTCTTAGAGGAAGGACATACATATTGTTAATAATAGATTTTGTCGCAATGATGACTATAATATGAAGAGTTATATAATCTGAATAGTCACAACCTCCAACATTGATTTGACACTTGTAAAAGGTAGAATGAACTAAAATTATAGCAAAAAAACTAAAAATAAGTAAAACTCCAACAAGGAAATAAATATCGACAACAAAAATATCAAAGGCAAGCAATAGATTCAACATGTAAAACTAACTTGGAATGAATATCGACAAAAATCTCCTTGACTCAAAGAGGTGTGCTCAACCCAATTGAGAGTGATTATGTGAAATAATGATTAACTAGGTTGATTATAAATATATTTCATGCAAATAAATTTCATTCATTCTTTCCATTTTCCGATGGGTGAATGAGTTAGTTAAGTGAAGCAAAGTGGGCTCCTGTTTTCTAGGAGTGTGCCCACATGCAACAAGAAAACCGCATGCATGAATTAAAGAGGGGACAAGTCTTCATATCAAAGGATTTCACTCAAGTGGAGGGAAGAATCACTAAGCATGAAGGAATGCACTCTAGGAGGGCACAATTTCTCATCCTAAAAAAATTCACTCAACTAGAGTGTAACTCTTCGTCATCTTGGAGTGCACTTTTGTCCAAGGAAAGTGTGTTTTCTCTTACTTTTGTGTGTGTGTTTCATGGCGAAAATATAACACATGGGCTCTTAATCATAAGGTGATGACACTTAGAAAACATGACATAGGAGGATGCAACACTTAGATAAAACACAAGGATATTCAAGAAAACAATGTGATGACATTGGAGAGCTTGGAACGATAGTTCACCTACTCTCCAAAATTGAGTTAGAAAAAAATTTTGGAGGGTTTTTTTCATAGTGAAAACAAAACTAAAACTCTAAATCAATTGTGTCCATGTAATTTAATTGTCTCATGAGTCTCTAACTGCTACTAGTATCTACACTTTCTACTAATTATATATCTGCGTTGCAACAGCTCTACACCCCTTGGTATATGACACAAACTAGATCTACAATTGTCACTTAAGATCTGACTACACCATATAACACTAAACCATCTAGTACTGAATAATATGGACCCTTGTAGCAAGGGTAGTGATCCATATGAGCAGTACACTACATCTGCTGCTAACTCCTCTATGGACCCTACCCAAATCTTTTCAACTCTAGGGTCTATAGCTTGATGTCTCCCCACCTCTCTCTTGGAGGTATAGCTGAATATAATGAAAATTCATCCTCCACTATAGAATAAAAATTTTCAATCTCCTCCAAAGTTTTTTCTTACAACTACTTCTCCTTCTTGTCCTTCTTCCTCTTTAGACACTAGGTACTGTAGTGACCAAACTCACCACATCTGAAGCACTTGATCTTCGATGTATCATTATTTTTCTTCTCTCCTACCTATGTGCCTTGTCCCTAAATGGGACCTTTCTTTTCCTTCCCTTTTGATGCAAGGGCTATTCTTTTCTTTTCCTTTACACCCTTTGGTCCTTTTCTTTTGTTTCCCTAATATTTCTCTCGACTAGAGAAAGCCCCTTATCCTCCCGCGTAAAATTTTCCCACAATCAATTCCAGCCTTGTAGGTTGTTTGGTCCAGTGATACCTTGGATGAAATTTTCCCACTCTAAGGTGAAACCATTGAGAGTTGTACACGCCAACTCACTCTCTTGAGGTGCTACTCTAACTACGGCAAGCTCGTCTTGGACATTATGAATCCTAGTGAGATAGGGAGTAACCCATTCACCCTTGTACGTATTGGTGTTTATCGACCTCTCTCAAGTACATATTTTGGTTCTCAAATGAATTCTGGAAAATTTTGGAAACTGCATCCCTGATTCAGAAAAATTTGTGGACATTTACTTAAACAAAAACCCTCATTTGTAGTACCTTTTACTGACACTTATATTTTTATGTGAAACATGATTAATACATTCTCTAAAAAAACTCCTCCAATCCATCGACATAAACAAGAAGAAAATAATTATGAAGCAATCATAACACAAGTCGTGGTAACAAAGTTCGTCCAATGTGGACTATGTCTCTGGGCCCTAGGTCAAGAGTGGGGAAGTTGCTTCATTAGTCTCAACAAAAAATAATGAGTAAATGGAAGATCTTCGTCAACACAATGATATGTTTTTCATATATAGTGGAAATTTTCTCTCTAAAGAGGTATTCTCCTACAAATAACTCTCACTCATAGAGTATTCTCCTTTAACAATACAAAGGAATGATTTCTCACAAAAGTGGAATAAAATGGACACTCTCACATGAGTGGCAACAAGTCCTCTTGAATCCATTGATCAGATTCAAATCATACTCATCATCATCATAATCGTCTATAATTATAAGACCAATAGGTGTAAACATGACTATTTTATGACAAAGTGTCAACATGGCCCTCTTTCAGCATCGTATCATCTTGGTTTTTGTGTAACGGCTAAAATTATGAATTTCCCACAAAGATTCAAATCTCGTTGTCCTGCTGCAACATACAAATATCACTAGAGCCTACAAAATACATCCATCCTTTTGCCAAAATAAAAATAAGAAAAGTGGACAAAATGCATCACTATACCTCCTAATTTGACGATGGCCTAAAAATTAGTTGCTCAAATCGAAAAACGGACTATGCCATCATGATCCTTGTGAAAAAATAGTTCATATGATTATAAAATTTTCCCCATTCTGACACTATAAAATCTAGGCCTACAAGGAATTTAAAAGATTCCTCACAAGATTCTTATGCTCGAGGTTCCACTCGTAGATCCACATCAAGTGGAGGGTATTGGGCAATGCACAAATGGTATGGGTTTAAATATCTATGTATTGGGAAGAATTAACAAAGTCCAAGCCCGTGGGTTGTTGGTTGGTGCATTGTAAAAAATGGTATGTTGGTTCCATAGGGCATGAGTTCAAAACCTGAACACTATACATTCTTAGTGTTGAATGCAACTGTTTCTTGGGAGGTTATTTAATTTTGGGGGTCATCGGTTGGGTGAGCTGGTTGCTCGACCAATGCGATTTCAATACCCACCATCCTATTGTCACCATTGGTGGGCCATTGGGCGAGGTCCTGGGGTCATACGTGTAAGCCCTGACCCATGTCATATATTTTTAATACATATATGTGAAGGGAATTCGGAAGGATCGATAGGCGTTAAAGAGTGCAACTAGGGGCTAATTCCCCTTCCTAGAAGCCTTTTATGAATAAAACATAAAAATAATAAATAAATATAAATAAAAACAGCCATAAATAATAATTAACTAATAATTAGTGTTGAAGAGTCATGTATCTAAGGACATGGCCATTCGCTGAAAATAAACCAAACTCATGTAAATAACATATTTACCATAAGCTAGTACCTGCCATAATTTAAGAAAGTATTTGTGTAGAATATGGGATAAGGAAAAATATGTAAATAAATATTCTTACCAAGAGTTTCTACCCACCATTATTTACGGGTTCTTCAACACTTTAACAAATATTGGTAAAAATGTATACGTGCAAACTTACTAGAATTTAATTTACATGGATACGTGATCCAATTTACAAAGATACATGTCGCTTGGTTATATTGAGTATAAAATAAATTTGAAACTTTTCATTTTACACAACTAACTTATCCTCTCATATCTTCTTGTACTCATTGTTTATATTCTATCTACAATTACTATTAATGATGACATAAAGTGAATTCTACTAAAGCTTTAATATGATTGTTATTGGAATTTGAAGTAAAGTTCTTAATAGCCCCAAGGATTAACTCAGTTTATCGAGTTCCTATTTCTTAAGTACCTTGCTAGTTGGGAGGTCACGGGGTAAATCTCCTCAATGCCCTTGGGGTTAGGCCTTGCTTGTTTGACCAACAGCGAAATCCCTTCAGGTTGGTCTTCCTAGATTTTCTCTGTGAAAAAGAAGTAAATTTGTTATTGGGATAATAATACATTGAAGTAATTGTTAAAAACATAGAAAATATGATAAATTTTAACATGCTATCATATCCCACATGAAGACAAGCCCAAGGAACAAGAGAAGCAATCACTATTCAATAATTGTTGTTGTTGAACAAGGTTTGTTGGAACAAGTCTCCATGGCTACTCTCTCTTATTTCAAGACTGGATAAGATCAATTAAAAATCTAATTATCATGCTTGGAATATGACTCTTGATTTGAAATTGGAGGAACACGAAGTGTTGGATTATGCCCAATGGAAATGGTGGAGCCTCCTTCAAATGCACCTAATGATGCTAGAACGAAGTATAAAAAAGGAAATGTATGATAATTTCATAAGGAATATACTTAATTTGCAACAAGTTTGGACACTATGATAGAGAATTTCCTAACAAGAATAATCATCGAAGGGAAAATAACAATAATCAAATAAAAATTGGTCTAACAAAAAAGAAAAGAAAAATTCTTGTGTTGCTCAAGAAGGAAATAATTAACCTCCCAAGAGGACAAGAAATGCGAGGTATGATGAAAATAATGTTGTTGAAGAACAAGTGAGTATTATATAATTTCTTCTTTATCTACTGCCTCTCCTCCGGACACCTTGGATCAGTGGTTAATTTGATAGTGGAGCCTTACGGCACTTCACTACATATAAGCAGGTTCTCTCCAATTTAGTTGATAGGAAGACTAATCTAAATATTATTCTTTGAGATAATACGACCTACCCAATGAAAGGGATAGGATTTTTTACTCTTCATTTGAATTATTGTTTAACAATACATCTTCGAGATGTCTTTTATGTGCCCGATTTGAAGAAGAATTGGGTATCTATTTCTATAATGGAGGACAAAGGATTCAAGGTGGATTTCATTGATGGAAAGGTACATGCATGGAATAAGAAATTTTGATATTATTTTAATATTTGGTTTAGTGTTGATCGTATTTATTAAGTTGGTGGAATTCCTTTGGGAGCTTTGGAAAATGACACCTCTATTCAATGCTAGCTATAGAACCAGATATTTTTTCTTTTACATTACAAATCCTTACCAAGTGTAAGGAATATGGTCACTGGGATGCCTGAATTTCATATGAATTATGAAGTTTTTTTCAAGGTTGTTGATCTAGGTGGATAATGGTGCCCAATTTCTTATTCCACTTAGACCCCCACCATTATTTCTTTCAGTTTTTTAGTTTCCTTAATTGTAGCACAATTTACCATTTTTGGCAATTTTTAGGCCCTAAATGAATTTTTGGCCATTTTTAGGCCCTAAATGATTTTTTTTGGGAAAACGGTAAAACATGAATTATTTTTTGATGTTTTCATTCAAAATTTTTATTCCTCAAATATATATTTCTAATGAGGTTTCGTTCACGTCAAATGGAGATCGTATGCCAAAGTTACGACCCCGGGAAGTTGATGTACCAATTTACCTTAACGGGCCCCACAGTTTTGGTGATTCATCTTCTAGGGTTAGGGTTTTGGATGTTTAGGTTTTTCCATAATTTGTAAATAATAATAGTCCTTTAATCCTCATTGTAACATATTTTAGAGGCAGGTAGCTGCCACATCTCTTCTCAGAGATAAGCTACCATTACCCGAGCTAATTTACTTCCATTCTGTGTGTAAGCATATTTCAGTTCTTTGATATTAATGAAATGAAGTTTTATTTATGCCGCATCTTTTTTATAGCATCATTTCTCACCTTGACATGATTCATGATTGCTTTATGGCTTTTGGGCACCCATTCCTACAGACTTGGATAAATTCACTTAAAAACAGTGTAAAATCCCCCATACGCGACTATGCCCGTACTTTTCCGCGTGTATACGCGAGTCCAGCTAGACTTTTCCGCGTATTCCACTCAAATGATTAAAAATATATATAAAAAATCCCTAATTTCGCACTGGGTCAATGGTTACTCAGGTAGTTCAACCACCCCAGCCCGTGGCCAACTGTTTCCAACTGCTGAAACTACTTGGAGGGACTATAAAAAGCCCTCATGTGTATGGCCTAAGGGAGAGAGAGAATTATTGATATTATACTCTATTGGTATTCCCTATCCAAGTCTGATTCCCCGTGCCTCCTGCACTTTCCCAGTTCATTTCAGGAAACCCTTGTTTCCTTGAGATATACATCCCTTTATATGTTATCTCGTATGCACCATTTTGGAAGGAGTCTTAGCGAGGCAAGGGCTGGACGGATCCGGACGACGGTCTGCGAAGGCCTTGGAAGGATCAGGTGATCTCTCCACTTGATTACTTTTGTACGTACTATTTATAATACAGAAGTATCATGCTGTCCCCGAAATAAACGTGTTAGTGTATGCTTTTATGTATGAGAATATTTGTTATACAAGCATTCATTATGATTTATTTAATGTTTTATATGAATCTCACTGACATTTAGAGTAGATATATGTTGTACAACCTGTCCTTTGTGTTGGTTTCTTCTTGTATTTCAGGTTAAGGAGGAAGGACGGTTGCAGGGGGTTTGGACCCCACGTGGATCTACTTCAAACGTAGGACCTACGGGTAAATCTCTCATTCTGCTCTATTTAGTTTTTCTGAACGTGCATGGTTGTGTGAGTCTCTGTTAAATAGTACGCCCCTGCTCTGTGGAGGTTGTATCCCAACCAACCTCTAGGGTGTTAATTCCTCGAAACAATCTTTGTGTTTATGTTTATATCTATATTTTTTTGTGTTCCTTCATAATTTTGGATCAGTGGTATCAGAGTGTTCTACTATTTCTATATTTTTGTTCGCATTTCCCCAATGAGGTCAGGGTATAAGGAGTTAGGGCTCAAACTGGTTAAACCTTTGCAAGACCATCCTCGCAAACCTTGACAGCCTCCCATGGAGGAGGAAAATAAATACGAGGGAGTAGGAGATTATTTCAAAATATTTCTCAAACAATCCCTCAAGTGACAAAGAAATTTGATTATGAACAACTTTTCCCAGATCCTTCGGAGAATTCCCACAGGTGACACATCTTCATCTCGCAACCACTATGGAGGCCCCACTCCCTTTAAGGTACAATTCAAATTTGAGATTCCCACATTTGAAGGCCAAATAGATGCATATGTTATAGATAAATGGTTGAATCTGTTGGAATGATATTTTTCAACTCATGATTTTTCCAATAGGGAAAATATTAATTTTGCACTCCTGAAATACACCCCCCACGTCAAGGACTGGTGGGAAACCTACTGTGAATGGAAGGATGAGAGGGAAGCCTCAATTTTCTCAGCCCCTCACACTTTGAATTATTTCAGAGTCCATCAAGGAACAATACTACCCAATCGAGAGTTATGAAGACAAGTACATACAATGTACTACGTTGTGGCAGAAAAGGGATCAATATGTGCACGAGCTGACAAATACTTTCCATACCCTACGCCCAAAGTTGGGCATCAAATATTCTGAAAAACATTTGGTGCTAAAGTACCATAGTTTTTTTCACAAATACATTTAAGAGGAGATGGAGTTCCTGGACATCTCCTTGCTTGGTGCAATATACCGATATGTTGCCAAGATTGAGCAAAAATTCAAGCAGAAGAAGTGGGACTTTGGATCTGCAAACCCAAAGTAGATAAATGGTGCCCCCAAGCCACAAAGAAAAGGATAGAACTCGAGCAAGAACCCTCAGGTAAACTCCTCTAATACAGAAGCCAAGGGTGACAGAAAGGAAAATAAGGACACCGACAAGTGGTGTGAGTTCCATAAAACTCCCACTCATAACACGAAGGAATGTCGCGAAAACCAAGGGCTAGTGGCCGAGCTGAAAGACTCAAATATGGATTCATGCTTTGATTCTAATACAGAACCCAACAAGAATAAGAAATTCATTGACACAGAATCCACTACGATGGTAGCCACCACCAAGCTCCAAAAGGCAGAACTCGGAGATCCAAAGGAGGAGGAGTGCCTCTTTCACTCATATATGTGGGTGAATGGTTCACCGCTCCAATTCATTGTCGACATCGGGAGCCAAAAGAATCTAATTTCACGAGAGGTCATGAAGTGGTTTGGCCTACCAACCAGACCACACCCCCAACTGTACACCATCAGGTGGTTTCACCAAGGACGAGATCTCCATGTCAGCCAGCAGTGTCCCCTTCCTTATAGCATCAAGCCCTTCATGGATGAGGTATTGTGTGATGTTTCTCCTCTTGAAGTTTGTGATGCATTATTAGGCCAACCATAATTGTGGAAGTGTCATGCTGTGTATTATTTGAGGCCTTGCATTGTTATTATTTCTTTGGGTAATGATTTATAAAGGATACCAGAGGTAGCCCTGCCTATCACCATCTCTTTGATCTCTACTAAGAAATGTAGAAGATCATCTCGCATAGCGGGAATTTTTTTTTCTTTCTCATTCACTCTCAAAGTAAGGGGAAGATCGTGGCCACATCCATGGCCCCTTCGAAGGGTTCCTCCATGCAGTAGAGGCTGGTGGATAAGTTCATGGAAGAATACAAGGACATCTTCTCCTCACCCACAGGGGTACCTTTGCACTGTCAGGTCAAACATTCGATCGATCTGACTCCTAGAGAAACTCTACCCAATGGGTCAATATATCGTTGCTCTATTCTATAAAATGAAGAGAACAAATGGAAAATCTAGTAGTTTCTATAAAAATGGCTCATCCGACCAAGTTCCTCTCCTTGTGGGAGCTTGATTGTACTTGTACAGAAGAAGGATGGGACCTTGAGTCTCTGCATTGATTATAAGACACTAAACAAAATAATTTTTAGGAACAGGTATCCAATCTCACGGATTGATGACGTTCTGGACCAACTAAAGGGGGCCAAGTATTTCAACAAGATCAATATGAAGTATCACTATCAACAGGTTCCAATAAAAGATGTATGGTAGACTGCCTTCAAATCCAATGAAGCCATTTATGAATGGTTGGTTATGCCCTTCAGGTTGACAAATTCCCATGCTACTTTTATGAGGCTAATTAATGACATCTTGTTTCCCTTCACCAACTCACTTGTGGGTTTTTATCTAGATGAAATCGTCATCCTCAGCAAGAGTTTGGAAGTACACTTGCAACACATTCAGTAAGTCCTTCAAACCCTACGGCAACACAAACTATGTGCCAACTTGGAGAAATGCACATTTAGCATGAGCCAAGTCGAATATCTAGGTTACATCATAGATGAACGAGACTTGTATGTGTATTCTAATAAGATCCAAGTCATTTGGGATTGGCTAGAACTGGCCACTCTAATAGAGCTTCACAGCTTTCTGGGCCTTGAAAATTTTTATTGGAGGTTCATGTTGGTATTCTCCCATGTTACTTGGCCTTTGATTCATATTACCAAGGGCGGAGTGAAAGAAAAAAAAATTTGGTCTGAGTCCTAACAAAATGCATTCATTGAATTGAGGTGTCGCCTCTACTCTGTACCGGTACTGACATTGCCATACATATAGCAGTCATTGAAATTGAGACAGATGCCTCTAACTATGTTATTGGTGCAATCCTCACCCAACATGGGCATCCATTTTCCTATCATAGTGAGAAAAATTATGATACAATTCAGAAGTACCCAACCTATGATAAAGATATGTATTCCATCTTGTAGGCTTTCCCGCATTGGAAGCATTACATTCTGGGGAAGGAGATGACCGTGTAAAACTATCACCGACCTCTCCTATTTATAAAAACACAAGGAAAGTTGCACAACAATCGCCATCATAAGTGGTTTACAGATCTGCAACAATTCCACTTGAAAATTAAATAAAAAAAGGGTAGCACCAATGATTTTAGAGTACCTCAATCAGCCCCCATTTGTAGCACTGACTATTGTTCTCAAATCTTATGGCCATGAGACCTTTGGATGGCCACAACAATAAAAAAAAATGATCTAAATTTCACCTCCACATACCTCTTGCTAGTAGACGAAAAGAAAGCTCCTGATTTCCACATCCAGGATGTATTATTATGCTCCCTGGACCACCTTTGTGTTCCTTCAAGAGAGCGTGCCAAGATGATTTGGGAGGCATACTATAGTCATATCGCAGGAAACTTTGGTGTGGAGAAAACTATGGTCATACTAAAAAAATACATTTATTAGCCAAAAATTTGATAGGATGTTGGGAAATAAATTAGATCTTTCACTCCCTGTGTCATCGCAAAGCCAACCATCAAGACTCAAGACATGTACACTCCTCTGCATACTCCCAGCCAGCCTTGGGAATCCATCTCCATGGTCTATATTTCTGGCCTCCCTTCTACCAAGCATGGTAATGACTATGTATTTGTCGTCCTCGAAATTTTTTCTAAGATGGCTATATTGGAAGCCTGCAAGAAGAGTATCATAGCAGAGGGCATTACCAAAACCTTATTTGAATGAGTGTGGGTACATTTTTGGATCCCGAAAACCATTATATTATACTGGGATAGCAGGTTCCTGAGCACATTCTGGTCAAACCTCTAGACACTATTGGACACCAAGCTCACAAAGTTGACTGCATTCCATCCCTAGACTGATGACTAGATAGAGGTCGTCAACATAATGATAGTTCACATACTCTACATGTAAAACACCAAGCATCCATGAAATTTGGATGAGAGTCTTCCCTATTTGCATCACAGCTATAATATAGCTCTCCATAGCTCGATTAGTTGCAGTCCCTTTCAAGTGGGTCTAGGATTCAACCATTGTGTCTGATTGATGTTGCCATACCTCATGTGACTACATAGACATAATCCACACATGCACTGTATGAGGCTAAAAAAACAACCATATTTATTGAATTCATCCAACACATCCACCAATAGGTTCATGAAATCTTTGATAAGTCCAATGCCAAGTACAATAAATTCCATGATCAACATCGGGTGCCACATAAGTTTCAGGTGGGCGACAAATTTTAGTTGCATTTATAGAAGGAACATGTTACCGGAGCCCATTGAAATCTTAGACCACTATGATGACTTACACCATCACGAAGGTTGTGGGAGATAATTCCTTTCGATTTTTTCATTCCCCCATTCCTTGGTCTACACCCAGTGTTCAATGTGGACCGCCTTCGGCCATACTTTCCACCATTACTTGACACATAAGAAATTGTAGAACAACTCACACCAACAAATCTAGACATCAAATGCATGGAACATGCCACAACTGATCATTGGATGGACACACAGATCAATAATACTCGTTAGTATAAGATCCAACTGTATCAGGTTGTCAAATTTGGCCAACTTGTGCACTAAGGAGAGTGGCTTACCAGGGACCAAGTTTAACAGAATTTTACCCATCTCATGGATGCACTCAATTCAATGGGGACCATTCCTTCCTAAGGGGGGAGGATTGATATAGGTGGATATTGTGTCCACCCGAATATTTCCCTTGAATCCCCACCATTGTTTCTTTTAGTTTTGGAGTCTCAATTGTAGCATAGTTTACTATTTTTGGTATTTTTTCGGGTCTTGAACTTCCAGAGATGTTTTGAGGCCCAAAACGACATATTTTTTTCGGAAGAAGGGAAAATGTGACACTTGGATTGATGTTTTGTTGTCTAGATTTGTATTCCTTAGATAGGTCTTTCTAACGAGTTATCGTGCATGTCAAACAAAGATCTTATTCCAAATTTATGACTCCGGGAAGTTAATGTACCTGCAATTTACCCCAACGAGGCCCATAGTTTTGGTGATTCATCTCCTATGGCTAGGTTTATGGATGTCTATGGTTTTCCATTGTTTCTCAATAGTAAATAGGCCTTTGAGCCTCATTGTAACATATTTTAGAGGCAGGTATCCGCCACATCTCTTCTCAGAGATAAGCTACCATCATCCGATCTTTTTTATTTCCATTATGTATGTAAGAATATTTCAGTTCTTTGATATTAAGGAAATCAATTTTTATTTATGTTGCATCTATGTGTTTATTTTTATATATGTATATTTTTGTGTTCTTGCATAAGTATCGATCAGTTGTGCAGCGGGAAAATATGCAAAGGAACCATTCCCTTATAGTGAGAGCAATAAAATTGATATTCTTCAATTGATTCATTCTCACATGGATGGTCCTTTTTTCGTGCCTTCATTGGAAGGATACTTATACTATGTTATTTGTGGATGAATTCTATCAAAAAAATTGGTTTTATTCCTTGAAGAACTTAGGATGAAATATTCATATGGTTTCGCTCTTTAAAAGAATTCATGGAAAATCATACAGGAAAGAAGATCAAGACATTGAGAACTGGTAATGGAACCAAATATGAATATAATGAATTCAATTAATTCTGCAAAGAAGTAGGTATTAATATGGATCTCACCATTCCATAAAATCCAAAACAAAATGGAGTTTTTGAGAGAAAGAATCATACAATTATGGAAGTTACCCGTGCCATTATTCATGATCAAGGCCTACCAATTTTTTTATGGGGAGAATCTATGAACACTGTTGTGTACCTTCAAAAGATGATTCCTAATCAAAGCTTTTATTTCAAGGCACCTAAAAAAATATTCATTAAGAAATGCAGAAGTAAGTAGAGATGTTACCTTTGATGAAGACTCGACCCTAAAAAAAAAAATTGATCTCCCCATCACAAGGAAGGATGATGATGATACTAAAATTCAAGAAGGACCTCCAATGGATGAACCTATGCCCAATGTTGATGTCTTGATGGATACACTTGATCCGCCTCCTTTTGATCCCTCTACCTCAAATAAAATACCAATATGGCTTTGAGATACACTTCAAGATGTCGAAAATTATGTTCACCCTAGAGGAATTTTTCAAGAAATTAAGAAGCCTACAAAGTATCAATGATACTTGGCTACCATGAGTACCATCATTCAAGCTTAACCTTTCACTTTCAACAAAGTTGTGAAGCACCAGGTATGGAAATATGTTATGGCTAAGAAATATGAGTCAATCATAAAAAAAAATGTCTGGGAAGTGGTGCCTAGACCCAAGGACATGTCCATAGTCACTTCAAAATGGATGTACAATATTAAACATGGAGTTGATGTAAGTGCTTAGAAATACAAGGAAAGGTTTGTGGCTCATTTCTTTTCACAAAAGGAAGGAATTGACTATGATGAGATATTTTCTCCAGTTACCCGATACAACACTATATGATATATAGTTTCTCTTGCTGGAAATCAATGATGGAGCATACATAAAATGGATTTCAAGAACACATTCTTACATGGCTGATTTAAGGAAGACGTCTACTTGGAACAACCTCAGGCTTTTGAAGAGAAGGAAATAAAAACTCATGTATGCAGGTTGAAGAAAACTATCTATGGTTTAAAGCAAGCCCTTAGGGCTTGGTATGAGAGGATTGATAGCTATATGATGAAGTTGGGATTTACAAGGATCTATGTTGATCCAAAATTATACTTTAAGGTTGAAAAGTAAATGCCACTTATTTTGGTATTATGTGTTGATGATCTATTTTTGACTGGTGCAAACCCTCTCATTTATTAATGTCAGAGGGAGTTGACTTCTGAATTAGAGATGAAGGACCTAGGATAGATGCATTACTTCCTAGGCTTGGATGTTTGGAAAAATCCAGGTGATATTTTCCTTTATCAAGGAAAATATATTGTGAAGGAATCATAAATATGTGGCATGGTGGACTGCAAGTATGTGACTACACCGATGGTACTAAATTTCAAGAGGCTATGTGGAAGTGTTGTTTGGTCTGATTTTGGCAAATCATACCTAATATAGAAAACTTCTGGGAGAATTTATGTTCTTGGTGAACACACAACCAGACATATGCTAATTTTTTAATAAATTGAGTCAATTTATGGTTGTTCATCATCATATACATTGGCTTGTTGCAAAGAATATTCTAAAATTAGAGAAATTTTGTGATCTAAAATGAGTTTGAAAAAAAATGTACAACCAAAATCAACTTTATAAGAACTAATAGGATTCAAGATGATGATGTCAACCATGGGGGATGATTCACCATTTTTGAAGTAAAAATGTAGAAATATTAAAAAAACAAAGAAATAAAAAAATACTTTTTCAACTCGTATTTTCAACGTATCTCCTTACGGTTTAGTCAAATTTCAAGCGGGAGCACTCATTGGATGCATAATTTAATTCCTCATCCAAGGATTACCCATGTTGCATACTTTTGATGAACCTTTCTACAAGAAAAATGAGAAATACATGAAAAACATTATTCTAATAATGTTTGTCCATGTATTCCTCATTTTTCATGTAGCAAGGTCCATCGAAAGTATGCAACATGGATAATGAGTGCTCCTGCTTGAAATTTGAGTAAAACCATAGGGAGATAAGTTGAAAGTGCGAGTTGAAAAAAAAAACTCCCTCTAAAAGTTGATGATCTAATCTAATATTATTTTATTATTTCCACTATTATTTTATAATGTTCCTGTTATCATTCAACCATATCTCTAAGGTTCAAAAATATTCCAAACAGAGGTAACCACAGACCAATATTTTAACTTGGTATATAGCCCTACCAAATCGGGGAGGACTCTCTCCACAAATTGACAGCCAAGAGGGATGGATGAATTAGTGTTTTAGGCTAGGTATGAGTACATGGGTTTCTCTGTTTGAATTGGTTTTTCTAGATGGGTGAATTAGGTCAAAGAGGCTAGTTCAGGGAAAATAAGATTAGGATTGCAGTCCATTCAATGGAGAAAGGTAGGTAGGAAGACTAAAAATTTAGGGTTTCAGGGTGAGATGGATCAAACTGATGAGGAGATAGAAAGAGCAAGGCAAAGCATGTATTCTTTCTAAATAGAAGAAAATGAACAAATTATTCAGATTTTCCCAAAACAGCGCATAGAAGATGTATTCTTCTTATCAACCTGAAAATCAACATATAATATAAATGAAATGGATCATGAAGAAATAACATTCATACATATTTAAGGGAGGAAAAAACTTTTCTAAATTTCCATACCACAGGTATCCCAAAGAAATAGTTGCAACTCTGTCATTAATTTCCCGCCAAATACTAATTACAATAGAGTCTCTGCTCAATGCAACAACATCCAACCTCTGAAATGAGTCAAAAAGTACAAGATATATACTACAAAACAACTTCTCCCAACCTCAAGGGTCGAATCCCTGAGTGGAGGATTAGTTCCACTAAATATTGAACTGATACCTAGAGTGTAGGGAGGTCAAACTGACTCATCCCTCACTTTCTGCAAACTAATTCATTACATCTCATCAAGAGTTTTTACCTAATGTATTTACCCTAGGTAATTGTAAAACCATAAAAATTACATTCAAATCATTAATTACATTGGTAAAACACCATTCCTAAGGTGAAAATAAAAAACTGATAAAATTTGGAAATGTCAGCAAACTCAGAAAATTCGTAATGAGCGCAGCACAAGTGTAAAAAGTGTAGCGCCAAATTCAGCTCCACTTTGAGGGGGTTCCAGGTGTCCAAATTGACCTCAGGATAACTCATTGGAAAGCCTGTCCTGTCTAGTTTCCAAATATATGCTCCATCTCAAAAATGAATAATATTTTACCCTCCAAAATTTTATTCTCCAAAGACTGGTCCAAAGTGCAGCGCCAACCTCCAAAATAGGGAAAATGTGATTTTTTGAGTGTTTTTTAACTTTTTAACTTCTTTGTTGACCCAAAAAAGTTTTTTAAATTTGTTTTCCTGATTTTAATTGACCTTATAAATGAAATGGTGATTTCAATTTGGCCATTGGAGTTCCCTAGAAAACGCGCAGCGCCAAGGGCGTTGCTCTTTTGACAGTGCAACTATGTCAAAATTCTGAATTTTCTGGAACAATTGGCCTCCAAGATGAAGCGATATCTCACTAACCATGTGGTATTTTGAAAAGATAAGATGTTTTTTGGTTATTTTTAATTTTTTGAACAAAACCCTCTTCCCATTTCTCAAAATTGTTATTTTTTTGCCACAATCTTCTCAGAAAAAAGGTGTCTCAAACAGGATTTTGCATCGGTAGAAAAATAGGTTGTGAAGATGTGAATGGAACTCTCATTATATAATACCTGTGTAAAAAGTGAGATAGGTTTTTTTACTTTGGTATCTTAGGAACAAACACCTCCTCCATTTCCCCAAAATTCATTTTTTTTGGCCACAATATGTTCTGCAAAAAGGTGACCAAATAGGACATTTGTGGAAAATATGCCTTCGAAGAGTTTTTCAAATTTTCCAAAATTTTCTTCAAATTTCCTTTTTTGGGACGTTCATGAGGAATTTTAGGAAATTATTGATTCCTCAGGAAGGATATCAAGCTTTTCCCCTTCATTTCTCTTGGTTAGGGTTTCAAGTCTTGATTTGGCCTTTTCGAGCTTTGACCTTGCAATTTGATTTCTCTTGCGGTAGTGTTTGGCCATATTCCTTTGTAAATAATTGTCCATATTTTCCTTCTCCAGGAGCTTCTCAAGATTCTTTGTTACTTTATCAATCCAATTCTCTTGGTTCTCATTGACCATGATTGGAAACTGCTCATTTAAAGTAAGTTCATTGGCAAGTTCAACCTCCTTTTGCATCTCTATCTCTAGAGCTTTTTTCAGCCTTCTAGTCCTAGGTGTCCATCATGGAACTTGTTCTTATTATTCATTTATTTCACCATACCTCTCATAAGCCTCTTCAAGAAAATCATTTTCCTTGTTTTCTTCTCTCTTTTCCTTGAGAAGATACATCTCCATAATTTCCTACTTGGTTTGAAGTTGTTGATTTTCCTGCTCATAGTATGAAATCACAAACTTAGATCTATCAATATTATCTTGCAGTTCTTTAATTTGGGAATCCTTCTCCTTGATAGTAAATGAAGTGTCATAATCATCTTGTTGATCGAAGTCAACAAGGTCAAAATCTCTCTCTGTCTCATGGAGGTCTTCCTCCTCATGGCTGATTTCTTCATGAACATCTTCCTCTACCATCTTTTGTTTCCCCTTATGTACCTTCTTTTCTAATGAAAAAGGTAAGGTCCATCCCACAATTTGTGGGGAAAACACCTGCATGTTCCCTCTCTGATATTTTCTATCCAATGTGCCCAATTCAGCCCTTTTAGGCTTTCTTATCATAACTCTACTAGGTGACTGAACCTGATCCTGAAATGGTGAGGATGGTGGTGAAATGTGTGTAGTAGGTTGAGTTGATGAAGGAGTAGGTGTTGTGGGCTTAGCCGAAGGAATAGATATAGTAGGATGAGATGAACAAGGAACATATTCAACTTGTGGATCTTGTGGAGCAGTGAAGATATCATTGGCAATGAAGGTGTTGTCAAATTCAAGTAGCGGAAAAACAAATAAACACACACAACAATCAAGCATGAAGACAGAAGATTTAACATGGTTCACCCAACCAATCTGGGATATGTCCACCAAACAGAGGCATCAGAAATCTTATTCTTCAACAAGAGAATTACAACAATAGAGTTTCTCATCTACACTTCTGTTCCTCTCACCTCACATCCCTCATGCATATTTGTCTCTACGGGCTTACATTTTATAGCTGGGAATAGAAACTAAATCATAAATTTAATAATAAAAAAATAGGATGCAATAACTCCACATCAAGATTAGATGGAGTCAATTTAGCAACAAATCCTATTTTTGTCATATTTATGAGATTTTCTCTAAATTATTATTAGAAATCTCAACAATTTCCACCTTGGCAACAATTAGCCTGATACCCTATTCCATTATTATTTTTATCTTTTCTACAAGCCAAGAGAAGCTAGACACCATCGTAGCTTCTCTAATAAAAATGGTTTCGTGAACATGTCTGCACATTTTTCCTTTGTATGCACTTTTTCAAGAGAGACTCCCCGTTCGGTGATAACCTGTCTTAAAAAATGGTACTTGATAGGTATATGCTTTGATTTAATATGATAGGCTGGATTTTTAGCCAAGTGAATTGCACTCTGACTATCACAAAATAACTTAATGTTGTCTTGCAGCCTACTAGACTCACCAAACAAACCTTTCAACCTGTTGTGACCAGCAACAACCCCCCTTTTTATTTAATATTAGTAATAATGCTAAATAAATGGGGACCCTTAGTTAAAAAATCCAAAAAATAAATTAGGATTTGTTTTCCTTTTCAAATAAAACTTTCTATCATAAACTTAGAGAAATCCCTTAGAAAGAACATTAAGAAACACTTAAGTTTATGATAGATTACAATAAAATTGTTCTTTAAATAAAATAGCGCATCCATCGCAAAATGGTATATATCTTTTATAAAACTGAAAATGCGATTTTGCGCTTTTGCGATAATGCGATCCCAAAAAGCCTATACAATAAACATATTGGTCGCAGATCGCATAGCGCAGAAAACATAAATGTTAAACGAATACCTTTTGCGCTATTTACAATTTTGCGCTTTTGCGAGATTTGCGATGTGCGCTTTTGCACTATTTCGCAATTTGCGCTTTTGCGCTATTTTTAAAATTGCGATGGTTTCATTTTGCGATATTGTGATATTGCGACATTGCGATATTGCGATATTGCGCAGCAAATCGCAGATCGCAATGTCACAGATTCATAAAAGCGCGTTGTTCAAAGAAAATATTCCCACATATCAATATTTGTTATGCGCTTTAATGATTGGATTAAATGAATGGATTGTCAATTAATGGTAATTGAGATTTTGTTTTGATTGAAAGTCGTTTCACGATAAAATAATATATTTCATCTGCCTTCGCATTTAAAACAATCTCATCACCTTTCTCATGCCATTACTCTCATTTAACTCGTAAAACGCAGGCACGAAGGAGCAAACGTTTATACAAAGCTTTCACAGAACATTATGGGTAAGAAGGAGAAGAGCTCGAATTCTGAAAATAGAGAAATGGCTTCATTGTATGCAGACACCGCTTGCAATAAGGATGCCGGTATATCCACTTGGGAAGGAATGTATAATTTGTTAGAAGAAGAAAATCCTGTGGTGATGAAAGTTGCAGCTACAGCAGGTTCTAGTAATACATCTGAAGCAACCCTCAAAGAACTGGCTTGTTCATTTCTGCATAGGATAGCGGCAAGGCCAAGGATTCTCCCGTATACTTACATGGTGAAATGGGTGTTGGACAGCACCGATATTTCAGACAGGCAATTTAGAACTCCATCTCAAGAGCTAATCGGGTCATTCACCACGGAAGATGTGAGGCTGATGTATAAGTTGTCGGAACCTCAGATGACTTACAATAAACAATTCATGGAAGATTTTTCCAGAAAACATGCAAATTTGTCAGAATGCAACAGGAGTGGACCAAAAGAGATGAACCGTTGAAGAAAAACAAACACGGACGGACAGTACCAAAAAAGAATGTTTTAGACGCTATTCACAAAGTTCAATATCCAAGTGGGCAATTTGACACAATTTCTACCACAAGATAGGGTATTTGAGTTTACCAAATTATCCCCTATAGAGCTTTCAGAAGTGATTGAAAAAGCTATTGGAGATCAGGAGCTCTCAAGGAAACATAAAACTCTTATTAAGAAAAGTTGGGAGTTGAAGAGACTTGAAATAACTGTAAAGCAAAATGAAGAAACATTGACCAAAATCAAGGCACTTAATGCTGAGCAAGAAAAAGATGTGGAGCATGTTCGGCAAAGAGAAACATTACTGCGAAAGATCAAATCTATAAAGAAGAAACTACCTTGGTTGAAGTATTATAAAAAAAAGAAACAAAAGGAAAAAGGAGAAAATGGCAAAGCGAAGTTGAGATGAAATTGCGAAATTAATAACGGAGCAAAAAGCTCCAATAGAGGAGAATTCACAAATAAGAAGGGCAGAGAAGGAGCAGAGGAGGCGGCTACAGCGGCAAACACTCTTACTGATTGTGTAAATGATAATTTACACAAAGCTAATTTGATTTCAGAAACTGTTCCAGGATATCTCCCACAGGCACATCAACTGCAAACAGAATGGAGGCAAAAGGCATAAGAAAGAGAAAAATCAATCCAAGGGCTGACAAGATTAAATTGGGACTCATACTGGACGTACTTGGTGAAGCCACACAGTCAGCACAGTGCGCTTAATTGTATCATCAATTCTACAGAGAATATTGCGCCTACACTTGCTGACTCTGTCTTTTCAGGACAGTTGAATTCTGAAGTCGGTCAACCACATCTTCTCAAAACTATGCTAGATGCCTGCAAGTTTAAAGATCAAGTTCATAAATAGTTAGTTAATAGTCTTTATTCTTAGATTTAGTTTTAATTTTACTATATTTTAGCCTAGGAAAAGGACGGTCATTAAACCGAATCCTTAATTTTTGTAATAGACTATTTTTAGATTTATCTAAGTAGTATTTTAACCCTTCTCATGCATTTAGAGGGGGGTCCTGGATCTTAATATTTTTGACTTGGAGATTACATTTCTGTACTCCACTGACTTATATATTTTTTAAAAGGATCACATCTGGTGATTTTATGTGGAATTATTGTTGAAGTGTTGCATTTCTGTACCTTGGAATTTGATTTTGCATCAGAATTACTGGATTAGAGTATCAGATTTCATTTGAAAGTCTTCAAGATGAATGAGGTATTTCTATCTGTTCACTGTTGATTTCTTTTGTCTTATGATATTCGCTTTAAAATTTGCTATCATTTATATATATTTGATTTTCACAACGTTTCTTTTTATATATCATTTCTGAGTATAATTGAAACGTCATCTTTCGTTAAGTATATATAGATGGTATACCATGATGAATGCAATATGTTAATACAACTCTGTTTAATTTCTTAAATAGAGTTATCTTTATTTGTTTCTGCACATTTCAATTTAAATGATAATACATTTTCATGGTTATTGTTAAATTGGAACAATCTTAAGTTGTATTCACATATAATTACCCGGGTTAGTGTTAGAATTTCTTTATCAGTATTTAGTTTAAATTAGATAGTTTTATTTCAGTCAATTTAGTCTCATTTCCACTCATCCAAATCAACCTGTCACTAACCCATTTAGTTATAAGGAAACTGGTCCTTTAAATCCAGTCGGAGCCACCATACCAAATGGAAAAGGAGTTGTCCTAAGGTCCCGACTGAGTGGTTTTCCCCAATGTTTGAAGCAGAGATTTTCTAGGCTTCAACATTTTTGGCGCTAGAAGGAGGGCCTGAGCTATGAATGGCAAGTAAATCTTTACCCACAAGCCATTCTGAGAGAAAAACACCCTCATCAACTTCTTCAATTTCTTCTGAAATACAAAATCCTATAGAAGAAATTGCGAAGAATATTCATACACCCACTACCAAAATCTCAAAACATTCAAACAATCAAAATCCTGAGTCTCCTGAAGTTCAAGATTTAATTCATAAATTGAAAGGATTCTCATTATCTCTAGAAGATTCTGAAATATCTGAAGGTAGTGTAACTTCAAAATTTGATTATTCGAAACCTCTTACTAGGCTTCAAAGTGAAAAACTTGGTATTTCTCCGAAAGAATTCCCTTTACCTAGTAGAGTCAAGACAAGAAAAACTCAATCGGAATCAGTAAGTGATATAATTTCAACATCTAATATTCAATTACCTGTTTCCGAAATCCCAACTCAAAAAAGTACAGTTGTTTCCTCATCATCTCCTCAATCATCATCTGCTCAATCATCATCATTCTCAACATCATCTATTCCAACAACTCCTATTCAAACACCACCAGTTTCTACTACTCCTCCAATAGTTGTTCCAATAATGGCTAGACCATGGGCTACTCCAAGGGCAGTCAACATGGCTGCACCTTTACATGATTTACCAGACAATCCTGGAAAATGGCTTCCAAAATTTAGTCCAGATCTTAACATTCAAGCTGAAGAACATATCAATAAATTTATGCTGGCTATAAATTTGAATGGAGTCACACATGAAGATGTTGTAGTCAGACTATTCCCTTATACTCTTCAAGGAGCAGCAGGATCATGGTACTTTTCATTACCTTCGGGATCCATAACAAGTTGGGCCATTTTTTTAGATCATTTTTTAACCAAATTTGGAGATGACAGATCAATAGCTACTTTAATCAACAATCTCTCAAATTTGAAAGCAGAACCCAAGGAACCCATTAAAGAATTCAACGCTAGATTCCACAAACTTTTGAACAAAATTCACACAGATTCAAGGCCTAGTGAACAAGTCAGAAGTGAATGGTACATAACTGCCTTACCCTCAAACATAGCAATTTTTGTAGATAGAGCTGCAAAACCTACATTAGCCGAGAATATGAAAGAGGCTATTGCAGTAGAAAAATGAATTATTTCTCTAGAAAATAAAAATGCTATTGAGGAAAGGAAATCAAAGAAAGTTAGCTTCAAAGATGATTCAAAGAGAAAGGCCAAATACCCATACGAAATGGAAGGTTTACAGAAAGTACTTAAAACCATGTCAAATGAAATGGTTGAAATTAAAAAACAAGTAGCTGAAACTTCTACCAAAAAACCATTCTGAAATTTCAGAAGAAACCAAGTTGAATCTAAACCTCCTAATACAATCTCTAATGCAGAATCAGAAGAAGAGGAAGAAGAAGAAGATACATCTTTAGTATCAGATGACGAAGATGAGAATGAAGAAATAGCTGAATTACATGGAATGTGGGATTTTATTCTCCCTAATTCTGATAGTGAAGAAGCTATGCTTGTAAGTACTAGGAGTAAATCTATATCGGAACCAGTGCAAACAGTTCCTAAAAAGAAAATTACAACTCCAAGTACCAAAGACAAATCCCCTGTAAAGAAAACTTCTCCATTACCTACTCAAAATCAGCCATCCGCTTCTAATCCTCCTACATCAACAACAAAGAATTTAGTGGTGTCAGATCCTATGGAGTACAACATTGTTGAAGACATGAAAAAGATCAAGGCCAACATTTCCTTACATGAACTCAGCAAACTAAAACACCAGCAGAAGTTGCTATTGAAAGAATTAAATGCTACACCAATTGCTCCTTTACCAAGTGGTGTAGTTGCAAAAGCGGCTAGAGGAGCTGGTAAGCCACCAGATAAGGTAGATGCTACTGATACAGTGCTCATTGGAGAAAAATCAAATTCTCAAACTCCTCCTTTTCTTTTGACTTATGAAATGTACAATAAGAATCTGCATAATTGTTTGATTGATTCTGGAGCCTCCTCCAATATAATGCCTACTTCTGTCTGTGCCAAATTGAATATCGAACCACAGAAATTAGCAGTTCATATCGTTCAATTGGATCGCTCTAAAGTTCAATTTGTAGGAGAAATCAATTCAGTTACTATTAGATTAGCTTATGATCCTAGGATTGTCCAAAGAATTGATATTTTGATTGCTGATATTCCTGAATTCTATGGATTAATCTTAAGCAGGGACTGGTCTGCGAAACTTAATGGTTATATCTCAACTTATTATTCACATATGTGGCTTCCCTACAAAGGGAAACCAAGTCAAATCAAAATTTAACAAGAAAAACATATGACGCACACTGTCACTGAATTCGAACAACCTAATGAGCCTGTGGCATTCAACAACAATATTCTTGGAGGTTGTTCTGCTGAATAATTTCTTGGAAACTTCGAAGCACCTCAATCACCTTTTTTTGTAAATACTTTTGTTTCTCAAATAGAAAATTTTTCACAATCTGATTCTTCCAGAATTGTAAATATTTCTGATGTAATTGTAGATAAGTCAATAGATAAATCTTTATTTTGGTCGTTATATTTTGTTGGATCAAAGTCTAGTGATGGAGCTGGAGCAAGATGCATCTTAATTGATCCATATGGAGAGAAAACCATACTGTCATGTAGGTTAGAATTTGAGTGTACGAACAATACCGCAGAATATGAAGCCTTGGTTCAAGGGCTTTATAAAGCTATAAGGTTAGATGTTAAATACTTGAAAGTCTTTGGTGATTCTGAAATTGTCATAAAAAAAGTTAGGAATACTATTCATTTCCTTTCAGGACATCTTAAACACTATCAAACCCTAGTACAAGATCTTACCACTCATTTTTTAGCATTCAATATTTCTCCTATTCCTAGGAATCAAAATACATCAGCTGACTTGTTAGCTAATGTTGCATTTAAACTCCTTCCTGTTGAAGATTGCAGTCCTGATAGGTTTTCTGTAGAATTGATTTTTCATCCATCTGTCCCAGATAATGTTACAAACTGGAGAGTATTCTATCATGATCAAGATATTTTAAATTTCATGACTTCAGAGAAATCATATGATGAGCAAATTATTGATGAGAATGATCATGATTTACAAATTTCTTCAAAAGGTAATGAAAATCCCATTCCGAAATTTGTTGTTAAATTAGGGGATTTATATGGCATTAAAGACAGATTCAAGAAAGTCACTAATGCTAAACTTCAAAGTTCCACTTTGAAGTTTGAATTAGTAAATCTTGGTTCTGATTCTAAACCTCAAAACGTTAACTTAGGACTCAATTTAACACCAGAGGAAAGGAATGCGTTCATTAAACTTCTGAACAAGTATAAAAACGTTTTTGCTTGGAATTATGATGATTTAAAAACGTATGATACTTCAGTTATTCAACACACAATTCCAATGATTCCTGATATTAAACTTGTTCAACAAAAGTTGAGAAAGATTCATCCAAATCTCGAAAGTCAAATCAAATCAGAACTTAATAAACTTTTAAAAGCCAAAATCATTTTTCCTGTCAGGCACTCCAATTGGGTTTCTAATATGGTACCTGTAAGGAAGAAAAATGGTGATATAAGAATATATATTGATTTTAGAAATTTAAACAAGGCATGTTTAAAAGAAAATTTCCCATTTCCAACCATGGAACAGATACTTCAAAAGGTAGCTGGTTCTGAAATTATGTCCTTTCTTGATGGATTTTCAGGCTATAATCAAGTTTTAGTTCATCCAGATGACAAATTGAAAACAACTTTCAGAACAAAATGGGGAACTTATGCTTATCAGAAAATGTCTTTTGGTCTAATAAATGCAGGAGCAACTTTCCAAAGAGCCATGGACATAGCATTTAAAGGTCTGATCAATAAATCAATTGTTGTTTATCTTGATGACATAACAGTATTTTCAAAAAAGAGAACCAATCATCTACATGATTTAAAGCAAATATTTGAAAGATGTAGAAGGTTTGGTATTTCCTTAAATCCAAAGAAATATTTCTTTGCTTTGGATGAAGGAAAACTCTTAGGATTTGTTGTGTCAAAAGATGGTATATATATTGATCCAGATAGAGTGAAAGAAATTTCTGATATTTCTTTACCTCATAACAAAAATCCATGCAATCATTTCTTGGACAGATCAATTTTGTTAAAAGATTCATTCCTGATTTTTCTTTAATTGTTTTACCTATGCAAAATATGATCAAGAAGAATTCAGTATTCAAATGGGGGCATAAAGAGAAAGAAGCCTTTGAGGCAATCAAACAAGCGATCATTAATGCACCAGCATTGAATACCCCGAATTTTTCTAGATTTTACTTTGTATACTATGGCCACCGAGACATCCTATGCAGCTGTTTTAACACAGCTCAATGATCAGAAAATCGAGGCACCAATTTCTTTCTTTAGCTCAAATCTGCAAGGAGCTGAGCTTAATTATTCCGATGTTGAAAAACAAGCCTTTGCCGTGTTTAAATCAATCAAACATTTCAGACCTTTTCTCTTGAAAACACATACGAAAATTATTGTCCCATTTTCTGCAGTGAGACAATTATTAATTCAAAAAGAAGTAGGAGAAAAGAGAGCTAACTGGGTAACAGCCTTGCAAGAATATGATATTGATATTAAACCAGCTAAGATTGTTAGAGGACAAGGTTTTTGCAAATTATTGGCAGGAGCTCAGAACATACCAAAAAATCAAGATTCAAATTAAGATATTCAAGTAAGTCAGATAAGTGTTACAGATTCTGAATCTCAGTATGTTGATCTTATCTATTACTTAAAAAATGGGTATGCTCCTTCTAATCTCAGCTATAAGAGTAAACGCACTTTAAGGTTAAAGGCTATTAAATATGAGATCATCGATAATGTGTTATTCAGAAAAAACTATGATTCAATCTTATTAAGATGTCTTGAAAAGACTGAAGCTGAAAAGGTTTTGCAGGAGTTGCATGATGGACCAGCAGGAGGTCATTTTGGAGGTGATACCATAGCTCACAAAATAATTCGTGCTGGTTATTATTGGCCTACCCTTTTTAAAGATACGCATGATTACGTAAGGAAGTGCCGAATTTGTCAAACTGCAAGTGGAAGACAAAGGAAACCAACTTTTCCTTTGCAACCAGTGACTATTGAGCAACCATTCAAACAATGGGGGCTTGACATTATTGGTGAGATAGTACCTCATTCTTCCAAACAGCACAAGTACATCCTTACTGCAACTGATTACTTTACAAAATGGGTAGAGGCAATCCCGTTGAAGGTAGCCAATTCTGATGCAATTATTGATTTCATAGATCAATTCATCATAACCAGGTTTGATGTATCTAACGCTCTAGTCTTTGATAATGCATCTTACTTCTCTGGAAATAGTTTAATAGAATTTGCAGTCAAAAGAGGTTTTAAATTAAAATATTCAACAAATTATTATCCACAAGGTAATGGTTTGGCTGAATCCACTAACAAAAACCTTATCAAAATCATTAAAAGGACCATTGATCAAAATCAAAAGAATTGGCACAAGTATTTAATCTTTGCATTATGGGCTGATCGTATCACTGAAAAAGCTTCAATAGGGACTTCACCTTTCAATTTAGTTTATGTAAAAGAAGCTGTGATACCATCAAATTTAACTCTTCCATCATTAGCCCTAGTGCAATTTATTGAAGAAAATCCTTCTTCATCCATTCAATTGAGATATGATCAAATCCTTAAACTAGAAGAAGATAGAGATAAAGCAAAAATTATTCATGAAAAACATCAACAACTTGTAAAATCTTATTTTGATGCAAGTTCTACTGGCTCAAAAATTTTGTCAATTGGTGATCTTGTTCTGAAATGGGATAAATCACACGAAGAAAAAGGTAAGCATACCAAGTTTCAGAAAATGTGGCTTGGACCATTTCAGATCGTTGAAAAGATAGGCTCAAATACATTCATACTCCAAGATCTAACAGGTAAGAGAGAATCTCTTCCTGTAAATGGGCTTATCTTGAAGAAATTTTTTTCATAAGGAGGTAACCCCTTGCTAAACTGTACATATTCATTTCTGCAAATTTTTTGATTGTTTTTGCAAATAAAAGTTGTTAATAGGTCTACAATTGACTGTTTACTATTTAGGAAAATTTCTTAGGAAAAATATTATAAATATTTATTTTGTGTAAATAAGAATTTTTAAAGGAATGATCACAGTTTTTGGATAGTTTAAAATAAGATGTTAAACTTTGAAAGATTATTTCAATCATTTGCATGATATTTTGAAAATTTGAAGAGAATGTAAATCATTATAAGTTTATTGAGCAGAGAAAGGTTATCTATAAAAGTAAAGATTTTTTCAAAATTTTGGAACTCAAAAAACTCTGAAAATTGTCATCCATTGATTCTTAAGGATAAAACTATTTCACCCCATCCATTTAAGTTGTGATTTTTTTTAGAATGTAATTCTAAGAAATTATATGAAAATTTAAGAGATAAGAGGTCTCATTATGAGCTGACTTACCATGTTCATAAGGAGTAATAAAACTGACATTACCAATACTGCATACCAAAATAGGGTAATGGCTTATAAATATAAGACAAGGGGTCTCATCACGAGCCAGCTTGTTCAGTTTAATTATAACTAGTGAATGGCATTGTTATTAACTGGCTACCAAACCAGAAAAATGGCTCTTAAAAATAAAATAAGTAAAAGACAAAAACATGAGATAATAGGTCTTATGAATTTATCTTTTAAAAAGTCATAATTTTAGTTGGATGGGACAATGAATAGTTAATGGTTTAAAGGTAACCATGTCGAGACTATGAACGTTTGTTGGTAGCAGACGCAATACCTATGGCAATAGAGTATATTATAAAACCAAAACTTGGAGAAATCCACTTACTTCATTATTAACACCAATCAAAGCTTGAGATAACCCAAAATGATTTTGTTCTTAAGGAATTAGAAAGAAATTGTGAATGATTTTTATTTCTTTTTCATAGTTACATTTTATTTGAATTATCCTAAGATAGTTTTCATTATCTTTAAAAATGTTTACTTACTAAAGATATAATGTTGATTTTATTTTTTCAGAGATAACTGTTTCTTTCAGTGAATTGCCAATTGTTGTGACCAGCAACAACCCCCCTTTTTATTTAATATTAGTAATAATGCTAAATAAATGGGGACCCTTAGTTAAAAAATCCAAAAAATCAATTAGGATTTGTTTTCCTTTTCAAATAAAAATTTCTATCATAAACTTAGAGAAATCCCTTAGAAAGAACATTAAGAAACACTTAAGTTTATGATAGATTATAATAAAATTGTTCTTTAAACAAACTAGCACATCCATCGCAAAATGGTATATATCTTTTATAAAACTGAAAATGTGATTTTGCGCTTTTGCGATAATGCGATCCCAAAAATCCTATACAATAAACATATTGGTCGCAGATCGCATAGCGCAGAAAACATAAATGTTAAATGAATACCTTTTGCGCTATATACAATTTTGCACTTTTGCGAGATTTGCGATGTGCGCTTTTGCGCTATTTCGCAATTTGCGCTTTTGCACTATTTTTAAAATTGCGATGGTTTCATTTTGCGATATTGCAATATTGTGACATTGCAATATTGCGATATTGCGCAGCAAATCGCAGATCGCAATGTCGCAGATTCATAAAAGTGCGTTGTTCAAAGAAAATCTTCCCACATATCAATATCTGTTATGCGCTTTAATGATTGGATTAAATGAATGGATTGTCAATTAATGGTAATTGAGATTTTGTTTTGATTGAAAGTCGTTTCACGATAAAATAATATATTTCATCCGCCTTCACATTTAAAACAATCTCATCACCTTTCTCATGCCATTACTCTCATTTAACTCGTAAAACACAGGCACGAAGGAGCAAACGTTTATACAAAGCTTTCACAGAACATTATGGGTAAGAAGGAGAAGAGCTCGAATTCTGAAAACAGAGAAATGGCTTCACTGTATGCAGACACCGCTTGCAATAAGGCTGCCGGTATATCCACTTGGGAAGAAATGTATAATTTGTTAGAAGAAGAAAATCCTGTGGTGATGAAAGTTGCGGCTACAGCAGGTTCTAGTAATACATCTGAAGCAACCCTCAAAGAACTGGCTTGTTCATTTCTGCATAGGATAGTGGCAAGGCCAAGGATTCTCCTATATACATACATGGTAAAATGGGTGCTGGACAGCATCGATATTTCAGACAGACAATTCAGAACTCCAGCTCAAGAGCTAATCGGGTCATTCACCACAGAAGATTTGAGACTAATGTATAAGTTGTCGGAACCTCAGGCGACTTACAATAAACAATTCATGGAAGATTTTTCCAGAGAACATGCAAATTTGTCGGAATGCACACAGGAGTGGACCAAAAGAGATGAACCGTTGAAGAAAAACAAACACGGACGGATAGTACCAAAAAATAATGTTTTAGACACTGTTCACAAAGTTCAATATCCAAGTGGGAAATTTGACACAGTTTCTACCACAAGATAGGGTATGTGAGTTTGCCAAATTATCCCCTATAGAGCTTTTAGAAGTGATTGAAAAATATGTTGAAGATCAGGAGCTCTCAGGGAAACATAAAGCTCTTATTAAGAAAAGTCGGGAGTTGAAGAGACTGGAAATAACTGTAAAGAAAAATGAAGAAACATTGACCAAAATCAAGGCACTTAATGTTGAGCAAGAAAAAGATGTGGAGCATGTTTGGCAAAGAGAAAAATTACTGCGAAAGATCGAATCTATAAAGAAGAAAATACCTTGGCTGAAGTATTATAAAAAAGAAACAAAAGGAAAAAGGAGAAAATGGCAAAGCGAAGTTGAAATGAAATTGCGAAATAAATAACGGAGCAAAAAGCTCCAATAGAGGAGAATGCAAAAATCAGAAGGGCAGAGAAGGCAACAGAGGAGGTGACTACAGCGGCAAACACTCTTACTGATTGTGTAAATGATAACTTACACAAATCTAATTTGATTTCAGAAACTGTTCCAGGATATCTCCCACAGGCACATCAATTGCAAACAGAATGGAGGCAAAAGGCAGAAGAAAGAGAAAAATCAATCCAAGGGCTGACAAGATTAAATTAGGACTCATACTGGACGTACTTGGTGAAGCCACACAGTCAGCACAAGTGCGCTTAATTGTATCATCAATTCTACAGAGAAGATTGCGCCTACACTTGCCGACTCTGTCTTTTCAGGACAGTTGAATTCTGAAGTCGGTCAACCACATCTTCTCAAAACTATGCTAGATGCCTGCAAGTTTAAAGATCAAGTTCATAGATAGTTAGATTTAGTTTTAATTTTACTGTATTTTAGCCTAGGAAAAAGACGGTCATTAAACCGAATCCTTAATTTTTGTAATAGACTATTTTTAGATTTAGCTAAGTAGTATTTAAACCCTTCTCATGCATTTAGAGAAGGGTCCTGGATCTTAATATTTCTGACTTGGAGATTACATTTCTGTACTCCACTGTCTTATATATTTTTAAAAGGATCACATCTGGTGATTTTTATGCGGAATTATCTTTGAAGTGTTGCATTTTTGTACCTTGGAATTTGATTTTGCATCAGAGTTACTGGATTAGAGTGTCATATTTCATTTGAAAGTCTTCAAGATGAATAAGGTATTTCTATCTGTTCACTGTTGATTTCTTTTGTCTTGTGATATTCGCTTTGAAATTTGCTATCATTTATATATATTTGGTTTTCACAACGTTTCTTTTTATATATCATTTCTGAGTATAATTGAAACGTTATCTTTCGTTAAGTATATATAGATGGTATACAATGATGAATGCAATATGCTAATACAACTCTGTTTAATTTCTTAAACAGAGTTATCTTTATTTGTTTCTGCACATTTCAATTTATATAATAATACATTTTTATGGTTATTGTTAAATTGGAACAATCTTATGTTGTATTCACATATAATTACCCGGGTTAGTGTTAGAATTTCTTTATCAGTATTTAGTTTAAATTCGATAGTTTTATTTCAGTCAATTTAGTCTCATTTCCACTCATCCAAATCAACCCGTCACCAACCCATTTAGTTATAAGGAAACTGGTCCTTTAAATCGCCACCATACCAAACGGAAAAGGAGCTGTCCTAAGGTCCCGACCGGGTGGTTTTCCCCAATGTTTGAAGCAGAGATTTTCTAGGCTTCAACACAACCAAACCGCTTCTTTGCAAGCATGTGAAGCATCTATGTATTCTACTTCTGTAGTGGATAAAGCAACAATGTTTTGTAGCTTTGACATCCATCTTATAGCTCCACTTGCAAGAGTAAAGACATATCCTGAAGTTGACCTTCTCTTATCCAAATCACCTGCAAAATCGGAATCAACATATCCGCAAACAAATTCACTACTTATGTTATAAGTGATACAATAATCACTTGTGCCTCTTCGATACCGAAGCACCCATTTCACTGTTGAACAGTGTTCTTTTCCTGGATTTTCCATATACCTGCTAACAACTCCAACTGCATGTGAAATATCTGGTCGTGTACAAACCATCGCATATATGAAACAACCTACTACATTGGCATATGGAATTCGAGACATATATTCCTTTTCTTCATTTGTGTTAGGACATAAACTTGAAGAACGCTTAAAATGGGAAGCTAAAGGGACTGAAACAGGCTTGACATTGCTCATACCAAACCTCAAGAGTATTTTCTCAATATACTTCTCTTGTGATAACCACAGCTTACCATTGTTCCTATCTCTAAAAATCTCCATGCCCAAAATCTGTCTTGCTGCTCCTAGATCTTTCATATCAAACGTCCTAGCCATCTGAGCCTTTAACCTGTTGATCTCAATTATGCTTTTGCTTGCTAAAATCATATCGTTAACATATAACACTAAGATAATGAACATGCCATTACTCAATTTCTTAAAGTAAACATAATGATCATATTCACTTCTTATATAATTTTGACTCATCATGAAAGAATCAAATTTTTTGTACCATTGTCGAGGCGACTGCTTCAGATCATGCAATGATTTCTTGAGCCTGCAGACAAATTTCTTGTTGTGATTTTGAAAAAACCCTTCAGGTTGTTCCATGTAAATCTCCTCATCTAAATATCCATGTAAAAATTCAATTTTAACATCTAGTTTCTATAATTCTAAATCAAGTAAAGCAACTAATGCTAACACAATCCGAATTGAAACAATTTTTACAACTGGTGAAAATATCTCATGAAAGTCAATTCCTGCTTTCTAAGAAAAACCTTTTGCGACCAGCCTTGCTTTGTACCTATCCTTTGTATCATCAACACCCCTTTCCAATTTGTAAACCCATTTACATCCTACAGCTTTCCTATCTTTAGGAAGCTCCACCAGATCCCATGTGGAATTCTTGTCTAATGCCTTCATCTTGTCCTTCATAGCTTCTTTCCACTTATAACTGTTAGAACCTTCTACAGCTTCCTGATAGCACAAAGGTTCATTTTCATTAGCGGTTAAAGAAACTGAAGTAACATAATCATCATACCTTTTAAAAGGACATCTGATTCTCGTGGACCTCCTTAAAGATGTTTATGGTACTTCCACAATTTGTTGATTATTATCTGTAGGAACTTCTTCATGATCTACATCTGAAACTTGTTCATCTGGACTATCATTAGTATTTGAACTGGTTTCAAACTAAATGTGTTGAAACTTAGGTACATTATCATGTTTCAATTTATCATCTACATCTGGATTATTAAGTGAAGATTCATTGAATTTAACATCTTTGTTAATGATGATCTTGGGAGTAGTAGGATCCCACAACCTGTATCCCTTAGTCCCATCACCATATCTAACAAAGATATGTATTTTTTATTTAGGATCTAATTTAGAACGCTGATGTTTCGGAATTAGAGCATATGCATCACAACCAAAAAATTTCAGTTTAGAATAGTCACATGGATGACCTTTACATACCTCTTGAGGAATTTTGCATCCTATTGTAGTTGATGGTGATCGATTTATCAAATAAAAAGCCATAGATACTGCTTCTGTCCATAGTTCCTTCTACAAATTGGCGTTACTAAGCATACTTCTTGCTCTCTCTAAAAGAGTCATGTTCATGCGTTCAGCAACTCCATTTTGCTGAGGAGTATAAGCAGTAGTTCTATGTCTTTCTATCCCAGCTTCCTTGCAATAATTATCAAATTCCTTTGAAGTAAACTCACCACCATTGTCAGTTCTTAAACATTTAATGGTTCTTCCAGTGATGTTTTCTACTAATTCTCTAAACTGTTTGAAAACTGTGAATACATCAGACTTTTTCTTTAACATATAGACCCGCACTTTTCTAGAGAAATCATCAACAAAAGATAAAAAATATGACGATCCTCCATATGAGGTTGTAGGAGATGGACCCTAAACATCAGAATGGATATAATCAAGGATTCCCTTACTAGTATTTTTTCCAGTTTTAAACTTCTGCTTGCTTTGTTTCCCATATAGACAATGTTTGCATAAATCTAACTTAGAAGATTTTAAACTAGGAAGTAACTTATGATCAGATAAAAATTTTAATCCTCTTTCGCTCATATGGCCCAACCGTTGATGCCATAGACGAATAGAATTATTTTCCTTTTCAGATATTGTAGAAGCATGATCTAACTCTGTTCTTCCTTCTAACTGGAAAATATTTCCAACCTTCTATTCTTTCATTACTAGCAAAATTCCTTTATAAACTTTCATTACTCCACCTTGAATAAATGTTTTATATCCATTTCTGTCTAGCACTCCTAGATAAATGAGGTTTTTTCTGAGTTCAGGCACGTGTCTTACATCAGTTAATATTTTATTTGTCCCATCAAAAATTTTAATCTGGATGCTACCAATTCCCACAATATTACATGAGACATGATTTCCCATGTAAACCACTCCATCATTGATTGATTTATAAGATTTAAACCAATTTCTATGAATGCACATGTGATTTAATGCACCAGAATCTAACAACCAATGTTGATCATGATTAGACAAACTAACTGATAACACTTCATCACTCATACCTGAACCGGATGTCGAACCTGTATCTGTCGTGTTTTCTTCTTTCTTCTCTGTCGAAGAGTCTCCTTTGGATGTTTGTTGTCTCTTCCAATAGTCCTTCTACAAATGTCCTAATTTTCCACAAAACCAACACTTTACCTTACTCTTCTTCCCTTTCGATTTTGACTGCGAGTTGTTCTGCTTACTGAAGCGTCTTTCTTTAGAACGACCTCTAACCATCATTGCTTCTAATGTAGAGGTTTCTGAATTTGACCTTTTCCTTGTTTCTTTAGATAACAAAGCTCCAACAACATCATCAAATTCAAGGGTTTATGATGAACTAAGACTTATAGAAGTACCAAAATGATCCCATGAATCGAGCAACGAGCATAATAAAGTTACAGCTTTATCTTTTGAATCAAATTTTACATCTATACTATCTAACTGCACCTAAAGAGTATTAAAGGTATTCAGATGATCAGTTATCATCGTACCTTCCTTCATGCGCAAGCTCTATAACCGTCTATTCAGAATAATCCTATTGGTTAAGGACTTTGTCATGTACAGCTTTTCAAGCTTTGTCCACAAACCAACAGCAGTTTTCTCTGACACGATGTTAAATAACACACCATCCGCCAAACACAACCGAATGCCGCTCAGTGCTCTATCATCCATGTCACTCCATTTGTCATCTGTCATGGCGAAAGGTTGTTTGGATTTTCCCAAAAGTGCCTTCGCCACACCTTGTTGTACGAGTAGATCGTGCATCTTCACTTTCTAGATCTCGAAGTTATTTTTCCCATTGAACTTCTCGATCTCAAATCGAGCACTTTGTTTTTTTTCCATTTTGAGTAGCTTATGTCAAAAATTCTCTAATTTCAAATGTTAATAAATGATGATTTTTATTTTAATCAAAAAATATTAATTTTGATTAGAAATGCCCTTTTAAAAAAAAAAACTAGGCCCTGGGCCCTACCTAATATGATGGCATATTGGCATTATTACACAAAGGTTCCTTTAACATTTGAATACAATTCGATTTAATATATTTCATTTCATTATAAATTGATATCAATGGCATTCAAATAGTTAATGGCATTCCACTCACTTTTATGAACCTTCTACTAGCTCACGGCTTTGCTTTTCCTTACCATTAAAATAAATTGATTTAAAAATTATTCCACAGCAGCTCACGGTCCATGGTAAATAGCAAACGGTCCATGTTGAACCAGGCTCTGCAGTCCACGGTCAATGGCTGTCACAGCATCACAGTCACACACAACATATAACAACGTTCCAAAGATCAGCGACATCAAAAATTCCATAGAGCACCATCTCATGGCGCAGTGGATTCCTCAGTTTACGCACAACAATATGGATACATATTGCAGCAATTTGATACCACGCAAAAACCGGTCCACACAGAATGAAAAAACAGTTCTGTCTTTAGCTCACGGCGGTTTTGAACCTCCAGCTCACTATACAGAAATCGACGCACAACAATCACCACCTGGGTTCACATACCCGACCTCACAGTTCTGGTCACGGGTCACTGCTTTCAATGCTTAAAGCATTCACAGCTCACCGCTTTGTCAACAACCTCACATCGTTCTTCACCGCCGGCTCCATCACATGGAAAATAGATCTTCACTGAGATCTACGCTCACACGGTCGGTCCCTTCCACCGTAAATTCTGATCCGTTACCTTCTCTTCCCACTGAGAAAAAAAAGATCAACAGCAAACGCAGATCTTCATTGTAACAAGCTCTGATACCAATTGTCAGATTCAAGCAGTGGAAAAACAAATAAACACACACAACAATCAAACATGAAGACAACAGATTTAACGTGGTTCACCCAACCAATCTCGGCTACGTCCACCAAACAGAGGCATCGGCAATATTATTCTTCAACAGGAGAATTACAACAGCAAAGTTTCTCATCTGCACTTCTGTTCCTCTCACCTCACATCCCTCATGCATATTTTCCTCTACGGGCTTACATTTTATAGCTGGGAGTAGAAATTGAATCATAAATTTAATCACAACAAAATAGGATGCAATAACTCCACATCAGGATTAGATGGATTCAATTTAGCAACAAATCCTATTGTTTCCATATTTATGATATTTTCTCTAAATTATTATTATAAATCTCAACAGGTGTCCCATGAGATGTTCAATTGTTAAAGGTGATGAAGTACAATTAATTTGATCAATGAGTGGTGGAAGAGGTTGTTCATCTGTTGATCATAGTCTCTCCTTTGTACAATGAATGCCATTTCATCTATGCTCCTAAATAGATAGTATGGGATATTAAGAAATCTTACTCTTGTGAAGTGCTTAAGCAATCTAATATGGTAGGTGTAGAGCATAGAGAACCTTCCTTCACAAGAGAAGTACTTCATGATGATTTTCATCAAGGGGGAATACCTATCAAGAAGGTAGCTAAAAGGGAAGACCCTCTTCCTCTCATTTTTGTACCTTGTTTTGATGAATGGTTCATAATATTGATCTCTAAATCTTTGGATTTAATCCACCTCTAACCCATGTTTGAAATCCTTGTGGCAGTAGCAATGATAGATGTAGATATAATGAAGGTCACACCTGCAAGGGTCACCTGATTATCTCCGAGGTTTAAGATGAAGAGTCTACTCAACATAGGATGATGTTGGACCCTCTGAATCATTTTGCAAAAATAAAGGCATCCTACATACTCAAAACAAGTGACAGTCAGAGGAGAGGCTATCAGTTCATTTGTGTTGGTGGGCTCCAACCCTAGGATTCTTCCTCCTTTGTGAGGCCTTGTCTCTTGTCTTCCCTCCTCTCCCTGTCTATCCACCTCCTACGTATCCTCCTCTTCCATGTAATCTCTGTCTTCTTCCATAGTCTTTGGTGGCCAGGAAACTCTAGCGATGAGGTGGATGGGAATGGGGAGTGGAGATAGGTATAGGGAATAGGGATAATTCTACGAAAATTTAGGGAGATGGTGGAAGGGGTTATGGAGATATGGGAGGTGATAGGAGGTTGAAATGTCAAGGGAGTTGGAAATGAAAATTAAATTACAGGTTTGATGATCCAGGTGGATTAATCAGGTGCAATTACAAGCGGCTCAGTAGAGAGGGCTCAAAAATCAAAGTGTTCGAAAATCTCTTGAACCAGGTTTAGATTGTAGATCTCATCATTCTGATTCCAACGGCACAGACGGCACTCAATTCTGAGTCTGTATGAAGGAGTTAGGAGTGGTCAAAGTTTTGGTTTGACTTGGTGACTGGGCAGCCTTAAAGAGGATGCAAATCGGACCAAACCCAGCCACCGATTCCGGCACACTCAGGCCAGATTCCAGGCTAAATTTTCGCCTAATTAATTTGACTCCTAGGGTCAAAAATCAGGTATTTTTAAATGTCCGTTTTGTTTTAACAAAACAAAAATTATATTAAAACAAGGTGGCGGGGCTACCAATCCCGCCACCCAACCAACACATGTGGTCCCATAGGCCATGAACCCCGTGGGCCACTCCATATGGCACCATATATATATATATATATATATATATATATATATGGGCCAGCAGGGATCGAACCTGCCCAGCCTCAAAGGCCGGCCCGCTCCACGGGTGGCCCAACTCATAAAAACAAACACTCCAACCCATTAATACATGCGTTAACCATCATATCATGTGGTTATAACACATGTAAACCATATCATAACGGTTGGGTTGCACAACCAAACATGAACCCACCTTTAAACATTAGTTAATGGTTTGGTTAATGAAAATATATGCGGGGTTTAAAAAATATGCGACATAGTTTTATTTAAAACAAAAATGCACCGAATTAAAAACAACGCGACCATTTTAAGAGGGTCAAAATTTGACCCCCCAACCCCTCCTCAACAACATGCCAGTTTCACCAACGCACCAACGGACATCACTTTGTAAAGTCCGCCAACAATTGTTTATATAAACTCGACTTTTCAGAAGTGCGCCAAGGCCATGGAGGAGCGGAGTGCGCACGGAATTCGAAGTTTAATTTTTTTATTTATTTGCAGGTCATGTGGAACCATGTGCTGGAAAAGAGGCAGGGGGAATCTTGATTGAGGCCAAATTTCAGGACGGTGAAATTTTGACTTTGTCCCAATGGGAAAATTTTTATATCATTTCAGCACTACTCGACGCCATGAGTCTGATGGCATGCTTAGTTTATGCATCTGAGTTTTCAATTTTTCAGCCACTTTTGGAAGTGGGTTATCCAGGTGTCATATTTCCCCATGTGAGCAGTTGTTTTCACCTTTTTCGATGCCACAAGATTGATGGTGTTTTCATATTCAGCCGCAGAGCAGCTCAGCCTTCAGCAAATGGCAGCATGAGGTATATGATGTGGACTCCATGTACTTCTTCATTTATTCCTCATTGAGATGCATTATGTCTTGCTGATCCCAGTTGATACATGAGTCATGGGATCTTGCCTTATGTTTTTATTGATGTACTTTCAGCTATGGATTTGTGTCATGTATGAGTCCATTTTATGCCACATTAGTAGGATGCTCCTTTTCATATGTGTATTGTTGAGATCCCTTGTTTTCTAGGATTAGCGGGATACTCTTATTTATTACATGTCAGCTATGGTCATACTGATAGGAGTCTTTCTTTATGTATGAGAGTTCCGCAGTGGAACATCTCTTAAAGAAATCAAGCCACTCCTGCGTGAGGGAAATTTTTTCCTTGTATGTCATAGGAAAGCAGATCCATCTACATCTCTTCTTACAACACCTAATGCAGCAGCCTACACCATATTGACAACGAGGCCCGGAGATGTAGTCCCTCTTGGATGAACTCCGTCATCAAACGACGTGTTCTTATGATTGTTGATCTTGTTCATTTATGCTCCTTTTATTTACAGCTACAATTTTTCATTTCAGTTTTTTAATGTCTTAATTAAATGAAATTCTAATTATTAGCCGAAGTAAAAGGTCTTGGTTAAGGGTATCAAGAATTTACCATGGATCAAGTGGTATCGGAGCAGGTATTCTTGCTGATTAGATTACAGGGGTGAACATTGAATGTTTGCTAAGTTGAGCCATGGAGAGTATCAAGGACATGTATGAAACCATGCTTAGGGTGTCTGAGAAAGCGCACATGTGGTACGAGGCTTATGAAAAACAAGCAGCAGAGAACGAAGAATTGAAGACCCTCCTACACAAAGATAAGGAGGACAAACAGCAATTGCAGCTTCAGTTGCAAGCCACAACAGAAGCGTGGGAAGATTGGAAGTGCAACAATGAAATTCTACAAGTAGATCATGATGCCTTGAAGGCATTCCTACATGAAGAGAAGGAGGAGAAGAAGCAGTTGCAGATTCAGTTGCAAGCCATGATAGAGGCGTGGGAATATTTGAAATGCAACAATGAAACTCTTCAGAGAGATCATGATGCCTTAAAAGAATTCCTACATAAAGAGAAGGAGGAGATGCAGCAGTTGTAGCTTCAACTACAAGCCATGTCAGAGGCATTGACGGAAGTGAAGAGCAACGACGGCTTACAACATCTTTCTTCAGTTGTTTCGCAATCAACACCTAAGGTAAAAAGTGTTGATTTTTCTTCAGTTTCTTCACACGATATAATTTCAATTGGAAGTGTGGAAATACCTATCACAGGTACCGGCATGAGACTCCTCACCAAAATTGGGTACAGAGGAGGAGGACTTGGCATTCGTGGCCAAGGCATAAATGAACCATTGGAGGTTGTGCAACGACCTCGTTATGCAGGTTTGGGGTATAGTGGCAAAGGATGTTTGAAGGACATCAAGGGAAAATAGATAATGATGAACTCTCCAAGGAAGAGGAATGATAGGAACACTTCACCATCGCTCCATGGCAGTGCACGTTGCAGTGAAGGAACTAAGGCAAGCTCCCATCATCATGATCGCACCAGAGACCACCGCAGAAGGTATACTAAGTCTCATTATTCTAGAGTGCATTTTGATTACAAGAATGTTGATAACCATGGTCGTAAAATATGGCATCGTAAAAATTGTTTATTTTGTGGTTTAAATAACCATGTGATTTTTGAGTGCTGGAAGAGAATGGTATCACAAAGGAGGAAGATGCATGAAAATCCTTCTCCTCAACAGGAAAAGAAATCGGTTAAGCAGGTTTGGAGGAAAAATAACTTTTGCACCCATTGTGACCAAAGTGGCCACCAAAGAGCCACATGCTAGAAACTTCATCCAGAGCAGTGCCTTAAAGACAAAGCGCCCGTGCATACACCAATCGAAAGAGTTGATGAACAAGCAAGTTCGCCACAGGGAAATGATCCACTCATTTTAATAAATGAGAAGTGGTTCTTCTATATTGTTCTTTTCTAGAGATGTTAAGCTTGTCATGGCCATGTTGCAAATCATTTTTTTCATTTTTATTTGAAAGTGATGATGTGTTTCCATCACTCGTTTAAGCGACCACGATATTGTTTTTGGCCTTGTTTTATAAGTCATGTGTTGGATCTCTTTCATGTAAAAGTGATGATGTGTTGCCATCACTTCAAGATGCGATTTTTATGTTTTGGTCATGTTTTATGAGTCGTCTGATGCATTTCTTTCATGTAAAAGAGATAAGGTCTGGTCTTGCATCACTCCGAAATGCGACGATAAGGTCTGGTCTTGTAATTTTGTTGAGGTATGATTTCTATTTTGCTGTAAGCTTGACCACTAAGTACATGTTATAAAATCGTGGCAAGTATGGAACTATTTGGGTCATTTTTGGTCACATTGAGAATGTAATGTTCGCTGCAGCTTTAGGCAGGTGTTGGCATTCTGATTCCGAAGGACAGAAGTGAAGGATTCTTCGAGGGATGTTCCTTCTCAAACATTTGTGTTGCAACAAATTGCAGGTGTTGGCTTTGCATCTTGATTCCGAAGTACGTGAGGTGAAGGAGTCTTCAAGGTATCTGCCTTTTCAAACATTTTCATTTCCGCAGTTGCAGGTGTTGGCTTTGAATCTTGATTCCAAAGTACGCCAGGTGAAGGAGTCATGTGGGGATGTGCCTTTAACAACATTTGCAGACAGTTGATGATAGGTAAAGCTTGATGCTTTTGGAGGACCAAAAGCTCCTCAATGGGGAGGATTGATCCAGGTGGATTAATCGGGTGTAATTACAAGTGGCTTAGCACAGAGGGCTTAAAAATCAAAGTGTTCGAAAATCTCTCGAACTAGATTCAGATTGTAGATCTCGTCATACGGATTCCAACGATGCAGATGGCACTCAATTCTGAGTCCGTATGAAGGAGTTAGGAGTGGTCAAATTTTTGGTTTGACTTGGTGACTGGGCAGCCTTAAACAGGATGCAAATTGGACCAAACTTGGCCACCAGATTCTGGCACACTTAGGCCAGATTCCAGGTGAAATTTTCTCCTAATTAATTTGACTCCTACGGTCAAAAATCAGGTATTTTTAAATGTCTGTTTTGTTTTAACAAAACAAAAATTATATTAAAAAAAAGGTGGCAGGGCCACCAATCTCGCCACTCGACCAACACATGTGGTCCCACAGGCCGTGAACCCCGTGGGCCACTCCATATGGCACCATATATATATGGGCCAGCAGGGATTGAACTTGTCTGGCCTCGAAGGCCGGCCCACTCCACGGGCGGCCCAACACATAAAAACAAACACTCCAACCCATTAATACATGCATTAACCATCGTATCGTGTGGTTATAACACATATAAACCATATCATAATGGTTGGGTTGCAGAACCAAACACGCACCCACCTTTAACCATTAGTTAATGGTTCGGTTAATGAAAATATATGCGGGGTTTTAAAAAGATGCGACACAGTTTTATTTAAAACAAAAACACGCCCAATTAAAAACAACGTGACCATTTTAAGAGGGTCAAGATTTGACCCCTTGACCCCTCCTCAACAACATGCCAGTTTTACCAACGTGCCAACGAACTTCACTTTGTAAAGTCCGCCAACAATTGTTTATATAAACTCAACTTTTCAGAAGTGTGCCAAGGCCATGGAGGAGCAGAGTGCGCACGGAATTCGAAGTTTAATTTTTTTTTTTATTTGCAGGTCATGTGGAACCATGAGCCGGAAAAGAGGCAGGAAGAATCTTGATTGAGGCCAAATTTCAAGAGGGCGAAATTTTAAGTTTGTCCAAATGGGACAAATTTTATATCGTTTCAGCACAACTCAACGCCACGAGTCTGATGGCATGCTCAGTTTCTATAGTTGAGTTTTTTTATTTTTCAGCCACTTTTGGAAGTGGGTTATGCAGGTGTCATATTTCCGCATGTGAGCAGTCGTTTTCACCTTTTTCGACGCCACAAGATTGATGGTGTTTTCAGATTCAACCGCAGAGCAACTCAGCCTTCAGCAAATGGCAGCATGAGGTATATGATGTGGATTCCATGTACTTCTTCATTTATTTCTCGTTGAGATGCATTATGTCTTGCTGATCCCGGTTGATACATGAGTTGTGGGATCTTGTCTTATGTTGTTATTGATGTACTTTCAGCTATGGATTTGTGTCATGAATGAGTCCCTTTTATGCCACATTGGTGAGATGCTCCTTTTCATATGTGTATTGTTGAGATCCTTTTTTTGCTAGGATTGGAGGGATACTCTTATTTATTACATGTCAGCTATGGTCATACTGATAGGAGTCTTTCTTTATGTATGAGAGTTCCGCAGTGGACCATCTCTTAAAGAAGTCAAGCCACTCCTGCATGAGGGGAATTTTTTCATTGTATGTCATAGGAAAGCACATCCATGTACATCTCTTCTTACAACACATAATGTAGCGGCCTACACCATCTTGACAACGAGGCCCGGAGATGTATTCCCTCCTGGACGAACTTCGTCATCAAACGGCGTGCTCTTATGATTGCTGATCTTGTTCATTTATGTTCTTTTTATTTACAGCTACAATTGTTCATTTTAGTTCTTTAACATCTTAATTAAATGCAATTCTAATTATCAGCCGAAGTAAAATATATTGGTTAAGGGTATCAAGAATTTACCCTGGATCATTTGAGGAAGTGATTTCCTAGGAAATTTAGAAGCCTAGGACTTAGGGTTTTAGGGAAAACAGATTTAGGTACTAGGAAATGGTAGTGAAGGGGTAGGGAAATATTTAATGATGATGTAGGAAGGGATTTCAGGGTTAAATGGCATAAAATTGGGAATGAAAAATAGAATTAGGGTTTCTTCATTAGACCAAATGCCAGTTTTACTTAGGAACAAGAACACTATGAAATCAATGCTTAGGAGTGCAAGAAGGCAATAAACATGATGTACTTACTTGCTAGAGGGTGTTAGAAGAAACTATTGAAGGTTTGGAAGATTTTTCTTTAGTCTTGATGCTTTCTGGGTGAGCTGGTAGAAAGTGCAGTGCCTTTCCTAGAAGCGTAGCGCCCTTCAACAAAAAACATAGCACACTTGTCCAAAAGTGCAGTGCCTATTCAGAAAGTGCAGTGCCACCCTCCAGAAATGCAGGGCCAACTTGCAGACCACTTCTGGAGGTCTTCCCGAACTCCAAATTGATCTCATGATAGCTCGTTGGAAATATCTCTTCGTTGGCTACACAATGTCCTATCACGAAATGAAAATGATCAATCATAGCTCCTCGAAAATCAATTCTCCCAAGTCTGGTCAATAAGTGCAGAATGGGGGTGAAACAATGTAGTGTGCTCTTGTAGGAAATTTTTGGAGGCCTTCCTCAACTCCAAATTGATCTCATGATAGCTAATTGGAAATATCTTCAAGTATAGTTTTCATTTTACTCATCAAAAAGGTCATTTGGGCATTCCATCAGGGATACAAGTTGATTTTCCCAAGACTACTCTGGAATTGCAAAAACTCTCCTATAGAACCAATATGTTTAGTATTCCTCCCAAACCATACCACCTGTGAAAACACTGAAGGAGTTTTTTCTTCCTTGGTATATTATTAACAAAAACCTCTTTCATTTTTGTTACATTCATCTCCATTTGGTCATAAACATACTTTGAAGCAAAATTTTCCCTATGTGTAGCAAGCTGGCTAGAGTTTACAAATTTTAGCTGATGGAAGATGTTCCTGAGGGATGAGAGGTATGATCGAGAAATGAGGAGGAATAATGAAGCTTTTATATAGTTTTGTGGCCATTATACCACTTTTTCGTAGTTATGGGTTGGCCCACTAATTTTTCTTTGATATTTTGCATTGAGTGGATTTTGAACCTTTGTAGTAGCTTGCATTTGAACTTTGGAATTTGTTTCACATTCTTTGAAATGATTATGAAATAAACCTTTGAAAAGTTACTTATTCCACACATGATTACCTATTATGATATTACCTTTATTCAATTTTGATGATTTTACTACATCATGACACATTATAGACCATGAAACCATGAACTCGAACATAACATCTGAAATGACAGTTTGACCATATAAATATGACTGAGATAAGAATTACATCAATGAATCATGACTTATGACCATTCATGGTGGCAGTACAAAATAAACTTTTTATAACCCTAGTCATGGTGGAAGAATAAAACACATAACAACCTAAACCAGTGAAAAAAAATTTATTCTCAGAGTCGATGAAATACTAAAAATCTGAAAAAAGACTCAGACAAATTTAGAAAGCGCATACCTATTTGATCACTGGTAATAGGAAAATTTAGCTGGTGTTGGGGTTCCTATGTTTTGGCAGGTTTGGCTCTACCAAAATATAATACAACATCAAAATTTCTTTGGGACCTCGGGATCTAGCCCTCCTGGGTCCAGAGAGGGATCTCTCTACAAAGGCAAAGGTATACGTCTTTGAAGTTCAATTTCAAGGTATTAGGCTAGTTATAAGGCACAAAGTTTGTTTCATTTTGTTTGTTTGTTTGGTTGGTTGTTGAGAAACATGAAAGAAGGGTTCAATATGGGACAAGGTGAGCAAAGAGGATTTTAGGAAAAGGAGGGATAATTCGAAGAACACTCGAGACCATTAGGCAATGGAGTCATAAAAGGGTTTACTTGTTATTCAGTATCCAAGGCTTTCAATTGGGCTAGTCATCTAAAATAGAGGATCTTTAAAGATGATAGTATGGTATGAAATGATAAGGAATGAAGGTGAATGACAATGAAACCTCTGAGGTGACCACTTAGGAAGCAGATCTAGGGACAGGGCATGCCTTACACACATATGATCCAACCCCCTAAAAGGCTAACTCTTTAGACAACAAGAAACACTTAAGATCTAAACACAAAGGTGAAGCCTAAGATCAAAGAAAGGCTTTGAGCTTTCAATGCTTCGACATTCAACTTAAGGGAACTTAGAAAGGTTCGATTGATTGAAAAAGACCCTAGTGAGACAGAATAAGCATTCTAAACTCCCAGTATCCCAATTCTTTCAATTAAAACTAGTCAAGAACATCTAAGAACATATTCATAAATTCATACATCAGTTAGCAGTGAATAACAACTACTACACCGGTTAATTATCTTGAATTAGTTCTTAGATAACACAATCAGTAGAAAAAATCAAAGATAAGAAGAGCAGGAGCATTAGGGTACCATGCAAGGGTATATCCTAAGCCAGATTTCTGATTCTTACTAGAAAAATGAAATGTAATGAATTAGAGAAGGAAAACAGAGACAAATGTAGAACACATCACCACTGCTTTAAATCAGGATCCAAATAAATTGCTTGTCATATTAAAGAGCAACACCATTCATATAAAACATTGTCCAATATCTTGACATTTAGTCTGAAATCATCTCCTCAGCCTATTTTACAACTTTACACACAGAACTATATCTCAAGAGAAACAGCTTGCAATTCATAGATATCCAATCAACAACCTTTACAATATGTTTCCTCATGAGTTTTATAGCTAAAGAGAGGCAGAGGAGGTAGATAGAAATTTTAATGAAACATTAAAATAGAGGAAGAAGAGTGGTTGGAGACCCATTCTATTTTAATATCCATGCATTGATTTTCATTACTCTTTGGGTGAAAGAGTGGTCTTCGACAGGCTGATAGTAACTCCAAGTATGTTCTTTGATGTACTTTTTGGCTATAGTACTCTGTAATACTCTGGTGATAAGAAAGAGGCAGTTAAATGTCTTCAGGTCTGCCATACAGCATAACAAATGGTCTAGTAGCATTAGGAATTTCTGTCAGGTTGTATATCTTCTCAGGAACTCGATGTAGCATAAAAAAAATATGGGAACTTGTCCTTTCATGGGAAAGAACCTTCTGCTGATGTGAGACATTGATAAGATTTTTTTCTGGGCTTTAGGCCTCATTAGGCCTTCTATGTTAATCGCAAGGTCTTCAATATGGTACACTTGCCCTTTAAACATTGAATTAAGGCTTAAAATATTTAATAATGGGCCTTAAACCTCTTAATTCTTCACTAATACTCTTTGTCACTTCATCGACTGTCTCTGTCTGTGGAAAGGGAGTTATAATGTCGCTGGATGGTTTACAGAGTTAAAAATTGGTCCTTTGATGAAATATTTCATTTAGAAACTTTCCCAAGCATTCACTCTGCAATCTCTCACTCGTAAAATGTCCTTCTCTATGCTCTATGTCACTATGACAGTGACTGTGAGCAATGGCGGTTTTCACCGTCTGCGATCCTGCAAAACACACAAATAATGTTAAGAAATCCATGCGGGAGGGAGGATGGATGCTATGGAATATTGTGAGAATGCTAGCGCAGCAGAGAAATCGGTGGCTGTATTAGAGGAAATGGTGAAAAATCATGCGTAATGGTGAGAAAATGGTCTGATGGAGGTCTGGTGAAGAAATGCTTTTGAACCATCCGATTGGGTTAGATGGACGTGGTGGACGACGATGATTAACTGATGGAGTGGCCTTAGAAGGTCAAACGAAATGAATAAATTTTAATGTAAAACCTTAAAGTTCACACTTGGGAAAATTTCAAAGGAACTTGATGAAATTGCAGTGAAATTGGGCCTTGAATGGTGGGACCGGCATGGGTGGAGGGTGATTGATTATGAACCGTTGGATCTCAGGAGGAGATCAATGGTGGAGATCAGCCGACAAAATTCTGTGAAGTCCGATGGAAAAACATGAATGAGGGATGTGATGGAATGAGGGCCATTGATCTATATAGATCAAAAGTCGAGATTGCATGGAAGGGCTATCGGAGGCAGAAGGGGGGAAGTGGTTTTCCAGGGGAAAAACAACCGTTTTCGCATTGAAATGAAGCGGTTTAGAATTTTTCCCAAAATCACGTGATATGGTCTACCGCCCGACACATGGCAAAATGAAACCGCCCATATCGTGTGATTTCTAACTGTTAAAGCCCAGACACCAAATTCACACGATATGGATGCTAGCCATTGGATCTGGGACTGTGAGATCTAACGGTGGAAGGTGGAGCGCGATATGGGAATTTGCATAGTTGGTAAGGTGGGGACAGGTCAATGGTGGTTTTGATATGGGTCATCTAATCAGCGGAATAAACAGCTGAGATCTGAAGAGGGAACGTGAAGGCAGAGGGGTAGTTTAATGGGTGGGAAGAATCCTGACCATCGGATCAAATGGGATAGACGGCTGAGATCCAATTGCAATCGGAGAAGGCAGGGGCCAAAAATCTGATGGGTTTATGAAGTGATTGTGTGTGGACCATTGGATCGACGGAAGATCGATGGTTGCGATTGGATCGGGGGTGGCCAATCGGGGACACGAGGGTTGAGTGAGATCAAATCCTAGCCATTGGTTCTTGTGGATTCAATGGCCAAGATTAAATTAGAGATTGACCAATCGGGGAATCGGAGGGTGGCACAATAAACTTTTGTGATTGGCGATCGGCGTGGTGGTGCGCTAGCCGTTGGATTACGTAAGGATCAATGGTGGTGATCTTAGTTGGAGGTTGACAAAGTGGTGAGGCAGGGTGCAGTGAAACAAGTGCAGACAATTAGATCTATTTAGATCAACGACGGATATTGCACCCGTGGTTAATAGAACATTTCTTCCTCGCATCAAAAAATTTCATTTTAACAAAGAAACGCGTTCCCATCAAACTTCCGATTGTGATTAGATATGTTGGGCTTAGTACTTGGTCTCGACACCCGGTTATATGCAGAAAGGGGTTAGGGGCTTAGCTGAAAGGGGCATAGGCCTATCTTATGGTAGAAGTGGGTTTTTTAGGCCGAAAACAGGGTTTTTGAGGCCTTAAAAGGGGTTCTGATAGAGGGAAAAAAGGAGTTTAAAATCAAATGAAGGGATTTCACATGATTTTTTAAAGGGAATTGGGTGATATATAAGGGATTTTGAAGGTTTTTAGTGAAATTTGAGAAGGGCGGAAAGGGGTTAAAATGGGGAATTTTGCAAGGGTAAAAAGGAAGTAGATTAAGGCTTTCTGAGCACAAATTTTCACAGACAGTGAGGCTTTTTAGATGGAAACAGCAGTGAAGATATTTTCAAAGGAAAAGGGCACACAGAGGCTTCAAGAATGAGAGATTTTCATAGGAAATGTATCTCTTGGAGGCTCAGAAAAATTTTAGCCACCTGTTTTCTTGACAAAATTTATAGGTGGCTAACAGTGGCTCCACATGGGGATGGCATCTTCTTGAAGATGTCAAGAACTTCAGAAATATTATTTGGGAAGCAGTCCAGATGCTTGATTTTTGAACCATATTTCTTCTTTGATTAAGTCGTTACAAACATGATGGATATTAATCAGCAGAAAACATTCCCCAAACAATCTACCTACCCATCCTACAGTCCTAACATTTTTTATTCAAGGTGCATTTGAATTTGCAAACCTTCTTCATCTTTTTTTTATTGAAAGTAGAAACAAACTAATCTAATTCTACCCTTATTCCTCCATGAGGCCAGATTAAACAGTTGGTCTCATAGCTTCTCTACCTAATTTAATATCTGCTAGGATTAAACTATCTAGCAGATTTCTTCTCTACATTCTACAACAGAAATTTTAAAACAGACAAACCAGGATTAGACAGTCTAGTTTGCTGTGGATCCATGGCATAAAGATAGTTGCACATGAACTGAAATTTCATAAACTTGAAAACAAAATTTGAAGGCTTGAGATTTTGAAACTTTGAAGCATCCTTCTTTTCTTTGTGACTCAAGTTTTGAGATTGTTAGAGTCACTTTCGTCTTCATTTCAGCTCTGGTTTTGGGCTTGTTAGAGTTGATCCTTCTTTCTTTTTTGCTAGTTCAGATTTTGAGCATATTAGAACCAGCTTCTTTTGCACTTTAGAGGTTCAAGTTTTGAGCATGTTTGAACCTCTCTTTCTCTCTTTTTTGAGACATTTTCTCTTTTTCTTTGAAAACAAAACATTGCAATGGTATTTACGATGGAAATGAAAACTGTAAACTGGAAATCAGCAGTAGTAATGCTTGAGCACCCTGCCATTGACAAGACCCCCAAACAGATTTGTACCATCTAGCTCTTGCAGAAAAAAGGCATTTGGACCAATGGTGGATTGGATGATGTAAGGACCCTGCCACAAACTGTCAAATTTTCCATGCTTTCCTTTGTCTTCTCTCCTAGAGCCCCACTTTAGAACCTTATCTCCAATTTTGAAATCACAAGCTTTTGCTCTTTTGTCAAACAACTTCTTTATATTTTCCTGCACTTTCAGAGCTCTGTTATAGACTTATTCTCTTGTCTATTGGAGATGTATTGTTTGGTTTATTCTCCTTACCATACTATCCTCTTCTCTCTGAATCTCTTGGACTAGTTTAATCACTGGTACCCCCTAGGCTTGTAGGAAACATTGCCTATGTTCCATAAACAAGTTGATATGGGGACATTCCAATGGATTTCTTTGTTGTTAGCCTGTCAGCCCATAAAGCATGCACTAAATTTTTATGCCATGCTTTCTTATTCTCTTCAAGAAAATTTTTAATAATGGTCACCAAGCTCTTGTTTTATGATTCAGCTAACCCATTACCTTGTGGGTAATAAGCAGTTGAATGACCGAGTGCTATCTAATACCTATGAAAAAAATCAATCATTCTCTTGGATCCAAAAGCAGCAGCATTATCAGTGATTATCTTTCTAGGGCAGCCAAATCTAGAAAGGATGTGGTCTTCTAGGAACTTAATGATAACAGAATCTGTAGCATTCCTAGAAGGTATGGCCTCTATCCATTTTGTGAAGTAGTTTGTGGCTGTAAGGATCCATTTTTGTTGTGCAGAAGAAGCAGGGTGTATTTCTCCTATGAAATCTAGGCCCCATCGTTGAAAGGGAGCCTCAATAGTAATAAGTTGCAATGGTAAAGGGAGGAGATTTCTTTTGCCCTCAAAGATCTGGCACTTATGGCAGGCAACTATCATTTTGTGGATGTCATTGAAAAGTGTAGGCCAGTAATAGCCGGCTCTGAGTATTTTGTTAGCAGTGGCTTTCCAGTTTAAATGGCCTCCACACTCTCCTGCATGGAACTCATGTTTAAACCTCTCTGCTTTAGTTTCAGGCAGACATTTAAGAAGTAAACCATTTGCATTTATAAACATTCATTCAGTATGCAATAGTTTTTGGGTTTTAGTTTCAGAAATCTGGCCTTAGTATTTGATAATTCGGGAGGGGCATTCAGGTTTGTGAGCACATACAGGATGTTAGAATACCAAGGAGAGTTTTTAAATTCTTCTTCAACAGTAGGATCAAGCAATCCTTCATGTTCATGCAAGGCATACACCATGTTTATGTCAAGGGCTTGCAAGTTAGATTCAGCCATTAGTTGCGCTAAGCCCTGACCTTTGATTATTTTCGTAGGTTTCATTTCTAGGTCATACTCTCATATTATAGCAATCCATTTTCCCCTCTTTCCATCCGGATCTTGGGAAAAAATGTCTTTTACCACTATGTTTGGCACGTAGGCAATGGTGTGAGAATGCATTATATACACCCTAAATTCTTTCAGGTCCTTTACCAAGGCATAGGCCTGTTTTTTCATTATGTTATATTTTAAGGGTGCATCCCTCAGAGCTTTTCTAAATAAAGCAATGGGATGTTCCTGCCCCTCTAGATTTTTCTGCAGCAAAACTGCAGCCACTGTATGCTCGGAGGCAAAGGAGAATATCAGGAAGTCCTTTTAAAAATCAGGCCTGATTAAGACTGGTGCCCGGGTAAGTGAAAATTTAACTAACTCAAAAGATTTTTTTGCCTCTAGAGTCCACTTAACCCCTACACCTTTTTTTATCATGTTTGTCATATCCCTGAGGTGCTCAGCTAAGTTGGAAATAAACCTCCTTAAGAAGTTAATTTTCCCAATAAAGGACTGCAACTATTTTATGTTTCTCGGGTGGGTAATCTGCAATATTCCCTCAACTCTTTGTGAGTCTATCTTAATTTCCTTCTCTGATATAATATGGCCAAGAAGCTTACCTTCTTGAAGCCCGAATACAGTCTTCTTGGGGTTTAAAGACAGACCTAACCTTCTACATTTCTCAAACACTCTTCTCAGATGTTTTAGGTGCTCCTCATCAGTCTTGGAATAGACTGTTATGTCATCAAGATAGATGACAATGAAGTGCCCTATTTCCTCTAAAAATGCTATGTCCATTGCTCATTGGAAGGTTTCACCAACGTTAATCTGTCCAAAAGGAATTTTTAGGTACATAAAAGTGCCCCATGGAGTGGTGAAAGTTGTCTTGAGTTGGTCTTCTGGAAGTACTAAAACTTGGTTATAGCCTGAAAAACTGTCTAACAGGGAGATCCTTTTTTAGCCCACTACCCTCTGCAGGATGTGTTCCATCTTTGGTAAGGGGTAATTGTATTTAAGTGAAGCTCTATTAAGGTTTCTGAAATCGATGCACAGTCTGATCTCACCTATCTTCTTTCTCACAGCTACAAGGTTGGAAACCTAATCGGAGAACCTCACGGGCACTATAATTCCTGCCTCGTACATCTTCTTGATTTCCTTTTTGACTAGAGGCAGTTGTTTCAGGTTAATTCTGCAAAGTTTTTGTCTAAAGGGTTTTTGGTTTTCTTTCAAATGGATCTTATGCTGGATGATCTTCGTATCGTAGGCTTTTAATTCCTCGTAGCTCCAGGGAAACACATCGATGAACTCTTTAAATAAGTCAATATATTTCTTTTTCATGTCTGCTAGCAAGGACTCGGCCAATTTTATCATCTTAGGCTTATCCTTGGTGCCTATGTTACATTCCTCGACATCAGAGTCTGAGTGTTCTATAGTGGGTTTCTTTGCGACGTCGTTAAATTCGAAAAGGTCCTCTAAAGGTGTCTGTCCTCTGGGTATATTCTTATCTTTTGACTGCAACACCTCTATTTCTTCTTTTTCTGCATTCTTATACTCTTTGGTTTGAGTTCCAATTTCTTTAGTTAACATGTTTATTTCAACGTTATGGGGTGATATTTCTTCGTCGAGGGGCTCTTCACTCAGGTAGCTTTCGTCAGATTTAGAGTCTGAATCAGAGAATTCAAACCCATTCCTGCCAATCAAGAAATCCTCTATCTACTTGTCACCCTCAAAGACCTGCCAATATTTTTCGTTATTTGGCACTGCAGGTCTGTATTTCATCTTAATGATGATTTTTTTGTCACTAGGTGATTTATGAAATGAACTAGCTATGCAGACTAATCCATTTGCAAAAATGTTCTGACTCCTAGGAACAAACACCAACTCATACTCTACAAAGTTTTTCAGTAAATCCATAGCATCATTTCTGTATGCTCTCAATATAAGGTGCTTCGCCATTTATTCTCCGTTCACTTGTTTTATGATTACCTCAGAGTCTCTGTGTATAGCTATCCTTCGAGCCCTTAGTTTTTTTAATATATTTAAGCCTAGGATGAGAGCCTCATACTCTGTGATATTGTTTGTACACTTGAAATCTAGTCTGAAGGTATGGCTCTCAGCATAGTCACTCTCAGTGTTATGTCACCACACTCCCACTCCTACAATCTTTCTAGTGCAAGACCCATCGAAATTCATGCTCCGTAAGGGATCATTTTCAGGTTTATCATCATTTTCCTCCCTAATGTTGGTTTCAATTTTATGTTGTAATATGGGGTTTGCACCGTGGTGTGGAGTGTTTTGTTCTTCATGATGTGTATGGAGTTTAGAGAGATGACCAGTCAGCTGTTTGTAGTCTAGTTCTTGTTTACTCTGAGTTTCAGATTCAATGCACTATCCAAAGGTTTCTTCTTCGTTTTTTTCTATGTCTAGAGTGGCCATTATGTTAAATTCTATGGGCTCAACTCTATTGTTTGCATCTTTTTCTTCTGGCTCTGGCTCGTCTATGGAATCGTCATTGCAAAGGATAGAGGAGTCCAGATCCATGTGTACAGAGTAAAAAGGTGAATTTTTCAGGTTTTTTAGGGTTGCTGACCATAAAATTCATTTGTGCCTCTCTATATAGTCTCCTAAGCTGGCTAAAGACAGGGATTGTGCATATGACCCATCCATCTGCATTGTACCTTGCAGCTTGGCTCCCCATGACCTTGACAGTAACATGCCATACTTAGGTGGCACATCTACCACTACAACATCCATAACCATACATTTCGCTGGAATCTGGGTCAGGTTCACACAGAGGTATTTGATTAGGCCAAGGCACTTCACTCTGTTAGAGTCAAATGAATATAAATCCTTGTAGGGTCGGGTTATCTCTAGGCCTAACTTCTCCATAACTACCTTAGGCATAAGGTTGTGTGATGCCCCAGAGTCATGCATTGCATTGTGAAGGATCTTGTCATGGATATTGAGGCTGATATAAAAAGGAGGTACTACCCCTTCCTGAAACTTCCCTTCTATATTTGGACCAAATAGAAGGGCTGGTTGATCATCACTTAGATTGACAGTGTCACTGTTTTCTCCTAGACTTAGAACTTTCAAAATTTGGCCTTTATATACATCCTGAGTGGCCAGCTCAGAGAGTGGGACAGAAATTTTAATTTTAGCAATCTCACTCTCCAAATTGAAGGGAGATTGACTCTTCATGAGACTCAACTCTGTTTTGTTAGCCACTACTTTAGTGGAAAAATCAGTGTGCTCATTCTCACTATGTACAGTGTTTGTAGCTGTTTTATTAGGAGCATTAGCTGCAGTGCTATTGTTGCTAGTTTGTTGACTTTGTTTATCTATGATTTGGCTGTCCTTTTCTTTGTTCTTCCCAGAACTCTCAGCTGCTGATTTGTTGCTTTCAGCAGTCACCTTAGGGGTTTTCTCAGGCCTTTTCTTAATGGTAATCTCAGAAGCTTTTGGTTTGGAAGTTTCTAAGCTCTTCTTGCTTCTAAGATCATACTGTCCTCTGACCTGCATAATGGCATTTTAAAATCCTAGCCTATAATCCTCAGATTCTAACCTTTCCTCATCCCAATGTGAGTGTGAGGTCTGATTGTCTTCTGTGGAACAATTGTGGATTGAGTTTTCTATTTCCACCATGTTTATTGTGGTTCCCTCAGACTCTTCTATTATCCCCTTATCCTCATCAAGGAAGTTCTCTTGAAATGGGGGTATGACTTGTTGATCAGAGTCTCTCTGTCTGTTAGGAGGGTTGTTTCTCCTAAAGTTTTGGTTTTGGTTATGATTTTGGTTTCTATTCTGGTTGCTGACTTGGACAGTCAAATATTCCACCATTTTTCCTAGTCTCTCCATGGTTGTGGCTAGGCTTTCATACTTGGGATCGGAAGTGGAAGCTGATGTGTCATCCCTATATGTTAACTTTTTCTCAGACCTCACTCTGGCTCTTTTTTCAATCAGGTTAGCTTCTACACTCACTGCTCCTTTTTGCATATCTTCCAATGTGTTGTAATCTCTCTCCCTAATCTAGTAGGCCATGTCAACATCAAAGCCTTCAAGATACTACACTAAAGCCATTCCTTGGGGAGGTTTCATGTGTGGAGGAAGAGTGTTATAAACGCTGTTAAATCTTGTAGAATAGTCATGGACACTCTCTCCTACATTTCTTCTAATATTCTTGTATTCTGCTAAGATTTGGAGAGGGCTGGTCTTGACTTCCCATTTGTTTATGAAGGATTGATATAAAGAGGGAAGATCATGGATACTATTAGGAGGTAGGCCTTAAAACCACTTCTTCACATCTCCTCCTAGACTCTGGGCAAAGATTCTCATCTTGACTATCTCATCATCTATCTCCATATAGTCAAAGGAATCTTCCATCCTATCTACATGGTGTTGAGCTGTGGTAGACTCTTTTACAGTGAAATGTGGGATTTTTGACTGATAATCATTGGGTAAAGGCACTAGAGGTTGTGGTAACACCAGAGGTGCATACCAGGCTTCCATGATGATGTTCTGAGGAGGTAAAGGATTGGCTTGAGTAGTTGGTATATGGATGACATAAATACTAGGACCAGCAACTCTCTGTTGAGCTGATTTAGCGTGATAGAACCCCAAGTTTTGAATGAAATGAATATCCGGAGGTGTAGATTGAGGGGTCTCTCTATCCCTAATATGTTGACCACTATGAAATGGTGAACCAGGAAGCTCAAGGTTTGACTGATCTAAAGTACTGAATGACTTAGTTCTTGGTAAGCTTCTTTGTGAGTCTAAGTCAAAATGAGTGTCTGATAGAGCTGTAAAGTTTTCTGGTGCAGAGTTAGCTCTATGGATGTGTCTGGAAATAGTTGGTTTCCTAGGGGCGGGAGATTTAATAAGAATGTTCTTAGGGTTTTCAACTATTTCAGGTGGGTTTGGGTTAGGATAAGCTCTTGTGTAGACCGTTCTCAAATCCAGTATGTCTGCCTCTTAACCAAGAAGCTTAATCCTGCTTGTTTCTTCTATTATGGTTGTTGTTGTAATGCAATATGGTCTCCCAATGGAGTCTTATGAAAACCAAGACAATCAGCAGGCCTACTGATCACCAGTGGATTCTTTTAACCATTAAGGAATTATGGAGTCGCCAGGTGGAAGGTTTAGGATGTTCAGGAAGGTTTTACTATCCACCACAATGATTAACCACCAAACTCAGGCTATTATGGTCTTATTTGAGTTCTTAGAAGTGTTTAAAGGTGTTTTTTATTCAAATCTTCCCCAGTGGAGTCGCCATTATGTTGGTGATGACAATGGGACAACAGACCAGATATTAACAGTTAAGGACTCTCAGATTTTTCTCCGGTGGAGTCGCCATTATGTTGGGGTTCCTATGTTTTGGCAGGTTTGGCTCTACCAAAAGATAAGAAAACATCAAAACCACTTTGGGACCTCAGGATCTAGCCCTCCTAGGTCCAGAGAGGGAGCTCTCTACAAAGGAAAAGGTATGCGTCTTTGAAGTTCAGTTTCGAGGTATTAGGCTAGTTATCAGGCACAATGTTTGTTTTGTTTTGTTTGTTTGTTTGGTTGGTTGTTGGGAAACATGAAAGAAGGGTTCAATATGGGACAAGGTGAGAAAAGAGGATTTTAGGAAAATGAGGGATAATTCAAAGAACACTTGAGACCATTGGGAAATGGATTCATAAAAGGGTTTACTTGCTATTCAATATCCAAGGCTTTCAGTTGGGCTAGTCATATAAAACAAAGGATCTTTAAATATGATAGTATGGTATGAAATGATAAGGAATGAAGGTGAATGACAAGGAAACCTCCGAGGTGACCACTTAGGAAGTAGATATAGGGACAGGGCATTCCTTACACACTTATGATCCAACCCCCTAAAAGGCTAACTCTTCAGACAACAAGAAACACTAAAGATCTAAACACAAAGGTGAAGACTGAGATCAGAAAAAGGATTTGAACTTTAAATGCTTCGAAATTCAACTTAAGAGAACCTAGAAAGGTTAGATTGATTGAAAAATACCCTAGTGAGATAGAATAAGCATTCTAAACTCCCAGTATCCCAATTCTTTCAATTAAAACCAGTAAAGAACATCTAAGAATAGATTCATAAATTCATACATCAGTTAGCAGTGAATAACAGCTACTACACTGGTTAAATTATCTTGAATTAGTTCTCAGATAACACAATTAGTAGAAAACATCAAAGATAAGAAGAGAAGGAGCATTAGGGTACCATGCAAGGGTATATCCTAAGCCAGATTTCTTATTCTTACTAGAGAAATGAAATGTAATGAATTAGAGAAGGAAAACAGAGACAAATGTAGAACACATCACCACTGCTTTAAATCAGGATCCAAATAAATTGCTTGTCATATTAAAGAGCAACACCATTCATATAAAACATTGTCCAATATCTTGACATTTAGTCTGAAATCATCTCCTCGGCCTATTTTACAACTTTACACACATAACTATATCTCAAGAGAAACAGCTTGCAATTCATAGATATCCAATCAACAACCTTTACAATATGTTTCCTCATGAGTTTTATAGCTAAAGAGAGGCAGAGGAGGTAGATAGAAATTTTAATGAAACATTAAAATAGAGGAAGAAGAGTGGTTGGAGACCCATTCTATTTTAATATCCATGCATTGATTTTCAGTACTCTTTGGGTGAAAGAGTGGTCTTCGACAGGCTGATAGTAACTCCAAGTATGTTCTTTGATGTAATTTTCGGCTATAGTACTCTGTAGTACTCTGGTGATAAGAAAAAGGTAGATAAATGTCTTCAGGTCTACCATACTACATAAAAAATGCTCTGGTAGCATTAGGACTTTTTTTCAGGGTGTAGATCTTCTCAGGAACTCGATGTAGCATAAAAGCAGTATGGGAACTTGTCCTTTCACGGGAAAGAACCTTCTGCTGATGTGAGACACTGATAAGATTTTTTTCTATGCTTTATGCCTCATTAGGCCTTTTGTGTTAATCGCAAGGTATTAAATATGGTACACTTTCCCTTTAAACATTCAATTAAGGCTTAAAATCTTCAACAATGGGCCTTAAACCTCTTAATTCTTCACTGATACTCTTTGTCGATTCATCGACTGTCTCTCTCTGTGGAAAGGGAGTTCTAATGGCACTGAATGGTTTACAAAGTTAAACACTGGTCCTTTGATGAAATATTTCATTTAGAAACATTCCCATGCATTCACTCTACCATCTCTGGCTTGAAAAATGGCCTTCTCTGCACTCTGTGTCACTATGACAGTGACTGTGAGCAATGGCAGTTTTCATCGTCTGCGATCCTGCAAAACACAAAAACAATGTTAAGAAACCCATGCGGGAGTGAGGATGGATGCTATGGAATATTGTGAGAATGGCAGCGCAGCAGAGAAATCAGTGGATGTAGTGGAGGAAATGGTGAAAAATGCTGTGTAATGGCGAGAAAATGGTCTAATGGAGGTCTGGTGAAGAAACGCTTCTGAACCATCCGATTGGGTTAGATGGAGGTGGTCAACGGCGGTGATTAACTGATGGAGTGGCCTTATAAGGTCAAACGGAATGAATAAATTTTAATTTAAAACCTTAAAGTTCACACTTGGGTGAATTTCAAAGGAAATTGATGAAATTGTAGTGAAATCGGGCCTTGAATGGTGGGACTGGCATGGGCGGAGGGTGATTGATTATGAACCGTTGGATCTCAAGAGGAGATCAATGGTGGAGATCAGCCAACAAAATTCTGTGAAGTCCGATGGAAAAATATGAATGAGGGACGTGATGGAATGAGGGCCATTGATCTATATAGATCAACGGTCAGGATTTCATGGAATGGCTCTTGGAGGCAGAAGGAGGGAAGTGGTTTTCCAGAGGAAAAAAAAAAATTTCATGTTGAAATGAAGCAGTTTAGAATTTTTCCCAAAATCACGTGATATGGTCTGTCGCCCGACACGTGGCAAAATGAAACCGCCCATATCGCGTGATTTCTAACTGTTAAAGCCCGGACACCAAAGTCACGCGATATGGATGTTGGCCGTTGGATCTGAGACTTTGAGATCTAACAGTGGAAGGTGGAGAACGATATGGAAACATGCGCGGTCGGTAAGGTGGGGATAGGTCAATGGTGGTTTTAATACGGGCTGTCCGATCAGCGGAATGAACGGCTGAGATCTGAAGAGGGAACGCAAAGGCAGAGGGGTAGTTTAATGGGCGGGAAGAATCCTAATTGTCGGATCAAATGGGATAGACGGCTGAGATCCAATCGCAATCGGAGAAGGTAGGGGCCAAAACTCCGATGTGTTTATGAAGCGATTGCATGTGGACCGTTGGATCGGTGGAAGATCGACGGTTGCGATTGGATCAGGGGTGACCAATCAGGGATGTGGGGGTAGAGTGAGATCAAATCCTAGCCATTGGTTCTTTTGGATTCAACGGCTAGGATTAAATCAGAGATCAGCCAATCGGGGAATCAGAGTGTGGCACAATAAACTTTTGCGATTGGCGATCGACGCAGTGGTCCGCTGGCTGCTGGATTACGTAAGGATCAACGGTGGGGATATTAGTCAGAGGTTGACAAAGTGGTGAGGTAGGGCACAGTGAAACAAGCGTGGACCGTTAGATCTATTCAGGTCAATGGCAGATATTGCACCCGCGGTTAATAGAACATTTCTTCCTCGCATCGGAAAATTTCATTTTAACAAAGAAATGCACTCCCATCAAACTTCCGATTGTGATTAGCTCTATTGGGCTTAGCGCCTAGTCTTGGCACCCGATTATATGAAGAAAGGGGTTATGGGCTTAGGCCTATCATATGGTAGAAGTGGGTTTTTTAGGCCGAAAACAAGGTTTTTGAGGCCTTAAAAGGGGTTCCAATAGAGGGAAAAAAGGAGTTTAAAATCAAATGAAGGGATTTCACATGATTTTTTAAAGGGAATTGGGTGATTTAGAAGGGAGTTTAAAGGTTTTTAGTGAAATTTGAGAAGGGAAGAAAAGGGTTAAAATGGGGAATTTTGCAGGGGTAAAAAGGAAGCAGATTAAGGCTTTCTGAGCACAATTCTTCACAGACAGTGAGGCTTTTTGGATGGAAACATCAGTGAAGATATTTTCAAAGGAAAAGGGCACACAGAGGCTTCAAGAATGAGAGATTTTAATAGGAAATGTATCTCTTGGAGGTTCAAAAAAAATTTAGCCACTTGTTTGCTTGACAAAATTTATAGGTGGCTAACAGCTGGCACTAACATTGGCTCTAGCTGGGGATGGTACCTCCTTGGAGGTGCCAAGAACACCATAGACCAAGTAGCCTATCCATTTGGAATGGAGTCAAAAGCTAAAGACTAACTGAATACTGAAAACTTGACTCAATATACTAACTCAAGACTGAATAAAAAAGATGCCTATAATTGATCTTATTCAACAAAACCTACTCTAACTGATCCATTCATCACCGAATCAAGTGAAATGGAACATCCAATGAAACCGTGTAAAAATTATGGATGCGAGTTGAATTCCTTGCAAGTGTTTTCTTATGAGGAAGAATAGATAACTACTGAAAGTCAACTCCCATGAAAGCTTGTCAAAAGATTGAATCTTAATGAAATTGCAAAGCATGAGCCCAACAACTGACCTCAAGAATGTTGCAAAAGGATCTTCGTAGTAATACATATTAATTTCCAACCCATCGAATACATTACTGCTATATTCTATCCGGTCTTCATAACATCAATACAAACTTTCATATTTACCCTTGCTTTCCTGATATGACTGCAAATGTTTAGATGAGCTTTGTAATGAGACTCCTGTTGAAAATGACAAAGAAACTGACTATCAGATCAAATTTATACCAACACTCTTTACATGCTTATAATTAGCTAATGGAGGAGGAATTTTACTGCAGGTATCATCCAACACATCAACTATAGGGTCATGAAAAACTTGAAAGACTATTGCAACCTATTTTCCATTGGTTCTAATGAGACTGCATGACTTTCTACACGCTGCTCATCCTTTTCTTTAGAGAAATTATGAAAATTTTCCCTTAAAAAATGAAATTCTTCAAACCATAATGGTACAGAATCATCTTGCATCATTTGATCATATGTTTCAATTTCCAAGCCTTCATTTGCAATTTTAAATTCATTGGAATTTGGTGGTTACAAATCTAAAGCTAAGGAGTCTTGATCAAGGATTTCATTTCCGTCTTGATTGCCAAGATCAAAACTTAATGACTACTGAATTCTAATTGCATGAAAGTTGTCTCTGATGAACTGAAATGAAGTAAAACAAAGAGGAAAACATCCTTCACTTACTTCCAAATTTTCTGCACTTTCCTCCTCACTGCCATACCTGATATGCATTAGTTGATCACTATATTCGAACTGCTGAAACTGAACTTCCTCCTCCCACAAATCAACTTCTGATTGGTCTGCAAGATTAGCTTCTATTTCGAGAACAAATTTTTCATCATACTGATCAAACATAGGCAAATAATCAAAATAAGGAATGTCATCAAACATACACATTAGATCAGTAGATTGTTTCTCCTCGGATTGATCTACAAATCCATTTTCTGATCTACGGTAACTAGGATCAGCATAATAATGTTTAAGGCAGAGAATTTATTTTTCTTCTGCAATAAGTGAGACATGGTGATATTGAATGGAAAATTCATCTCTCATGGTGATATTTTGCATCATTTCCTCTATTGTACTTACCAAAATGTCGAGCTTTACCTCTAAAGATAATAGGTGCTTTGAAATTTTCTACCTCTCTTCTTCCTTCAGCTTTTCCCTTCTGATTAGCAGATTAGCCTCTACATATACTGCATTGTTCTACATCTCTTCAAGTGTTGTGAGGTTCTTTTCTCTCAGCTAAAACTCCATTTCTGGATCAAAGGCATTCAGGTAATTTAAGAGAGATGAACCAGGAGGAGGTCTTATATTAGCAGGTATCGAACAATAGACCTGATTGAATCTAGCAGAAAATATTTGTACTATCTCCCCTAGCTGTATTTTCAGTGTTCATACTCTTCTAGGATCAAGGGTTTTCTTTGACCACCCACTTGTCAAGGAAAACTTTAACAAACTGCAGGAAATCTAAGATTCTCGCAGCAGGCAAGTTTTTGAACCAACTCTTGAATTTTATTTGCAAAGAAAGAGCAAACAGTATAATAATGACATCCTCTTCATAAAATTAAACAAGGTTGAGGAAAGTCTCAAAATTTTGCATATGTCTCTTAGTAATGATGTTGTCACATTCACCATCAAACCTTGGTAGATATAAGTAATGAATTTCAAGGAAATCATGGACTATAGGAGGTAAAATGAGTAGTTTGTATCTATCTAGAATTTTACAAGGTGTAGGAGTATGTATAAAAGTTGTAGGATTAGTCTTAATATCTTGAGGTTCATCAAGCTGAAGATGGTCATCATATGATCCGGAAAAAGGGTCTAGACCAAGATAAAAGGCGTATAGGGAATTGTATTTACAACCTTCAAATGAGCGGAATCCAACGAAGGTCCATGATCTTTTCTCAAACATAACATACCTTGGAAAATTTTCTGGACATTCTTAGGAAAAGAGAAGAAATATTTCATGATAAAGGACATGATTTCTTGAATGAAATTCCAAGTTGAATGCTTGATCTTCCCTGTTATCTTTTCATATTTCTTGGCAAGGTTCATCCTCCTGTGGAGTCTTTGGATTTGATCTCGAAACTGATTTGGAGTTGCCAGGTGGATGATGCATAGCCTTCTTTATGTATGATTGTTTTCCACCATCGGCAACCATATCTGATCTTTTTCCTTCTTTCCGAGGGAGGATTTGTCACTTCGTTCCCCGGTAACGGCGCCAGGATGTTATCACTCCACTGGATCTATAAGGATTAAAAAGAGTCCAAACAGAGTAACCACAGACCAATATTTTATCTTGTTAGCTAGCCCTAGCAAACTAGAGAGGGCTCTCTCCACAAAGTCATAGCCAAGAGGGTTGGATGAATTAGGGTTTTCAGCTAGAAAAATAGGGGAGTAGGTAAATTTATAAGAATTAAGGGAAATAAAGGGGATAGGGGACTTCTAAATTCTTAGGAAAATTTCAGGCGGTATGGAGGATGTTAGGAAGTAGGGGAAAGTGGAATTTCAAGTATTGAGTGAGGGGAAGGGGTCCAAAAGGGAAAAACACAGGCCTAGTCTAGAAAAGTGTCAAATCATAGCAATAGGCTAGGGTTTATGGATAAATGATGATTTTGAGGGATAAGAGTGATGGGAAGTGCTTAGGAAGGTATTTTAAGGATAGGGGAAGGTGTAAGAGCATCAGGATACAAGTCTTGTTGATTATTTAACCATGGAAGTCATGAAACCAAGAAAAATGCCCTCAAAACCATAGGAGAGGGAAATGAGATTTCCAAGCACAACTAAGAGACAAATATGGTAAACAAAAAGCTAGTTACTTGGAAATCATAGTTTGGAACCTAAAATTTTCGAAGACCATTGACTATTACTACTCCTTCAAAATATGATTTTGATGGTTAAATGACCAATTTTCATGATTTGACCCTATGACCTAATGATGACACAACATGGAAGAATGAGTTGAATGATGACCATGATGACTATGGGACTCTTCAAACAATGAATGACCTGACCATGATAATTTCCATTGACTATGGAGGTGAAAGTAGTAGTAATTATCTCAATATCCTAATCAGTGACAAAAAATTTGCATGACCTAATGCAATGATAAAAAAATTCAGAATGGAACCCTAATAAGATGTGAAAAGTGATATTTTGATCACAAAGGTAATCACAGACCAATATTTTAGCTTAGTAGATAGCCCTACCAAACCGGATAGGGATCTCTCCACAGATTCACAGTGAAGAGGGCTGGATGAATTAGGGTTTAAGGCTAGGTAAGAGTACAAGTGTTTGTTTGTTTGAATTGGTTTTGCTCGATGGGTGAATTAAGTCAAAGAGGCTAGGTCAGGGAAAATAAGATTAGGACTGAAGTCAATTCAATGGGGAAAGGTAGGTATGAATACAAAAACTTTAGGGTTTTAGAGTGAGATGAATCATACTGATGAGGAGCTAGAAAGGGAAAGGAAGACCATGTATTCTTTCTAAACTGAAGAAAATGAACAAATTATGAAGATTTTCCCAAAAGAGAGCATAGAAGATGTATTCTGCTTATTAACTTGAAAATCAAAATATAATAGAAATTAAATGTATCATGAATACAAAACATTCATGCATATGTAACAGAGGAAAAAACTATGCTAAATTTCCATACCACAAGTATCCCAAAGAAATAGATGCAGCTCTTTCATTAATTTCTTGCCAAATATTGATTACACTAGAATCTTTGATCAATGAAACAACATCCAACCTCTTAAATGAGTCAAAAAGTACAAGATATATACCAAAAAAAAACTTCCCCCAACCTCAGGGGTTGAATCCCTGAGTGGAGGAGCAGTTCCACCAAAGACTGAATTGATACCTATAGTGTAGGGAGGTCAAACTAACTCATCCCTCACTTTTTCGAAACTGATTCATTACATATGATCAAGATTTTTTACCTAATTTATTTACCCTAGGTAAGTGTAAGAACATCAAAATTACATTCACATCATGAATTAAATTGGTAAAAACACCATTTTCCAACGTGAAAATGAAAAAAGTGAGAAAATTTGGAAATGTCAGCAAACTCAGAAAATTTGTAATAACCACAACACGAGTGTAAAAAGCGCAGTGCCAACTTCAGCTCCACTTTTGAGGGGGTTAAAAGTTTCCCAATTGAGCTCAGGATATCTCATTAGAAAGCATGTCCTATCTAGTTTCTAAATATATTCTCCATTTCCAAAATCGTTAATATTTGACCCTCCAAAAGTTAATTCTCCAGAGACTAGTCAAAAGCATAGCACTAGCCTCCAAAACAGGGAAGAAATGTGATTTTTTGAGTGTTTTTTACTTTTTCACTGCTTTGTGGACCCAAAACAGTTTTGAAAAGTTGTTTTCCTGACTATAATTGGCCTTCTGAATCCAATTGTTCTTTTATTTTGGCCATTGAAGGTCTGTAGAAAAACGCTTTTGACAGTGGAACTGTGTCAAAATTCTGAATTTTCTGGAAACATTGGCCTCCAAGATGAAGCCCTATCTCACTAACCATGTTTTTTTTCTGAAAACCTAAGAGAGGTTTGCGTTCTTTCACATGTTTTGAATAAACACCTCCTCCCGTTTCTCAAAAATTATTTTTGTTTGGACGCACTCTTCTTTGCAAAAAGGTGTCTCAAACAGGATTTTGCACAGGCAGAAAAATAGGTTGTGAAGATGTGAATGGATCTCTCATTATGTAATAAATGTGTAAAACGTGAGATATGTTATTTTACTTTGATATATTATGAAAAAACCATTCTCTAGTTTCAAAAAATTATAATTTTTTGGCCAAAATATGTTATGCAAAAAGGTGACCAAACAGGACATTTCTGGAAAATGTGTCTTCGAAGAATTTTTCAAATTTTCCCAAATTTTCTTCAAATTTCCTTCTGTGGGAAGATGATGAGGTATGTTAGGAAATGAATGATGCCTCAAAAATTATATGAAGCTTTTCCCCTTCATTTTTCTTGGTTAGGGTTTCAAGTATTGATTTGGCCTTTTAGAGCTTTTACCTTGCAATCTGATTTCTCTTGCAGTAGTGTTTAACCATCTTCCTTTGTAAATCATTGTCCTTGTTTACCTTCTCTGGGAGCTTTTCAAGATGCTTGTTGGCCCTGTCAAGCCAATGCTCCCGGTTCTCATTGACCATGATGACAATCTTCTCATTTAAAGTGAGCTCATTGGCAAGTTCAACCTCGTTTTGCCTCTCTAGCTCTAGAGCTCTTTTCAACCTTCTAGTATTAGGTCTCCTTCTTTGCACTTGTTATTATTCTTCATTTGTTTCACCGTATATCTCATAAGCCTCATCAAAAAAATAATTTTCCTTGTTTTCTTCTCTCTTTGCCTTCAGAAGCTACATCTTCGTGATTTCCTGCTTGGTTTGAAGTTATTGATTTTCTTGCTCATAGTATGAAATCACAAACTTAGATCTATCAAGGTTATCTTGTAGTTCTTTAATTTGGGCATCCTTCTTCTTGATAGTCAAGGAAGTGACATAATCATATTGTTGATCTAAGTCAACAAGGTAAAAATATTTCTCTGTCTCATGGAGGTCTTCCTCATCATGGCTGATTTCTTCATGAACATCTTCCTCTGCCATCTTTTATTTCTAATTTTGTACCTCCTTTGTTGATGAAGAAGGCAAGGTCCCTCCAATAATATGTGGGGAAAACACCTTCCTGTTCCCTCTCTGATATGTTCTAGCGAATGTTCCCTCTCTCAATGAAGGAATATATATAGTAGGATGAGATGAAGAAGGCACATCTTCAGCAAGTGGAGCTTGTGGAGTAGTGAAGATGTCATTGGAAATGAAGGTGTCCCATGAGATGTTCAACTAATCAAGTTGATGGAGTACAATGATTTTGATCAATGAGTGGTGGAAGAGGTTGTTCATCTGTTGGTAATAGTCTCTCCTTTATATAATGAATTCTATTTCATTTATGCTCCTGAATAGATAGTATGGGCTATTGAGAAATATTACTCTTGTGAAGTGCATAAGAAGTCTAATATGGTATGTGTAGAGCCTAGAGAATCTTCCTTCACAAGAGAAGTACTTCATGATGATTTTCATCATGGGGGCATACCCATCAAGAAGGTAGCTGAAAGGGACGACCCTCTTCCTCTCATTTCTTTACCTTGGTTTGATGAATGGTTCATAATATTGATCCTCCAAATCTTTGGACTTAAACTACCTCTCACCCATTTTTGGAATCCCTGTGGTAGCAACAATGATAGATGTAGATACAGTGAAGGTCACACCTACAAGGATCACCTGATTATCTCTGAGGTTTAAGATGAAGACTCTACTAAACATAGGTTCATGTTGGACCCTCTGAATCATGTTTCAAAAATCAAGGCAACCTACATACTCAAAACAAGTGGTAGTCATATGAGAGGCCATCAGTTCATTTTTGTTGGTGGGCTCCAGACTTAGGATTCTTCCTCATTTTTGAAGCCTTCTCTCTTTTCTTCCCTCCTCTCTCTATCTATGCTCCTCCTACCTATCCTCCTCCTCTTCCATGTAATATTTATCTTCTTCTATAGTGGTTGGTGGCCAAGAAACCCTAGGGATGAGGTGGATGGGAATGGGGATAAGTCTAGGAAACTTTAGGGAGATGGGGGAAGGGATTATGGAGCTTTGGGAGGTGATAGGAGGTTGAAATGTCAGTGGAGTTGGAAATGAAAATTAAATTACATATTTGAGGAAGTGGTTGCCCAGGAAATTTAGAAGCCTAGGACTTAGGGTTTTAAGGGAAAGGGATTTAGGGACTAGGAAATGGTAGTGTAGGGGTAGGGGTATATTTAATAATGATGTAGGAAGGGATTTCAGGGTTAAAGGGCATAAAATTGGGAATTATGAATAGAATTAGGGTTTCTTTACTAGACCAGATGCCAATTTTACTTAGGAACAAGAACACTATGAAATCAATGCTTAGGAGTGCAAGGAGGCAATAAACATGATGTAATTACCTGCTAGAGGGTGTTAGAAGAAATTGATGAAGGTTTGGAATATTTTTCTTGTGTCTTGGTGCTTTTTGGGTAAGCTGGTAAAAAGAACAGCGCCTCTTCAGAAAGCGTAACGCCACCCTCCAAAAACACAACGCCAACTTGCAGACCTCTTTTGGAGGCCTTCTGAAACTCTACATTGAGCTCATGATAGATTGTTAGAAACACCTCTCTGTTGGATACACAATGGACCTATCAAGAACTTCAAATGATCAAGTATAGCCCCTCGAAAATCAATTCTTCCAAGACTGGTCAAAAAGTGCAGAATGGGGGTGGAAAAAGGAATGTGCTCTTGCAGAAAACTTTTGGAGGCCTCCCTCAACTCCAAATTGAGATGATGATAGATCATTGGAAATATCTTCCAGTATAGTTTTCATTTTACTCATCTTGAAATTCATTTGGACATTCCATCAGGGATACAAGTTGATTTTCCCAAGATTAATACAAAAGTGCAGCAACTCTCCTATAGCAACAATTGTTTTAGCATTCCTCCCAAACCATACCATCTGTGTAAAAAATGAAGGAGGTTGTTCTTCCTTGGTATATGTAACAAAAAAATATTTTGTTTTTTTTTTTAATTCATCTCCATTTGGTCATAAACATACTTTGAAGAAAAATTGGCCCTATGTGTAGCAAGCTGGCTAGAGTTTACAAATTTTATCTGATGGAAGGTGTCGCTGAGAGATGACAGGTCTACTCAAGAAATGAGGAGGAAGAATGAAGATTTAATTTAGTTTTATAACCTTTATACCACTTTTTCATAGTGATGGGTTGGCCCACCAATTTGTCTTTGATATTTTGCATTGAGTGGATTTTGAACCTTTGGAGCAGCTTGCATTTAAAATTTGGAATTTGTTGCACATTCTTTGAGATGATTAGGAAATAAAACTTTGAAAAGTTACTTCTTCCACACATTATTACCTATTATGATATGACCTTATAGACCATGAAACCCTAAACTCGACCATAACACCTAAAATGAAAATTTTACCATATAAATATGACTGACATAACAATTATATCAATGAATCATGACTTATGACCATTCATGACGGCAGTACAAAATAACTTTTTTATAACCCTAGTCATGGTGGAAGAAGAAAACACCTAACAACCTAAACTAGTGAAGAAATCTTTATTTTGAGACTTGATGAAATATTAAAAATTTGAAAAATACTGGGACAAATTTAGAAATAGCCTACCTATTTGATCACTCATGATAGGAAAATTTGATTGGCACTAAAAAGTCCTTAGGAGGCCTAATTTTAGACATCAAAATTTCTCTAATGGATATCTTCATCAGATATATACCGAGGATTTGAGACTACATGTATATACTAATGTCAATTGGTTTGACAATGTCATGGATATAAAAAGCACAAATGGATGTTGTTTCTCATTAGTATATGCTTCCATGTCATGGAAGGGTCAAAAATGAAAGTTTGTTGCACTAAGCACCGTTAAGTTTGAATATATTGCAGCTAGTATGGCTTGTTGTTAAGCCATTTGGTTGAAGAAGATCTTTAGAGAGCTATTTGATCATGTGCTACATACCACCATCATTTATTGTGATAATCAAAGTGACATTCCCCTTTTAGAGAATCTGGTGTTCCACGACCGATCCAAGCATATTGATATTAATTACCATTTTATTCGAGAGTGGTAAAATGGGGAGAAATAAGGCTCCAACACATCAAGATGGATGAACAAGTTTTTAACATCCTCACAAAGCCTTTGAGAAATGCCAAGTTATTAGCCTTCAAAGAGAAACTTGGAGTTGTGGAAAGACCCTCCCATGAGGGTCGTGATTGAGTTGGATGTTGAGATCTGGGAGCTCCTGGGAGCCTGGGGTACTTCTTGGAGCTATCATTAGAGAAATTTAAAGATCTAAAATGAGCCTCCTAAGGAATATTATAAAATAATAGTGGAAATAATAAAATAATATTAGATTACATCATCAAATTTTAGAGGGAAAAAAGGAAAAAACTACCTTTTCAACTCATATTTTCAAGTTATCTCCCTATGGTTTTACTAAAATTTCGAGTGAGAGAACCCATTTGATCTGAAATTTAATTCCTCATCGATGGAGTACCCATGTTGCATACTTTCGATGGACCACGATACAAAAAAATGAGAAATACATGAAGAAATGTGATTGCAATAATGTTTTTTATGTATTTATAATTTTTCGTGTAGTGAGATCCATCAAAAGTATCCAACATGAGTACTCCTTGGATGAGGAATTAAATTACGCATCCAACAAGTTCCCCTACTCGAAATTTGAATAAAATCGTAGGGAGATCAGTTGAAAATATGAATTGAGAAAGGTGTTTTTTTTTAATCTTTTTACCTTTTTACTCCAAAAATGGTGAATCATCCCCCATGGTTGACATCATCATATTGAATCCTATTAGTTCCTATAAAGTTGATTTTGGTTGTACATTTTTGCTTTGAGGCCCATTTTAGGCCTCAAATTTCTATAATGATAAGCACCGGGTGAGTGGTTCACCTTCCCCTATGGAGTACACTATATGAAAACAAGATGAGTGGTTCACCTTATCCTCTATAAACCCCAACATACAGCCTAGCCTTGTAGTTTTAGACACTTGGGAAGTACCTCTCATTTCGCTAATGAGTTGAGAAATGTGGTTAAGGTTAATTAGTACTATTGATGAAAACACGAGGTACTATTGTATTCCCTATGACTAGGATGCATGATGTTCACCAACTTGATAATTAAGGATCAAGCCTTGTAGGTGCTCTAACCACTAGACATAAGGAATTGCCTCTATCATTTTGGTAAGAGTGGCAGGGTCTTGTGACCCTCCTTCCTTCAATCCTTTCATATTAGACTATGATATCAATTTTCAGTAGAGACAAGAGAAGTTACAAAGATGGAGCATGATGGACATGATGATATAGTAATGGATGAATGTTGAGAGGTGGAATTCCTACCTAGTTGAGAGAGAGTGTTAAAGAGAAAAACTACAGCCTAATTCCCCTTCCTAGAAGCATTTAATGAATACAATATACAAATAATATAAATAACTATAAATAATACAAATCATTAAAATAAAAATTAACTAATAATTAGTGTTGAACAATCATCTCTCTAAGTACTTGACTATTTGTTGAAAATAGTTCATACTGACATAAATAACATATTTACCATAAGTTACTACCCACCATAATTTGAGCAAGTATTTAGGTAAAATATGGGATAAGGAATAATATGTAAATAAATATACTTACTAGGAGTTACTTCCCACCATTATTTACAGGTTCTTCAACACTTTAACAAATATGGGTATAAATGTAAATATGTAAAGTTACTAGAATTTAATTTACAAAGATACATGATCCAATTTACAAACATGCATGTCTCTTGGGTATCTTGAGTAAAAAATAAATTTGAAACTTTACATTTTACACAATTCACTTATCATATCATATCTTCTTGTACTTATTATCAATGTTCTATCTAAAAACTGTCAATGATGATCTAAAGTAAATGTTACTGAAGTTTTAATGTGATTACTATCTAATTATGAAGTAATGTTGTTATTGGGCTAATAAGACATTGAAGTCATTGTTGCAAGCGTAGAATATATCATAAAAATTAATAGTGGGTCCACTGGTTTGGTGGCTTTCCACCTTATAAACACACACACACACACACACACACACATATATATACATATATTTTATTTTATTTTAGAAACAGTGTACGAGATTCAATTAGGGGCCACTAGAAAAATTAATGATTCGAAAATTTGGTCATTTTTGTCTGTCGTTTTAGTGCTAAATTGTCGCTTAGTTTGTTTTTGCCAAATTTAGTGGAATGTCGTCGAATTTAGATGAACTACCAAAATTAACTATGCTCCAAATTTAGTTGGAAACAAAATCCAACTTCTTTGACTTGAAACTTTTACTAACAATAACTTGCAGATACAAATTCGGCTTGAGGCATCGCCTGCATCATTGGAATTAGGAGGACAAGCTATTTGATTTGGTCCTAGTTTTGATGAGATAAAAAGACTTTTATTTTTGAGACTCTATAGACCCACATAGATTAATCCCACATTTAGTTGGTCGTATTCTTGGCTGCTAAGTGTGAGAATATATGATCATGAACACCATCAATGATCAACTGATTTTCGTTGGAAATGTCTTTATTTTAATTCTCTAGTGGTTTTGGGTCTGTAGGTTTTGCTAACTCTTTCTACATCATATTCAGACCATGCTCATTAAGGAGGAAAGGAATTATCACTTTCTAGATACAATAATTTGAGGCTCCATCTAGCCTATCTTCGTCTTGAAGTCCTATTAATGCCATCTCTACAAAACTCACAACTCGTAAAATAAACAGTAATCTCCTCCATTTCCTGCTTGGTTGTATACTTTGCAACTTACACTCCCTCCTAGAATGCACAATTTTTCCTACTGCCACTGCCTTCTACTACGAAAATTATGGATTTCCTCTTGGAACTGGATCTGGAAACCCTCAAGAAAATATGGAAAATCCTCCCTCTTTATGTAAAATTTCTCTTCCACCCAACACTAATATGTTACTACAAAAGCTAATGAAAATCAACTGTGCCCATATTTGCTCAACAAAATTACTAATTTTCTCACTATAAATTCTTCCTGACAATACCACTACCTACTGAAATTTCTAATGAGTTTGTTCAAACTTTTTCTGCGACCTGCAATTAAAAATCAGACCCTCTGCTCAACAATTTGAACTGCCTGGTTGGCACTTTTCGTAAGCCCATAAATTTTTCTCAGAGACTCCCTATGAAGCTGCAAAATTTCTCCTTCGTTTCTAAGCTCTTGATATGTCTTCAAACATGCTTTGATACAATGTGAAATTTTTGATCTATTGGAGCAACTAGAAATTATTATTCTAACTTAATATCATGAACTGCAGTTTATTTTCTACGATAAATAATGACTAAAATCACAACTGCAATTTTCACCATAAAAACGATACATAAAATGAAAATGTTGGAACTGAGAAGTATAGAGCACACAAAAAATGAAATTGACACAGTTATTTTGGACAAATGTCCCTCGAAAAACCCAATGTGGGAAAATAGGTGTAGCAGATGAGGGTTTGATTATTATGTAGTAGTGAAAATATTAGGACAATTTGGATGCCCAACTGGCTATCCTCAAAAACTAATTTAGCCAAAATTATTAGAGAGAATTTTCTCTCTCTCCACAAGCAATTCAGCACAACCTGTTTTAGTAACTGGCCCTCCTAGAACACTTGTGCAGGCCCTTGCATAGTTCTTGTGCAGACCCTCACACACACAAACTGAATCTACCTTTGATCAAGTCATTTTTCTTGTTTCTTCATCTAGAAATGATCTTCTGTCCCTCTAGAAAATTACCTTGGCCTCCTATTACTAGATTGACCTCCTACTAGCCAAATCAAACTTCCTCACTAAAGTTTCTCGTGGAGTCCCTATGCAACCTCTAGTGGAATAAATCGACCTATTTGTTTCTTCCTCTCCGGAATTGGAAACTCCTATGCAATCGTCTTTTCTCCCTCTCTATCTTTGCGTCCATTTTGGATCGAACTCTTCTTCCATGCTTTGTTGTTGCAATTAGATAGCTCAATCTTCCAGGGAACTAAACCACATTAGCCTATTTTCCATCTACCCATTGAATTGATCTTATAATCTCTTGTTGGTGAACCAACAACCATGATTATATCCCCATCAATTGCTAGGATCATCTCAAACTCGATCCATGTAAGTTTCTAGAGAATTATCACCTTTCTCAATTAATTGTTGTTAATTAATCACTTTTCCTAAATTACACTTATGAAATATTCAATTATTGATCAATTAACTTAATTGAGCCATCTCTAGGTGTTTTCTCCTTAAACCTTTTATGGTTTTAGAGATATTTTGTTTCATAGCCTCTCTGACCAAAGTTGAGACTAGAACACTTGTCTGATGTAGCAAAACCATCATAAATTACAAGGCCTGAGAAAGGACTCTCACGGGCATTGTGCCATGTTAAAATGATAAATATCAGGATGTTACAGCTTGTTACAATTCTATGTTACCCATAGAATCTATCATCATCACATCATTCATAAATGATGTAGTTATCATATCTGACCAAATACTAATTTAACACAAAACATATAACTTAAACTCATCACATGTAAGATAACCTATAGTCATTGGTATGCGAGTGAGTTTCCCAAATCATAAACATATAAGATGGTTGAGAAATCCTAAAATAATAGGTTAAGTGAGTGAATCCCACTTGGCACTAGAAATTAACTGATTCTCTTACATGTGAAGGAGGCAAATTACAAACCTTCTTAATGACTTGGTGGTTTAAGGTAACAATTTCCAAATTATAAACCCATCATTCCCTAATAAACATATTGGTTTGAATTAGTTTCATGGCTATGACAAGGGTTCAAACATGATATCTTCAAACACTCTATAGGTACTTGGCAAGGGATCCACACAATTTTCAACTAATTAGTGTTGTTTGTATTTATGTGGGTAGCTCCTTTGAATCAAAATCACTTGGAAATTTATCGTGTTCTTTCTTAGATTTAAAATTTGTGTTGGTGTAACTCCAAATAGAAGCATTCAACAGGTTCGTTTTATGACTAGTAGGAGGATGTTTAAGGTCTATCGAATCTATCCTCCAACTTTGAGATAGGAGGATTTGTAAGTGGCTTTGTCAAATGTATTTTCTATAGTCTTAGGTGGATATGAGAATATGTTCAATTGCATTATCTCCAACACCTCCTCAAATCCCCAGTTCAACACTAATCTTTAGGTATGCTTATGGTTCACTCTCCTAGCTTGATCGTAGTTCTTTCATTTTATGATTTCCTCTAACTAGTTGGTATGTCTTTGTCTAAGTGTGTTTTCAACTTTTCTGCCTTTTCTCGCTAGATTTTCTCTCTCTTGGTACTTTGTTGAAGTTGAAGTCCTCTCTTTGCTCACTATCTATTATTTTTATTAAGTTTAGCTTAAAGAGGATCTTTTTCAGGTCCTGTTATTTTTGGATCCTCTTGCACTTCCAGTTATGTCTATTGGATTGAGAGATTCCAAGCTCATGGGTTCCTTCGCCCTTTCCTATATTTTGGTCGAGCCACCCTAAGGTTACTTTAGTCTCTAGTTCTCTCTTCTCTTCCATCTTAGACTACTCGATCAACCAACCACTCTCTGACCATGGTTCATCCAACTCACTGAAGGGGACACAAAGGGACAAGAGATCAACACAACGCTTCTTGTTCTCAGACCCACTTTTGGGTGAAAATGTAAAGTTGGGTTATACTTTTTGCCTTTTTTTGAGAAAAAAATTTCATTTTTTTTTCTGTTCTTCAACTTTCTGCAAGCCAAGACAATTTTTCTATTTATAATTTCATTTTGCGATAAAAATAAAAGTTGTCAAAAATTTTATTAGCTTTCTATTACTTATTTTTTGGAATTTTTTAATACACATTTGATATTTCAACTTAGAGTTTCTTTGAGTGTGTGTTTTTTAACAATCAAAGGATTCATAAAAAGTCATGTTAATATGCACTGGTGTATTCTTTGAGATCTTTGTGTTTTTGGGAAACAAAATGTGTTACAACAATCTAGACAAAGTCTACTTCAGTTTTGTTATATTTACGAAACCAACTGATGCATATCATAATTACTAGAATTTTTTGAACTAATCCAATATGAAAATCCTGCATATTTTGAATATGTTCTGGGATGCACGAAATTTCTCAACATATAAGTTATAAACTAAAAATCTAAAAACTACCCATTACAGACGACAGACCAATGTAATGCACCATAATTTTTTCAATTTTTTTTACAGTGTATTTTGGAAGATACAAAATATTGATTTCACTGAACCATAATGACCTTCAGAAATTGTTTGCACCCGTTTTATTACAAAATTAGTTAAAATTAGTAAATATTTATGAAATTCCATAAAAGTTATATTTCCTGAAAGTAGATTGAATTATGCAAATGCTTGTCTTGGTTCTAACAGTTAATTCACAAAGCTTCAAAGATTTTAATCAGTCCAAGGTTGAAGAAATGTGTTCAAAAGTCGGCTCTGCGTAATTGCAGACGTGGTGGTTCGGCCGAACTTTTAAAAAAAATTTGGCAAAATTATTCTTTGCCCCGATGGCCCATCAAATCTAACGACACAAAAGTTCGTCGAAATTTTAATTGACTTTACGTCGGCTAGAAAATTCAATGAAGCCCCTCCAAAAAACATTTCACGGCAATATAAATTGACGTAAACGGATTCATTATTTTCGCATAGTTTCGCACATTTCTTCTTTTGGTCTGATTTTGCAAAGGATTTTTTTGGGTTTAAGGACTCTTTTTGCCCTAACATTAAAAGGGTATTTCTTCAAGGTATGTGATACATTTTTTGGTTGTTTTTTGGACTTCATTTTTTTTTAAGGTATTTTGTTTTTAGAGCTTTTGGGCTTAATTTTCATTGTTTTTTTTAAGGTATTTTGTTTTTAGAAGTTTTGGGCTTAGTTTTCATTGTTTTTAGAGGTTTTGGGTTTAATTTTCAAAGGAGATTTTTTTGGATGTATTTTGTTTTTAGAGGTTTTTGGGCTTAATTTCCAAAAGAAATTTTTGGGACTTAATTTTGAAAGGACTCTTTTTAGGCTTAATATTGAAAGGACATTTTTGGAGGTATTTTTTATAGTGATATTTTTTTAGAGGATTTTTGGAGGTATTTTTTAAAGTGATATTTTTTTAAAGGCTTTTTGGAGGTATTTTTTAAAGTAGCATTTTTTAAGAAGTTGGGCTTAATTTTCAATGGAATTTTTTTGGAGGTATTTTTTGAAGTGACATTTTTTTAGAGTAAGTGTTTTGGGTTGAAGTAAATCTTTTATAATGATTTCTTAAAATGAGTTTTTCTCTAACTTTTTAAATGAAATTTTTTTACCTGACTTGGAAGGAAATATTTTGAGCTTCATTTCATTTTTATACGACATTTTTTTCTCGGATTTTTTGAAGTGTTTTGGATTGAAGTGTGTATTTTTTGCAAAATTTTCAAAATGAGTTTTTTTTAAATTAAATCTTTTGTGATGTTTTTTTTAATTGAGTTTTTGTCTGAATTTTTGAAGGAAAATTTTTGAACTTCATACTCAATTATAATGGGAAATTAAAGGAATTGCAAGAGAAACTATCATCGAACAAGAGACCCTGAGGAACGTAGAGAACAGGGGAGAGAAAATCACAAAATAAAAGAGAGAAGCACTCTCAAATATTGAAAGGGAAAATCAACCTCAACTAGAAGTTGAATCAGGTATGTAAATGTAAATATTATAAATTTGATATTTAAAATTTTCCTAGTGTAAAATGTGAAGATTAGTTTTTATTTGATGAACTAATTTGAAAAATATTTTGCAATGTAAACAGAGAGAGATATTCCTGAAAACATTGATGATGAGATACAAAATTTTGAAAGAGAAAGTGAAAGAGGTATTGAACCAATGATTGAAGATGGTGAAATGTTGAAAGAAATTCAAGTGAAGAAATTGAATCACGAGGTATGTATGTATATATATATATCTGTGTGTGTGTGTGTGTGTGTGTGTGTTGAACACATGCATATATTATTGAAATTATACATATTTATTAATTTAGTTATTTATTCAATATGTAAACTTATTATGTACTATTAATTCAAATATGTATAGATGAAATCAATGTCGATGATGAAATGTTAGAAAATGTTGACACTCACACATATGGAGATAAAAGAGCTGACCATGTTATACGATATCGTGTTAATCACATTTTTTATACGTACTTCATAAAGGAAAATGTGGCAGTTCAAGCCCAATTGTTGAAAGGTCTCCTATCATTAAGGAAATTAAAAGAAGCTACGACTTTATGGGTATTCGAAAATCAACAAAAGATTAAAAAAAATGAAGGAAAATGTGATACAAAATATAAGTAGTGCTATAAATTCAATTAGAAGATCTAGACAGAAAAATGTTTCAGTTGCACATAGAGCAATACATATGGCAGTGGTTTCATCAAGTACTAAAGATAATTGCTTGGTAAAATCTATGGCACGAGCATTATAAACCTCACGAAAACTTTCCATAAACATTGGAAATTTTGGTTGAAAATAGATTTAAATGATGAACTCACTTGTTGGAGAGCTATTTGTAGGCAACCATAAAAAGATAGACTTGGAGAAAATGTTAAAAAAATATATATGAATATTGGAAGAAAAATTCACGTGTTTCGCCAAATGTAAGGGATGTGATGTGTAGAAAAATAGCACGAAATTAGTACGAAAAACATCCAAAACATTTATTGGACACCACTCAAATAGAGTTTTTCAACAATTTAAAATAAGAGAATCGTGAAATTGAAGTCTCAATCAATGCTTTTGTGCAACAAAAACCATGGTATGTAAAACCTATCACCGTACGCGGAACTTGTTGTTGTTGTTATCATGTGGAATTCCAGTTATATTATGACACATTCCTCCTCCTTCCACTATCCGTGATTTCATATCTCAAATTCTATGTGGAAGAGAAAGCGATGAATTATTTTACGAAAAGAAATGTGTTAAAAAGCTACTTTCAGTTAATTGCATTCTAGAACATATAGATCTAGTATGTGCAACATTTCCATTAATGCTCATAGAAAAGCTACTTTTAGTTAATTAAATTCTAGAACATATATATCCAGTACCTGCAACATTGTTCATCAATGCAAATAGAAAATCTACTTTCATTTAATTGCATTCTAGAACATATATATCGAGTACACGCAACATTTTTCATCAATACACATAGAAAAGCTACTTTCAGTTAATTGCAGTCTAGAAAATATATATACAGTACTTGCAACATTTTTCATCAATGCAAATAGAAAATATACTTTCAGTTAATTGCATTCTAGAACATATATATCTAGTACGTGAAACATTTTTCATCAATGCACATAGAAAACCTACTTTTAGTTGATTGCATTCTAGAACATATATATCCAATACGTGCAATATTTTTCATCAATGCACATAGAAAAGTTACTTTCAGTTAATTGCATTCTATAACATATATATCCAGTACGTGCAACATTTTTCATCAATGTACATAGAAATCTACTTTCAGTTAATTGCATTCTAGGACATATATATCAATTACGTGCAAAAATTTTCATCAATTCACATAGAAACGCTACTTTCAGTTAATTGCATTCTAGAACATATATATACAGTACGTGCAACATTTTTCATCAATGCACATAGAAAAGCTACTTTGAGTTAATTTCATTCTAGAACATATATATCCAGTACATGCAACATTTTTCATCAATGCACATAGAAAAACTACTTTCAGTTGATACTAGTGTACATGTACCAAAACAATGTACATGTGCAAACACTTGCACAGATAACATAACAAGGTCGTTCAATTTTTAGTTGAGTTCTGGAAGGTCTAAAACATGAATCCAAAGAGAATAAATTGTTGGGTAGTTCAATAAAAAAATTCCAATGGAATGTCATCTTCAATGATCAGTTCATGATCGGATTTGAAATTTTCCATTTCTTGATTTTCGTTTTTTTCTTTGATTGAAACTGTTGATCATATTAGCCCCCCCCCCTTTCTAAAATTTTGTCAGGAAGCCCCATAAAACCATTCGAAATCCTCTCTTTAGCCTTAAAAGTCCATGTTTGGGCCTAAAAAACTCATTATCCACCTATCGTTGCCTTCTCTCGGCCTCGAAATTACATAAAAAGGGTCACAAATTCAGATCCGAAAATATAAAAAGGCCCAGCCCCTTTCGGTCTTGAGCCCCTCAAGTTTTCGCTCCATATAACCCAGGCGCTCGACCAAGCGCTAAGCTCTATAGGCGCTTAATCAAACGCATATCGGGAGTTCTCCGAGCCGTTGATCTGTACAGATCGGACGACGATCATTCATCTCTGCCGTACCCATAACCCACCTGCCTGCTGTCTGATCAAATGATGAAATCAACGGTCCGCAGTCTATCTATCCTTGGTGGTCCCCGCGCTCTAAACACTACCCCAAAACCAGCGGTTTATATCGCACCGCCTTTCGGCGGTAGGCGGTAATTCTCCATGGGCCAGCGATTCCATTCAATGCCTGCCATGCATCCCTGCGTACGGCCCCAATACCGCTCTCCATCGCACATTATCATTCGGACAAAGACACGTAGTGATATTCATCACCGCCGTCCAATCTGGGAGCCTTCATCCGACGGTCACCGCGCTCCGGAGCTGCACAATGTTTAGTCCAAGCCCATCGTACTCCTGGCCCACCATCTCATTGCCCTCCGACGTAGTTTTAACTGTTGATCTTGTTTGAGATTGTACGGTCCAGATCATTTTCATGACCAGGTCTTCCTCCACGTCACCTTTACCACGTGTGCTTCGCATTTCTACCTCCACCCCTTATATGTCTCGTCCACAAGCTAATTTTAATGTTTCTGGTCAAAATTCTCCGCCCGGATATTCACCATCATTCCACTGTAGCTTTCGTTGCCACCCTGCATGTTCTGCCATTTCATCACGTCGTTATGCCACATAGTCATCTCCAGTGCATCCACCCTCCCGTGCCTTTGTTTTCTTAACAAAGTTTGTGGATTTTGTAGGGTTACAGCCGATAATAACTATTATGATTCATAGTCTCAATCGCTGTGATAGAGGCCGCGTCAAAGGACAATTTTTCAGAGGAAAAATTTATGAAAAAATGATTTGGGAAGTTATTACGACACGGCTTTCATTAAAAGAGGTAGTGCTAAAATATATCAAACCCTCCGGAGTTATTCAAAGCACAGATTTTTGTAGGTGAAGACATTAATGTTGCGGCAAAGAGTATCAGTGGTAGATCCAGGAATTCAATGTCCAATATTGAAGATCTTCAATCCTAATTCAGGGTCTAGCTGGAAAAGGGTGTGATGCACAAACAAAAATACCCTCCAGGTCTTATTTCAGCCAAATTTTCCTTCAGGAAAGGACAAAATGTTGGTATGGTTATCCCTATATCGTGCTCCTGAAGAAATTTTCACCCAGTGCATTTACTTCAGAATTCAGGCAGCATAGTACAAACAACACAGCGCCGTCAAGCAGTATGGGCGGGCACTTCTCCACCATTTTGTTTTAATGATACAATTAAATGTTCATGACCTACCTCTTTTACTATGTTTCCAGTTTCTCTTATAAAAACCATGAAGAAACGCATTGTAGTGGTTCCAGATTTTTATTAGAAAATTATGCAGTGAAAGGCTTTTTTGTATACAGTTTGTTAAATTCTTGTATGAAGGCTCAGAGCCCATAGGGTTTTAGTGAGGAGAAGTTCTATCTATCAAGGAGGATTCTGGTCTTTGGTATTTCACAGTCTGTAACTCTCTTTTACGTTTTAATACATCATTTCATCTCATCCATCTTTCCCGTATCATGTTTTGGAATGCGAGTGGCTCACTGATTTCCAGTAAGGATTCATCCTAGTTGATGCCCATGCTCGGATCAATCAAGCACTTTAAATATGGCTCATGCATGATATTCTGTTTCATTACTCATATGAACCGTGATTCTGCTATATTAGTTGCTTTGGGAGGGTGCTTTTAAAATGCTATTATCATGTATGGAATCTTAGATTGGTAAGCCCATGCATGGTGGTATTGTATATCTAGGTATCAGCTCAATGTTAACTAATATCCTCTTATTATTTCTTTCACTACATACACCTTCTGATAATTTATGTCTGTGAGGTATTTCTGAATCGACCCGCTTTGCAGTAAACTGTCTCTGAATTGTCTGTTGCTTTTGTATTAGAGTTCTACATTTTTCCTCTGCATTATCCTTTTCCTGTGTCAATTTCTGAGAGTTTGGTCCCATTCTATTTCATTTACCTGTTTACAGGAGATAGCATGTGAGCTGAAGCTGACAACTTCACACATTACATTATATGCTCCTTGCTATGCTAAGATGTCCTAGGCACTATTCTATCACAACTCTAGGCTGTCTCTAGGAGATACAACATCTTTATGGCATCGTTGCTGGGGACGAATTTAAGAAAATCAGAATCTCTGGGCCTCAACAAAATCATATTCGCTCTCTAAATAAGGTGAGCACAGAGAGTTGAGAGTTGTATATCCCTCACCTTGGCGACTCCACACTTGTTATTTGATATATATATTTGTAGTCCTAGCTCCTCGTAAGCCACACCTGAGATCATATTCGTCTAAGCCAAAGACATCTTCAGTGTCTGACCCTGAATAGATTATACATAGAAGAAATTGGAGGGAAAGGAAATCAGCTCGTTCCGAAATTCCTGAAGTGCCTGTAGAAGATTTTCCTTCCTCCTCCTCTCAAGATTCTCAGTTGCAAATTCCCGACTCCACTGTGGGAGATACTGATTACTATTACTCAGATAGTCCACCTCGAGAGGGTATCAGAAATAAAAACAGTCTTCACCCTACTCCTGAGGTTGAAGAGGTCAAGGAAGTAACCGAAGTATCTGCTGTTAATAGACCTTTGTTCCCCTCAACCCCTCAAGCTGCAGTCGAGTATATTCCTATTATTATTCATACTCCACTTCCTCCTTCTCCTCCTCTTACTCATCAAACTATCGCACTACCTCCACCTCCTCCAATGGCTAATTTCCCAGCCTTCTTGATGAATAAATATGCACCCCTGGCATTACCCCAAGTGCTAAATGATATGCCCCAGGATTATCTGAAGGTCTTTCCCAGATTCAATGGAGAAAATGAAATCGATGCACAGAAACATCTTGAGACTTTTCTCTCCTTTGCAGAGAACTTTAATGTTGAACATCTAGATGTAGTCTTAAGATTGTTTGTGCAGTCTCTTGATGGTGAAGCTCGAAAATGGTTTAAGACATTGGCTGGCTGTTCTATTACCACTTGGGATAACATGGAAGACACTTTCCTCAGGAAATGGGGAGAGAAGATATATCATGGTAATTCTCTCATTGATTTTAACACACTAAAGAAAAGACACAATGAGGGAGTGTCAAAATTTATCAAGAGATTCAATAAATTGTACCTGAGTCTCCCTGCTGATATGAAACCCCATCAAACTGCTGCTAAAGTTGTTTTTGTAGCAGCCTTTGATTCAGAATTTGGTTTCTTCCTTAGAGAAAGAAAGCCTACTACTCTGGATGATGCTCATGAAAATGCACTAGAGTTGGAAGAAAACTTTGCCTCCACTGGAAAGTCAAAACGAAGATTTGAACAAGATACTAGAAGAAGGGGCAAAGAAGAGGTGTCTACTTCTAGTCAGGACAGAGACTCAGACAAAATGGAAGAAATGAGAAAATTGATTAAGAAAATTGTCAAGTTGGAACTCGAAGCCAAGAATTCAACCTTCAGAAATTTTCAGAATGCTCCAAACAGAGGTTACAATCCTCAATATAGGAAGCCACCCTTGCAAATATTTTCAAGGGAAGCAAAGGAGAAAAAGATCAAGTGCCACACCCATTGTACCTGGAAGGTCCAGTTGATGACTCCACTGAGGACACTGCCTATAGGCTGGAGGATCCAAATATTTCCTTTTCAGATAGCGATGGAGAAGAATTCCCTTTGCAGGGAAATGATGAGGTTGGGTGCTCATTGCAAAAATAAGATAATATCAGAGACGCTGAAGAAGCAGAATTTGATCATTATTGTAAACAATTTGATGATTTCATGCAAGCACATTTCAATAGAAGATATGATCTCAGATCTTCTAGAAAGAGGACTCGTACCCAAGAGCAAGAAGAAGAGCTTCCCCAGGAGGAAGTACCTGCTCAGAAGGGGGCTACAACGCAGAAAGCTACAGACAAAGGTAAGCAGCTTCTAAACAAAGCTTTGCAGTCTAAAGATCAAATTCCTTCCTCTTCGAAGGTAGTTATTCCTCCTGATACTGAATTTGTGTCAAAGGAGTTCAAGTCCCCAGTTGAAAATAAAGATTCCAAAGAGGTTTTGATAGAAAAACCCCCTCCTGCTTTCAGTCTGCAAAAATAACTTGAAAAGGTCAAAATCCCAGTCCCCTTGACTGAACTGTTGAAACAGCCAGCATATCAATCTCAGGTCACCTCTTTCATGCTCCCTCCAGAAGCACCAGTCATCCTAGATAGCCTCAACCTTCAAGAAGAGAGACCCATGGTAGTTTTTGGCCCACATGTTGAGGAGGTAGATCCCTCTACTCCTCCCTTCTATGTGTCTCTAGTAATCCATGACCTACTATTACATAACTGTATGCTAGATTCCACAGCTTCCCATAATCTTATGCCGTTGTCAGTCATGGAACAACTAGGTTTACAAATCACATGTCCATATAAATACCTCTACTCATTTGATTCCAAAAGAGTTAAATGCTTGGGGATGATCAAAGATTTAGTGGTCAATTTGGCCCAAATCCCAGCAAAAAGTGTGGTAATGGACATCGTGGTGGCTAACATTCTGGCTCACTTTGGTATGTTGTTGTCAAGGTCCTGGGGAAAAAAAATTGGTGGATCAATTAAAATGGATTTAACATATGCCACTATCCCAGTTTTTGGTGGCCAAGAGAGGAGACTATACAGGGAGACTAGATTTGTCAAGATGGTGACTAAGGCTGATAATTCTGTAAATTCACCTGTTTACAGTAAGGAAGGAGAGTTTTCATGCTTGATGCTAGAAGAGGATCAAGACTATGCCCATGAACCATCCTTTTGCCGGATCAAGACTGAGCAGCCTTCAGAGGGTCATAAAGCAGAAATCTGGACATTACATTTTGATGGAGCTAATTTGAGAGAAGGAAATGGAGCCGGAATATTATTAATTTCTCTTACAGGAAGATGGGTACCACTGTCCTTCAAACTAGAATATGAGGCCACCATTAATGTAGTTAAATATGAAGTGCTCCTGTTAGGATTGCAGACAGCCAGGAATATGGGTATACAAGGCCTAAAATTTCTGGGAGATTCGAAGCTAGTAGTTAGACAAGTCAGGAATCAGTGTCAGACCAAGAATCCTAGGCTAAAGGCTTATAGGAATGAAGTTTGGGACATGATAGAGAATTTCTTCTTGGCATTCAATATCTAGTTCATGCCTCGAGAACAGAATAGGATGGCTGATTCCCTTGCTGCAGCTGCTAGCACATTTTGACCACCTCAAAACCCTCTTTTAAGATATGAAGTTGAGGTGTGTTATCAGCCTTCAATCCCGGATAATATCAAACACTGGCAGGTGTTTGAAGATGAAGAAAAAATGAAGAGATTCCTGGAAACAGTGGGAGAATTATCCAATATGCAGATTGACGATGAAGAAGAGGCCGAATCTGAAGATATTTCAAAAAGAGATTGGGAGGAGAAAGTGGCAGGAAACAAAGAGTTGCAGCTAAAGGGAAACATCATACCTAGAGGGTTGGTACCTCTAGAAATATTATTTGACAAGAATGATGTCTCATTGCAACCGAACGAAGTGGTAGAAGAGAATCAAGTAGAAGACCTGAATTTGGGTACTGAGGCTAACCCCAAAATTGTAAAACTATCCAAGAAGATCCCCGGAGAATATAAAGAGCTATATCAGAAATTATTTCAGTCTTACAAAGATGTGTTTGCATGGTCCTATCAGGACTTGAAAACTTTTGATATCAATATTATGCAACACAAAACTCAGCTGAAGGTAGATGCAAAGCCCCATAAGAAGAAGCTCAGACAGATCAATCCCCTGCTACTGCCTTCTATTGAGAAAGAAATTAAGAAGCTGATGAAGGCCAAAATAATTTTACCATTGAGGTACTCTGAATGGGTGGCAAACCTTGTCCCTCTATGCAAGAAGAATGGAGAAATAAGGTTGTGCGTGGATTTTAGGAATTTAAATAGAGCATCCTTAAAGGATAACTATCCACTACCTAAAATGGATCATATCCTACAGAAAGTAGTTGAAGCTACCAGAATGTCAATGATGGATGGATTCTCTAGTTATAACCAGGTGGCCGTACTTCCAGAGGATCAAAAGAAGAATGCTTTCACCACACCATGGGGTACATTCATGTATGCCAGGATGCCTTTTGGATTGATTAATGCAGGCGCCACTTTTCAGAGGGCAATAGACATTGCTTTTGTTGGGGAGCAGGATAAATTCCTGGTGGTCTACCTCGATGATATCATTGTATTTTCCAAGAATGATGCTGAGCAAATTGAACATCTGCGAAAAAATTTCAAAAAATGCAGAAGGTATGGTCTTTCCCTTAATCCTCAAAAGTCTTTATTTGCATTAGAGGAGGGAAAGATTTTAGGCCATATCGTTACTAAATATGGGATGAAGATAGATCCCAAGAGGGTAGAAGTTATAAATAGTATTGCTTTTCCCAGAAATAAGAAAGAGGTACAAGTATTCCTCGGACGCATAAATTTCTTAAGAAGGTTTATCCCTAACTATGCTGAGATAGTTAGGCATATAACAGATATGCTGAAAAAGGATAATGAGGTAAAGTGGTCACAAGAATCACGGGAGGCATTTACTAGGATAAAGAATGCTTTTGCAGAAGCCCCTGTGCTCGTTGGACCAGATTATCACAAACCTTTCATAATTTTTTCTTTTGCATCACCTCATACAATAGCAGGAGTTTTACTATAGAAAAATGAGGAAGGATATGAGTAGCCTATTTCCTTTTTCAGTTAGGTGCTCCGTGATGCAGAATTAAAATATAACATACTGGAAAAGCAAGCATACGCCCTAGTAAAATCCCTCAAAGCATTCCGTGTATATATCTTACAATCCCACATTACTGCATTTGTACCTCCAGCTGTTGTAAAGGATATCCTTATTCAGAGGGATAGTGAAGGAAAAAGAGGAAGGTGGATTGCCAAGATACAGGAGTATGACTTAGAAATACACCCTACTAAGCTAATTAAAGGATAAGGGCTCGCCAAAATGTTATCAGAATCAAACCAGCAAGCCCTGGGCATAAATTTGTCCATTATATCAGGTGAGGAATCTAAAGAGAAAGAGGAGAGACAAGGAATTGGGGTAGCTACTCCAGAGATACATGTAAAGTACCTCACCAGTCCGTGGTACATAGAGATAGTAGAATATCTCCTTACACTTAGCTGCCCTCCAAGTTGTGATAAATAAAAATACAAAGCATTGAGATTGAAATCACAGAAATATATAGTCACCAATGGTCGGCTATACTGGCGAGATCCCTCAGGTATTTTACTCCTGTGTCTCACAGAAAATGAAGTAGAGAGTATTATAGCAGAATTTCATGAAGGGATCTGTGGGGGTCATTACAGCTGGAGGGCCATAGCTCATAAAATTCTAAAAGCTGGCTTCTATTGGCCAAATCTTTTTGGGGATGTTTTTACCAGGGTGAGAGCATGTGATAAATGTCAGAAATTTTCTGAGAAACAGAAATCTACACCATTTCCCCTGATTCCAGTGCATGTGGATGAATCATTCAAACAATGGGGTATTTATTTTATAGGTGAGATACATCCCCCATCAAGTGGAAAACATAAATGGATATTAATAGCCACTGATTATTTCACTAAATGGGTGGAAGTCGTACCTGCAAGGAATGCTACAGATACTATGATCATAAAATTCATGGAGGAAAACATCATATCCAGGTTTGGTTGTCCTGATAGGATAGTGACTGATAATGCACAGGCCTTCAATTCTACAAAGTTTATGAATTTCTGCCAACAATACAATATCACACTCAGTCACTCCACAGCTTACTATCCACAGGGAAATGGATTAGCAGAGTCTTCAAATAAAACTTTGGTGAGGGCCTTGAAGAAGACTATCAACAAAAACTAGAAGAATTGGGATTCCCAACTGAAATTTGCTCTATGGGCTAATAGAATCACCAGCGAGAGGGCAACTGGGAAATCCCCTTATGAATTGGTATATGGGCGAGTAGCATTTTTTCCTGTACAACTAGCCTTACCAGTGGCCCATTTTATGCAAGAAATCCAGGAGGAACCTGATGATATGATCAGGAGAATCAATCAATTGGTGGAATTAGAAGAAACACGGGGCCAGGTGAACCAAAGATTGATAGAATATCAAGAGAAAATAAATCACATTTTTTATCAACATGCAAAGCACAGGAAGCTACATATTGGTAATTTGGTGCTCAGGTGGGATATTCGGAGAGCTGAGAAAGGTAAACATGGCAAATTTGACCCCCTCTGGTTTGGTCCTTTCAAAATTGTGGAACAGGGGGGCAATAATAGTTTCAAGTTGGAGAATTTACAGGGTGACTTGCTGGATGCCCCTGTAAATGGTCAATTTCTCAAGCCCTACTTTCAGTTATGATTCAGGCTAGGCAGCCTGATGTATTATATTGTATGATAGTTTCCTTTTTGTTTTAGTTTGAATAATGTGGGTGTTGTGATGAATTATAAAGTGAAAAATGAAGGTGTTGAAGAGTAGAGTCTGCATACATGATGATCAGAAGGCCTGTGAGTTCTCAACACGTCCAGGAATGAACGTGTCGTCCCCAACTAGAGCCGATGTTGATCATATTATCCCCCCCCCCTTTCTAAAATTTTGTCAGGCAGCCCCATAAAACCATTCGAAATCCTCTCTTTAGCCTTAAAAGTCCATGTTTGGGCCTAAAAAACTCAGTATCCACCTATCGTTGCCTTCTCTTGGCCTCGAAATTACATAAAAAGGGTCACAAATTTAGATCCGAAAATATAAAAAGGCCCAACCCCTTTTGGTCTTGAGCCCCTCAAGTTTTCGCTCCATATAACCCAGGCACTTGACCAAGTGCTAAGCTCTCTAAGCGCTTAATCAAACGAATATCGGGCGTTCTCCGAGTCGTCGATCTTTATAGATCAGACGACGATCATTCATCTCTGCCATACCCATAACCCACCTGCCTGCCGTCCTATCAAATGATGAAATCAATGGTCCGTAGTCTATCTATCTTTGGTGGTCCCCGCGCTCCAAACACTGCCCCAAAACTAGCAGTTTATATCGCACCGCCTTTCGGCGGTAGGCGGTAATTCTCCATGGGCCAGTGATTCCATTCAATGCCTACCACGCGTCCCTGTGTATGGCCCCAATACCGCTCTCCATTGCACATTATCATTCAGACAAAGACGCGCAGCGATATTCATCATCGTCGTCTGATCTAGGAGCCTTCATCCGACGGTCACTGCGCTCCGGAGCTGCACGATGTTTAGTCCAATCCCATCTTACTCCTGGCCCACCCTCTCATTGCCCTCCGATGTAGTTTTAACCATTGATCTTGTTTGAGATTGTACGGTCCAGATCATTTTCATGACCAAGTTCGGTTGACCAGGTCTTCCTCCACGTCACCCTTACCACGTGTGCTTTGCATTTATACCTCTGCCCCTTATATGTCTTGTCCACAAGCTAAGTTTAATGTTTCTGGTCAAAATTCTCCGCCCGGCTATTCACCATCATTCCACTGTAGCTTTCGTCGCCACCCTGCATGTTCTGCCATTTCATCACGTCGCTATGCCACATAGTCATCTCCACTGCATCCACCCTCCCGTGCCTTTGTTTTCTTAACAAAGTTTGTGGATTTTGTAGGGTTATAGCCGAGAAGAACTATTATGATTCATAGTCTCAATCATTGTGATAGAGGCCGCGTCAAAGGACAATTTTTCAGAGGAAAAATTTATGAAAAAAGGATTTGGGAAGCTGTTACGACACGGCTTTCATTAAAAGAGGCAGGGCTAAAATCTATCAAACCCTCCGGAGTTATTTAAAGCACAGATTTTTGCAGGTGAAGACATTAATGTTGCGGCAAAGAGTATCAGTGGTAGATCCAGGAATTTAGTGTCCAATATTGAAGATCTTCAATCCTAATTCAGGGTCTAGCCGGAAAAGGGTACGATGCACAAACAACAATACCCTCCAAGTCTTATTTCAGCCGAATTTTCCTTCAGGAAAGGAAAGAATGTTGGTATGGTTATCCCTATATCGTGCTCCTGAAGAAATTTTCACCCAGTGCATTTACTTTAGAAGTCAGGCAGCATAGTACAAACAGCATAGCGCCGTCAAGCAGTATGGGCGGGCACTTCTCCACCATTTTGTTTTAATGATACAATTAAATGTTCATGACCTACCTCTTTTACTATGTTTCTAGTTTCTCTTATAAAAACCATGAAGAAACGCATTGTAGTGGTTCCAGATTTTTATCAGAAAATTATGCAGTGAAAGGCTTTTTTGTATACAGTTTGTTAAATTCTTGTATGAAGGCTCAGAGCCCATAGGGTTTCAGTGAGGAGGAGTTCTATCTGTCAAAGAGGATTCTGGTATTTGGTATTTCACAGTCTGTAACTCTCTTTTATGTTTTAATACATCATTTCATCTCATCCATCTTTCCCGTATCATGTTTTGGAATGCGAGTGGCTCACTGATTTCCGGTAAGGATTCATCCTAGTTGATGCCCATGCTCGGATCAGTCAAGCGCTTTAAATATGGCTCATGCATGATATTCTGTTTCATTACTCATCTGAACCGTTATTCTGCTATATTAGTTGCTTTGGGAGAGTGCTTTTAAAATGCTATTATCATGTATGGATTCTTAGATTGGTAAACCCATGCATGGTGGTATTGTATATCTGGGTATCAGCTCAATGTTAACTAATATCCTCTTATTATTTCTTTCACTACATACACCTTCTGATAATTTATGTCTGTGAGGTATTTCTGAATCGGCCCGCTTTGCAGTAAACTGTCTCTGAATTGTCTGTTGCTTTTGTATTAGAGTTCTGCATCTTGCCTCTGCAGTATCTCTTTTCCTTTGTCATTTTTTGAGGGTTTGGTCCCATTCTATTTCATTTCCCTGTTTACAGGAGATAGCATGTGAGCTGAAGCTGACAACTTCACACATTACATTATATGCTCCTTGCTATGCTAAGATGTCCTAGGCACTGGTCTATCACAACTCTAGGCTGTCTCTAGGAGCTACAACAGAACCTCTATCAACTTTATGCAAGCTGCACACACCAAGTGACTATATTGACAACTTATGATTAGTTTGTCTAAAAAAATAACCTTTCAGTATAATAGACCCTCTGTCATATGGAAACCCATGATCATTATAATTTTCTAATAATTTCATCTTTCGTTTAATGTAACGCATCAAATAATACTTCACATTTTCATTGTTGATAGTAGGTGCAATTACAGCAAAAACACCTCCTGCACAATAAAACAAACTTATGTATTTAAATTTAGATCATAATTAACATGAAAAATGAACTTTAAAATAATTTTAGTATCTATTTCTAGATATCTATCATTTGAAAGCAATTCAAATGTTACCTTCTCTAACAAGATCAGAAACTCAATCACCATCAGATGATATTGTAGTCTCCTTTGATTGCAATTCTTCAAACATTGCAACGAATATTTTCCTCTTTGTATTTAGCTCTGTATGTTTCCAATATTTTACATACATTTTGTTTTCACAAACATCATTGAATTCTGTGTTGTCTATGCAAACATGACAAAAACAAGAATATTTTCTTTTATCCAATGCAAACACATTTGTGGACAACTTTGTTATAATTGAATGCAATTTTTGAGTCCCTTTTACTATTTCAATTCCATTTCCAATCGATTTATCTACATATTCGACCCCAATATGCCAAAAAACCTATATGGAAAATTGAAAGAAGAATGTAAATACATGATATCAAAATACCATCAAAGATAATCATTGTGATAAATGTACACTGTTTAAAATTGGATATCCAATAAAACTTAAATTGAATGTACCTTCGCACTTCCCTTGATCTGTTAGTCTCATGGCTTAGTGTAGTGATGCACCATTGAACAACTTCTTTAGCGCCCACAAGTCGTTATGCAGAGGGGTCCATTTGATATCTTCAAAGTGCTCCTTTTGTGCATGCTCCTGTTGTTGCACAACATTTTTTCACCATCCCTGCAATCCCTCATCCTGTACATTGGAGAACTATTCCCGTGACCTGTGAATAGTAAAATGTCCTGAAACCACCTTGATGACATCGTTCTGCATAAGGGAAAGAATTCTCCTCCAAAACATTTCCTCTGAAAAACCCTAAAAATAGATGTTTTGTCCTTGGCGCGAGTATCCAGTTCATCACTCGTGCCGGCCTGGAAAAATTACACTAGGCCCGCGCCACTTGGTGCTCTGTCCCTGTGTCTCACCCGTGCCAAGCCTATTTGGGAATTTTTTTTAAAAATAAATGGCGGAATTTTGGTTCTAACAGCTTTAGAATGAATCATCAGAAAGAAGTTCGGTTGTTTGACTCTGGATCTCCTTGTTTAGGAAGTGGTTTTCCACCTCTCATGGAACCTTCCTAAAAGATAGGACTCTATCCCATGATTATAGGGATCTCAACCTCCCTTCCTCCCTCTATAAAAGCCTACCCTCTCCATTTGCAAGCTAGTTGAACTTTTGGGAAGGAAATTATAGCTGAGTGACAATCAAGAGCAGAGCTGAGGAGAACCCTATGAGAGAGAGAGTTTTGTAAAATCCCTGACGAGCTCTGCGAGACACGTCCCGCTGTAATCCTTTCGAAGGAAGATCACGACGTCAGAGCACCGGTTGTAATCGTTCTATCGTATCTTAATATACATGACTCTACTATTGGTTCCATGATTGTGTTTTTCCATTATATAATGCAATTTCATTCATTCCTCTCTGACTGATCGATAGTTATAAAGTGTGAAATATTACGTTGCATGTTGTCTCTCTTCTTTGCATGTGTACAAGTATATGGATGCAGCGAGGTCACGGATCATGACCTGTCCAACTAGGAATGAAAGTGCCACTTCTTCTTCAACAACAGCAGTGAAGGAGTCACAGTAAGCAATCTATCACTATTCTATCTTTTGTAACTAGGAATCAATAGCTTTGTGTGTTTCGAGTGTTGCTAGGCCTGCTCTAGGGCTAGTGGGATCGCCTCTGTCCGCAGAGGGGGTTTACCTCCACAACAATTTGGTGACTCCGCTGGGGAATAGTGGGAGTTGGTCCTTCCTCCATTGGGTTTTTTTTGGCTTTTTGTTTGATTAGTCTGCTTTCTGGTCCACCTTCATTGGTGTTAAAACCCTGTTCAGCCCCCAGAAGACTAGATCTAGCCTCTGTTCATTCATTTTCATAATTTTCTAGGGTAAACCTGATTGGTGCAATGATCCCTCTGACACTCGCACCGAAGGGCACTAGATGCTAATTAGGCACCCGCGCCATCCCCTGTTTGGCACAGATTATAGCCAGACAAGTGCGCCAACCCTGGTAGGTTTTAGGGTTTGCCTGTTTTTGGACTTTCTAAGCTTGAGTTTTGGTCCTGGTTTGTTTTTTTTTATTGTTTGAGTGCTTTGAAGTCATTTTTTACTGTGTTTAGCCCTGGTCCTCCGATTTTTTTCCCTTTTCTGTTAGCTTTTCATTTTAGCCCTAGGGCTTCTAGGTGCTTCAGTGTGTTGAGCCTCCCGTGGGAGTTTTGGGTCTTTTCTTTCCCGGTCAACTTTGTTTTTGCTTCTTTGCATTCATCTTCTTGAATCCAATTGAGTCATTTTGTTTATTGAGTGATTGTCCTCTCTTTCATTCAGTTTCTCTTTGGGTTTCTCTAAGCCTATATCACACGGCTTGTTTGGGTCTCTTTCGATATTCTTCTTCGCTTTGAGGGATTTCGTCATTGGTTTGAGTCTTGATTGTGCTTGTTTGAGTTGAGTGAACTTTTTTTGTTTCATATCTCTCTTTATCATTATCAAATTGATGTTTTCATTAGTTTTTCATTTATTTAGTGCATTTTCTCTAATATATTGAAAAATACAAAAAATCTTTTGCATTTTTTATTGGCATAGTGAAAATTGAAAACTCTTTCGCATTACTAGTGTTGTATAAATCTAGAGAAAAGTTTTCCAGTTTCAATAGCTTGCATTGAAATCAGCATTCAAGGAGATTACCTGCACGTACGTTAAGTCCTTGGTTGATTTATCTTTCATTTTTACCAAGGTGTATATGGCAGTTCACGGATATCTGGTACACCCAATTACCTAGATTACCAAAGCAGTCACTTTGATATTTACTAACTCTTTTAAATGAAAAGATCATTGAGCTCTTGTCCTTTCAAGCTTGTGTCCAACCTGAAAGTGATAGAGTCACCTTTTTCTTATTTCTCGACTCTTAAAATATGAAACAATAGATTCTGGTTTTAGTGTCTTAAAAATTAATCGCCCACGAAATATTCCTGGTTAGAATTTTTGTCCTTAGTGTTTTATTTCAAGGTCGTTTCCGATGGCAACTTTTCTGAAGTTTTCCAATCAAGGAGTCCCCTCTGAAGGGATTCCTAGTCCTTTTCCTACTTTAGGAAATATTGGTTCTCCTTATATGGCCATGTTATCCCTCCCTGGGTTAACTGTTGGGTTTCCTGTTTGGTTTTTTTCAACCTCTGTGGTCTCAAGTGTTCCGGCTACCGAACCATTCGGTCCTCCGCCTGAGCAACGCCATGTTGATTCGAAGGTGGACCTCTCCCCTTCTTTTCCTATTTCTTCGTCCTCATCTTCTACTTCGCCTGGTGAAAGTTTGGATTCTAATACCCAGGTGGCTAAGAAGAAGAAGAAGAAGACTAAGAAGAAGAAGTCAGATAAGCGAGAGGCTAATTCTGTAGCTGTTGCTTCTAAAACACCTCCTCTCGATGAAACTTCCAACCCTCCACGGAAATTTAAGTTCCCTTGCATGTTGTGCAAGAGAAACCATCTTGTTCGAGATTGCCCTGGCATTCCCAAGGTGCTCGAAGCATGGTCCAACGGTCTTCCGCCGTTGCCTTTGGCTTCCGGGAGTCAGGTTGGGGGCACGTCTTTAGCTAGTGCTGGTAAAGCTCCTAAGAAGCAGGGTAAGCTTGTCAATCCCTGTAAGTTGTGTGAAGGGCACCATGCCATTCAAATTTTTCCATATATGGATGAAGCCAAGAGAGTTTTGGACAACTCGATTGTTTATGCACTATGCCTTCCGGTTGGTTACATACAGTTTTCTTTGAGTCCTTCACCAGTTGATTCAACGATCAGTTAATAGTCATCCTTGCTTGATCCCGCTCCCCCATAAATTCACCATCATGAATCCATCCCTGACCAACCATTGGTCATGGGATCGGTTGAGCTGGCCCCATCCGCGGTGCACCAGGTTTTTTCCATTGAGAGTGGATCTCACATCCCTCATGTTCTTCTTGTTTCTTCAGATTCCTTGGACTTGGAGAAAGATTCTCCTGTCCCTATACCTCTGGAAGCTACTCCTCTGCCTCCCATGATGGAGGTCCTAGAGGATACTCCTTCTGCCTCCATGATAGAGGTGGCGGAGGATGCTCCTTCTTCTACCGTAACACCAGGGGAAGACCATCTTGGTTCGATGGTAGCCCCTCCAAGTAGTTTGGTTGCCTCCTTTGATTGGGGTCGATTTCAGGCTATCGCCTTCCTTCTTATGTGCCCTTTGAGGTTACGGTACATACCTTTGATTTGGTCGTACCCAACACTATTATAGATGAAGGCACGTCTGTCAGTATTTTGTCTTCAACTACTTGGAAAGCATTTGGTTCGCCTCTGCTTGTGCCTATTACCTAGAATCTGCTGGTATTTAACAGAGGAGCTAGTCAATCATTAGGGATCCTTCCGAAGTTGCTTGTTACTTTGGGAGGGAAAACAATCCATATAGACGTGATGGTTGTTCCTGGCCCCTTGGAATTTAATTTAATCTTGGGCCGCGATTATACTTATGCCATGGGAGCGCTTGTCTCCTCCCTCTTTCATGTGATGTGTTTTCCGCACCAAGGTCAGATCGTGACCATCGATCAGCTTACGTTCTTTGGTCCTAATATGGAAGCTAGTCCACCATCATCCATGCCGGATATTTATCTATCGGTTGTGTCATCCCCACCGCATGTCAATTATGTGGCTACCTTTCCTGTGCCTGTATTCAGTGATAGTTCTGTTGTACATCGTTTGCTGGGGGCATTAGGTCCAGACTTCCAAGATGTTTTCCTTCCATCGGATGGGCAACCCTTGGAAGCTATGACTTCTTATTCATTATGATGAGGTATGTTGAAGCATGGTTCATCTACTTGTGTCGAGCTCCTTAAACCATGAAACAAGGTCTATCAGAGCATGGTTCATCTGCTTGTGTCAAGCTCCTTAAAAAATGAAACAAGGTCATTCCGAGGATGGTTCGTTTACTATGTCAACCTCGTTAAAAAATAAATTCAGATTTGAGGATGGTTCATTTTCTATGTCAACCTCATTAAAAAATGAATTAGGTTATGAGGAAAGTTCTTTTAGTGTGTCAACCTCGTTAAAATGAAACATGGTCTTGTTCAATTCGAGCCTTTGATATGATCTCAATCTCGTAATTCGAACCTTCACTGCATCTGCTTTGCATATGTACTGAAGCTTGGGGGGCATGTACCTCGAATTGAGACACCATGCTGGGGGCATGCCTGGTTTTCCTTGTCATTTTCAAGCATACTTTACTTTTTTTAAACCTTGTGTAAAAATGAAACCAACTTCAAGCAGAGTTCCCTGATTTCAAGCTTGTGTAAAAATGAAACCATTCCCATTTTACCTCTTGTGATTGCCATTTTATCATACACCTTTACTTGATTGTTTTACCCATTCCTGAGGAACCGCTGCAATCAGTGGTCTTGTTAGCCAGCCTCTTAACCTTTACTTATTTTGAGTATTTCCACCATTACCAGAACCAGTTGCTACCCTTTATACCACTCGTTCCTCCAGGAGGAGTCACCTTTCAGCTCTTTTCTGACTCTCTAAAATTGAAAATATTGTCGAGATTCTTGTCATTTTGAACTCGTTAAATGGCTGCGAAACAATATCTACCCAATATAATTTTACCCCTTTTTTGGTTTGGGATAGATTATTTACAAAAAAGGAATACCCTACCCTGTCGCGACTAGGAAGTTTTCTTAGACACAGTTTTCTACCTTTTCGGATCTGAGGAACTATCTACGAAAAGGGACCGCTGGATTTTTCTTTTCCGCCTTCTTTTCAAACTCTCTAAATATGAAAAGATGTCAAGTTCTTCTTTTGTCAGGCTCGTTAAAAACCTATGACATCAGACTCCATCGTAATGACGTTACTCGAGTTTCTCCTTCCTAGGGCTTGTTAAATGTATTAGGTTGGATTTGTCCGAAGGAAAAAATTACATCGCAAGCATATGCTATCCCCTTCAAGCTTGTTTTAAAAAAAAATAATTGGGGTACTCGCCAGGAATCGTGGGGGAAAATGGAACCAATATTGTAGTTGTGTTGATAGTATTTCGCTCTTGAACATGGCACTTGTCTGCATTCGTGTCGGGTTGGGGACATCTCATCTTGTTATCTGCTTGCTCCCATGGGTTTGGGTAATCTCTTTTGACTGCTCATCTACTCTTTGCCACGTCACCATGACCTCAAATCCTTTGCTGTCAAATACTGCCAAATCCAGTGTCCTGCCGCTGATATGTTCAAGAGAAGTTTGCTTCTGCAGTTTACAACCTCCCTCTGTTTCTCTGTTGGTCCTGATTCGCAAAAACATTATATTCCTCTATCTCATGTCGATGATGTGGGAAACATTATGGCCCTCCTTCAACAAGGTCAATTCCTGTCGACTTCATATTATTATCCAGGAATTTGATCTAGAGACTCTTGTCGATGAAGGTTCTTTGCATTCGACTTAAGGTTTTCATTATTAGCCTTTGATTGGATGATTTTGCGGGTGTTTGACGCCAGATCACTGTTCACATTCCATGGATTGTACCTCTTGTACCTTGAGAGCCATTGTCATTATTGGTGGTTTCTCTCGCGTTTGTTAACAGTATTCATCATTGGCTGGTAATCAGACGATGTTCTTGCATGTTCGACTTCAACTCCTTTATTCGCATGCTCGAACTTGTACTTTGTTTGGATCGAGATGGAGCGCAAGACCCTGGATCTCGTTTGATGAAATCCAGGCTGCGGGTTCTTTGTGGATTATTATTACTTATTACATGACTCTTTTGATTGGATGGCTGCGACCATACCTGAGTCTACTTGTTGATCCTTATTTTTTTGGATGGCTATGTCCATACCCTGGATCTCATTTTGTACACTTTATTATGGATGGTTGCGCCCATACCACATATCATGTATCAAAGATATCAGTTGTATTTGTACTCGCAGGTCTTTCGACGATAGTGTTTTCATTTGAACACTTTCTCATAAAGAATTTCACCCCTCCCTCTCTCTCAGACCTCATTCTTTAGGGGGCATCTGTTACATAGCATTTTTTCACCATCCCTGCAATCCCTCGTCTCGTACATTGGAGGACTATTCATGTTACCTGTGAACAATAAAATGTCCTAAAAACACCTTGATGGCATCCTTCTGCATAAGGGTGAGAATTCTCCTCAAGAACATTTCCTCTGAAAAACCCTAAAAATAGATGCTTTGGCCTTGGCGTGAGTATCTAGTTCATCACTCGCACCAACCTGGAAAAGTTACACTAGGCCCATGCCACTTGGCGCTCTATCCCTATGTCTCACCCATGCCAAGCCTCTTTGGGAATGTTTTTAAAAAATAAATGGCAGAATTTTGCTTCTAACAACTTCAGAATGAATCATCAGAAAGAAGTTGGGTTGTTTGACTCCGGATCTCCTTTTTTAGGAAGTGGTTTTCCACCTCTCATGGAGCCTTCTTAAAAGATAGGACTGTATCCCATGATTATAGGGATCCCAACTTCCCTTCCTCCCTCTATAAAATCCTGCCCTCTCCATTTGCAAGCTAGTTGAACTTTTGGGAAGGAAATTATATCTGAGTGACAATCAAGAGTAGAGTTGAGGAGAACCCTGTGAGAGAGAGAGAGAGAGTTGTGTCAAATCCCTGACGAGCTTTGTGAGACACGTCTCGCTAGAATCCTTTCGAAGGGAGATCACGACGTTAGAGCACTGGTTGTAATCGTTCTCTCGTATCTTAATATACATGACTCTACTATTGGTTCCATGATTGTGTTTTTCCATTATATAATGCAATTTCATTCATTCCTCTCTGACTGATCGTTAGTTATAAAGTGTGAAATATTGCGTTGCATGTTGTCTCTCTTCTTTACATGTGTATAGGTATCTCGATGCAGCGAGCTCACAGATTGTGACCTGTCCAGCTAGGAACGGAAGCACCACTTCTTCTTCGACAACAACAACGAAGGAATCACGGTAAGCGATCTATCGCGATTCTATCTTTTGTAACTAGGAATCAATAGCTTTGTGTGTTTCGATTGTTGCTAGACCCACTCTAGGGCTAGTGGGATCGACTCTGTCCGCAGAGGGGATTTACCTCCACAACACCTGCACCGTCGTGTTCTCCTTTTCCATGACCAGTCTCAAAGAAATTCCAAAAATGTTTAATGTAGGTTTTCATATGAAGACAACACAACCAAAATAATGGTCGTGAATATTTGAATTTTCCTATGCATCCATCTGACCATATCCAATGTTCATTTAATTTTACTCCACGACTTTTCAAGCAATCATAAATATTTCCAAAACAATTTTGTACAAAATATGCATCATGTGTAGGATCATCACTGATATAAAAGTGATATTATTTAATAACATGTTGATTTTCACTGGTGCTTTCTATATGATCAACATTTTGTTTAGCATGTCTATATAGAATATGGACGAGCATCGAGACTTGGCCAGAATGATAGTATTCACTCTGAATTTCTTTTTGTGGAACATATGTGTAGTTTTCTGCAAAATCAAGTACTGACAAAAAGATCCCCGGTGGAAAAAATTCATGGGATTTTTTGAATTGCAAGTCTTGCCATCAAGCTCTATGGGAATGCTTGGTGTATTTCTAAATTTCTGCCTCAAACTTTCTCAAAAAATCTATCACAATAATTTCTTCTTCTTGTAAATCAATTCTTTTAGCACTTGTAGTACTATTTGAACCTTGAATCGATGTATGGATATATTCATATCTCTTCCATTTCATTTTCATGTTGGACAATGATTGATCATTTATATCAGTATGATATTTTTTTTGAAATTTAGTCAAATTTCCACAATCATCACATTTTTACCATGATATTAGAGTGTGCATGTACCAAAACAATTTGTACATGTGAAAACACTTGCACAGATAACATAACAAGGCAGCTCAATTTTTAATTGAGTACTGGAAGTTCTAGAACATATAATCCAAAGAGAATAAATTGTTGGGCAGTTCAATCAAAAAAATTCCAATGGAATTCCATCTTCAATAATCCGTTCATGATCGGATTTTGACATTTTCCATTTCTTAATATTCTTTTTTTTCTTTGATTGAACCTCGATCAACTTTATGCTTGTTGCATACACCAAGTGACTATATTGACAACTTATGAAATCAGGTTCATAGTCTTCAAAGTAAACAAAAATCCCACTTTGATTAGTTTGTCTGAAAAAATAACCTTTCAGTATAATAGATCCTCTTTCATATGGAAATCCGTGATCATTATAGTTTTCTAATAATTTCATTTTTCATTTAGTGAAACGCATCAAATAATACTTGAAATTTTCATCGTTGTCAGTAGGTGAAATTACAACAAAAACATCTCCTGTACAATAAAACAAACTTGACAAAATTATACATATATTCAAATTTATTTCTAGATCTTTATCATTAGAAAGCAATTAAAATGTTACCTTCTCTAACAAGATCAGAAACTCGATCACCATCGGATGATATTGTAGTCTCCTCTGATTGCATTTCTTCAAACATTGCAATGGACATTTTTCCTTTTGTATTTAGCTCTGTATGTTTCCAATCTTTTACATACATTTTGTTTTCACAAACGTCATTGGATTTTGTGTTGTCTATGCAAACAGGACAAAAACAAGAATATTTTCTTTTATCCAATGCAAACACATTTCTGGATGACTTTGTTTTAATTGAATGCAATTTTCGAGTCCCTTTTATTTTTTCAATGTCATTTCCAATTGATCTATCTACGTCTTTTATCCCAATATGCCAAAAAAACCTTTATATGGAAAATTTAAAGAAGAATGTAAATATGATATCAAAATACAATAAAAGACAATCATTATGATAAATGTAGACTGTTTATTTAATTAGATATTCAATAAAAATTAAATTGAATGTACCTTCGCACTTCCGTTGGTCGGTTAGTCTCATGGCTTAGAGCAGCGATGCACCATTGAACAATTTCTTTCATGTCCACAAGTCAACTTGCAGAGGGGTTCATTTCATATCTTCGAAGTGCTCATTTTATGCATGCCCCTGCACCATCATGTTCTCCTTTTCCATGGTCAGTCTCAAAGAAATTCCAACAATGTTTAATGCAGGTTTTCTTATGAAGACAACACGACCAAAAGAATGATCGTGCATATTTGAATTTTCCTGCACATCCGTTTGACCATATCCAATGTTCATTGAATGTTATTCCATGATTTTTCAAGGAATCATAAATTTTTCTAAAACAATGTTGTACAAAATATGTATCATGTGTACGATTGTCACTGATATAAAAGTGATATTCTTTAATAATATGTCAATTTTCATTGGTGCTTTCTATATGATCGACGTTTTGTTCAGCATGTCTATATAGAATATGGAGGAGCATGGAGACTTGGTCAGAATGATAGTATTCACTCTGAATTTCTTTTTGTGGAACAAATGTGTAGTTTTCTGCAAAATCAATTACTGACAAAATGGTCCCTGGTGGAAAAAATTCACGGGATTTTTTGAATTGCAAGTCTTGCCATCAAGCTCTATGGGAATGCTTGGTGTATTTGTAAATTTCTGCCTCAAAATTTCTCAAAAAGTCTATCTCAAGAATTTCTTCTTCTCATAATTCAATTTTTTTAACACTATTTGCACCTTGAATCAATGTATGGATATATTCATATCTCTTCCATTTCACTTTCATGTTGGACAATTATTGATTATTTATATCAGTACGATATTTGTTCTGAAATTTAGTCAAATTTCCACAGTCATCGCATTTTTTATCACCAACACATTTCTTTTCGTAAAATACTTCATCGCTTTCTCTTTCACATAGAATTTGAGATATGAAATCACAGATAGTGGAAGGAGGAGGTGAATCCTTCCAAAATGTTCTACCAAAATCAAGAAATGTGTCATAATATAACTCAAATTCCAAATGATAACGGCAACAACAAGTGTCGCGTACAGTGATAGGTTTTACATACCATGGTTTTTGTTGAACAAAAGCACTGATTAAAACATGAATTTCATGATTCTCTTCTTTGAACTTGTTGAACAACTCTATCTGAGTGGTTTCCAAGAAAAAAAATTTCATGTTCTTCGTATTGATTTCGTGCTATTATTCTTCGCATCACATGCCTTGCAGTTGGCGAAACACGTGAACTGTTCTTTGAAAATTCATATATTATTTTTTTAACATTTTCTCCAAGTCTATCTTTATATAGTTTCCTACAAATAGCTCTCCAACAAGCAAGCTCATCATTTACATCTATTTACAACCAAAATTTCTGATGTTTGTGCAAATTTTTTCGCAAGGTTCCTAATGCTCGTGCCATAGATTTTACCAAGAGATTCTCATTAGTACTTGATGAAACCATTGCCATATGTATTGATCTACGTACAACTGAAACATTTTACTTTCTAGATATTTTCATTGAATTTATTGCACTATTTATATTTTGTATCACATTTTCCTTCATTTTTTTTATCTTTGGTTGATTTTCGAATACCCAATAAAGTCTTAGCTTCTTTTAATTTCCTTAATGATAGGAGACCTTTCAACATTTGGGCTTGAACTGTCACATTTTTCTTTATGAAATACTTCTCAAAAATGCGGTTAACACGATATCGTATATAACGGTCAACTTTTTTATCTCCATATGTGTGAGTGTCAACATTTTCTAACATTTTGTCATCGACATTGATTTCATCTGTACATATTTGAATGAATAGTACATAATAAGTTTACATATTCAATAAATAACTAAATTAATAAATATGTGTATAATTTTAATAATATGTGCATGTGTTCAACATATATATATATATATATATATACCTTGTGATTCAATTTCTTCACTTGAATTTCTTTCATCATTTTCACCATCTTCAAGCATTGGTTCAATATCTTTTTCACTTTCTCTTTCAAAATTTTGTATCTCATCATCAATGTTTTGAGGAATATCTCTCTCTGTTTACATTGCAAAATATTTTTCAAATTAGTTCATCAAATAAAAATCACTTACTTTAAAAAATTCAAGAAAAAAATGTCTTATAAAAATGAAAGGAAGTTCAAAATATTTCCTTCCAAGTACTACAAAAAAATTTCATTTAAAAAGTTACACAAAAACTCATTTTAAAAAAATCATTATAAAAGATTTACTTCAACCCAAAACCAAAAAATTTCCTTTCGAAATTAATCCCAAATCCATACTTTAAAAAAAAAGAAACCCAAAGAACTGTATCACATACCTCCAAGAAATGTCTTTTGAATGTACCTCCAAGAAAATTCTTTAAACCCAAAAAAATTCCTTGCAAAATTAGATCAAATGTACGAAAATAATGTGTCTCAAAGAAAAGTCCTTTGAATGTACTTCCAAGAAAAGTCCTTAAACCCAAAACAATTCTTTGCAAAATCAGATCAAGGCTTTTATAAAATCAGACAAAAAGTGCGAAAATATGCGAAAATAATGAATGGTTTCATGGCAATTTATATTGCCACGAAATTTTTTTTTGTAGGGGCTTGGCAGTACTTTTCGGTTGACGGAAAGTTAAGTAAAAGTTCGGCCAAACTTTTAATAAATAGTTCGACCGAACTACTTTTTCATTTGATTTAATGTGTCGTCAGCACAAAAAACAGTTCGACCGAAGTTTTTTTACGAGTTCGACCGAACTAACGCGTCACCAGTTACGCAGAGCCAATCCCTAAATACGTTTCTGCAACTTTGGACTGACTAAACTCCATGAAAAATTCTGAATTAAGTGTCAGAACCAAAACAAGAATTTTCAGAATTGAATCTACTTTCAGGAAATATAACTTTCATGGAATTTCATAAATATTTACTAATTTTAATTAATTTTGTAATAAAACGGATGCAAAAAATTTCTGAAGGTCATTGTGATTCAGTGAAATCAAAATTCTGTATCTTCCAAAATACATTGTAAAAAAATTGAAAAAATTTACGTACATTACATTGGTCCATTGTCTCTAATGGGTAGCTTTTAGATTTCTAGTTTATAACTTATATGTTAAGAAATTTCTTGCATCGCGAAACATATTCAAAATATGCAGTTTTTCATATTGGACCAGTTCAAAAAATTCTAGCAATTATGATATGCATCCATTGGCTTTGTAAATATGACGAAACCAAAGTAGACTCTGTCTAGATTGTTGTAACACATTTTTGTTTCTCAAAAACACAAATTTCCAAAAAATACAACATTGCGTATTAACATGACTTCTTATGAATCCGTTGATTGTTAAAAAACACACACTCAAAGAAACGCTAAGTTGACATAACAAATATGTATAAAAAAGTTCCAAAAAATAAGTAATAGAAAGCTAACAAAATTTCTGACAACTTTTATTTTTATCACAAAATGAAATTCTAAACAGAAAAATTGTTTTAGCTTGCAGAAAGTTGAAAAACTGAAAAAAATGAAATTTTTTTCTCAAAAAAGGGCAAAAAGTGTAACCCAACTTCACATTTTCACCCATCAACTGAAAGTAGTTTTTTTATACATGCATTGATGAAAAATTTTGCATACATATTGGATATATATGTATATGTTCTAGAATGAAATTAACTGTTCAAGTAGTTTTACTATGTGCATTGATGAAAAATGTTTCACGTACTCAATATATATGTTCTAGAATGCAATTAACTGAAAGTAGTTTTTCTATGTGCATTGATGAAAAATGTTACATGTAGTAGATATATACAAGAACTCAATGCACGCAGTTTTTCTTGTGAGCTTTTTTGGCAAAAAAGAATCCACAATGTAAATAAATTATCCGCAGTATAATTTTGTACAAAGATTCCTTTCAGGCAAGAGACTCGGAGCACTTCTTCAACTTTTGGTGGGATTTGACCCACATCTCTATTCCTGATTGAAAATGTAGTACAAAATTTGTCTGTCCAATGGTAGAATATGTTCTATGTGATGAAGAAGAATGAGAGGATGACAGCGCATGTTGTTGGGTGGCAAAGCGCTGTGGGCGAGAGGGACATTCAGATATGCGATGAGAGGTAGAATGACAATAAGCACATTCATATTAGCGTTTGACAGTGGGCTGAGACTGAGAAGTAGAAGTAGAAGGCTTAGCATATTTGGCAGACTTTTTGCCAAGGCCTCGTTTAGATTCTAAGGCTGTACGACACAGATTAGATGTATGCCCTTTCTGACCACAGAGCCAACACTCAATTTCTTTCATCTTATGCAACTTTGCATCTCTAGGCCGAATATCATGGGGCTGATAATAGTGAGTATTAGGCTTGTAGCGATAATACCCTTTTTTGGCCTTAGGTCTTCTGCTTTCTTTTGGTCTACGAAGCTCTCTTCTTTTTCCTGAGCTTATTCTGTATGTAGACTTACTTCTTTTGTAAGCCTTCTTTACTTGCCTCTTATGCTTTCTTCTGTGTACTAAGGGATCATCCACTGTTATGCCATATCTGCTGCAAAAGGACTTTGTACCAGGAAGTCTGTTCAACTTATCAATAGACTTCTGCATCTTTGATCTGGTACACAAAGAAATCAAAACTTTAGTAATGATTGCATAGAAGTCTACCCAAACATAAACTTCCATTGGCAATGGGAAGGCTTCTTACATTTTCAAAATGTCTACCAACTTTGATGGTAGAGCTGCAAGATAGACTTGCTTCCACAGTAGATTCTTGGGATCCTTAACCAAGAATATTCTCTACATCCAATCCCTGTGGAAATCTTCATACTGATTTATGTTATTGCATTTAAGGTTCATCAATACCAATTCATTCTTATATGTGACAGCATATTCGGCTCCACAGAAATGTTCTTGGATTAGTGCAGTGAGGGCACCAATCATGTTTGTTTGTGTTATGCCATCAGGGTTGAACATAATATCACCCTGTTCATCTTTGAGAGTTTCCCTCTCCATTTTCTCAATCAACGCAGGAGAGGACTCTAATTCCCACCATCTAGCCAGAGTACCAGTAAAGCACTGAATCAGTGTTTTACAGGCTTCACTTTCACTTTTCCCTTCAACACACATTAGTTTATACTCAATAATCATTTGATCAAGAATTTGTCTGATCTGATGAGCAGACATGTTATCAATGTTCCATTCCTTATGACTCCCTTCATGGAATGTCTCTCTGGGGGGAACCTTTCCTGCACCATACAGGTCAGGAGCTGCATGCCTGGTAAACTGAGGTTCTAAAGGTTCATATATGGGAAAAGAATGTTTTTCAGAATCTGAGGCTTCTAAAACAGTGGCTATAGTCAACTTCTCAGATTTCTCTTCTGGCTTAGAATCAGTTTCTGCAGTCAGGGATAACTGAGGCACTTCTCTAGGAAATAGCTGAGGAAACTTTGACACAGGACTGAGGATAGGCTTTTCTATTTCATGTGGCAGAACACTCTTTCCTTTGGTGATAAAAGAAAGTGGGATTGGCTTGTTGGCTTTCTTCAAATTTAATCCATCAAATTTGTCAGACAAATGGGAGACTGACTCTCTTGTGGAAAAGGACTGTTCTATAATACAATTTTCCACATCATCAAATTTATCAAAAGATTTTTCAGAATACTGTCTAACTACTTGTAAATCACACTGTACAGAATTAAGGACTCTATGTACATCATTAACAGAAACTTGAACTGAATCAATTTGGTCTTTGACTAGGGCAGTCTTTGCTACATTTTTCTCCAAACCAGTGAGTGCAGTATTAGTCCAGTTAACTTGCTCACTCACCTTCTGAATTCTACCTTCAGTACCCACCAAATAATTATCTCTATGAACCAGGGGACTGGCCAAAGCTGAGCTTGTCCCTTCTCCCAAAACAATACTTCTGAAAGGTGGATAAGTGGTAGAGGTTTCTATCTTACTGCCATCAGGTGCAGTCCAAGAATGTGAAGAGGATGTGGCTGCATCTGCCATCAAAACCACATCATTTTCCATTTTCTTTTTCCAGGAGTAGAATGAAATCCATACTCTTTCTTCTTCCATGTAAGCTTTCCATTCTTATGCCATCTTCATCTTTTCTTCTTTTGGAAAGGCAACTGCAAAAGCATCAGCTTGCAGATGAGTAAACAAATCCCAATTTATCATTTGTTTCATCCATTGTGCAGGGATCTGATGTTTAGGACACCCATCCATTAAAGTATAAAACTTATGGATTTCAGGCACAGAAGGTCTCTTGCATCCTGGAGGTAGATCTCTGAATCTACAGTCTGGAATTAATTTGTCAGCTTGTTCAATATAACCCAATCCATACTTTGGGCTATTTGCAGGCCTTTGATTCATTAGGATCTCTGTGAGTCTGGGATCCTCATTTTCCAACTGCGGAATCAAATGTATCATAAGAACATGCTCATCTTCATGTGGGAAAGGTATGTCAGAGCATTTTGGATTAGGACATGGGTTGAGAGAAGTAGAAGGGGGTGCTTCTCCAGTCCTAGGGTTATGGTTCTTATGGAGCACAGAATAGGCTAGACTTTGCAGATTGACATGCTGTTGACACTGGGGACATTGGACACTCAGAGGCTGGAAATTTACAATCTGAGTGAATTCAAATAAAGCTACATGACTACAATTTGAAACAATTGAACTACAACTAGTATCTGTACAATCTGGAGAAATAAAACGAGAGGACTTTTTACATTCAGCTTCAATCCTTCTTCTGTCAATGGTTGATCTTCGGGGAAAGAACAGAGTAGCAGAGGATTGATTTTCAGTGATGTTGGCTATTGTTATTTTCTGAACAGAGAGAGGTCTGGGGTTTGGAACCGTCCATTGTTCTGGGAAAGTGAGATCTTCCCACTTAATGGCCTGATGTTCGATCTTATGATTTTTAGGATCGGTCAGGACAACTACACTGGTCTTTGACTCTCTGCTGGGTGCATGGAGGACAGCAGGAAACATTGTGGAAGTATGGCGGAAACATCCGCGGAACTGGATAGCAATATTTTGCCTCTTCTTCCTCATGTCAAATCCCATTGTCTGGATTTGAAGTTGCAAAATATCTGACAATGTTTCATCATTGACTGAAACAGAAAAGTTTGGATAACAGTCAAACCAAATTGGTCCATTGGATAATGGAGCCACAATCCCTCCAATTAAAGAATCAGTGTATTTATTATGTGTTAGGTCTCTCACCATAGCTAACACATATGCATCAACACCCGGATGCACCAAAGCATGAATACCAACACGAACACAACCCAAATGTAAAAACTGTGTTCCCAATCTTTTGGCTTCGGCTTGAAGTTCTTTGAGATTTAGAATAGGGATCAACTGTACACGATCACTATTCTCTTCTATAGAACTAACAGACTCCTTAATAGTTATTCTAGTGGCAGCTTTCAAGTGCCAAATACCTAGATCATTATAAACTTCAGAGGCTTTTATATTGGGTAAAACCCATCTGGCTTGTGGTTCGACCTCTTCATATAAATGATCAGATTCATTTATTACACGACTACTACTTGAAGCAAACATGTCTCTGAGAGGATTTTGTTCGGCTCTATCTTTTTCCTCAAGTTCTCTGAAAGAGACAGATTTAGACATAGATGAATCCATTTTAAAGAGAGATGGATTTTTAAGTACTGACCTTTTTCCTAAACCACGCGTCACACGACTTATTGGCTCTGATACCAATTTCTAGCAGAGGCTTCCTTCAAGCTTGCTTGCTGTTGTAAACCAACAGACTTGGCCTTGTTAAGTCTCTCTGAACACTGCTTTATGTGAACCCAACTGTGAACCCAGACGAACCTATTGAACCTTCACGCAACTAGCGGCCTTTCATACGGCTTCCTCGCCTTCACACGGCCTTGGCGTCCCTCAGTTTTTTCGCGAACTCCAGCGAACTTATGGCGAACTTTCAAGCAATGCAAGTATCTTAACATCAATAAAATTCATGCAGAGTAACAGTACTTAAATGCGGAATTGATAGACAAAATATCTCTCTTTTATTGATAGCAGAATGCTTCACAATCAGATTACAGACTTATGGATTCTAGTCTCTGTATCAGAGATGGACTGTAATGGCTTTTACCGGACTTATGATACCCACGAATGAGTGATCGATACCGGAGGCTTCCTGGCCAAGTTACAGACTCTATCTCAGAGCTGATTACACACAGACATAAAATATACAGACTCACACTAATGAACTGGCCACTTTAGGTTTTGATGTATGCCGAGCACATACACCCGCAGGCTTCTCAGTTCACCTAAGGACTGTGAGTAAAGACTCCGTGATGCGAGCAGATCGCAAAGATTGCGCAGACGCAGAGCAGGGAGCAGAACTTAGACTCTTAAACACACAAGACTCTAGACTCAAAACTCCAAATGCCGATGGTTACAAATGAGCCTTACCCCTCCTTATATAGAATGGAGAGGGGGGAAAACATTCCTATTCACCATCCGATCTATGACACTTGGCAAAAGGATCATCGTTTTCGGGTAACACGAAACGTGACATCCGCACGGAGATCCTATCAACTGACAAACTTTAGTGATAGTGGGTGAATGTACACTGTGGATACCTTACAAGGCCCACGAGGAATCATACTTTATTGAATTATACTATGGATACTTTTCAGACAAAGGAAAAGCCCATGAGAAAAGCTTTGTCACATTAGACCCGTGACTAGGTATCATTATTACACTGGGAAAACCTTTTTAGTGGGGTTCCCGAGGACCACTTGTACTGGCTGATGTTGCAGGATCATCCAAGATTTTGATGCCCGGATATCTGAGGTGATAGAACTCATCATCCCATGCCTTGGTGTAGATTCTTCGAACAATCATGGGTTTATTGAGCACTATCTGGTGCTTTATCTTTGTCATAACCAACCACTGATAATGCATCTGCATATAAGACTTCAGTATGGGATTTGGCGATTTATATTCTAATGCTGTGATTTCTCCTACTGTTTTACAGGGATAGTGAAAGCATTCACCAGCTGGTCCTGCAAGACAGTCATCGCAAAATCTTCTACAATAAGTGTCATAAAAATTTGGGTCCATACTGAAAGGGCTGACCCCATAATGGTACCACCAATCGGATAACCATGGAATATGTGGTTCTCTTGTATTTATCCATGTGGGGGAAAAATTTAGTTTGGTATAGTGGGTTTCTTCTGGTCCATCTTTATTCAATAGGTCCCACCATAGTCTTATGTATTCTGCAAAATCATAAACAGTGTCAGGGAAAAGTAGCTTAGGGTCATCATGCGGCCATGACTGAAATTTTCCATAGGTATATTGGCCGATCTTTCTGACTCTGTTTATAGCGAAAGATTTATAATAAACTCTTGATCTGTCTCCGACACCAGTACAAATGACAGACAGATCCCAAAAATCTTGAGAGAGTGACCGCTCTGCTTCTTCTGAAGCTGCCATACTATGTGAATACATCATTTCATGTATCCATCTGTTTCCCTTTGGGTACACTCTTCTTCCTGGGACCAAGTGCTGTAAATCATTGTGACTTTGAAGGTTTCCATCGAGCACTTGGGTATTTCGGAGTTGCCAAGTAGGCCTCCATTTTTCAGCATATACAGGCCATGGCTCATCATCAGCAATATACCTCAGTTCTTCTCTTTGATAGGCCTGATTCCATTCTGTAAGAATGACCATCACATGAATTGGTTCTTCATCAGAGTCATTCTTATGTTCTTGATGCTGGAGATATTCTCTGCTTAAGAAATCTGGAATACAGTTATCAGAACCTTTAATATGCTCAACTTTAAAATTAAAGTAAGCAAAGAGAGCTTGCCATCTAGCAAACTTTGCATCTTCTGGGTTCTTTATCTCCTTTTTCAAGACCTTTTCCAGTGCTTTTGCATCTGTTCTGAGCAGAAAATATCTATTAGCCAAATGAATTGAAAACTTTCTTATACAATTCTAGGTTGCCTTTACTTCTTTCTCAATAGGAGCATAGTTTAACTCAGCCTTGCTCCATACCCCTGAAACAAATAGGACAACCTGTTCTTGTTCCCTTGGATCATCTTCCTTTGGCTTTTGTTTAAGGACACCTCCCCAACCAATGTTACTGGCATCTGTTTCAACAATTTTGAATGCATTATCATCAGCAACATATAATATAGGGAGATTTCTTACCCTGGACTTTATTTCTCTGACCGCCTGAGTATGCTTTTCTGTCCAAGGCTTTGGATTCTTTCTTAGTCTCTGATTCAGCAGAGACCTGTCAATGGCACATGACGGGTAGAAATTGCTCACATAGTTCAAGCAACCCAAAAATCTCTGCAACTGAGTTTTGTCCATTATGACATCAGGAAACTTGTCAGCAAACTCAAGTGCATGCTGCTGGAGAGCAATTTGGCCATTTTCAATCTCATGTCCCAAAACCTTGGTCTTAGTCTTACACAGTTCCATCTTTTTCTTACTTAAGACTAAGCCATTTCTTTTGACCAACTTCATGAAAATATTCAAGTGCCTGAAGTGGTCTTGTAGGTTCTTGGAAAAAATCAGCAGATCATCAATATAAGCAAGCAACCATTCATCATAAGGTTTGAAGATGGAGTCCATTACCTTTTGGAACTTTGATGGTGCATGCTTCAAACCAAAAGGCATTACGTTCCATTCCTAGTGTCCATGAGGAACACTGAATGCAGTCTTCCATCTATCACCCTCTGCAACAACAACTTGCCAGAAGCCAGATTTTAAATCAAACTTAGAAAATACTTTGGCTCCTGAAATTCTCCTAATCAGATCTCCTTTATGGGGGATCGGATAGGTATCATCTGCTAAAACATTGTTCAGAGGTTTATAGTTTATTACTAGTCTGGGGACTCCTCTGACTTGTTCACTTCTCTTATTGACATAGAATCCATAATAGTTCCAAGGGCTGGTGGATTCTCTGATGAGCTTCTTTTGCAGAAGCTGTTCAATCTCCTTCTGGCAGTGTTGTCTGTGTTCGACAGACATGGGAATAGCTCTAGACTTACAAGGTCTGCCAGTGTAACCATACTACATACTATTGTTTGAGTGAAATTTTTTTTAAAAACTTACCAAATGTACTTCAACCATGTCTAAAACTTGAATTTTAAAAACTTTTTGATTATATAAAAAAAAATTACTTCACATCTCATGCCAATTGTAGTTCAACTATCGAATAAAAACATTAACCATTTAACATTATATCACATGCAAAATGTAGATTAAAATGGTATCCAAAACTTATTTTTAAAAACTTTTTGACTATATCACAACATTACTTCAAAACTTAGTTTTAAAATTTTTTTGATTATATCACAACATTACTTCACATGATTAATGTACTTCAACCATCCAAAACTTGGGTTTTAAAAACCATTTGATTATATCACAACATTACTTGACATGCCATCCAATTGCAGTTCAACTATCCAATAAAAACATTTAACATTATATCACATGTGCCAACTATAGATTGAAACCATCCAAAAATTAAGTTTTAAAAACTTTTCAATTATATATCGTGCAACATTACTTCACATGCCATGCCAATTATAGTTCAACTATCCAATAAAAACATTTAACATTATATCACATGCCAAATGTAGATTAAAACCATCCAAAATTATAGATCGCAACATTACTTCACATGCACATATTACTTCACATGCCATGCCAATTGTAGTTCTTGACTATCCAATAAAAACATTTAACATTTAACATTAAATATCACATGCCAAATGTAGATTGAAACCATCCAAAACTTGAGTTTTAAAAACTTTTTGATTATATCATGTAACATTACTTCACATGCCATGCCAATTATAGTTCAACTATCCAATAAAAACATTAAATTATAGATCACAACATTACTTCACATGCCAAATGTACTTCAAGCATCCAAAACTTAAATTTTAAAAACAAAACAAATTATATAACAACATTACTTCACATTCACATGCCAAAAGTACTAAAACCATCCAAAACTTAACTTTTTGGAACAAAACAAATTATATTAACACTGTAATAAAATATGTCCAAAAATTGTAGATCTCACAAGTATCAAACTGTATCAAGTTATATATATATATATATATATGACGGTGCATCTAGATAATATATAAAAAAGTAAATTTAAGACTATCTAAATCTTGAAATCAAATCTACAAATCATGTCCATCAAATATAGATGGATGTAGCGTCTTTCCTATCAGGGTCTCAATCCACGCACTATCATGCGAAGCATGGGAAACTTGTACACAATGCACATGTACTTGAACATTAAAATTTGATGTTTTAAAAATGAGTGAGAATATATATAGAACTTCATGTAAAAAACAAAATATAAAAAAAAATCATGCAATACCTCATGAGGTTCCCTCTCCATTTGATAACCTGCAACAAGTTTCGCCCCCATGGGAACATCTGCAATGGTAAACTGTACAATATACATGTACAATTATATATATATATATATATATATATATATATATTAAAAAATTTCAAATGAAAATGCACGTGTACATATATAAACTTATTTTCAATAATATTAAAAAAAAGTTAGACAACTTGTTCAAATGGTTGAAATGGTGTGGATGTTCCTATCTCCGTTGCTAGAGTCCGTGGATTAAAGAAATCTTCTATAGAAACCTAAAATTCAAAATTTTAAAAGCATAAAATAACTCAAGGTCAAGATCTCAATTTATAATAAAACTTAAATAAAAATCAATTTATAAATTATAACTTTTAGAAAAACATATATATATATATATATATATATTTAAAATTGAAAAATTGAATACTTCTGCAGGTGAATTTGGGACATCTCCTAAGAGAGGCTCCAAAAGAAAATCTCCAAAAACCTAAAATTCAAAAAATTTAAAATAACTCAAGATATAGATATATATATATCTCAATTTTTAATGGAACTTTTTGAGGTGGAATATATATATAACTTAAACATAAATTTTAAAAGTGAAAAATTGTCCATACTTGTTGTGGATGTGGCACATCTCCTAAGGAAGTAGAAGGTACATCTCCGAAGGAAGAAGAAGGTACCGCCATCCCAAAAACATTGAACAGAATCGGAATCTGTTAAAACATTTTATCATTATATATACATACACATGTACATTGTGCACAATTATTTATTTTAAAAATATCACTTAAAAAACACTAACATTTGCCAACATATCTTGATTATGAGACCCATCTGCATTGTTTGAACAAGAAGTCTCGAACGTGATATTAACATTTTCATCATTCATCATGCATGAAAACTGAAAATGGTGTTTTAACATATAATGATACATTTTTATTAGATTAATGTACATACAAATAAATGTATACATGTACATACACATGTATTTATTACAAATTGTACACATGTATGTGTTAAAATAATTGAACCCTAAAGTTATGTTAACATACCGTTCCCATGCTCTCTTCCTCATGAAGAATGAGGTCTTGAAAACATTGCGACAATTCTTTGCATATATTCGAAGATCTTCAACATTCATGTTGTCAATCTCTTCATCTGTAAAATACACAAAATTGGCAGGTGCATTTTCACGTGCTCTTTGTCGATTTAGACAAACATCGACTCCACCCAATCCACTGTAAACATTGTCGATCATGACATCCCTTGCTTCTTGACTTATTTGAGAAGTCGCATCCATCTCTAACCACGGATTTTTGACCCGAAAATTCCAACTCACCAATGGCAGCTCAGGGCGAGGCAACTCCACATCTCGCTTAGCGCCCTTACGGTCATACAATCGACCTTTCCCCGAACCAAAAAATTCTGACGGGAGGTAATTGTAGTTGGTTTTCATATTCAAAAAAAATTCTGCGTAAAACAATTGTGAAAAATAAACAGGAACCTCGTCGTTCCATGGGAGCCCTCCATAGGCCGCAAGGTGTCTATCATAAAAATAGTGAGCTATATGTGGGTGCTTGAAATATTGCACCTTCAGCATTTTTCTTTTTGGCCATTCCTTGAAATTAAACATTGACTTCGTTGCATCTCTTGTAACTCTTTCTTTTACATCCTCCCATTTATCGGGACCCATTACTGTTTCCTTTCTCTTTCTCATGACTTCTACAAATGTATCAGTCGTTGGCCCAAGATTTTTGTACACATTTACTATTTCGCCCAATGAATGTGTAACTATTTCGAGGCTTTGTCGACTCTCAGCAGGTAGAGTCAAAGCCACGAGATCTCTTCGCAATTTTGCAGGAAGTTGTTGACACCTTTCTAAGGTGCATTGCGCCATGTTTCTTTCCCATGGTATATAAAAAATGTCGGCCGGATAGGTTGTGGTGGGTAGACAACCTTCTTCTTGAATGTAGTGTTCTTCCCTGCATCTATTTTAACCAATATTTGGAACATTTTCAGCCTCTGCATCAATATATAAAATTTTGTATATTAGAAAAAACACATGTAAACAAATTTGTACAAATTCAATGAAAAAATATTGAAACTGATGGCAACCTCGACGTGGTTGGTTAGCATCTTCTCCACCCTGAAACTATTGAGACCCAAAACAACCCTGCTGAGAACCAACACCACCAGCTATTGATTGGCCTCCGGGAGAATAAATATCACCCCCTTCACGCAACCTGCCACTTATTGATGGCCCTCTAAGGGGATTTGAACCACCACCAACCTCTCGAGAGGAGAGAGAAGCTTCATAAACAAATACGAATTTGTAATCAATTGAAAAATACATTCATGTACATATAAATACACACGTACGTATTCATTGATTAAATTGCGTTCAAACCATACCACAAATGGGTGAACCCTAGGCATCCATGGCTGGAGTAGAGGCCCTTCTCTTCTTATTAGCTCCTAAAAAATAAAAAAAATAAACTTATTTTAACAACTAATTTAACTCACAAAGTTGATAAAAAATCAATTCCATATGTACACACATGTATGGAAATTTAAGATTGTATTTAAATTTACCATGAACAGCTCTCGATCCCGACCCCTGATCCTCCCCTCTCGTAGAGATATGGGATTCTGTTGATCTTTGTCGTTCATCCTCCATGATATATATATCTATGGTGGACATTTACAATTAATTTTTTAAATAACTATTTTAAATTAAATTCAAGATAAAGTTCAGAAAATTAATGTTTAATTTAAAGTGTAAACAAATTATGTCGATGAATAAATTTTGAAGGAGAGCGTCTCAACACTAATGGTATCCAAAACTTAGTTGGACTACTTTGCTAGTCGCAATATTGGGAAGCACATATGTAATCACTGCATTCCCTAGATTGGGATAGAAAAAAACTTCTATGCATAATTTCCATTTTTCAACCACATTTAATGGTTTTATTATCCCTAAAAAAACCAAATTCAATAGAAATATATATATTATTTATTGACATTTATTTCAAATACATGGGATAAATGAAAAACTTATATTTAGATCTATTCCAGAGATTGACTGTAGGGGCATTTACTAGATATGTCACTTTTCATAAAATATGAGATCCAGAGGCCACCTGGCCCTTTACAGACTCTGCCTATAGAACTACCATGGATATGAAAATGAAAAACTTCTAATTATATCTAGATATTATAAAGATTGAATGTAGGGGCATTTACTAGATTAGGTTTTAAAACCTATATGTTTCGTATCAAATCAATTGTGGTTTCAATGGGAAACTTTTATGGCTAATTTTTGTTTTACATGTTGAATATTAAAGGGATTTTCTCTCTCATTGTTTGAGACAATGGATATGAAAATGAAAAACTATATACTTGGTTAAAACCTATGTTTTGTATCAAATTACTTTTTTTTTCTAAATACTATATACATGTTGACTGTAGGGGAATTTAGATCTATTCCAGAGATTGACTATAGGGGCATTTACTAGATATGTCACCTTTCATAAAATATGAGATCCAGAGGCTACTTGGCCCTTACAGACTCTGCCTATAGAACTACCATGGATATGAAAATGAAAAACTTCTAATTCTAGATCTATTCTAAAGATTGAATGTAGGGGCATTTACTAGATTAGGTTAAAACCTATATGTTTTGTATCAAATCACTTTTGGTTTCAATGGAAAACTTTTATGGCTAATTTGTGTTTTATATGTTGAATATAAATTTTTTTTTCTCTTTCATTGTTTGAGACCATGGATATGAAAATGAAAAACTATATACTTGGTTTAAAACTATGTTTTGTATCAAATTACTTTTTGTTTCTAAATACTATATACATGTTGACTGTAGGGGCATTTAGATCTATTCCAGAGATTGACTATAGGGGAATTTACTAGTTATGTCACCTTTCATAAAAGATGAGATCCAAAGGCTACCTAGCCCTTTACAGACTCTGCCTATAGAACTACCATGGATATGAAAATGAAAAACTTCTAATTAGATCTATTCTAAAGATTGAATACTAGATTATGTTTTAAAACCTATATGTTTTGTATCAAATCACTTTTGGTTTCAGTGGGAAACTTTTATGGCTAATTCTTTTTTTATATGTTTAATATAAATGGTTTTTTCTCTCACATTGTTTGAGACCATGGATATGAAAATGAAAAACTATATAATTTGTTAAAACCTATGTTTTGTATTAAATTACTTTTTGTTTCTAATTAAGTTATATACATGTTGAATATAAAAGGTTTTTTTCTCTCTCATTGTTTGAGACCATAGATATGAAAATGAGAAACTTCTATTTAGATATGTTCTCTAGAGCTATGGATAGTTTGTGTTTTACATACATTGACTCTTAGGTTAAAACCTATGTTAAAACCTATGTTTTGTATCAAATCACTTATGGTTTCAATGGGAAAGTTCTATGGCTAATTCAAGTGTTTTACATGTTGAATATAAAAGGTTTTTTTCTCTCTCATTATTTGAGACCATGGATATGAGAATGAAAAACTTGTATTTAGATCTATTATAGAGATATGGCTAATTTGTGTTTTACATGTACATTGAATATAAAATGTTTTTTCTCTCATTGTTTGAGTCCATGGCTATGAAAATGAAAAACTTCTAGATATTTAAAACTACTAAAGAGATTGATTGACTTGTAGGGGCATTTACTCTTCTAGGTTATTTAAACCTATGTTTTGTATAAAATCACTTATGATTTCAATGGGAAACTTTTATGGACAATTCTCGAGTGTTTTACATGTTGAATATAAAAGGTTTTTTTCTCTCTCATTATTTGAGACCATGGATATGAAAATGAAAAATTTCTATTTAGATCTATTCTAGAGATATGGCTAATTTGTGTTTTACATACATTGAATATAAAAGGTTTTTTCTCTCATTGTTTGAGACCATGGATATGAAAATGAAAAACTTCTAGATATTTAAAACTATTTGAGAGATTGATTGACTGGTAGGAGCATTTACTCTTAGGTTAAAACCTATGTTTTGTATCAAATCACTTGTGGTTTCAATGGGAAACTTTTATGGCTAATTTGTGTTTTACATGTTGAATATAAAAGGTTTTTTTCTCTCTCATTGTTTGAGACCATGGATATGAAAATGAAAAACTTCTATTTAGATCTATTCTAGAGATATCGCTAATTTGTGTTTTACATGTACATTGAATATAAAAGGTTTTTTCTCTCATTGTTTGAGACCATGGATATCAAAATGAAAAACCTCTAGATATTTAAAACTATTCGAGAGATTGATTGACTTGTAGGGGCATTTACTCTTAGGTTAAAACCTATATTTTGTATCAAAACACTTGTGGTTTCAATGGGAAACTTTTATGGCTAATTTGTGTTTTACATGTTGAATATAAAAGGTTTTTTTTTCTCTCATTGTTTGAGACCATGGATATGAAAATAAAAAACTTCTATTTAGATATATTTTAGAGATATGGCTAATTTGTGTTTTACATACATTGAATATAAAGGGTTTTTTCTCTCATTTTTTGAGACCATGGATATGAAAATGAAAAAATTCTAGATATTTAAAACTATTCAAGAGATTGATTGACTTGTAGGGGTATTTACTCTTCTAGGTTAAAACCTATGTTTTGTATCAAATCACTTATGGTTTCAATAGGAAACTTCTATGGCTAATTCAAGTGTTTTACATGTTGAATATAAAAGGTTTTTTTCTCTCTCATTGTTTGAGACCATGGATATGAGAATGAAAAACTTCTATTTAGATCTATTCTAGAGATATGGCTAATTTGTGTTTTACATGTACATTGAATATAAATGTTTTTCCTCTCATTTTTTGAGTCCATGGCTATGAAAATGAAAAAATTCTACATATTTAAAACTACTCAAGAGATTGATTGACTTGTAGGGGCATTTACTCTTCTAGGTTATTTAAACCTATGTTTTGTATCAAATCACGTATGGTTTCAATGGGAAACTTTTATGGCTAATTCTTGAGTTTTTTACATGTTGAATATAAAAGCTTTTTTTCTCTCTCATTGTTTGAGACCATGGATATGAAAATGAAAAACTTCTATTTATATCTATTCTAGAGATATGGCTAATTTGTGTTTTACATACATTGAATATAAAAGGTTTTTTCTCTCATTGTTTGAGACCATGGATATGAAAATGAAAAACTCCTAGATATTTAAAACTATTCGAGAGATTGATTGACTTGTAGGGGCATTTTCTTCTAGGTTAAAACCTATGTTTTGTATCAAATCACTTGCGGTTTCAATGGGAAACTTTTATGGCTAATTCTCGAGTGTTTTACATGTTGAATATAAAAGGTTTTTTTCTCTCTCATTGTTTGAGACCATGGATATGAAAATGAAAAACTTCTATTTATATCTATTCTAGAGATATGGCTAATTTTTTTTTTACATCCATTGAATATAAAAGGTGTTTTATCTCATTCTTTGAGACCATGGATATGAAAATGAAAAACTTCTAGATATTTAAAACTATTCGAGAGATTGATTGACTTGTAGGGGAATTTACTCTTAGGTTAAAACCTATGTTTTGTATCAAATCACTTGTGGTTTCAATGGGAAACTTTTATGGCTAATTTGTGTTTTACATGTTGAATATAAAAGGTTTTCTTCTCTCTCATTGTTTGAGACCATGGATATGAAAATGAAAAACTTCTATTTAGATCTATTCTAGAGATATAGCTAATTTGTGTTTTACATGCATTGAATATAAAAAGTTTTTTCTCTCATTGTTTGAGACCATGGATATGGAAATGAAAAACTTCTAGATATTTAAAACTATTCGAGAGATTGATTGACTTGTAGGGGCATTTACTCTTCTAGGTTAGAACCTATGTTTTGTATCAAATCACTAATGGTTTCAATGAGAAACTTTTATGGCTAATTCAAGTGTTTTACATGTTGAATATAAAAGATTTTTTTCTCTCTCATTGTTTGAGACCATGGATATGAAAATGAAAAACTTCTATTTAGATCTATTCTAGAGATATGCCTAATTTGTGTTTTACATACATTGAATATAAAAGGTTTTTTCTCTCATTGTTTGAGACCATGGATATGAAAATGAAAAACTTCAAGATATTTAAAACTATTCGAGATATTGATTGACTTGTAGGGGCATTTACTCTTAGGTTAAAACCTATGTTTTGTGTCAAATCACTTATGGTTTCAATGGGAAACTTTTATGGCTAATTCAAGTGTTTTACATGTTGAATATAAAAGGTTTTTTTCTCTCTCATTGTTTGAGACCATGGATATGAAAATGAAAAACTTATATTTAGATATATTCTAGAGATATGGCTAATTTATGTTTTACATACATGTGAATATAAAAGGTTTTTTCTCTCATTGTTTGAGACCATGGATATGAAAATGAAAAAATCCTAGATATTTAAAACTATTCAAGAGATTGATTGACTTGTAGGGGCATTTACTCTTAGGTTAAAACCTATGTTTTGTATCAAATCACTTGTGGTTTCAATGGGAAACTTTTATGGCTAATTTTTGTTTTACATGGTGAATATAAAAGTTTTTTTCTCTCTCATTGTTTAAGACCACGGATATGAAAATGAAAAACTATATAATTGGTTAAAACCTATGTTTTGTATTAAATTACTTTTTGTTTCTAAATAAGTTATATGCACATTGAATATAAAAGGTTTTTTCTCTCATTGTTTTCAAGTCCATGGATATGAAAATGAAAAACTTCTATATTTAAAACTATTCAAGAGATTGATTGACTTGTAGGGGCATTTACTCTTAGGTTAAAACCATGTTTTGTATCAACTCACTTATGGTTTCAATGGGAAACTTTTATGGCTAATTCAAGTGTTTTACATGTTGAATGACTTGTAGGGGCATTTACTCTTAGGTTAAAACCTATGTTTTGTATCAAATCACTTATGGTTTCAATGGGAAACTTTTATGGCTAATTCAAGTGTTTTATATGTTGAACATAAAAGGTTTTTTTCTCTCTCATTGTTTGAGACCATGGATATGAAAATGAAAAACTTGTATTTAGATCTATTCTAGAGATATGGTTAATTTGTGTTTTACATGTACATTGAATATAAAAGTTTTTCTCTCTCATTGTTTGAGTCCATGGATATGAAAATTAAAAAATTCTATTTAAAATTGTTCAAGAGATTGATTAAATTGTAGGGGCATTTACTCTTAGGTTATTTAAACCTATGTTTTGTATCAAATCACTTATGGTTTCAATGGGAAACTTTTATGGCTAATTCTCGAGTGTTTTACATGTTTTACATTATGAAGAGTCATGAGATCCACATTTCCACCATACTATTTGCAAGTTCTATATGAATATATGTAGTCTAATAAATAATCAGTTCTGACATTTGTGTAAATATGGAAATGATTCTATGATATAAAGGCAAACAAGGGATCAATATAAATTTACAACTTTCAAGTTTCGAGTTTTGAGATTCTAAAATAACTGAAATTTACAAATTTCAAGTTTTGAGTTTCTAATATATATATTCTATAATCTATTTCATAAATTGGGCACATGACCTTGAATGCATACTACAAGTCTCTAACACATATTTTAACCTAAGAACTGTAATCACTTGTTGCGTACCAAACTGCAAACTTAAATAAATTTTAAGTTATGGACAAAATTGTAACCACTTGTTGCCTAAGAACTGTAACCACTTGTTGCATAACCTAAGAAATTGTAACCTAAGAACTGTAACCACTTGTTGCATAACCAAACTGCAAACTGCAAACTGCAAATTTTGGACAGATGTTTTATTAATTTATTGATCTAGAAGGTGAAGAGGCCAAAGGTATGATAAATTTTTCATAAAGGTTCTTTCAATTTATACCATCCTATTTCCTTTTCTGATAGGTCACAGGTTCTTCGGCCACAAATATTGTAACCACTTGTTGCCTAAGAACTGTAACCACTTGTTGCATAACCTAAGAACTTGTAACCTAAGAACTGTAACCACTTGTTGCATAACCAAACTTCAAACTGCAAACTACAAATTTTGGAAAGATATTTTATGAATTTATTAATCCAGAAGGTGAAGAGGCCAAAGGTATGATCAATTTTTCATAAAGGTTATTTCACTTTATACCATCCTATTTCCTTTTCTGACAGGTCACAGGTTCTTCGGCCACAGAGATTGATTCCTTACAGGCTTTGGTGGTAGGAAGATGTTTTTTTATATTTATGAGTTTTTCTTGCAAATGATGAGCTTGTTGTAGGGAGCACCAGTTTATACATGGACATCTTGGACCACACAGCAATGGCTTCAATGCTTTCTAGTAGGTCACAGGTGTTTTCAGCCACAGTGAATGACACCCTTCAGGTTTTGGTGTGATGGATTCAACGCTGGAAGGCTACTGGCAGAGTACATTTTGGAAGGCCATGATGATATTTTGTCTAAGTATACTATTGTTTTTTCTTTTCTGGAAGAATTGGAGTATATGAAGGATATGAGCTAAATACCTGGTGGTTTGCTTAACGTCGCTGAAGATTATCAACAATAGAGCAGCAGCATCACTAAAGCAGTAGTAGCACTAGAGAAATTTGACAACATATAAACAACACAGCAAAAAAAACATTAATTATATCAGAAAATATAATTTACAATAACAATGAGACAAAACTGCAGAAAACCATAACGATTACCTGGTGGTTCGTAGCGCCAGAGCAGTAGCATGTTGGAAATGTTGTCATTGATGGAAAAGGAGATGGCAAAGGAGGAACACCTGAGGTAGTAAGAAGGCAAAGAGAGCAGCATAGCAGCATAGATGTAGAGAGGGTCGAGCAGCAGAGACAAGGTCATTTAAAGAAGAAGAGGAAGCAAAAGGAGAATTAAGGAGTAGCATCAGTCAAGGAGCAGATGAAACAAAGAGAGATAGCAAAGAAGCAGAGAGGTAGCAAGGCAGCAAAATAAGTAAGGCAGATGAGGAACTGAAGAAGCAGACAAAGCAGAGACAGTGAATAGAAGCAGAGGCAACATAATGTACAAAAGAGTTGAGCTTAAGAAATGTAGTGCAAAGAAGGCAGCAGATGCAGAGATAGGCAAAGAACAGAGGTACAGCAAAGGTAGAGGCAGAGGTCGAGTAGCAGAAGTAGCAAAAAGAAGAAGCAGGGCAGCAAAGAGAAGCAGAGACAGGACCATTTGAAGAAGCAAGGAGCAGCATTAGACAAGAAGAAGAGATAGAAACAGAGAGATAGAAGAGACAGGCAAAGGAGACAGGCAGAGGCAGTCGAAGCGAATATAAAGGAGATAGGCAGAGGCAGAGAAGTTGTCACAGCAGTATAGGTAGAGGAAGAGTGACAGGGCAGCAGAGGCAGAGGCAGAGCCGTTATTATTCTGGGAATCGCACACTCCAACCGGTGTTATACATTTAATATAACACAAATATTATTCCAGGAATCACTTAACTCCAGCGGCAAAGTATACATATATATCAGTTATATAAGTGGAGCACTTTATTATAAGAACCAAGCTTTATACGGTGGGACCCCTCCCCAATCGCAATCGGAGAAAAGGTTCAATCAGCGGAGTTTTGTTATGTGCTCCGATCAAAGGCCGGACCCGATCGAGTTATATGTCACAGTTTATTGCTAATCGCATCCGAGTTCCCAATCACAATCGGTAGATCTTAAGTGTTGGGCCCGATTGCATCTTGAAATTTGCAGACCCGATGGCGTTATACAATGGAGTTAATAGGTTCAATCGCGTCTGGGATCATAATCGCAATCGTAACTTTCCGATTGATCGCACGTCTTTTGTAATATGCTGCGATTGAAGTGGCGGACCCGACCCTATTATATGCGGGAGTTAATATGTGCAAATCACATCCGTGTTCTGATCGCAATCGGAACTTTTCTATTGTGTGCCCCGATTGCATTTGTTCAAAGTCCGGACCCGATGGGCTTATAAACTATGATTAACAAGTATTTGAAGTCCGGCATGATCGCATCGGAACAATCTAATCGCAATCGGAGTTAAAGCGAGCATCGGAACAGGAAAATACATGTTGCGATTGTGATTGAAGTTCGGACCCGATGGGTCTATAAGTTATGAATTTATATGTTTGAGTTAGGGTCTAATTGCATCGGCACTGGTCAATCGCATCAGAGTGAAAGTGTGGCAGCGGAGCTTGACAATGTGATTTGTGATTGCGATTAATCGCAATCGGAAGTAATCAAGAGTGATACATCGCATCGGAGGTAGCTCATCGCATCGGCAGATAGACAAAGATCGGAAAGTGGGACCAAAAGGTTGTTTCTTATGTTAAATGGGTCTATTATTAAATCACCGAAAGTTACATAAGAAAGGGTTTTATTGTTGATAGTTCATGATAAGGATTGTGAATACTGTGCTATTAAAAAGGTGTTATAAACGCCAAGAGTTGTTTTATGTAACGGTTGCAATTATATTGAAATATGTCGCGTGGTCTGTGGACCCACGGGCCTCGGCTTAAGGTGGAGGGCGATTGTTAACATACAACAATTGATGTGGTGTATGTATGTTCCACTTGCGAAACTTGCCACATCAACAAGACACTCGTGGCATGAAAAGGGTTGCAATTGCCCTGATTTAAAAGTCATCAATTGCATTTTATTTATTTAAAAGGCACAGTTACACGTATGCAGCAGTTACACCCCCACAGAGGACAGAAAAGCAAACAGATCCGAAAGGAGATAAAACACAGTCACAGAAAAGACAAAGACAGCCAAAGAAAAGACAAATGCGTAGCGATTCAAAAGACTAAATGAGTTGAGCTGGAGTTCACATTGTAATTCAAATGTAAATGTTTTAATTGTTTTTATTGTTTGTGATGCATTAGAAAATCTCCAAGAGAGAACAACTTCCCACTGTAATGTTAAATTGATACCTATAGTTACATTTTTCTGAGTGAGCTGGAAAAGAAATGAGAAGGCAGAAGGAAAAAAGACATGGCTGTCCATTTCAAATTCCTAGTAGAATACAAACAGCCTTGAATCTATTTTGTATAAAACAGGGTAATATCCAAAGGGAGAAGTGTTGATAAAAAAAAAGAGTGAGAGAAGAAGAGAGTGTGCAGCAGAATTAAAGAGAGTTGAAGAGAATAAGCAAGCTGCAAGAAGAATGTGAATAAGGAGGAGCTGAGAAAAGAAGAAGAAGGGGCTGAGCAGAGATGATGCAGGTCTGATATAAGATTTGATGAACAGCAGAGAAGAAGGTACAGAACAAAGCTGATATCCAAGGTAAATCAGCAAGTGCTTTTCTTTTGAAAGAGTAAGGAAGTTGGAGCTTCCCTATCAAATTGTAGCTTGACAGATGTCAGTTGTAGCTGGCTGAGGTAGGAGCCTCCTGTAGGTTGGTGCCTGCAGAAAATAGATGGGAGTTGGTGCTTCCACATCAAGTTGTAGCTTGATAAAATGTCAGTTGTAGCTGATTGAGGTAGGAGCCTCTTGTAGGTTGGTGCCTGCAGAAAATAGAAGGGAGTTGGTGCTTCCTTGCAAGTTGTAGCTTGAAGAATTGAGGATAGAGCCTCCTATAGGTTGGTGCCTGCAGAAAACAATGGTGAGAGGGAGTTGGAGCTTGCCTTTGCATCACAACAATAATATGATGTGGTTTTCTCCCTTTATGGGTTTCCACGTATATCTGGGGTCTATGTGTTGATATGATATATCTATTCTGCTAATACTTGCTGCTAACATATTAAGACTGCTAGTACATTAGCTAATCTTCTTATTAATTGATGCTCATAAATAAAGATTTCTTACACATTATGTTGATCATGAAATGAAGGTGTTAATAAAGTAAAATAAGTTTTAAAGGAAAAGTATGTTTTTAAAATTCCATGAATGTGTTAAACTGATTCACCCCCCCCCCCCCTCTCAGTTTAACTAAGGGTTCAACAATTGGTATCAGAGCCGGTTCCTTTGGTGTAAGCTTAATAGCTTGAAGGATATCTGGTTAAGTCATGGACTATCAAAATATATCTGTGTTAAATACAACAAACTTTCCTGAATGGAGAGATAAGGTTAAAACAGGATTATTAGCTTATGAACCTGAAGTATGGAAGCTTGTATGTGATGGTTATTACACAGACTCCCCCACGGTGAAAGAACAACAGAGGAATGCCAAGGCAAAATGTGTGATATATGACAGTCTTCATAACAAGGACCTTGAGTTGATAATGGATCTAGACTCTTCAAAAGAAATCTGGGATAGATTGCATTTCATCCATGGAGTAGACACCGAGGATTGCATTGTCAAGAAGGAGAAGAGAATCAAGAAGAAGAAAAATTCTTGTCAAAAGGAAGATGCTCAATCAAATGAGGTACTTTCTAGTGTGAATGGTAGTAAGAGTCATGAAGAAATTGCAGATGAAGAAAAAGCCAAACTTGACACAGCTCTGACTGAAATAGAAAAATTGAAGAATGAAAACAAAGATCTTAAGAGATTGGTACAAATATGTGATGAGAAAGAATATGAAGATAGGAAAGAAATTATTGGCCTGAAGACACAGCTTGAAGAGGCAAAGAAAGTAGAAGACATTTTGTTGCAACAAATGAGAGATAAAAGTCAGGAATGTGAAAGAATGGAAGAAGAAGTAGTGAGCCTAAGAAAGAACTTAGAAAAAGCCCAAAGAGACTTATTAATGAATACACCTCTAATGAAAATCTCTAGACAGTTGGACCAAATTCTCAATGCTCAAAGGTCACCTCTCATAAAGGCTGGGATAGGATATGAAGGTGAAACCAGTAAGTCCAAGGTTGAAGATAACAAGAAAATCATCTTTGTAAAATCTGTAAAGGACAGTGAAGTAGCTCAACATATTACTACAGAAGCAGAAACCAGCAGGAACATGAGTTGCAGAGAAACATATAGAATCAAGCAGCAACATGAAAAGACAGAGAATGAAAGGATGAAACAATCAGCTGCTAAAGTCGCACATGCTCCTAAAGATGAATTGAATAAATTTGGAAGAATTCAAAGAAGTTTCTTTCCACCTATGAGAAGTATCACTTTTTTCTCCTGCCACAAACCAGGACATGATGCAGCACATTGCAAGACAAAGAGAATCAATGATTACCAGCAAAAGATGCAGCAAATAAGAAGAGCACCTCAAGCAAGCAAAGGGAAAAGACAATCTTTCACCAGGTACACAAATCATTTCCATGGCTATTGTTATGCATGCCATAATTTTGGACATAAACTTGTTGATTGTAAATTGTCTTCAAGAAGGGGAACAAACTATTATACATCAGCCCAAATGTACTTTGATAAAATAAGATGTTATATATTCCTCAAGCTTGGCCACAAAGCAAAGGACTGTAAACTGCCATATATTCTAAAGAACTCTAGACAGATGATGGAATCAAAGAAAATCAAACAAAACTATGAATTTATAAGAAGTACAGACATTATGAAGAATTCCAATAAAGTATGGAAGGAAAAGAGAAAGGGGGAGCCTATTATCTCAATAACATAACGAATTTTCCATAGTCTCAGGGGGAGCTGCTCTAGGAAGCAAAGCAAAAATCCATCCAGTGACAAATATGAAGCAACATCTCAGGGGGGAGAGCAGTTCATATGTAGTCCCCACAAAAGTAGTCTAAGAAGAGCTCCATGAAATGAGAACAGCTATGAGATCAGGAAGAAAAAGGAAAATTCCTCTAACAAGAGAAGTAGAGAGGAAGAAGAATATCTGAAGCATTCAATAGCTGACAGAGTAATGAAAGAAGAAAAGATAGCAAGTAACCATGGTGGTAGAGAGGAAACAGTAGCCATGATCATCTAAGTTAAGAAGACATCAGCACATTAAGTGATGATCATCGTGTCCAACATTTTGCTAGTATGAACAATTATTCACGTTAAGAAAGATGAGTAAGAAAAGAGCCTATCATCACTGTATCATTACTTCCTTAATCTATGAAAATTTCCCTTGGAGGAGTACAGTTAAGTGAGTGATCTACCCATGAAGATTCCAAGCAAAGAAATTGAAAATGTCTTCCCGAAGATCATCATGTCAGAACAGTTGAATTGGTATACAAAGCAATATATAAAGCAGCAATGATTCTGGAACTGTCATAGAAAAGAAAATGTTGTGACTTCCTCTGAATAAAATGACAAAAAAAGCAAAAGATTAATGATGCCAAGATCAGATTCAGTATATTGATGATTGTTGTTGAAAATAGTGGAGAGCTCAATAATATAATTTATGAAAGATGTCTTAATTACGGGTAAATATGCAAGCTGAAGTAAAATATCTGCATGGTTTATCAAAGTAATATCAATTGGTGTTTAGGTACAAGCAGCATGCTTATCAACAGATTACCAAGAATTATCAGTGGAGCAGCAGTATGATACAGGTCCACAGAATCAAGAACTTGAATGTGCAGTTAGAAGCGGAACAGTGACAGGGTAGAACCCCAGACATGCAATGGAAGGTTGATATATTATATGTCATAGAAGAATTGAAGACAGAATGGAATTGTGTTTCATTGAGGTCGGAAGGCAGCAACTGATGTAAAGAATGTGTGTTAAAAGAATCAAACGAAATTGTGAACAAAGCGTTAAACTTCGCAATGGAACCGTAATAAAAGGCAAAACATTAAAGAATAGCTTAATTATAATAATACATTAAAGGAGAAGAGCAGAACCTTGAAGGCGGAACCTTACAAGTGGAGTATGTACCAACAAAAGAACAGACAACAGATATATTTACCAAACCACTTGCTAGAGAGCCATTTGAATATTTGAGAGATAGATTAGGGGTAGTATCTGTAGATGCTACTCTCTGATATGAAGAGAAAGCACAGTTTCAGGGGGAGAACAGAAACAAGAATATCATTCCAAGGGGAGATCAACCAGCTAGGTAAGGATAAAACAGGTCCTCAGGATCAAAGAACTATGGCAAAAGAACCTCAAGGTAATATTCCCAGTATTATCTGCATTCAACATGAAAAGGTCTCTCTCTTGAAATCATTCACAACACCTTGTGAATTCTGTTTACAGAGATATCAATTAAACATCATGAGAATGTTTTGTGGAAGATCATCCTGATAGAATAGTCAAAGTATCTGAAGCATAAAGGACTAGTTGTGATTACCATTTGAAGCTCAAAAGTCTTTCATTAATTCATCTAAATCCTTCTTCAGCACAAGGGATTTTTTGGTAATTCACCTTTAAAGAGAGATTGATCATTGACATACATACCTCCTCATGTCATAAATAAAACTGCATGATTGATAAACGAGACTGACCAAAACATTGAAGGATTTGTTTTGAAAGTATAGTGTGCAAGCAGTAAAAGTCATTTGGTCTCTTATATTGAAATATATTGCCTAATATCATAATAAGTTGTAAACTCTGGTTTAATTCATTGTTCACAACAAAAATAAGGACCTTTCAGTCTTTAAGAATAATATCCCTATCAGCATCCCAGTTCATATCATCACCAACAGGCAGGAAAGGTGTACCACAGCAACCAAAGATATATTGGCATCATTATCATAATTGAATAGGTGTGGTAATGCAGATGAGTATTGCAGGAGAAGACATATTCCATCCACAATCTTCCTCAACAGAAATGTATTGGCGCACTACATCAGATAGAGACTGGAGTATATTTGAAGCATTCTCAGTATTATAGGTTTAATCCAGTGATGCATCCCTGATTAGATAAATCTGGTACAATGTGTTCTATGAAGTGTCATTATCCTCACTTTTTGCTTTATACAAGTGAAAGGAGTTAGTGCTTTGGGATTGTATCAACTTGCAGTGTACATTCAAGATCAATAATCCTCAAAGTGTTCTCTCAACAAGTCTTGTACACCAGTCTGAAGCAGCAGGGTACAAAGTCAGAAGAAGGTGGTCAGAGAGAGGAAAGACAAATAAGAGAGAGGAAATGCAAAGACAGAATCTACACTGAGCAATGTGAAACCCTTTGCCATTGATGTCAAAGGGGGAGGAAAAGCAGGAAATAGTAGAAAGGGTCTTCTAAAAGAAGCTAGGCAGAGGAAGACTTGGAGGAAGCATTGGATTATCGGTGGATGTGTTGCCATCAATGCCAAAGGGGGAGACTGTTGGAAATGTTGTCATTGATGGCAAAGGAGATGGAAAAGGAGGAACACCTGAGGCAGTAAGAAGGCAAAGAGAGCAGCATAGCAGCATAGATGTAGAGAGGGTCGAGCAGCAGAGACAAGGTCATTTAAAGAATAAGAGGCAGCAAAAGGAGAATTAAGGAGTAGCATCAGTCAAGGAGCAGATGAAACAAAGAGAGATAGCAAAGAAGCAGAGAGGTAGCAAGGCAGCAAAAGAAGTAAGGCAGATGAGGAACTGAAGCAACAGACAAAGCAGAGACAGTGAATAGAAGCAGAGGCAACATAATGTACAAAAGAGTTGAGTTTAAGAAATGTAGTGCAAAGAAGGCAGCAGATGCAGAGATAGGCAAAGAACAGAGGTACAGCAAAGGCAGAGGCAGAGGTCGAGTAGCAGAAGCAGCAAAAATAAGAAGCAGGGAAGCAAAGAGAAGCAGAGACAGGACCATTTGAAGAAGCAAGGAGCAGCATTAGACAAGAAGAAGAGATAGAAATAGAGAGATAGCAGAGACAGGAAAAGGAGACAGGCAGAGGCAGCAGTCGAAGAAAATATAAAGGAGACAGGCAGAGGCAGAGCAGTTGTCATAGCAGTATAGGCAGAGGCAGAGTGACAGGGCAGCAGAGGCAGAGGCAGAGCCGTTATTGTTTCGGGAATCGCACACTCCAACCGGCATTATACATTTAATATAACACAAATATTATTCCAGGAATCGCTTAACTCCAGCGGCAAAGTATACATATATATCAGTTATATAAGTGGAGCGCTTTATTATAAGAACCAAGCTTTATATAGTGGGACCCCTCCCCAATCGCAATCGGAGAAAAGGTTCAATCGGTGGAGTTTTGTTATGTGCTTCGATCAAAGGCCGGACCCGATCGAGTTATATGCCACAGTTTATTGCTAATCGCATCCGAGTTCCCAATCGCAATCGGTAGATCTTAAGTGTTCGGCCCGATTTCATCTTGAAATTGGCGAACCCGATGGCGTTATACGATGGAGTTAATAGGTTCAATCACGTCCGGGATCTTAATCGCAATTGGAACTTTATGATTGATCGCACGTCTTTTGTAATATGCTGTGATTGAAGTGGCGGACCCGACCCTGTTATATGCAGGAGTTAATCTGTGCAAATCGCATCTGTGTTCTGATCACAATCAAAACTTTTCTATTGTGTGCCCCGATTGCATTTGTTCAAAGTCCGGACCCGATGGGCTTATAAACTATGATTAACAAGTATTTGAAGTCCGGCATGATCGCATCGGAACAATCTAATCACAATCGGAGTTAAAGAGAGCATTAGAACAAGAAAATACATGTTGCGATTGAGATTGAAGTTCGGACCCGATGGGTCTATAAGTTATGACTTTATATGTTTGAGTTACGGTCTAATCGCATCGGCACTGGTCAATCTCATCGGAGTGAAAGTGTGGCAGCGAAGCTTGACAATGCGATTTGTGATTATGATTAATTGCAATCGGAAGTAATCAAGAGTGATACATCGCATCGGAGGTAGCTCATCGCATCGGCGGATAGACAAAGATCGGCAAGTGGGCCCGAAAGGTTGTTTCTTATGTTAAATGGGTCTATTATTAAATCACCGAAAGTTACATAAGAAAGGGTTTTATTGTTGATAGTTCATGATAAGGATTGTGAATACTGTGCTATTAAAAAGGCGTTATAAACGCCAAGAGTTGTTTTATGTAACGGTTGCAATTATATTGAGATATGTTGCGTGGTATGTGGACCCACGGGCCTCGGCTTAAGGTGGAGGGCGATTGTTAACATAAAACGATTGCTGTGGTGTATGTATGTTCCGCTTGGGGAACTCGCCACATCAATAAGACACTCGTGGCATGAAAAGGGTTGGAATTACCCTGATTTAAAAGTCAGCAATTGCATTTTATTTATTTAAAAGGCACAGTTACACGTATGCAACAGTTACACCCCCACAGAGGACAGAAAAGCAAACAGAGCCGAAAGGAGATAAAACACAATCACAGAAAAGACAAATACAGCCAAAGAAAAGACAAATGCGTAGCAATTCAAAAGACTAAATGACTTGAGCTGGAGTTCACATTGTAATTCGAATGTAAATGTTTTAATTTTTTTTATTGTTTGTGATGCATTGGCAAGTCTCCGAGAGAGAACAAATTCCCACTGTAATGTTAAATTGATACCTATAGTTACATTTTTCTGAGTGAGCTGGAAAAGAAATGAGAAGGCAGAAGGCAAAGAGACATGGTTGTCCATTTCAAATTCCTAGTAGAATACAAACAGCCATGAAGCTATTTTGTATAAAACAGGGTAATATCCAAAGGGAGAAATGTTGATAATAAAAAAGAGTGAGAGAAGAAGAGAGTGTGCAGCAGAATTAAAGAGAGTTGAAGAGAATAAACAAGCTGCAAGAAGAATGTGAATAAGGAGGAGTTGAGAAAAGAAGAAGAAGGGGCTGAGCAGAGATGATGTAGGTCTGATATAAGAGTTGATGAACAGCAGAGAAGAAGGTACAGAACAGAGCTGATATCCAAGGTAAATCAACAAGTGTTTTTCTTTTGAAAGAGTAAGGAAGTTGGATCTCCCCTATCAAATTGTAGCTTGATAGATGTCATTTGTAGCTGACTGAGGTAGGAGCCTCCTGTAGGTTGGTGCCTGTAGAAAATAGATGGGAGTTGGTGCTTCCACATCAAGTTGTAGCTTGATAAAATTTCAGTTGTAGCTGACTGAGGTAGGAGCCTCCTGTAGGTTGGTGCCTACAGAAAATAGAAGGGAGTTGGTGCTTACTTGCAAGTTGTAGCTTGCAGAATTGAGGATAGAGCCTCCTGTAGGTTGGTGCCTACATAAAACAGTGGTGAGAGGGAGTTGGAGCTTGCCTTTGCATCACAACAATAATAAGATGTGGTTTTCTCCCTTTATGGGTTTCCACGTATATCTGGTGTCTATGTGCATGATGTCTATGTGTCGATATGATATATCTATTCTGCTAATACTTGCTGCTAACATATTAAGACTGCTGGTACATTATCTAATCTGCTTATTAATTGCTGCTCATAAATAAAGATTTCTTACACATTATGTTGATCATGAAATGAAGGTGTTAATAAAGTAAAATAAGTTTTAAAGGAAAAGTAAGTTTTTAAAAGTCCATGAATGTGTTAAACCGATTCACCCCCCCCCCCTCTCAGTTTAACTAAGGGTTCAACACAGCAGCGCCGTAGCAATTCAACGAACCCGAAGAAAGACACACATAAATAGAAACGAAGAAGAAACAGAGTAGCACGAACAGAGCACCAGAGCAATTCAACAAACGCAAAGCAACAAAGATACAAAGCCACGCGAATAGAAACAGAGAAGAAAAGTAGCACAAACATAGCACCAGAGTAATTCAACAAACACGAAGCAACAGAGATACAAAGTCACGCAAATAGAAAAAGAGAAGAAACAGAGCAGCGGGAACAGAGTACCAGAGAAATTCAACAAACGTGGAGCAACAAAGATACAACGCTGCGCGAAAAGAAAACAATTCACGGGCGATATATTTATAAGTAATAGTTCAGCCGAACTATTTTGCGTTCGGCCGAACTGTTGTTGCCGGTTTTCCCATCTCCGGAAAAAAATCTGTTTTCCCACACCATCAGTGTGTCGTCAATCTAAATGGCAGAACGAGTTCGACCGAACATTCTCATAAAGTTCATCCGAACTATTGCTGAAAAAAAAAATTCTGCCCTCGATTCTCACAAAAGTGTAACCCAACTTCATTTTTTAACCCATGTGCATTGTGAAAAATGTTGTGCACGTACTAGATATATATGTTCTAGAATGCAATTAACTGAAAGTAGCTTTTCTATGTGCATTGATGAAAAATGTTGCACGTACTAGATATATATACATTACAGAATGCAATTTTAAAATTTTATGATTCTTTGACATATCTAACAAGACCTAAAATCTTATGATTGTTTATATATATATATATATATATATATATATATATATATATATATATGTATGTATGTATGTATGTATGTATGTATTGTACTTCAATCTTTTTAACATATATATTCAAACATGTACTTAAATCATTTCTATGTACATATTTCATGTGAACTTTTTTTTGTTTGTAAAATGACAACTTGAATTTTAAAAACAAAACATTATATCAAATCACATGCCAAATGTAGTTCAATCATCCAAAACTTTAGTTTAAAAAAAAAAACATTATATCACAACATTACTTCACATGTCAAATGTAGTTCAACTATACAATAAAAAGAAAAAATGCCAAATGTAGTTCAACAATCCAAAACTTGAGTTTTAAAAACAAAACAAATTATAACACAACATTAATTCACATGCCAAATGTAATTCAACCATCCAAAACTTGAGTTTTAAAAACAAAACATTATATCACAACATTACTAAACATGCCAAATGTAGTTCAACTATCCAATAAAAATAAAACATCAAATATCACAATCACATGCCAAATGTAGTTCAACCATCCAAAACTTGAGTTTTAAAAATAAAACAATTTATATCACAACATTGCTTCACATGCCAAATGTAGTTCAACTATCCAAAAAAAACAAAACATTATATCGTGCAATCACATGCCAAATGTAGTTCAACCATCCAAAACTTCAGTTTTAAAAACAAAACATTATAGATCACAACATTACTTCACATTACTTCACATGCTAAATGTAGTTCAACTATCCAATAAAAACAAAACATTATATCACAATCACATGTACCAAATGTAGTTCACATAAAATATGTCCAAAATTTGCATCTCACAAGTATCAAGTATCAGTTATATATGACTCCATCTAGATAAGACTATATATAAAAAAGTAAATTTAAGACTAAATCTATTGAAAATATAATGTTGTAGGTGCATGTGCATCATTCATCAAATAGTGCATGTGCATCATTCATCAAATAGTGCATGTGCATCATCCATCAAATACAGATGGATGTAGTGTCTCTCCCAACAAAGTCACGATCCTCGAGCTATCCTGTGAAGCATGGGGAACCTGTAGACAATGTGTACAAACATTAAAATTTGATGTTTTAAAATTGAATTATAATATATAGAACTTCATGTAAAAAAACAAAACGTAAAAAAAATTCATGCAATACCTCATGAGGTTCCCTCTCCATTTGTTGCTCGTCTACTAAAACTTCCCCCACTGGAACATCTTCCACAGTAAACTGTACAACATATATATATATATATATATATATATATATATATATATATATATATATATATATATATATATATATATATATATATATATATATTAAAAAATTTCAAATGAAAATGCATATATAAACTTATTTTCAATAATATTAAAAAAAATGTTTGACAACTTTTTCAAATGGTGGAAATGGTGTGGATGTTCCTATCTCCATCACACACTCCATCACTAGAGTCCGTGGAGAAAATAAATTCTCTCTAGGAACCTAAAATTCAAAAAAATTAAAAGTATAAAATAACTCAAGATCTAGATCTCAATTTATAATAAAACTTTTGAACTTCAAATTATAACTTATAACTTAAAAACACATATTTAAGTGAAATTTTGAATACTTGTGCTGGTGGATTTGGCACATCTCCTAAGAGAGGCTTCAAAAGAAAATATCCAAAAACCTAAAATTCAAAAAATTTAAAATAAGTCAAGATCTAGATCTCAATTTATAACAAAACATTTGAACTTCAATTTATAACTTATAACTTAAAAACATATATTTAACTAAAAAATTGAATACTTGTGCTGGTAGATTTGGCACATCTCCTAAGAGTGGCTCAGAAAGAAAATCTCCAAAAACCTAAAATTCAAAAAATTTAGAATAACTCCCCCGATCGGGGTGAACAGCTGGCAGAGAGGGCAGAGCGTGGCAATCTGGCGGCAGGCCACCCTCTGGGCAATTAATCATCATAATGAAGAACTGTCATAGTAGATCACTGAATTGTGTGATCACTTGCATTGGAATGATTATCATGCAATCCTGCCAGGTTGTTCCGTCAGTGCACCAAAGGCATGTTTTGATTAAGGTAATTAATCGCCCTCCCTCACCCCAATCGCTCATGCATTGCTCTGTGCATGCAAGTGCTTGGGAGACGAAGAGGAGGTGCGCAACTCAACCCATCAACTCCGCTACTCTTGCAGGGTATGTATCAGTCCTCCATTTCAATTTCATGACGTTCATAACTCATATTAGGATCTGGTTTAAGAAAACTAAGTCTTTTTGGGTTTCACTCTCGCTCCCCTGGTCGTTCAGCCCTCTGCAAAACCCTGTCCAACCATGTTTTCGGGACCCATGTGTTCCACCTGTTCTCTATCCCCTAAGTGACACAACCATAGATAATCAAATTTTTTGAGAAGACTGGTCTGAGATGAGACTAAGACCAATAATGATTTTGCAAATTTGGGATAGTAGTCGGGTTAGAGTCGAATGTTGGGTGCAGTAAGATGCTAAATTGTTGGCCATTTTCCAGCCAGGGGTTAACTGGGTCTCTTGCTTCCACAATTAGTAGCTCTTGAACTCATATCCGGACTCAGGTTCTGATGTCGAAGGTCCTCTGTAACTCCTTTACCCATGTATTTTTTCCTGGGAATTTCTGCATTCGACTTCGAAGGCTCCTAAGCCCTCAACCCTCGATTATCTCATACTCAGTTTGGGATTTTTAAATGCACTTAACCAGTCTTTTATGGCGGATGTTGACCCAGTTCACAAAGATCCACCCTGACAGCTTCAGCTGTGGTTCTTGGTACAAAACTAAAAAGTCTGCGGTCCTGTGTCATATGGAAAGAAATTATAACCCTCTGTATAGGTTATTGCTTTGGATTCGTAGGAGCTGCTCCCATTCCACTTCTAAAAATAGAAGTAACGAAGGAAATTTAATCAATGGATTAATCTGCCTTACTATTACAACCTGTCTGTATGTTCTTCTATATAGGAACACCCTAATTATGGGAAAGTGCCGCTTACGCTCTAAAACTGCCAAGGGCAAGCAGAAGGTTCAGCTGGAACAAGTTCCAAAGAAACGCGACAGAAACACTAGCCAGGAACACTTGGAGAACCTTGTAGCTAATTACATTATGGGCAATTCTTCACCAGTCCACCAACAAATTTGTGGATGGGAAAGAGATCTTCAGACAGATCCTGAAGATATTGAAACAGAAGCTGAAATTCTAGATTTCATCCAGGACCCTGGCAACACCCGTGGATGTCTTACCCTATTTAATCAGACCATTCATACATACTGGTTAGTAAAATGTCTTCTTGCAAAAGCTATGCAAAGTTTTCAGCCTGTACAGATCAAAGCAGGCCAGCCAAAGATCGAACTTCTTCTCAAAGATCTATTGGAGGATATTCAAAGCCAGCTGTAGCATATTAAAATTACACAATATCAAGCAACCGACCGCATTCATAGAATGGATGACAGGATAGGCCGCATGGAGAAGTTGCTCCAGCAGATGCAACAAGTAGACATGCCTGGGTCTACTGTGAAGGACCCAGCCCCCGTTTCCTCGTCAGATGGCTAGACTTTATAGTATTTTGTTTCTATGCATTTTTTGACAGTATATGAAATTATTCTATGGCATAAACTTGATCATATTGCAGTAGTAGGACAGACAGTTAATGCGGCATATAGAAGGATGAGACAATTTTAATTTTGGAATGCTTTCCATGCACTCAGATGGCCCACAGACCTGGTTTCCTACGGGCAGGTTGAGGCCACAGTTAGATTTTTATATATTGTAGCCTGTCCTATAATTATAAATAGAAAATAGAAAGGTCCCACCTAGTTTACAAAAAAAAAAAAAAAAATAGAATAACTCAAGATCTAGATATCTCATTTTTAATGGAACTTTTTGAGCTAGAATACATAACTTAAAATCATATTTAAAAGTAAAAAATTGTTCATACTTGTGATGGTGAATTTGGCACATCTCCCAAGGAAGAAGAAGGTACCACCATCCCAAAAACATTTAACAGAATCGAAATCTGTTAAAACACTTTATTATATATATACATGTACATGTGTGCACAATTATTTATTTTAAAAATATATCATCATGTTTCAATATATATAATAATAGATAAAAAAATAATTGTACATCATCATGTTCACTTAAAAATCACTAACATTTTCTAACATATCTTGATGGTGAGGACCATCTTGATTTGTGTGATTGATGGTGAGACCCATATTGATTGTTTGAACCAGAGCTCCGACCGTGATTTTAACATCTTCTTCATTCATCAAGCGTGACAACTGAAAATGGTGTTAACACATAATGATACATTTTGTTAGATTAATGTATACAAATAAATGTATGTATATATGTATTTATTACAAATTGTACATGTGTTAAAATAATAACCCTAACCATTAACACATATTGTTCCCATGCCTTCTTGATCATGAATAATTAGGTCCTACCAACCATTGTGACAATTCTTTTCATATGTTCTAAGATATTTAAAACTCATGTTGTCTATCTCTTCATCTATATAATACACAAAATTAGCACGTGCATTCTGACGTGCTCTTTGTCGATTCAAACAAACATCAACTCCACCCAATCCACTCTGAACATTGTCAATGATGGCATCTCTTGCTTCTCAACTAATTTGAGAAGTGGCATCCATCTCTGACCGCAAATTTTTGACACGAAGAGGTCGACTAACCAATGGTGGCTCAGGGCGAGGCAACTCAACATAATGCCTAGCACCCCTATGGTCACACAATCAACCTTTCCGAGGACCAAAAAATTCAAAGGGAAGGTCATTGTAATTGGGTTTCATTTGCAAAAATAATTCTGCATAAAATAATTTTGCAAAATAAAGCGGAACCTTATCATTCCATGGGAGTCTTCCATAGGCCACAAGGTGTCTATCATACAAATAATGAGCTATATGATGGTGCTTGAAATATTTCACCTTCGGCATCTTTCTTTTCAGCCCTTCTTTGAAATTAAACATAGACTTTGCCATTTCTGTTGTAACTCTTTGTTTAACAACCTCCCATGTATCAGGACCCATCACTGTTTCCTTTATTTTTCTCATCACTTCTACAAAATTATCATTGGTTGGCCCCATATTTAGGTACACATCTACTAGTTCGCTTAAAAAGTGAGTAACTATTTCCAAGATTTGTATACTCTCAGCAGGGAGAGTCAAAGCCACGAGATCTCTCTTCAATTTTGTATGAATATTTTGACACCTTTGTAAGGTGTATTGCTGCATGTTTGATTCCCAATGTATATGGAAAATATCAGACGGATAAGTCATGGTTAGTGTACAACCTTCTTCTTGAATGACGCGTTCTATCCTATGTCTTTTTCGAGCAACATTTGGAGCAGCATTTTCAGCCTCTGCACCAATATATAAAATTTTGTATATTAAAAAAACACTTGTAAACAATTTTTACAAATTGAATGAAAACAATATTCAAATTGATGGCCACCTCGATATGGTTTGCTAGCATCTTGCCCACCCTAAGACTTTTGAGAACCATAACAACCACCAATTGGTTGAGAACCAACACGACCATCCATTGATTGGCCTCTAGGGAAATACATATCACCAACTTCACGCAGTTCACCAGCACCTATTGATGGTCCTCGAAGGGAATGTGTACCACCACCAACCTCATGAGACGAGAGGGAAGCTTCATAAAAAATATGAATTTATAATCAATTCAAAAATAAATTCATACATATAAATACATGTACATTTCATTGATTAATTTGCGTGAACCATACCACTATTGAGTGAACCATGGCCATGCTCCATTGATGGAGTAGACACCATTGTCCTCCTACCTCTTAAAAAATAAAAAATGAAACTTAATAACAACTAATTTAACTCACAAAATTGATAAAAAAATCAATTCCATATGTACACACATGTATGTATATGTATGGAAATTTAAGATTATATTTAAATACCATGAACATCCCTCGATCCCTAGTCCCCCTCTCTCGTAGAGATATGGGATTCTGTTGATCTTTGCCTTTCATCCTCCATGATATATATATATGTGTGTGTGTGTGTATGTGTGTGTGTGTGTGTGTGTGTGTGTAGATATATTGACAGTAGACATTTAAAATTATTTTTCAATTACTATTTAAAATAAATTCAAAATAAATTTCAAAAAATTAATGTAATTTAGTGTACACAAATTATGTAAAACACAACTTTCAAAGCACTAATTGATGTGTGAAACTCAATTTAAGCAATTTTTTTTATAAAAATGTTAAATTCACTAAATTGTGCTTTACATGGTGGGAGCACACTTGGTATATAATTGAAAAAAAACACATGGTCATTAAAAAAGAAGCGTGAAACTTAATTTAAACAAAAATTTATTGAAGTCCTCACATTTTAATTTTATAAAAATGTGAAGTTCACCACTTGTTGCAAATGTGAAGTTCACCAAGTTGCGCTTTACATGGTGGGAGAACACTTGCTATACAAGTGAAAAAAACACATGGTCATTAAAAAAGACACATTTGTAAGTACAAAACACACACATATCCAAAATATGTTACAATTTCCATCAATAAATTTTGAAGGAGAACATCTCAACACTGGTTCATGTTTGAGAGATGAATCTTGAATTTTTGAAGAAGAGTGTCTCAAAACTACTTCATCTTTGAGAGATGAATCTTGAATTGGCATTGCCCTGTATAATACTAATTCATCTATTAATTCATATTTGATATATGAATCTTGAATTGGCATTGCCCCACGCAATAGATCAGCAGGCATCCTACTATCATTTGTACAATGTCTTATACTAAAAAATTGAAATTGGCTAACAATATTGTTTGTCTTTCCATGCAGTTGTTTTAGCCTCTCCTTCTTAACTTTTTACACACCTTTCATCTGGTTTCACACACGTTTGGAATTGGTGAGAACTACAATTCCATTTGATCCATACTCCCTAGTTGTTCCCAAGCCTTCTATCAATGCAATATAATATTCCTCGTTGTTTGTTGTTCTTCCCAGTATATTCATTTTCCTTTGGAGGACCTTGCTAGTCACAATATTGAAAAGCACATATGTAATCACTTCTTTCCCTGGATTGGGATAGCAAGAAACATCTATGCATAATGTCCATTTTTCAACCATATTTAGTGGGTTTTTTTATCCCTAAAAAAGAATTCAATAAAATGTATTAAATTAACATTTATTGCAAATGCATGGGAGAAATGACACATGTGCATGAGATAAATGACATGTGCATGATTTTCATTAAAGTTTGACTTAAATTTTATGGTAGAATTCACATCTAGAAATGAGATACCTTAAATATTGCATTGCCTAGAGTTTAAGGGAGATTTATGACATGTACATGGTTCGTGCATGGTTTGCCTTAAAGTTTGCCTTAAATTTTATGGCAGAAATCACATCTAGTAATGACATGCCTTTAATATTGCCTTGCCTAGAGTTTAAGGGAGAAATGACATGTACATGGTTCGTGCATTGTTTTCCTTAAAGTTTGCCTTAAATTTTATGGGAGAAATCACATCTAGAAATAACATGCCTTAAATATTGGCTTGCCTAGAGTTTAAGGCATAAATGACATGTACATGGTTCCATGAGTTTAGTGGATATGTCAACTTTAAGAAAGGATGATATGGAGAGGCTACCTGGCCCTTTACAGACTCCTTTAGAACTTGTAGAAGTTAAGATTCAACAAACAAACTAAAATCCTATGGAATTTTAGCTACTTTAGCTTCACTTCTTAGGACTTAAAGTTTGCCTTGAATTAATGAGAGAAAGTCTTGAGAAATGACACATGCTTTAAAATAAATGGGAGAAAGCCTTGAGAAATGACGCATGCTTTAAATTTTTCCTAAGAGTTTATGGGAGAAATGACACATGTATGGGAGAAATGACATATGTACACGGTTTTCCTTAAAGTGGTAGTGATTTAGGTTCAGTTTTTAAGCCTTAAATTTTGCCTTCAATTAATGGGAGAAAGCTTTGAGTTTGGGGGATCCTATCCTATGGAAGTTCAGCTACTTTAGTTTCACTTTTTAGGCCTTAAAGTTTGCCTTGAATTAATGGGAGAAAGCCTTGAGAAATGACACATGCTTTAAAGTTAATGGGAGAAATCCTTGATAAATGACACATGCTTTAAAGTTTTCCTAAGAGTTTGTGGGAGAAATGACACATGTACATAGTTTTCCTTAAAGTGGTAGTGGTTTATGGATATTAAAATGAAGAACTTATATTTAGATTTGTTCCAGAGATTGACTTTAGGGGCATTTACTGGATATATCACCTTTCAGAAAAGATGAGATCCAGAGGCTACCTGGCCCTTTACAGACTCCTTTAGAACTTGTAGAAGTTAAGACTCAACAAACTAACTAAAATCCTATGGAAGTTAAACTACTTTAGGTTCACATTTTAGGCCTTAAAATTTTCCTTGAATTAATGGGAGAAAGCCTTGAGAAATGACACATGCTTTAAAGTTTTCCTAAGAGTTTATTGAAGAAATGACACATGTACATAGTTTTCCTTAAAGTGGCAGTGCTTTAGGTTCACTTTTTATGCCTTAAAGTTTGCCTTGAATTAATGTGAGAAAGCCTTGAGTTTGGGGGATCCTATCCTATGCAAGTTCAGCTACTTTAGGTTCACCTTTTAGGCCTTAAATTTTACCTTGAATTGATGGGAGAAAGCCTTGAGAAATGACACATGCTTTAAAGTTAATGGGAGAAATCCTTGAGAAACGACACATGCTTTAAATTTTTCCTAAGATTTTATGGGAGAAATGACACATGTACACAGTTTGCTTTAAAGTGGTAGTGGTTTATGGATATTAAAATGAAGAAATTCTATTTAGATTTTCTCCAGAGATTGACTGTAGGGGAATTTGCTGGATATATCACCTTTCAAAAAAGATGATATCCAAAGGCCACCTGGCCCTTTACAGACTCTGCCTTTAGAGCTTGTAGAAATTAACACTCAACAGACAGACTAAAACCCTATGGAAGTTCAAACAAACTAAAATACTATGGAAGTTCAGCCACTTTAGGTTCAGTTTTTAGGCCTTAAAGTTTGCCTTGAATCAATGGGAGAAAGCCTTGAGTTTGGGGAATCCTATCCTATGGAAGTTCAACTACATTAGGTACAGTTTTTATCCCTTAAATTTTTCCTTGAATTAATGGGATAAAGCCTTGAGAAATGACACATGCTTTAAAGTTAATGGGAGAAAGCCAATGGCACATGATTTAAAGTTTGCCTAAGAGTTTATGGGAGAAATAACACATGTATGGGAGATATGACACATGTACATGGTTTGCCTTAAAGTGGTAGTGGTTTATGGATATTAAAATGAAGAACTTCTATTTAGATCTGGTAGTGGTTTATGGATATTAAAATGAAGAACTTCTATTTAGATCTGTTCCAGAGATTGACTATAGGGGTATTTATTGGATATGCCACCTTTCATAAAAGATGAGATCCAGAGGCTACCTAGCCCTTTACAGACTCTGCCATTAGAACCTGTAGAATTTAACACTCAAAAGAGAGACTAAAATCCTATGGAAGTTCAAACATAGGCTAGAAACCTTTACTTTGACATCTATAAATAGGCTGAGAACATTAAGAAAAATTTTCAACTTACAAACTAGTTATGTCCTTAATAAAAATTTTGATTTAGCACCTATCAAATTGTTTAATAATTTATAATAATGTCATTTTTTGTTTGTACTATCATTCATCCTTGATATGTACAAGAATTTTACAACTTGAACATCAACCTACACTATCATCATATCACTGTAGCCATGTTAATCTAGATTATTTATATCCAAATTACATCATAAATCACTCCACTTTTAACATTTTACAAGATTAGAAGCATCATGGAAGGTGTAAATTTAGGTACATTAATAAAATACATCCATGTCAATCTAGATTATTAAGATCCATTACATCGTAAAACACTCCATTTTTAAAATTTTACAAGATTAGAAGCATCATGGAAGGTGTAAATTTACGTACATTATAAAATATAGCCCTGTCAATCTAGATTATGAATATCCATTACATCATAAACACTTCACTTTTAACATTTTACAAGATTAGAAGCATCATGGAAGGTGTAAATTTAGGTACATGAATAAAATATAGCCATGTCAATCTAGATTATTTATATCCTTTAAATCATAAAACACTCCACTTTTAACATTTTACAAGATTAGAAGCATCATGGAAGGTGTAAATTTAGGTACATTAATAAAATACATCCATGTCAGATGTTGGAGGGACAGAACTAACAACGAATGTACCATGTGGCTTATAATCCAGAGAATGACAAAGCTACTTTATGTTGCTTGGATAAAACTTGAAGAGCATATACATCTAGACATCTAGAGACTGCCTCTCAAATAGTCTGTACAAGTACTGTGCTTGAAAATGATGATTACTATTCTTGATAAGGTTGTAGTGAGCTAAGCTGACCTGTATTAACATTGTAACCATGCTCATTGTATATAAATTTGCTTAACTTACTTATGTAAATACCGTCACACTAGTTCAACAGTAAAACCTATTAATTATACTTCTATTAATTTCACTTATGTTTTCTTTTAGGACATTAATCTCCAAAAAGATATGAGGATAATATTGAATAGGGAAAAAACTAAGAGGAAAGATGGAGAATAAAGATATACTAACAATATATGGCCCCAAAAAACCCTCTAATGTTGCTACATGTATTTTTATTATGATGATAGTATTTTGTTTACTAGGATGTTAGAGTGATATAGTGAATCTGAAACATTCATTCTATATTCCTCATTGAGACTTCACCAGAAACCACATAGGACTCTGTAAGTGGAGCCATGTTGCACATATGGTTAGGAAGCAATCTTTAGTGGCCAAATGGTTGAGAAATCCAATTAAGTTATATAGTATTTAAGAATCTTCAAATTTTATGTAAAGGTGGATATATATAATTTTTTCGACACTTTCACATCATTTTTAATTACACTTGACTGCAATTTTACAGGAGATTGTGATCTGGAAACATGCGTTTTATGTGATTACTTTGTTTTGTATGATTTTTCAGCACATTAGATCTTGGTTAGGATGATTCAACTTGATGCAAGAAGTTTAAGGTTCATCAGCTAGTTAAATTATATTTGAGGGTGTTCTAATTAATTAGAAACAATTTCGAGACAATCCAAAAAATAGATGGGAAAAAATAAGGGTTCATCAGCTAGTTAAATTATATTTGAGGGTGTTTTAATTAATTAGAAACAATTTGGAGACAAAATCCCAAAAATAGATGGGAAAAAATAAGATTTAAAGAAATTTAGCCTAGATACCATCAACCTACAATTTAAAGATAATTTCAAAGTTTTAAGCAAGAATATTTTAGAATCAGGTAAACAAAATAAAATTAAAAAAAAAAAATCCTATCGGTATTTAAAAATTCTAAAATAGAATTAAGTTCAGCGTGCAACAGAGTTGGGCTCATTTGGTATGATCTTGGTTAGGATGATTCAAAGAGTCTGGGTTATTCCTCTCGAGTCTGTGGATGTTTTGGGAGCAACTTATTAGTTATTGAATAGGTCATTCCTTGCAATTATTTTCTTGCAATTGGGTACAGATTGTGTAAATGAATGCTAAGACCATCAACACCCACACATTTTTCACCCACAACAAATTACAAATTTGAAAAATATTTTAAAAATGAGACAGATGACCTAAAAAATAAATGAAATATAATTTAAAAATGAGACAGATGACCTTGAAAACAATTGAAAATATTTTTAAAATGAGAAATATGGCCTCAAAAACAATAGAATTATCTGTTCAAGCAATCAAATTCCAAAGGTTTTTTTGAAATTTACAATCTGAGAGTTAAGTTCAACCTACAATTTAAAGAGAATTTCAAAGTTTTAAGAAATAATATTTTAGAATCAGATAAACAAAATTAAATAAAAAAAAACTCCTATCAGTATTTCAGAATTCTAACTCCTATCTGTATTTCAGAATTCTAAAATCAAATTAAGTTCAACCTGCAAAGGATTTGGGCTCACTTGGTATGATCTTGGTTAGGATGATTCAAAGAGTAACAGACTAGGAAGAAGGGTAACACACTAGTATAAACAAACCAGTAACACAAAGATTACACTAATTACGAGCTTTATAATCACTAGTATTATATGTAACCAGAAGTTAAAATGGTTGGGATACTAATCACTATGATTGCATAATGAATAACGCTTTTTTACAAACTCTGAATGGCTTGATTTATTACTGAATTGGAAATTTGTGAAGATTGAAGAACTGGCTTTCTACTGGCAGCTTTCTCTTTTGATGAGCCTACTGATAGAGGCAGTCCTAAAGCATATCTAGGTTACTTTTCCCAGCAAGAGAGGCAGTAGGAGATAAGAGAACTTGGTCAAACCTAAAGCTCTTTGGAAGAGCACAGTTTATGAAATGTAGAAGTATGAAATTGGAGCCTTTAAATATAAAATAGATAGAATATGGTTGCAGGTCACTGGTGAAATGTTGGTCCTTTATGGGAAACCCTTGATGGATGGTAAACCCAATAAGGAAGGTAGGTTGATCAAGGCCTAACCTTATATCTTGCTAATATTGCTTGCTTTCTAAGATAATAAAAAAAACTGCTTTATAAAAGACTCAAACTAACGGTCCAGGTGACCAGACCATATAAAGAAGGTTTCATCTTATCTAGTATAATCGATTTGTACTATATAAAGGAGGGTACCCCATCTGTTGATGCACGTGAAGTCGTTATGTATGGAGAGGGCCTGCAGAAATAACGATAGTCCTTCTTGTGTTTTAGGAACCTTAGGAATTTCCCCCAATATTTTGCAACACATATATTCATGATTATCATTGGACACGGGCTTAGCAGTAGCAGAGCGAAAATTTTCTGCGAAAATAACTTTAAACATAGTTTGAGCAGTGATAGAGGGAGCCTTAGGCTTTACCCCAAAGAATTTGTCTTTATTATATTCATTAGTAACAGAGGTAAGCTATGTCCCAACATCCTTTTCTGGCCATTTCCATCCTCAGCTTCAAAAGGCCGCCTGAGAAGAAAATTTGAGTCAATACATGTAACTCAGTAGATTAATGGGATTAAAATGAAACTCCGTGGATTGAGGAATTGCAGGGGCATAGGTGGGATGAAAAGTAATCAAATAAGTTTTTCGAAGAGAGTTGAAGAGAGAGAGAGAGAGAATCGACCGTAAAATGTTGTCCATGCCCCTAAGGGTATATAGAGCTTACATGTATTGAGTTTGTGAGGATTAAACTAGCCTCCATTTTCAGGTTTTCGATTGAATTGGTTGGAAAATGGCAATGGTTATATTATGTTTATGAGTGCCCAATTAAGCTAGCATTAAGCTATTACGTATATAATACAGCTATTTTGATTGGATGTAATTTAGAAACAATTTTGTACCGTGGCTCAAACTTAGACTTCAGAAAATTACATTTAACCTATGATTTGCCAATTCGGAGACGTATGAACCTAGAAATTCAGAGATGTTGAGGTCGTAATGAGAAGAAGACGCCGAGGCCGCAATGAAAAGAAGACGTCGAGCCCGCAACCAGAAGACAAGCAGGAGGCTGAGGACGTCGCAGATTACAAATTACCTGCAAAATAAAAAAACAACTATAAAATTAAAATAGCAGAAAGGCCGAACAACAATGAACAAAATTCACAACAAAAACAAACCAGAAATCCAACAAATTTCTCACCTACGTCTGTGACCATGTAACAACAAACAACGGTAATACCACAACAACAATAAGCCCACAACGGTAATACCAGAACAATAAGCCCGAAACCTATTCATGATCGAGGGCTGGTGTATTTGTAAACTAAAGTTTGGCCAAATTATTTTAAGAGTTCGACCGAACTAATAGTTCGACCAAACTATTAATTCGATCGAACTTTATTTGCCGGTTTTCTCATCTCCAACCAAAAATATGTTTTCCCATGCTGTCAATACACTGTCAATGTAAACGATAGAATGAGTTCGGCCGAACTAATTTCAAAAGTTCAGCCGAACTTTTATAAATGTTCGGCCGCACTGTTGGGAAAATGGCTTTTCCGCCCCTGATTCTCGCAAAAGTGTAACCCACCTTCGCGATTTTACCCATATGCTCAGACCACTACTACCAAAATTCATAGAAAGCTAAGAGATGATGAATTTTTTTCTAGAATTGAGAGAAGATGGGTGCGTGTACAAGAACTTGTCACACAAGATAATGCAAACCATTAATATTTATTTGCAAATAAAAACCATCATGGCCCAATGGTTAATAGAGCACCCTAAAACTTAGTAGGGGAAACTCTTGTGCATTGATGAAATGAAAAAGAAAACAAGTAAACTAAAAAGGATACTAATTCTAGCAAAAAGGCTTGCAATCCTTAAGTTTTCTTTCTATCTTCGAAAAAGAAAATGACATCTATAATATAATTGGGTTGAATTCTCTATCCATATAGACATTTTTCTTCTTTCTTATATATATTACTAACATAAAGTTGCAATCTTTGAAATTAATAGCTCTAAATTGAAATTAATAGCTCTAAATTTATTAGTAAAATGTTTAGATTATATATTGTCATTCAATTTAAAATTATTCAAATAAAGAAATATTATACTTCTATATCACTAGTCTGTAAACATTATGCTTCATATATATTTATTTATCCGTGAGTCATACAAATGTGACCTCACTTAGCCAGAAAAAATAACATTATAACCATTATTACAACTCAAAATACATATTAGACAATGAAAAAATAATAATTTATCTTAACCAAATGTGAGCTAATCATTATTTATAAAATTTGAAATTAATTATGTCAAATCATCTTTATTTATAAAATTTTAAATTATTTTTTATTTCTGTTAACACATATTTTAACGAACCTGGTTCATGATGTTACCCTTCAAATGAAATATAACACTTCCTGCGAAATACCTGACATCACTTTCCCTTTTCAATAGCTCAACAGACGTCAATGTCCAATTCACAGTTCATGAATGCCAGCGGCTTCGTAGGAGCAGGACAGGGTTGAAAACACGTTCATGTCTTGGCCTCATCGTACACGACAATACGTCAACATTGAACGCGTTCATATCCTGACAATAAATGGCATTACATGAAGAGTTCAAAATATTCGAATCATGACACTCGCGTCGATGAGGGCGAGCCTTATTTCAGCTGCCATAGGCCCATTAATGCGCCCAGTCAGGAAATGCCCAGGAAATGTCGGCTATGGATTAAAGCTGTAGATCATCGTGTGGCAGGCATTTTCTGTCTAGGCGCATTAATGGGCTTATGGCAGTTCAAATAAGGCTAGCCCTTGATGACACTATTGTTGTCTTGAGAACGACCTGATGGTTTTTGTTTTCATTTTTACTGGGGTTGGGTTTGAATCTCAGGTTATGAATTGTGTGTTTAAGGGATTATTAACCATATGTTGTTAATGGATTGTGCGTTTAAGGGATTATTAAGTACATGTTCATAATATTGATTTAGTAAATTTCGTGGAATAGTAGGTAGATATTGTTAATATACGTAACTAGTACCAAATTGATCTAGTGAACCACATAAATGAATTGATATTATTAATAAAGGTTAACAAGTACCAGATTCGACCCTAAAAAAAATTATTACCATTGCCTTATCTGTGCAGAAAAGAATAATACCAGATTGATCCAGTGGACCAGGTAAAAAAAAGTATTATCATTGTCTTATCTGTGCAGAAAAGAAAAAAAAGTATTATCACAGTCTTATCTGTGCATAAAAGAATAGGACCAGATTGATCCAGTGGACCACATAAAAAAACAGTATTATCAGTCTTATCTGTGCAGAAAATAATAAAATCCTGTGGAGCATTATTGGTTTTGATTCGCAGAGGTTATCTATTCTTGATGGGTCACGGCAGTCAATGCACACTCTCCCTTGCCTTTTTTCCATTAGAAAAGGTAGCCTTCCTTAGTTAGCTTCCTCAACCGCACCTCAAAGCCAACAACGTCAAAGGCAGAATCCACTTAGACCACCGACACCTATTACAGTGGTTCACAACCCAGCACTTTTTGTTCCCTCAATCTCTTTGAATTGAACAGTACAACTTTTCAAATTTTTGCCAGCAATATGTATCATTTATTTTAATTTTAAAAAAATTCCACATTGTGCATTAATTATTTCCAATTTTATATAATTTATATGTAAATTGTATGCATTGTATGTAGAGTTTAAGTTATTAAAATCAATATAGTTATCATTAATAAACTAAAGAGTCCTCGATTTTGTGTTAATTTATTCTTTCATTCTTAAACAATTCAAACAATTTGATTTCTTGAATAATAACTCTATTGTGTGTCATTAGGAGTTATCCATGTGTTAATACTGTAGCAGCCTGTAGTTTCGTTTTTATTCATCATCATAGTATCAAAGCTCGAGGAGGCATATAAACCAGAGTTGTGATCATGAACCAATGAGGTGAGCAGCCTTCTTTATTTGCAGAGCCGTGAGCAGGCTTTGCTATTTTAAAGGCCTACCTATCAAATAGAAGTCATACTTTTCTCGAGAGTTTACTTCTCCCGTGATCTACAAGAAAGCTATTGTCGTAAGCTGTCACGCCACGCTGAGCCGCGAGCGAGTCATTTAAACCGTCACTCTAGAAATATCATCCACAGGGTATCCCGTATTTATAATGCTTTTCAAAGTCAACCAAGTAAATAATGGAAGTTTAATTTAATTATAATATTAGTTAAATAAAGCCCTAGGAGTCCTATCATTTGTAATGGTGATTATAATTAATCATTGGGTTTTATACATTAATTTTTTATTTAGTTTGGTACTGATTTTAAAATTGGATAATAATAATAATAATAATAAGATTTTTCAAAGTTAACCAATTAAATAATGGAGATTTAATTTAATTATACTTTTTAGTAAAGTAAAATATTTTTTTTAATTTATTTGGAAAAAATGAAAATAAAAATTAAAGAGGAAAAAAATGACTGAAAATTAAAATTAAAAGGGAAAATTAAAAACAAGGTTGTTAGAGAAATTAACAAAAGGTGAAAAAAAGAAAATCTGTTGGAATGTGAAAGGAAAAAATATATATATATATATTAGAAAATGAAAAATTAAAAGAAAATGTGAAAGTAAACACAGAAATTAATTATTTGCTAAAAAAAATATTTTTTCATAAACAAATGAATTATTTACATAGATTTTTTCAAATGGTCACTTCAAAGCAAATAAGAAAGATGATGCAACAACATGATTTCTCATTCAACAAGGTTTAGATATAGCATTCTTCTCAAAATTGCACCAACCACCAAATCCAAAGAAACTTGATTATCATTGAAAAAAGGGATCAACATTGATCAACATCAAGCCAATCCACAAATCATGGTTGTTGATGAAGGAAGGACTATTGTGGTATAAGAACTATAAAATTTTGATATGCAAAGTATTAACATGATGAAGATAGTGAAGGAGCATACATAGGCATATAGAGACTATAGTGGTAGTCACACTTACCTATGTCTATTGAAGAAGCATACTATTATCTTAGAGGCTATTGAATCCACCCCATGTCATGCTCCACTTACCAATTTTGTGTGGAAAAGTAGTGATCATTGAGATAGAAAAAATAATTGTAAAAATGAAGATTACAAAAAAATTCTAATAAAATATAAAGTTTGGAGTAAAACGAAAAAGTTTCTATAACATAGAGTTGAGGACAACTTGTACCAACACTTAGAACTAAAAAAAAGTACAATAAGATTTTGAATGGATCTCAAGTATTGGAACCCTACTTAAAATATATACCATACCAAGAAGTAATAATGGTTGTAATTATTTAGAGGAATGTTAAAATATCTTAATTACTCCTATTTCATATAATTTACACTTAATTTGTATATCTTGCACCTAATCTATGTCTAAAAATATATCAACAAACATGTAATACCTAAATTTAATATGACTATTATTAACTTACTAATCTTTTTAAAGTATTTTTTCACTAACTTTTTTTCCACTCTTTTATATTCTCAAATAAATTAATTATTAATAAAATAACTCTATTATATAAAATTTTATTTTCAAACCATTCATTCACCAATATATTGGGTATCTTATTTATATATTAATTATTTTAATGAAATATAATTTCCTTCTCTAAATTAAAACAACACATCTTGAAAAATGCAATTAAGACCATAAATGGATTAAATGACAATCGTAACAATCCGTTTTTCCATTTTCACAGTTGGATGAAACTGTTTTAACCTATGTTCCTACTTTTCTATGTTTCATGCGTACAAAAGATTAATCTGTTTTAATGGTAATCTATGTTCTTAATTTAAAATAAATTGCTTTTAAATAAAAAAACAATGTCTATTATATTAAAACAAAAATGATTATATATATTTGGTTAGTTTTAGTTAAAAACATTATAAAACATTAATAATCTAATTGTGATTATAATTAATTATAATCGATAATTAAATCAAGTATAAAGAAATCAAATTTCTTTACATGAAAACCTCTTTTATAGTGAAAAGGAAATTTAATTGATCACGAGTTAAGATAGATCTACCCTAGTTTAATTAAGTAGCAATTTTCTTTCCTCAGCTACAATTTAATAACAATTTCCTCTTTCTTGTTAGTGTAATCTGACTATTTATAAAGTTATACTTTTAATTGTTATGGAACATTGACCAATATTTTGAAAGTATTTAAATTGAAACAAAATTTTTAGGAACCATTGAACAACTTATTAGGATCATATTAGAACTCTAATCATGGCTGAATATTTGATGTAGACTTTAAAGATTCTCTTAAAATGAGATTAAGAATTCGAATAATGCTTGAATATTTGATGTAGACAAAAAAAATTGATGCATGAGCATCAACCCCACCCAAACTGAATTTGATTCTTAGGAGCTTCTAGAAAGAGCAGTGTGGCAACTTGAGGAAAGAGACACATTTTTCCTAATTTTATGCCAATTTTGATTAAAAATTTAAGTGTCTAGAAGGTGTGTGGTGGTAGAGAACGAGGTTCACATTTTGTTAGGGTTTTCTTTAGTTTAAATTCAGTAGTATGTAGGTGTGTCACGAGCGGCCAATGCAATGTGATATCAAAAAGAATGGTATCAGGCTGAAAGAGGTCAACTATGTAATCATCATTATCTTGAATATACAAGTAGCATGTGTTTTAATTGAATTTGTGTTGAAAAGGAAAAGGATAAGAGACACAAAATAACACAAGTAATTCACACACAAAATACACGAGCTACGGATCTTCCATTAATCACACAAACTTCATTCTCTTATGACAATGAACTCGGTGAAGGGTATTTAACATTTTCAAATAACGACTCGCTTCACATGCACACACTTACCAAATTCCTCTATCACATAACTTCGACTTACTCAATGCTCACTTAACTGACTCTCTAAATATAGTTAAATCTCCATGTGGGAGTTAATTAGATATTTTAACACTCCCCCTTAATTACAACCGCTAAACTAAAACATAACTCATGACAACTCAAACACGCATGCTAGTCTATGTCTCAGCTAGGCTTACAACACCCAAGTTTCTTTTATGAAACTCAAACACATATGTTGCTAATGGCTTTGTAAATATATCAACCAATTGATCACTCGATTTACAAGGCTTCAAGTGAACTTATCCATTGCTCACAAGTTCTCTAATAAAATGATATCTAGTATCAATATGCTTTCTCTTTTGATGAAACCCATTATTCTTGAATAACGCAATCGTTGAAGTGTTGTCACAATATATTGTTGTTGATTCGTGTTTTTTTTGCTTGAGTCCATCCAATACTCTTCTTAACCTTACTACTTGACATGATGTTGATGTTGTTGCTACCTATTCTGCTTCTGCTGATGATAGTGTCATAATGGTCTGCTTCTTAGATGCCCATGAAATCACACCTGAACCAATATGGAACGCATAACCAGAAGTACTCTTCCTATCATCAAAACTACCTGCAAAATCATTATCTATAAATCCAATCAAATCTTTCTTTTATGTACTTGCATACATTATACCACAATCCCTAGTTCCTACTATGTATCTCAGAATTCCTTTTCCTACACTCCAATGTGTGCATTTTGGAGTCTCAATAAATCTCAAAATCAAACTTACTCCTTGCATAATATGTGGTCTTGTAGCTGTGAGATACATGAGGTTGCCAACCAATATTTTGAATAGATTTCGATTGATATATGATCCTTCATCATCCTTTCTTAACTTTGTACCTGTTGCAACTGGTGTAGGGATAGGTTTGAAATTGTCCATCCTAAATATTTTCAGCAAATCTCTAGCATACTTATTTTGACAAATAAAATTTCGTTTTTCAGATTGCTCAACTTCTATGCCAAGAAAATATTTCATGAGACCAAGATTTTTCGTCTCAAATTCTTTCATCATGATTGCTTTAAACTCATTTAACTCAAGATCACCTATAAAAATCATGTCATCAACATATAAGAAAACAATCAAAATCTGTCTATGCTCATTTACCTTTGTGTACAAGTTAGGCTCAATGCTGCTTCTGCAAAATCCATTCTTGATCATGTATTTGGCAATTATGTTATACCATGTTCTAGGTGCTTGCTTCAGTCCATAGAGTGCTTTCTTCAACCTGTAAACTTTATCTTATTTACCTTCAACTTCATAACCTAGTGGTTCTTGCACAAAAATTTATTCTTCTAGAATTCCATTCAAGAAGGCTGCTTTGAAATCCATCTGATATACTTTCCACTTGTTCTAAGCTGTTGTGGCAAGAATTTCTCTTACAGTATCCAATCTGGCTACTTGAGCAAACAGTTTCCCAAAGTATATTCCCAGTTGTTGGGAGAATCCTTTTGCTACAAGTCTTGCTTTAAATATGTCAATTCCACCTTTCTCATTCAAAATTTTCTTTTACACCCACTTCACACCAATGATGTTTTTATCCTTTGGTAAATTAACCAAATCCCATGTATCATTCTTTTCAATAGCTTCAATTTCTTCATCCATGGCTTGCACCCAATTTTCAGCTCTGATTGCTTCTTCAAACGAAGAAGGTTGAAATGAAAACAATGCAGAATTTGAACTAACATCCAAATCATCATAAATATCTTTCATACTTCTTATATTTCTCTTACCATTGCTTGATTCATCACCTGATTGGTTGCTAGGAGAATTATGGTTTATTGATATGCTTTTATATCTATGTTGGTTCGAAAATTGTAGATTCCTTGCTGGTGTGACTCTGTTTGGTGTATGCTATTTTGATTCTTGTTGTTCCTTTTCTTCTACATCATCCTCTTCTATCATTGGTTCTTGTGCATCAATTGTTTTGTCTACAGTCCCATTCCATGACTCTTAATCTTTGAACACAACATCTCTGTTGATTATGGTCTTCTTGGTGACAGGTCTATATAATTTGTAAGCTTTTGACTGCTCATTATAACCAGTAAATATTCATTTTTCACTTTTATCATCCAATTTTCCTCTTATCTGCTTAGGTACATGTGCATAGGCTACACATCCAAAAAATTTGAGATGAGATACATTGCATGACATACCTGAGCATGCTTCTTCTAGTACTCTGTTCATAACACTTTTTGTAGGACATTTGTTTATCACATAAACAACACATGCAACTACTTCTGCCCAATACTCATTAGACAAGTTTCTTCCTTTCAATATGCTCCTTGTCATGTTCATGATTGTTCTATTCTTTCTCTCTACTATACCATTATGTTGCGGTGTGTACTTGGTTGTAAATTGTCTTCTTATTCCATGTTGTTTGCAGTACTCATTGAATGCCTTCAAATCATATTCTCCACTACGATATGACCTCAATAACTTGATCTTTCGATCACGTTGGTTCTCTGCTAAGGCTTTGAACTATTTGAACTTTGCAAAAGTTTCAGACTTTTTCTTCAAGAAGTAAACTCGGGCCTTTCTACTATAGTCATCAATAAAAGTGAGGAAGTAATAACTTCCACCAATCGACTGTGTCCTCATAGGTCCACACAAGTCTGTATGCACTAGATCAAGAGGTTGTCTTCCTCTATATGCAACTCCCTTTGGAAAAATTTCATGGTGTTGTTTTCCCAAGATGCAACACTCACAATTGCTATCAGGTTCTTTGATGGGAGGTAATCCTCTAACCATTTGCTTCTGTTGTAACAATCTCAAACCAGGAAAGTACAAGTGTCCAAACTGAAAGTGCCATAACCAGTAATCATTAGAACATGCAACTGTAAAAGAACTGAATTGATCGTTGTAATTCATAATTAGAGGAAAGAGTATGTTCCTCATCATATGGAACTTTTCTATCAACTACTTGCATGGGGGCTTGTCATAAATAACAAACTCTTGCCCATGAAAGATAACTGTGTATCCTTTCTACGTCAAATGAATAACACTTATCAAATTGTGTTTGAGACCAGGAACATAATATACCTCTAAGATTGTCTTTAGCCCCCCCTACTTGGTCAGATTATTTACCACTCCTTTACCATCTACATCCACAATCTTGTTAGTCCCCAACTTTACCTATGTCTTCATAGATTGATCCAAATTTGCAACCAAAATCTTGTTGCATGTCATGTGGTTACTGCAACCACTATCTAATAGCCACACATTATCAAAATTTTCATGCATGGTGTCGCAAGCTAGGAACATGGAGTTATTATTCTCTGTACTAACATTAGCTCTTTGGTTTCCTTGATCATCCATATTCTTCCTGCAATCACGGGCATAGTGACCAAATTTATTACAATAATAACATCTCACCATTTATTTTTCAAAACTTTGATTATTGTTGAAGCATCTACTGTTGCTTCCAATTTCATGTTCATGCTCTTCTCGGCCATCTCTGTAGAAATTATATAACTGATATGTTATACATCCGATATTCTCCTGATCACACACTATTTGACTTCATGCACAATACAGAATCTCTTCTACCATTGATCATTAATTGTGGAAATAAAATCAATTGCATGCACACATTAAAACCATAAAAATTCACACATATGAACACAGTAATTTATGGGAAAGCTTAAAGCTGAAAACTCCCAACTATGTGTATATTATATGTCATAGAGATCATGTAAAAATCATCATACAAAGCTCCACACAAGCTCTCAGTACAATCTCCAATTGGTACACACTAATCAGGTCCGATCTAGAAAATATCATGCTCCAATCTCTGCCACCTGCTAGCCTGCCTCTACTACGCAATCACTGCTGAAGAATGGCTCTGAATGAACTCGAATTGGTCCAGACTTGCTTACGCAATCCTCATTGGCATCTCCAACCACTGTGTGTTGCAAATCATGCAACACTATAGTCACAACTGATAGTCACACTGCTCTTTCACCTACCTCTTCACTGGTCTCCACTGAAACTGTCCATGTACTGTAGTTAACTGATGTATTCTTCAGTTGATTAATAAGTTAATAATTAGTGAATTAAATAATAATTAATTCACACCACTCTCACTAGTGTATTAATCAGTTAGACTAGATACAACTAGCTCAACTATGTTTAACTAAGTTAAACTGAACACAACTCCACCAACTACTTCAATAACTCCACCAAACTCTGTCACATGAGTTATAACTGAATTCTCCATGCAATAGCTCCACTTAACCCTCAGGAATAGCGTAATTCCTTCTGTCAGCTCCTGTGCCACATCTGTGCACTTAACTGAAGTGCTCCAAGAGAATAAGATAATGTTTATAGTCCAAATATTATTAAGAACTAATAATATTCGACATATCTATTTTTAGACTGGCAATCTAAAAATAGATTCCGCCGAGTATGTCTAAAAATAAAAGTCCATCTATTTTTCCAACTTGACCAACCATCCACAAATAGCATCCTACAACTCATAGAATATGTTCGACATGTCTAAAAATAGACATAGTCTAAAAATAGACTTGCACCAAAAATAGCCTGCGGGCCCACTTAGTGAAGGCGACTTCTTTCCACTAAGCTCATCATCTTGTTGCAATCTCAACACTCCCTCTCAACAACATAGGGATTATCTACCACCCCAATCCTGCCCCTGTGGTATTCGAATTTGCTCCTGGTGAGCGCCTTCGTGAAGATATCAGCATCCTGATCCTCCGTAGGAATGTAAGAAAGTAACATGATCTTCTGCTGCACACAATCTCTGATATGATGATACTGGATGTCAATGTGCTTAGATCTATCATGAAATACTAGATTAACCGAGAGTTTGATGAAACTCAGATTATCACAATATATCACAGTAGGATCTAAGTGTGAACCGAACAACCCGAACAAGATATTCCTCATCCATATAGTCTCGCATGTAGCCAAACTCGCTGCCATATACTCGACCTCCGTTGAACTGAGTGCCACGGATCTCTGCTTCCTGTTGTACCAAGAAACTGTTGTCGACCCAATACTGAAAATCCCTCCAGATGTGCTCTTTCTGTCCATTGGGCTCCCTGCCCAATCTGCATCTGTGAAGCCACATAGCTTCACCTCATCCGACTGTCTATACCATAATCCATATCCCGATGTGCATCTGAGATATCTCAATACATGCTTTCCTGCCTTCCAAAAGAGCTTCGTAGGCTTAACCATAGCTTTTGAAAGTTGGTTAACAACGTAGCATATGTCGGGTCGTGTATTGACCAGATACGTGAGCAACCCCACCAACTGTCGGTAAACAATGGCATCCACTACCTCTGCCGATGTAGCATCCTCTTTCCTCCATCCACCAGGAAGAGGAGTGTCGATAGGCTTGCAACCATGCATGTTGAACTTCTCCAATATCTCCTGGGCATACTTGCTTTGAGACACAAATAATCCATCACTGCACCGCCAAATTTCCAATCCCAGGAAATAATGAAGGAGGCCCAAGTCCTTCATCTCAAACTCTTTTGCAAGATCAGCCTTGCATGAGAGTATCAATTGTTCATCACCGGTCAAAATCAAATCATCTACATAAAGTACAATGATCAGCAACTTACCCTCAACCACTATCTGGTACAGGCTGGGATCCACCTCGCTCTTGGTAAAACCAAGTCCGGTGAAATAACTGTCAATCAGTGTGTACCAAGCACGAGGTGCTTGTTTCAACCCATACATCGCTCTTTTGAGCTTGCACAAATGCGACTCGCTGTTGAAGATCTCGAAACCTTCGGGTTGCTCTATGTACACCTCCTCCTCAATCACTCCGTTGAGGAATGTAGTCTTCGCATCCATCTGATGAATGTGCCACCCCATCTGCGCTGAGAGAGAAAGAATCGTCTGTATGGAAGAATACCTTGCGACAGGTGCAATGGTTTCCTCATAATCGATCCCCTCAATCTGTGAGAAGCCTCGGGCAACAAATCTTTCCTTGTACTTCTCCACACTCCCGTCAGCTGCTTGCTTCACTTTGTAGATCCATCTCGAACCTACCACTGATTTCCCTTCCGACCTTGGGACAATCTCCCATGCACTGTGTCTGACAATCGAATCATACTCTTCCACCATGGCATCTACCCATGCAGGGTCCTCCATAGCTTCCTCGAAAGAGGATTGCTCTGTCACGATACACTTTCTCATCAGAGCCATGTATCCAGTATATCGGTCAGGTGATTGTCTCTGTCTACGCTATGATGTAGGTGCTCCTACAATCTTCTCTGCATCAAGAATCAATCGCACAGCTTCTGTAGTGCACTTTCGCCCTCTGATGGTTGGCGCTACATGATTTGTTTCTTCCACTCCATGAACCTCCTCTTATGGCTGGTCCACATCCTGAGGCTCATCCATAGGAACTAATAGCTCCTCATCTGCATGCAAGTGTGGCTCCCTCTCAAGTGAACACTTCATGGATTTCTCCTCATGAAATTTGATATCCGGTCGCACAACAGTCTTTCGACTGTCTGGAAAATACACACGATAGTTGTGGGGTGTATCAGTGTACCCCACAAATATCCCAACCTCTACGGTTGGCTCCAGCTTCTTCCTGGCATCCTTCGTCACACGAATGTAAACAGGTGAGCCAAAAATCCTCAAATGAGAAATATCAGGCCTCTTACCAGAAAACGCCTCCTCGGGTGTACTCATGCCAAGTATCCTGTGAGGACAACGGTTTTCACATAAACCGCAATATTACATGCCTCAGCCCACAGGTGTATGGGAAGGCCCTGATCATGCAACATCGCCCATGTAACACCCACGATCATTCTGTTCTTCTGCTCCGCGACCCCATTTTGCTGTGGGTTATGAGGCGCTATGAGCACTCTTCGAATTCCTTCTGCGCTGCAAAAGTCCTTGAATTCACCAGAGATGAATTCACCACCATTGTCGCTCCTAAGAGCCTTCACTTGCTTCCCCAATTCTTTCTCAACCAATGCCTTGAACTCACAAAGCTTTGAGTATGTCTCGCTCTTCTTCTGCATGAAGAAGATCCAGCACTTACGATAAAAATCATCAACAAATATCACATAATACCTGTGCTTTGCTGTCGAAGCTACTGAGAAAGGTACACACACGTCTGTGTGAATTCTCTTAAGGATTGTCGTGGCGTGACTATCCTTCTCGTGAAAGGTGGCTTTCACAAATTTTCCCAAAGTACATCCCTTGCACTGATTTGACTGCGCAAGTGTACCTTTAGGAAACCCGGTAGAAATCTGCTGCAAAATTTTCAAAGCACCATGGTGAAGATGGCCCAATCTCCTGTGCCATAGCTCGCCCTCATCCCGGCTCACCACTCCTTCTGCCTTTCCTGCCATTGCTACGCATCCATCTACCTGCAACTGATAAAGGTTCTTAACTCGAACCCCTATCCTCCGAGTTTCACCAGTTGCCTTACTGTGCAAGAAAGCCTTTCCCTCGCTAAAGACAACATCATATCCCTTGTATTCTAACATGGCCATCGAGATCAGATTCTTATTCAATCCTGGAACATACATGAAATCCTTCAATATGAAAGGTTTACCAGACTCCCTCTCAAAGGAAATGGTCGTGATACCAGTCGCACTGTATCTACCATCATCACCCATCTCGATGTGCACTCCAATATCCTTCTCATCCAGATCACTGAACAAATATTTGTCTCTGGTCATATGAAAAGACGCACCACTGTCAAGAAACCACACTGAACCCATCACCGAAATTGTATACGAATAATGAAAATCCAACAAAACTGAGACTAAGGCCTAAATTGCATCTGTGCATCACTGCTTATTTTTCTTCTTCTGTGGACAATTAGTGGCGTAATGTCCGTGTTGGTGACAGTGAAAGCACTTCACCTTGGACATGTCCTGCTTCTTGCCTTTCGCATCGGATTGAGAAGCATTCTTCTTGCCCTTCCCCTTCCTTGCTTTGGCAGCCAAAGCACAATTTTCTTCATCTGCATTCTTTGATGAAGATCCATCCCTGGTCCTCCGCCTTATCTCCTCCTGCACAAGATCCGACCAAAGTCGCTCCCATCCTGGCAGTTTCTCCCGACCATTGACAGAGTCCTGATATGAATGCCAACTCTTCGGAAGCCCAAGGAGAGCCAAGCTCACCAAGTCCTCGTCATCTACAGTAACCCCCGCACTTCCTAGCTCATCCCTGCACTGGACAAACTTCGTGAGGTACTTGGGTATACTGTCACCTTTCTCCATTTTTATGTTCCTGAGTTTATCCTTGAGCGCCAACTTCCTCTGGTCGCTCTTTCTTTGGAACAATCTGTCAAAGCTTTCCACATCAAGAATGGAGAAGCTTTACCATGAGGGCTGGACACTATGTGATCCTTCACACCTTCCAACAGAATCCTTCGATATTTTTCTATCTTCTTTTTCCATGCGTCAAGTGCGGCAACATCGCTAGAAGCAGGTTTTGGAATTTCTGCATCTATGAACTCCTTCAACCCATTATCCTCCAGCATCGCCTCCATCCTGTCCTTCCATGAAATATAATTCCAGCTGCCCTCAAGGGAATACTCCAATCGCAATCCGTTGAAAGACATCTCAACTTCGACACCAGGAAAACACTGCTACAAATTTGAATTCCACCAGCACAAAACTCAACCGCTTAAATGTTTTGCAATTGCTCCAATGATCAATATCGCTCTGATACCATGTAGAAATTATATAACTGATATGTTATACATCCGAGATTCTCCCGATCACACACTATTTGACTTCATGCACAATACAAAATCTCTTCTACCATTGATAATTAATTGCGAAAATAAAATCAATTGCATGCACACATTAAAACCATAAAAATTCACACATATGAACACAGTAATTTATGGGAAAGCTTAAAGATGAAAACCCCCAACTATATGTATATTATATGTCATAGAGAACATGTGAAAATCATCATACAAAGCTCCTCACAAGCTCTCAGTACAATCTCCAATTGCTACACACTAATCAGGTCTGATCTAGCAAATCTCATGCTCCAATCTCTGCCACCTGCTAGCCTTCCTCTACTGCGCAATCACTGCTGAAGAATGGCTCTGAATGAACTCAAATTCAGCCAGCCTTTCTCACGAAATCCTCATTGGCATCTCCAACCACTGTGTGTTGCAAATCATGCAATACTATAGTCACAATTGATAGTCACACTTCTCTTTCACCTACCTCTTCACTGGTCTCCACTAAAACTGTCCATGCACTGTAGTTAACTGATGTATTCTTTAGTTGATTAATGAGTTAATAATTAGTGAATTAACAATCACTCAATTAACACCATCACTAGTGTATCAATCAATTAGACCAGATAATCTATATAATAACTAGCTCAACTATGTTTAACTAAGTTAAACCTAACACAACTCCACCAACTATCAATAACCCACCAAATCATTAAGCATGAGTTCTAAATCGAAGTCTCCACAATAGCCCTTAACCTTCATGAATAGCGTAATTTTCCGATGCCTCCTCCGTGCTATCCGTTACCTCTAATCAAGTGCTCCAAGAGAATAAGATAATAAGCTTATAGTCCAAATATTATTATCACTAAAGGGAGGAATTCTACGACAGTAATCGGCAATCTAAAAATAGATTCCGCCGAGTATGTTCAAAATAATTCTATCTATTTTTCCAACTGACCAACCATCCACAAATAGCATCCCGCAAACTCATAGAATATGATCGATATGTCTAAAAATAGATCACAGCTAAACCATAAGCTCGAAGTGCTCCACGCAAGGAAGGTGACTTCTTTCCACTAAGCTCATCATCTTGTTGCAATCTCAACAATCTCTTTGACAACCAAATATTTTTCCTCGTCCTTTGCATCTCGATCTACCTCTGCCTTGACCTCTTGAAACACAAACTTGACTTTTGAAAGAAGTTTCTAAACTGAAATCCTTATTCTGTTTATCCTTGCCTAATGTGATAAAACTGATCCCATCAACTCATCAATTGTCAGTTTTTCCAAATTCTTGGCTTCTTCTATGGCTGCTACCACAACATCAAACTTGGTAGACAAAGATCTAAGGACCTTCTCAATCACTATTCGATCTTTAATTTCTTCACCATAAATTTTTAACTGATTTACAACATACATGACTTGATTCATGAAAGAATCGATTTCATTTTTCTCCTTCAACTGCAGAATTTCAAAATCCCTCCTAGTATTTTGCAGTTTAAAAATATTCACTTTGGCCATACCTTGATAGTTTGTCAGTAAAGTTTCGCATGCTTGCTTTGCTGAAAACGTGATCAAAATCTTCTGGAACACTGCTCGGTCCACTCCCTGTTGGATAAGAAGCAATTCTTGTGCATTCTTCTTTTTTTCTTTCTTCCATTGTTCCCTCTCTGTATTAGTGACAACTCGTTCTTCTGTGTCATTCTGAGGTTCTGCAAACCCAAACTTGACCTGATCCCAAACATCATGCGCTTTTAACATGGTCTCCATATTAATGGCCCACACATCATAATATTTCCTTGTGAAAGAAGGAAGTTGTGACTGGAAAATCGATGTTTCCATATTTCTTTAAAAAAATCACTTCTCTTATAAAACCCTAAATTTCTTCTTTTGTAAGCTTTGCAAAGCTCCAAAAAAATCACCCTTTTATTTTTTTTATATAATAAATTATTTTATAAAAACATATGAAAAAAACATTTTTATAATAACCCACTTAAAAGCTTTATTTTAAAATTAAATTAAAAAAAATAAATAAATTTGGTTATAAAAATACCTTTCTAAATTTATTTTTTTTATAAAATTCTTTAGTAAAATGTTTTTTTTAGTCACTCCAAAAACTTTTTAAAAGAGTGTATCTTCAAACCCTTTTAATAAAACATGAGGAGCGTATATTCAAACCCTTTTAATATGACTTTGTGTTGGGACAAATTTTTTGTAATAGAACATTTAATAGAATACGTATGCCCCCATGTGAGCTCCAATGACCACGTTAAAAAAAAAATTATATGCTTTGAAAAAACCAACCTTGTTTGAATTTTATTCTCAACGCTCTCGGTTGTCGGCTTAACCTGATTACGCACCTGATGCACAGAAAACCTGCGCAATAAATTAGATTTTTGGAAAATTGTATGTTTTACGATTGCTGCGCTGTTTTCAACTAAAAAGTTGTGGAACTTGTGCGCCTTTTGCACTAAAAACGTGTGGACCTATGCACTCTTTAACCGTCCACCGATTTTTCAAAAACAAAATTGTCGGCTTTCTACTCTTCGCCCTCTTCTCACTCGCTCTTCACGTCCATCGAATATTGTGATCCTTCTTCACCTTTGATACCAATTTGTTGGAAAGGAAAAGGATAAGAGGCACAAAATAACACAATTAATTTAGACACGAAATACACATGAGCTACGACTCTTCTATTAATCACACGAACTTAAATCTCTTTCTGCAATGAACCCAGTGAAAGGTATTTAACCTTTTCATCTAACAACTCGCTTGACATGCACACACTTACCAAATTCTGCTATCAAATAACTTCGACTTACTCAACGCTCACTTAATTGGCTCTCTAAATATAGTTAAATCTCCATGCGAGAGTTAATTAGTGATTTTAACATTGTGTTCATGTGACGCCTGTGTGTGTATTATCGTGTTCGCCCTATTTCATTAAATGTGTCGAAGTCAAAGCCAAGTTGTTGGCAAAATATGACGTGAGAGTTACTTGAGAGATTAACCATTCTCAATTTGGATTTATAGAGGATTGTGTCCCTATGGTATGGGAGAGATCCGAGCATGAAACTCAAGTGAGGCTGAAATGGAAAAATTGGGAGTTGTAGGATTTGTCAACATTAGGCCAAGTGAATTTGGGTCGTCAGACCATAATTCGAGAAGGAGTTGGCAGAAGTGTCCGACTCAACCCGATCCCGACTCTTTTCGGACCCAGTCGAGGGGTCAGGCCCTAAACCAGTTGTTCTAGTCGGTCATGAGTTAAGTTGACCTCATAGTAGTCGTTTAGTTGGCCTGTGGGAGATTTGATATGTGGAGCAGACGTGGATAGATATGACCTCGACTAAAATGAAGATTCCTAACCTCGACATCAGGGTGGACTGTGATTTTGGGCTTGAGGAATTGTGAACCAAGAAGTGAGAGCACATTTTTTGTTTATTTATGGTCGTAGTGCCATTTATGTATGAGTAATAAATTATGGGTCAAAACCCATAGATCCTAGGATCGAAGACCTTAAGGCCTCAAATATGAAGTACCCCTAGAATCGTTATTCATCAATTGACATTAGAGCACAAGAAACATGTGAATATTTCCTACCAGAGGACAATTCCATAGTTGTGGTTGTGGGTAGAATTGTTGAAGGAGGTGAGCAAGTATGCAATTTCCAAGCAAGAAAGGGAAGCTTGAGAGGTTCCAGAGGAAGCAAATTGATATGAAAAAATTCTGAGCCATAGGAAGAGTGTTGGTGAGGTATCACTGAAGGCTCAATTGCAGCGCACTACTGAGCACTCGGAAAAGCTCAAAGATACAAGTGGAAAATAAAAATGAGTTTACGGTGATGAACGAGATACAACGATTGAGACTCGTGATCAGGGGCTCATTGATATTTTCAAGTGCGGGAGTTTTGTGCATGAACATCGACCCCACCGTAACCAAATTTGATTCTGATGAGCTTCCAGAAGGAACTGCATGGCAACCTGAGGAAAGGGGCACGATTTCCTTATTTTATCTAAATTTCAATTAAAAAAGTAAGCATTTAGAAATTATGTGCTGACAGAGAATGAGGTTCTCATTCTGTTAGTGTTTTTTTTAGATTAGATTGAGTAGTCTGTAAGTGTGTCTGGGGAAACAAATGAAATGTGATATGACGCCAAATGGAGCGATGCCTAGAGAGGTGATCTATGTAATCATTGTTTTCCTTAAAAGACAAGTAACATATATTTTAATTGAATTTTTGTTGTTTCCTTTTGTTCATGTGACCCCTATGTATTATAATGTTCGCCATGTTTCATTAGAGGTGTCAAAGGCGTAGCCAAATTTCTATCGAAATATGTTGCGGGAGTTACATCAGAGATCAACCCTCCTGAACTCGGATTTATATAGTGTTTTTTCCCTGTGGTATGGGAGAGATCCTAGAATGAAACTCCAGTGAGTCCAAAACAACAAATTTGGGAGTTACAGGATTTTTCAACGTTGGGCCAACTGAAGTCGGGTTGTTGGACCATAATTCGAGCAATTGAGAGAAGATTACGACTAGACCCGAGCCTAGCTCGGGTGGAACCCAGTCGAGTGTTCGTGCCCTGAACTGGTCAATCCAGTCGGCCTTGAGTTAAGTCGGTCTCGTAGCAGTCGGCTAGTGGACCGTGGGTGATGATAAAAATGATAGGATTAAATTAATGAAAGAAATATTGGTTAGCTCTACTCTGAGAGACTACACCAGGAGGGACTATGCCTGCAAGTCGCTCTACATTCTCATTACGGATCAAACAATATATATCTTACATGCAAATAGGGAAGTTAGAACCAATACCTAATAAATAGGAACAAAATCCTAATCTAAGGTTCTGCTGAACCGACTCTCCCTAATTAAGTTTCTCCATAATCTTCAACACTCCCCCTTAATGGAGAAAGGGTTCACAAATAATCCTAACATTTCCCTAAACATTTCAAATTTAATTCTACCAAGAGGCTTAGTAAAAATATCAGCAACATTATCACAAGTATTACAATATTTGGCAAGAATTTATTTTGACTGAACTTTCTCCCTAATGAAGTGGAACTGTTTATCAATGTGCTTAGTTTTTTTATGAAACATGAGATTGTTTTCAAGTTTTATAGAGCTCTGGTTATCACATATGATAACTGTTGCATTTTTATGTTCTTCTCCTACATCTTGGAGAAGTTGCCTCAACCAAAATTCCTCAGAATTCGTTGCACACATCGATTGGTACTCAGCTTCCACTGAAGAAATGGAAACCGTGTTCTGCTTTTTACTGATCCATGCAATAACCCCAGACCAAATGCTAAATGCATAGCGTGTTATGGATCTCCTATCATATATTTTTCCAACCCAATCGGAGTCCGAAAAACCTGTCAATTTAATATCACAGGAATCAATATACAAAATCACATAGTCTAAGGTTCCTTGTAGATACCTTAAGATTCCTTTTGCTACAATCCAATGGCTCTCAAGTGGCTTGGACATAAATTGGCTCAATGCACTAACTACATAAGCCAAATCTAGTCTAGAGTGGTCAAGTAGATTAAACTCCTGACCAACTTCATGTATAGTGTTGCATCTACCTCCTTTGAACCATCATCACACTGAATTTTGGTATTCTGCTGTTACAACACTGTTGTAGCCATACAATGATCCATCTTAAAAAAATTCAGTAGACTCCTGACATACTTACTTTGTGCTAGAAAATTATGCGTTGAATCTCTCCATATTTCTAGACCCAAACAGTAGCGAAGCTCACCGAGGTCTTTCATCTCAAACATTTGTGACATATTCTCTTTGATTTCTTGAATGATTTTATCTTCATTTCCTGTAATAAGATAATCTACATATAAATAAATCAAAACAATTCGTCCCTTTTCATCAAAAACACTATAAATATGAGGGTAATTTTTTCTTCTATTATAGATGTGCGGCATGAAAAATGAATTAATTTTATCGTACCAAGATCTGGTAGCCTATTTTAGTCCATATAAATCTGTATTTAATCTACAGACTAAATGTTCTTTTCCCTGTTTGACAAACCCCTCTGGTTTCTCTAAATAAACTTCCTCTTTCAACTCCCTATTTAAGAAAGTAGATTTAACATATAGTTGGTGCATCATACAGTGATGTTTAGTAGCTAAGGCAATTAACATTCTGATTGTATTAAGTTTAGCTACGGGGGCGAAGGTTTCCTCATAGTCTATACCTTATTTTTGTGAATACCCCTTTGCAACCAGCCTAGCTTTGTATTTATAAATACTCCCATATTCTTTAAAATTGGGCTTGTATAGCCATTTGTAACCCATGGTTTGTTTTCCCTCGGGTAATTCAACTAACTCCCAAGTTTTTTTCTTCAGTATTGATTCATGTTCCTCTTCCATTGCTTCCCTCCATTCATTATATTGACTCACTTCTTTATAACTAGAGGGTTCAACAACATTTAACATGCTAGTTATAAAAGCACTCTCCCTATATCTTATTGGCATATGTGTTTGCCTACCTGATCTCCTGGGTGTTGGAGTGGCATCCAACTTGTTCTAATTAACCCTTGAAGGACTTGGTTCGATGATTGAATATGTAACATTTGCTTCTTCCTTTTTCAGCTGTTGTTGTTGCTGTTTTTCATGGATTTCTCCTGTTTCACCATTCCCTTCTTCCACCAATAAAGGAATGCCCCATTATTCATTGTTGTTATCCATCATGGACATGTTCATGAAAAACTACATCTCTACTCACAAAAACTTTATGAGTAGAGGCGTCAAACAATTTGTAAGCTTTAAATTCTGTACTATACCCAAAAAAAGTGCATTTGATGGCATTTGAATCCAGTTTCTTTCTATCCTCCTTTGGTACAAGGGCAAAGGATTTGGATCCAAAAATTCTTAAATTCTTAACTACAGGTTTAAATCCTAATAAGGCTTCAAAAGGAGTTTTAAATTCAAGACTCTTTGAAGGACACCTATTTTTCAAATACACTTCAATATTTATCGCTTCAGTCCAAAATCCATTAGAAAGATTCTTACCTTTCAGCATACTGCGAGCACACTCCATAAGGGTTATGTTTTTCCTCTCTGCAACCTTGTTCTGCTAAGGAGTGTCGGGTACTATAAACTGCTATAGTATTCCATGTTATTTGCAATATTTTCTAAATTTAGCCTTCATGTACTCTCCCCCTTGATCCGAGAGGAGAATCTTGATTAATTTACTTGTCTGCTTCTTAATCATGCTTCTGAATTACTTGAAATATTTAGAAGTATGAATATTTTTGCTGAGAAAATATACCCACATAAATCTTGTACAATCATCAACAAATAATACGAAATAATAAGCACCTCCCAACAGTATTGACAACATTGGCCCACATAAATCAGTGTGGACTAACTCTAGTATATCTCTCTGTTTTTTATTTACATTAATAGGAAACTCATCTCTGTGCATCTTCCCAAGAGCACATGCTTCATAATCAACATGAATTTTCTTTAAATTAGAAATAACACTGACCATAACTCTTTTCTGAAGTAACAATAAATCATGGAAATTAATATGGACAAATCTCTGATGCCATAAATCTTCTGTTGTCAAACCCAATGATGTCAATGCTTGATGTGGCGCACTTCTCACATTTAGCTTGTAAAGACTGCCCGCGCAAATCCAATTTGCAATGGTCTTCATACTATCCAGCAAACCTTTAAAAACACAATATGATTTATAAAATTCTACCTTAAGGTTATGATCTATTATCATAGAAACATAAATAAGATTCTTATAAATTTTGGGTACATGCATCACGTTCTGAATGTGCCTAATATTTCCATCAGGCAGAATTACAGGATCATTACCATGTTGTTTGATTGGATACCCTCTGTCATCACCAAGGTAGATTTTTTTCCAGTGCTAGTTTCCTTGAAGTCTTCAATCCATTGTATGTTACCTATCATGTGGATGGACGCTCCTGGATCCACATACCACGTATCTACTTCATCCTTCTCATCAGATTCAGCCATAAACAGTATAAGGTCCTGGTTATGGTCATCATCTGCAAAGTGTCCTGCATGTCTCTTGTATCTCTACTAAACTTCATCAACTTTCTTCTTTCGACAGTGTTTAGCCATATGGCCAATTTTTCCACAATAGAAGCATTTTAATGGTGAATCATTTGTATTTTGTGACATATCTTGAGATGGATTTGACCTTTTCTATGATGCGCCTCCACCTCTCTATCCTGCATTCGCCTTCCCTCTTAAGGGATTCTTCTTCGCCATTAAAGCTAGATTTGAATTCTAGGGTTTCAATATCATCTACCTTTCTTCCTCTTGCATGAGAACCCTATCAATTCTTATAATTTGGGGGCTTTCTCTCTCGCATTCAAGCCTGTTATAAACATCTGATAGTCATAAGGAATACCATTCAGAGTAATTGCTACCAAATAAATATTACTTAGAGCCTCTCCAATGTCACCAAGCTTGTCTTTAAGGTCCTTGATGTGTGACACAAATGCAACTACTCTCTCATTCTCCTCCATTTTGATGGATAGAATCTTGATTTTCAAGAATAGTAGGCGATTTGTATTTTTTATTTTGTACAGATCTCTAAGAGTTGTCCAGATCTCTAAGAGTTGTCCAGATCTCATTCACTGACTTACAATCTCTGATGTGAGGGATGATGCAGTCTTGGACTGCTATTTTCAACATCATTTTCACCTTGTTCTCCCTCTTCTCCCACTACTGTACTGTCACATCTATTGTTCATTCTACAATTGTGGGTTTCACTTCATCGCCATTCATGATCCCCCATGCACTATGCCCTTCCAGCATAGTCTATAACTTGAATTTCCAATTAGAATAATTGGAATTGTCGATCTTATTGCTCTCGTTCAAGTATACTTCCAACAGATTATTCATCTTGACACTTTAAAAATAAATTACTTCTAGCAATTGACAGAAAACCATCTCTACAGACAGATCTACCCCAGATCCATAAAAGACAACAATGTCAAGAAATATATCTACCTGATCTGTGACCACTCTGGCAGGTTGCTTTGCGCACTGCACCACGGACTCACGGGCTCCTTCGCTACAACCTATTCTGTTGCGAGCTCACAAGATCCTCTTTCACAGATCACGCTTGCTGCAATCATCACACTTTACAAGTGATCTGCTTACAACCTCTATTGCCACGACTCTCCGGCTCCTCTGGCACGATCTCACTAGATCTGCAAGCATGAGCTCTCTAGCTCAACAAGCAGAATCTCTCTTGCTTCAATCGTCAATTAACTGCATGAGCACTCTGGCTCCACACACTCCATAGTACAAGCTCTCTTGCTCCTTGAACATGAGCTCTCTGGCACAACGACGCTCCAAAACACGAGCTCTATGGCTTCTCTGACATGAGCTCTCTGTCTCCTTCAATCTGAGCATACTGGCTCTTCTTTCACGAGCACACTGGCTCAATCGACGCTCCTAAATCATATAGGTTCTGTGCTAGACGCACTGGGAAAAATCCTCATAAGGAAAACAAAAATCAACGTCGGTTATCCAAGCCTTCATGCCAATTTCAGAGATTAGCGCTATTCTCTTGCACGGGTCTGCGCCGATCGACAAGTCTGTGCTTCAAACAAACGCGCTGATTAGTGTTTCTTCTAAGAAAAAAACAACCTCACTTAGCCTCACTCAGGCCACCCTTAGATCATCACGAGCTTCTCTTCTACCGCCTGGATACTCACAGGGATCAAAATCACTCTAGATTTGATTTGACCCTGAAGCTGTGATACAATGATAAAAATGATAGGATTAAATTAATGAAAGAAATAATTGTTAGTTCTACTCTAAGAGACTACACCAGGAGGGACTGCGACTGCAATTTGCTCTACATTCTCATTACAGAGCAAACAATATATATCTTACATGAAAATAGGGAAGTTAAAACCAATACCTAAGAAATAGGAACAAAATCCTAATCTATGGTTCTGGTGAACCGAATCTCTCTAATTAAGTTTGTCCATTATCTTCAGTAGGTGAGTTGCTATCTGGAGCGGATGTGGATAGATCTGACCCTCACCAAAATGAAGACTCCTGACGTGGATATTAGGGTGGACCATGAGTTCGGTCTTGAGGAATTGTGCACTGTGATGTGAGATCGCACCATGTGTTTTATTTACGGCCATAGAGCCATTTCTACACGAACAAGTAAGAAGTTATGGGTCGAAACCTATAGGTCCTAGGATCAAGGACCTTCAGGGGTAAAAAATAAAGTACACCTTCTAGAATCAATATTCATAAAAATTTCGCTGAAAATTAAAATGAGAGCCGTTTATTGTGCAATTAATTTATTCACTATCCCTTTTCAATACTTCAGCTTCTACAATAGCACACCACCTAGTCACTTATTGTTTTCCTTTTAGCGCATTCCAGGACCAGCCCAATTTTATTGTTCCATGCGATTCCATGCTTTTATCAAGCCCAATCCCCAACCAAAGCTAAAGTTAAAAATTTGAATTTACTAAATGTTGATCACCCTACTAATTAAATGATTAGAAATGGTTAATGTGGTTATGGAAAATTCATTTATTATTTTTTTAGATTGGAGGCTTATGTGATTCATGGTTTAAGCAAAAATCTTCAGGAAAAATCACATTGATATCTCAGGGTCAACCCGTTTCGAACCCCTACTAAATTTCATCATTGGGACAAAGTTGGAGAACAAGATCAACAGATCAATTATTTATAGTAGAAATGCAATGATAAATTTGTAACAGTCATAAAGATAAATATTATAAACTAAAATAGAAATTTATAAAATTCAAATAAATAATTAAAATAAACAATTTATTAATTAACAAAACAATTTTAATAAATTATCTAAAATCATAATATTTATATATTTATTTATTTTATTTAATATTTTATTAATGTGACTTTAACAAATATTGATACTTCTTCATAATTACTAATATAATATATTAAGAAGATTCAACCATAATCATTTCAAAAATAAAACTAATAATAATAATAAAATAAAATAAAATAAAAATTTAAAAATAAAATAAAATTTAAATAACTCCTAATATAAGATATTAATAATATTCAACCATAATCAATTAAAAAATAAAACTGATAAAAGTAAAATAAGAAAAAATAATTTAAAAATAAAATCACAATAAACTAAAATCAAATTAAGATTGTGACACTCATACATACAAAAAGAAAAGAAAAAAATTACTTTCAACTCTAAGCTTAAAACTCTTAAGCTAAGGTTTAACTTATCATGTCATACTATACTCATATAATACATTCGACTTTGATATTTCACACCTTACTACATTAAGGTTCTTAGCTTAATCAACGTATAACTTATACCTCTATATTCCATGGTATTACTTGTCATATTATAAGGTTCTCATTTGAAGGCTTAATTTTTTAATTCCATCGGCTTACACCATATAGTTAACATGAATGTATACCTTTTGTGTTTGGTGAGTTAAATACCCTCGCTACCACCGAGGTAATGTTGGCATATCAAAGCAATTGAATGCGGAGGTATTGGTTCATAACTCCACTCGACAGTTGTGATATCTCTTGACGAGATCTATTGCGATTTTCGATGGCATATGATGTGATCTCCGCCGTGGAATTGAGATCGATCAACGGTTCGTATTTGGGCGGGAGTTACCTTGTAAACCCCGCCAACCCTAAACCTTCTCAACTTATTGTCTCTGTGCCTTTGAAGAGAACTTGTTTTCGTTCTGCGGGTGATAATGTTGTGCTTTGAACTCTGACTTCTCCTTCATGGAGCCTCCACCAGACTTATGAAATTTCGAGGATTTGGCCCAATTGTCTCTGCACCTTGACGGAGAGGAGGTGCTGCTATTAATGGTGGATAATCGCTAGACTATCCAGTCTTTGGCTTCCAGTCCCTTCGGCTCCCGATGCACGTAAATACCCCAATACATCTACACCAAATTCCTCAATTCGCACACAAATTTATTTATTTTTTTCGGACTTATCAGTTTTTATTTTCTGTTGTTAAATATTATTTTCCTCATATTTCTGGGTTTGTTTTGTAGACGATGGTGCGATGGTCGGAGAGTATAACAATATTCTATCCCCCGTAATGTACTTAGCGTAATCTCATTTTTCTAACAACACTGCTTATTCCTTTGTGTTGTTAAAACATTTAACTCTCCTAAATAGAAATATTACTACCATATTTTCCACGGCTATGGGTGTAGGTTGACTCTTACAGGTCGACATTTCCTTTGTTAGCAAGTGTTTTCCTTCGCATACAGTTTTAACATTTTTTTCTGAATTGCACCAGTTACAGCTAACATACTTAGCCATTCTCGAGGTACTTATTTTGTTCATGCTCCGGCAATGAGGTTTATTTGCCTCAGGCGGCTCCTTCACTACTTAGGGTTATGAAACCCAGCGCTTAACTTATTGGTCGGCCCGATTTAAGTCTTAATCCTCTTTTACACATTGATACTGTGTCGTTAAGACTTTATCCAATCCTAGTTACTATAGGACTCGGATAAATTTTTGCTATTCCAACTTTGTAAATGAATTATCTATTTATTTATTATATCAAGTTTACGGAGGGTTTACCTCACAGGGTTCGCCCCTAGTTTTATTTTAAGCTTATTCTTGAAATTACTTAAGCTTAAACTATAGTCAAACTATTTGCATGATTCATTTGGACTGTAGTTATATACTATAAAAATGTCGTGACTCGCTTTTACTTCTAATGGAAATTTGGAAAAGTCGGTTTTGTTTTCTTTTACATTAAATGGATATTACTTACAGTACTACTCTTTTTGTATGCATTTCCTATTGTGTTATTTATTTTTATTTGAAAAATATATCATGTAAGAAATCTCGACAGTTATATCGTTTCACTGTTCTTGTATAAAAAAAGACTCACTACTTTTTCTGTGGTTTTATTCTCAGCTCTAAGTTTTTCTTAGTGCTTAATATTTATACCACTGTATATTCCTTTTTACACATATTATGTAAAAAAGGTGACCAGACCACCACGTAATTTAGTCTGTGTATAGAGATTTTATGAGAGGCGACAAGTCTTGGGTTGGGGTTTCACCCAAACCCTCGACTGACAGTCTTCTCTACACAGCTAAATAATATTTAAAATCTTGTATGGGGTTAATGCATGTAACCATTTCACAACTTATCCCCTTTATGTATAAGTGTATCGTATGTTTTATATTATTGTAAGGACAGGGTAATTCTTTTAGCTTTCACTGCCTTCACAAATTGTAATGCGAACTTTCAATAAATTTCAGTTTAGTTATTTACTGTCATAAGAATATGTTATAAAATCTCATACTCAAGATTCATAAATGTGTTATTTTCTTCTTATTTCTACCTTACATTCATCAATGTACATTTTCGAATGTAGATATTCTTATCATAGCCACTGCAGTTAAGGAAATTACAGAATGAAAGCTCACATAATTTATAGAACTCAAACATAAGAACTCTGAGACCATTAATAATTAAATATTAATATTGTAGAGTCTCAATCATTTCTGCACATGCCTAACATGAATTCCTTTTTTATATTCCAACAGATAAACAACATTAAATATCTTTAAGAAGGAATTTCACTAAATCCTCTAAAACACTGAACTTGCACATATACTTATATGTATTATGAAGTTCAAAGTTGTGGTCCTCCCAACCTTCAAGAGAGGAGATTACGTCCTCCTCTTGCCCCTGTGCTCCAATTCTGAATGGTACGGGTTGGCAATGGATATTTATTTTGTGACCTCAGGACACCTAGTCCAGTCAGTACCAGAAATAATTCAGGATTTTCTGAGTGTTTCCACTGGTCACAACCAGCTTTGGAAAATTGTCACTCTCCCTTTCTCCATGAACAAAACCCCTACTCCTCACTGGGATCAGTCTCTTATCCGCAGAGGAGTAGGTAACTGTTTCCAACTATCCCCAACCACCTTCTAGTTCTTGGAAAACATTTACCATCAGCTTTTAATTTTTTTATGAAGTTATTTTCCATAACTGATTTTATTATTTATAATTAATAAATTTTCAGCAACATTAATAATTCCAGTATTTTCTTAAAACAATAATTACAAAAAAAATGTATTTTAACTAGTTATCAACTATTTATCCTTAATGCGGCTATCACAACGTCCCCCGTGGAAGTAACACTGTCCTCCATGTTTCAGTCTAGCTTTGAAAAGAGCTCTGGGTTAGCCTCATGCATAAATCTTTCGTCCTCCCAAGTAGCCTCATCCAGGCCAAAGTGCTTTCACTTCACTTTAACTTGGGTGATGACTCGCTTCCAGAGCATAATCTCCCTCTGGTCAAGTATGTGTTGCGGCTCGACTAGAAACTCGCCGTCCGGCTCTACTTGCAAACAACAAAGTTCCATGTCAACCTCTCATAAATAAATCATATATCAAGTTAGGATTTTTAATTCTATCCTACCTGTATATTTTTCCAATGAATTATGTGCTTTGAATCATGCACATAACGCTTCAACAGGGACACATGAAACACATTATGTACTCATATGTGACTAGGTAAAGCCAGTCGATAGGCCATAGGTCCTATCCTTTCAAAGATATGGAAGGGTCCACAGAACCTGGGAGCCAACTTGGCATAAGAGATCCACCGTAAGGTACTCCTCTTGGGTTTGATCTTCACATACACTTGGTCTCCCACTTCGAATTCCCGATAAGACCTCTTCTTATCTGCGTAGACCTTCTATCGATCTTGTGCAGCCTTTAAATTTTATCTTATCTTCTTTACTTCTGATTCCATTTCAACAAGCATTTCTGGTCCCAAAATTTATTTTGTTTCGGGGCTGCTCCAATTTATGGGTGTGCAACACTGCCTCCCATACAAGGCCTCGAAAGGACTCATCTTCAGGGACTCCTGATAACCATTGTTGTAAGCAAATTCAACAAGATGCAAATAGTCTCTCCATTTGGTTGGTTGTTGCATCACATACATGCACAACATGTCTTCCAATACTTGGTTTACTCACTCTGTTTGACCATCGGTCTGGCGATGATAAGATTTACTAAAGTTTATTGAGTCCCCAGACCTATAAACAGAGTCTTCTAAAATGCTGAGGTAAACTTAACATTCCTGTTCGAGATAACTGTCTTCGGAATACCATGCAGTCTGAAAATTTCCCTTGTGAATATGTCTGCTATCTGTACAGTCTTGTAAGTAGACTGAATAGGTATAAAATGTGCAGATTTACTCAATCTGTCCACTACCACCATGATGGAGTCATTTTTCCTTTTTGTTTGCGGTAAACCTGTAATGTAGTCCAAGGATATAACTTCCCACTTCCATTCAGGTATCGGTATGGGCTGCAACAATCCTGGGGGATGTCGATGCTCCACCTTAACCTGCTGACACTCCAAACATTTATTTATATATTTAGCAATATTTTTATGCATACCAGGCCAAAAATGTACTTTCCTAATAACTGTTAACATTTTTTGTTATCCGAGGTAACCCGCATAATTACTTTTATAGTATTTGTCCATGATCAGCTCTTTTAGGTCCACACGGTTTGGTACATACACCTTTCCTCTAAAGGTTAACATCTGATCATCATTTAATCCATATTCAGAAGTACTTCCTTGCTTTCAGGTCTCTTCCATTTGCTGCCATAAGAATTGATATTCCGGATATTTTTGTGCTTCTTCTTTCACTTGATCTAAAAATTTACTTTCCAGCTGATTGTAATAAAGCTCATAAACACCATATAGTTTTCTACTTAGAGCATCAGCTACCCAGTTTTCCTTACCCTTCACGTTCTGGATGTCCATATCATACTCACTTGGAAAGGCATTCCATCTTGCCTGTCTTGAGTTTAAATAAGCTTTCTTGAAATAATTATCCAAGCTGCTATGATATGTTTTTAGCACAAAATTTTTACCCAGCAAGTAGTGTCTCCATACCCAGAGCGCATGTACTACTGTTGTTAATTCCAGATCATAGGCTAAGCATATTTGTTCATGATCCTTCAACTTTCTTGATTCATAGGCCACTACTTTGCCTTCTTGAGATAAAACTTCTCCAACACCCTCTTTACTGGCGTCTGTACAAACTTCAAATTCTTTGTTGGGATCAGCTACTCTCAGCACTGTTGCAGTGGTCAAAAGTTGTTTCAATATTTCAAAACTATTCTGACACTCAACAGTCCACTTGAAAAATTTTCATTTTCTCTCCAAAGAGGTAATGGGAAAATAAATTCTGGAGAATCCCTCAATAAATATCCAATAATACCCAGCTAATCGCATAAAGGATCGAATGTATGCCACATTCTAGGGTACTCGACATTCCATAATCATCTTGAATTTCTCTGGATCAACAACAATCTCTTTTATTGAAATGACATGGCCTAAGTACTAGATTTCTGTTTTAAATATATCACATTTTCTGAACTTAGCATACAATTGGTGTTTTCTTTGCATTTCCAGCACCACCCTTAAATGCTCTCTATGCTCTTCCTGGTTTTTTGAATAGATTAAAATGTCATCTATAAATATAAGTACAAAATTATCTAGGAAAGGATGGAAGATTCCATGCATTAACGTCATAAAGGTTGCTGGTGCGTTTGTTAGTCCAAAGGGTAACACCACAAATTCATAATGCCCGTACCTGGTACGAAATTCTATCTTGCAAATGTTTTCATCCTTGATTTGAATCTGGTGATAACCAGATCTTAAATCAATCTTTGAAAACATTGTAGCCCCCTTCACCTGATCAAACAGATCATCAATCCTTGGTAATGGATACTTATTCTTAACTGTTAACTTATTAAGCTGTCTATAATCCATGCACATTCGCATGGTTCTGTCATTCTTCTTTACGAACAGCATTGGTGCTCCCCAAGGGGACACACTCAGACAAATGTAACCTTTGTCCAGCAGTTCATGTAACTACATTTTTAATTCAGTTAATTCTGGAACACTCATTCTATAAGGATCCCTTGACATAGGTGATGCTCCTGGCATTAACTCTATAATAAAGTCGATATCTCGTCTTGGTGGTAATCTAGGAATATTTTCTGGAAAAACATCTATGAAATCTTGCACCACAGGTATGTTTTACATCATAGGTGATTTTTCCTTGGAATCATCATATCCCACCTTAATAGCATAAATCTGGCATCTCTTCATTATACATTTATTCATTTGGGATGTTGTAATTGGACGTAGCTGTAGTGGCTTCTTAATTCCTTGAATCTCCTTGCATGTTCCATCTTGCATTCTATAATAAATGAACTTTTCCTTGCAGTCCACTAAGGTCCAATGTTTTTCTAGCCAATCCATACCTAGAAAAACATCGTAGGACCCTAATGGCAGTGTGTTCAAATCCACATTCGACTATTGTTCTGCAATTTCTAATGTATAGTTTGGAATCTTAGCAGCCACCTTTCTTTTTGCTCCTATGGCTAGTTGTACCAGCCACGAGTTTTTGAATTTATGTTCTTTCAATTTACACATTTCCACTATTTTGGGACTAACATAACTTAGACTTGCACCTGGGTCTACCAAAATAGAAATAGGTTGAGATAGTAGTTTACCTTCCAACTCAATCATCGTTGGCTGATAATCTTCCTATCAATCCTCCAATGTCGCGTTGATACGAGGAATGTTTCGCACCACATCGCCTACTGTGGAAGCTTCCTGCAAGTTTGCAACTGTGTCATTTATTGCTCGTTGTGGGCAGTTTTTATAATAGTGTGCCTCACCACACCCCCAACACTATAGAGGTGGCTTGGTCACCTGCCCTTGCTCAGGTTTGTTGGATGCTTTAGTAGGATTTTCTTCTGCTAGTTAGCGGGTCCTTTGATGATTTTTGCCAAACTGCTTGCTAACAGAACTACGTGCAGAGTTCTTAAAGTTATTGCTTTTGGCGTCTTTGAAATTTGAGTTAGTTTTCTGTCCTTTCCTTGGCTGCCAACTTTTGCCAACCTCCGCTTTAACCTTGGACTGTTGATAACACATTCGTGCCTTACGAATGGCTTTGTCCATGGTTCTGGGATTTACAAATTCAATTCACTCTTTCATATGTTTTGGAAGGCTACTCATAAATCTTTGTACCTTATCCTTTTCCTCTCGAAGGTATGGAACATATCGTAATAGGGAGGTGAACTTGGCAATATACTCATCCATAGTCATCTATCCCAGCTTCAAGTCACGAAATTCCTTAGCTTTCTCATCGTAGAATCATTCAGTTAAATACTTATCTTTAAAGTATTGCTGGAACGATTACCAAGTAACATATTGTTCCTCAATATTGTGAACATTCTTGACTTCTTCCCACCACAGAGTGACTTTCGCCCTTAACTGATATATGGCCAATCTGGCCTTCAGGTCGGTGTTGTATTCATACACCTGAAAATACTTGTTCATGTCTATTAACCATGCCTCTGCCACTTCCTCAGCTTCACCATCAAATGTTGGTGGTTTTATTTTTCGAAATCCCCCCTGAAGCTCTACTTTCTGCTTCTTAACCTCCTATTGATACGACAAATTGTCGGATTCTACTACATTGTAATTTTTGTTTTTGTTGCTTCGCTAGGATGGGCTTCTTTCCACTCTGTCAGTGGTGTTATCTTTTATTTGTTGTTCATCACCCTCTTGTATGCCCCTGTCAGTACTGGGGTGTTCCATTTCTTGATTTTGTTTGTCGGACAGACTTTTGAGTATCTTTTATTTCTCTTGCATTAATCATTCATTATTCCTTCGAACTAGAGCCATTTCTTCCTGTAACTGTTGTACTGTATTCAACAGTATACTGGTTTGATGCTGTTGTTCCTCCAGCAACCTATTGGTTTGATGGTGCTGCTCGACACTCAGCTGAACCCACATCTCAGGGTTCACCACTGGTTGTGTTTGGGGTTCTCCGGTGTCGTGGGGTGGCTGTTGCGTTGTTCCCCTTCTCATGTTGTTTCTTGCTATGTTCTATTATGTGCATCATTATACACATAATGTAAATTTTTAGTTGACCCTTAGGGTCCCAGCGTATGAACGTTGTTCTGATACCATTTGTGACACTCATACATATAAAATAAAAACAAAAAATTTACTTTCAACTATAAGCTTAAAACTCTTAAACTAAGGTTTAACTTATCATGTCATACAATACTCATATAAGACATTCGAATTTTATATTTCACACCTTACTACATTAAGGTTCTTAGCTTAATCAATGTATAACTTATACCTCTATACTCCATGATATTACTTGTCATATTATAAGGTTCTCATTTGAAGGCTTAATGTTTTAATTCAACTGGCTTACACCATATAGTTAACATGAATGTATACTTTTGTGTTTGGTAAGTTAAATACCCTCGCTACCACTGAGGCAATGCTGGCATATCAGAGCAATTGAACGCGGAGGTACTAGTTCATAACTCCACTCAACAGCTGTGATATCTCTTGAAGAGGTCTGTTGTGATTTTCGATGGCATCAAATGTGATCTCCATTGTGGAATTGAGATCGATCAATGGTTGGCATTTGGGTGGGAGTTACCTTGTAAACCCATCCAAACCTAAACCTTCTCAGCTTATTGTCTCTATGCCTTTGAAGATAACTTGTTTTCATTCTGCGGGTGATAATTTTGCGCTTTGAACTCTAACTTCTCCTTCATGGAGCCTCCACCAGACTAAAAAAATTTCGAGGATTTGGCCCACTTTTCTTTGCACCTTGAAGGAGAGGAGGTGTTGCTGTTAACAGTGAATAATTGCTGGACTATCCAGTCTTCGGCTTCTGGTCCCTTTAGCTCCCAATGCAGGTAAATACCCCAATACATCGGCACCAAATTCCTCAATTCACACACATATTTATTTATCTTTTTCGCACTTATCAGTTTTTATTTTCTGTTGTTAAATATTCTTTTCCTCAGATTTCTGGGTTTGTTTCGTAGACAATGGTGCGATGGTTGGAGAGTATAACAATATTCTATCCTCGGTAATGTACTTAGTGTAATCTCATTTTTCTAACAACACTGCTTTTTCCTTTGTGTTGTTAAAACATTTAACTCTCCTGAATAGAATTCTTACTGCCATATTTTCCATGGCTATGGGTGCAGGTTGACTCTTTCAGGTCGGCATTTCCTTCGTTAGCAAGTGTTTTCCTTGGCATACAATTTTAGCGTGTTTTCTGAATTGCACCAGTTACGGCTAACATACTCAGCAATTCTCCAAGTACTTATTTTATTCATGCTCCGGCAATGAGGTTTATTTGTCTCACGCGGCTTCTTCACTACTTAGGGTTATGAACCCCAGAGCCTAACTTATTGGTCGGCCTGATTTAAGTCTTAATCCTCTATTACACATTGATACTGTGTCGTTAAGACTTTATCCAGTCCTAGTTACTTGAGGGCTTAGATAAATTTTTGCTATTCCAACTTTGTAAAGGAATTATCTGTTTATTTATTATATCAAGTTTATGGCGGGTTTACCTCATAGGGTTCCCCCCTAGTTTTATTTTAAGCTTATTCTTGAAATGGCTTAAGCTTAAACTATACTCAGACTATTTGCATGATTCATTTGGACTGTACTTATATACTATCAAAATGTCGTGACTCGCTTTTACTTCTAATGGAAATTTGGAAAAACTGGTTTTTGTTTTCTTTTACAGTAAACGGATATTACTTACAGTACTACTCTTTTTGTATGCATTTCTTATCGTGTTCTTGAATTTTATTTGAAAAATCTATCATGTAAGAACTCTCGAAAGTTATATCGTTTTCACTGTTCTTGTATAAAACAATACTCACTGCTTTTTCTGTGGTTTTGTTCTCAGCTCTAAGTTTTTATCTATGCTTAATATTTATACCATTGTATATTCCTTTTTACGCATATTCTGTAAAAACGGTGACAGGACCACCACGTAATTTAGTCCGTGTATAGAGATTTTGTGAGAGGTGACAAGTCTTGGGTTGGGGTTTCACCCAAACCCTCGATTGATAGTCTTCTCTACATAGCTAAATGATATTTAAAATATTGTATGGGGTTAACGCATGTAACCATTTCACAGCTTATACCCTTTATGTATAAGCATATCGTATGTTTTATGTTATTGTAAGGACAGTGTAATTCTCTTAGCTTTCACTGCCTTCACAAATTGTAATGCGAATTTTCAATAAATTTTAGTATAGTTATTTACTGTCATACGAATATGTTATAAAATCTCATACTCAAGATTCTTCTTTTCTTCTTATTTCTAACTTACAGTGATAGATGTACATTTTCGAATGTAGATATTCTTATCATAGCTACTGCAGTTAAGGAAATTACAGAATGAAAGCTCATATAATTTATAGAACTCAAACAGAAAAACTCTAAGACCATTAATAATTAGATATTAATATTGTAGAGACTCAATCATTTCTGCACATGCCTAACATGAATTCCTTTTTTCTATTCCAACAGATAAACACCTGCAAATATTTTTAAGCAGGATTTCACTAAATCCTCTAAAACACTGAACTTGCACACATACTTATCTGTATTATGAAGTTCAAAGTTGTGGTCCTCCCAACCTTCAAGAGAGATGATTACGTCCTCCTCTTGCCCTCGTTCTCCAATGCTGAACGGTATGGGTTAACAGTGGATATTTTTGTTGTGACCTCAGGACACCTAGTCCAGTGAGTACCATAAATAATTTGGGATTTTCTAAGTGTTTCCACTGGTCACAACCAGCTCCGGAAAATTGTCACTCTCCCTTTCTCTATGAATAGAACCCCTACTCCTCACTGGGATCAGTCTCTTATGCCCAGAGGAGTAGGTAACTCTTTCCAACTGTCCCCAACCACATTCCAGTTCTTGGAAAACATTTACCATCAACTTTTACTTTTTTTTATGAAATTATTTTCCATAACTGATTTTATTATTTATAATTAATAACTTTTCAACAACATTAATAATTCCACTCTTTTCTTAAAACAATAATTACAAAAAAAATGTCTTTTATTTAGTTAACAACTAATTACCCTTAATGCCGTTGTCACAAAGATCAAAATAATAAACATAAAATAAGGAGAACAAAGAAAAATAAATTAATCTAAGAACATGACTAGGACATGAGAAGGAAATTGAAAAGGGGAGAAAAAACAAAAGGGGTTTAAGGAAAAAAGAGAAAGTACTATGAAGTGTTGATATTTCATCTCTCATATTAAGTGTGTTAATTTTTTTCTTAATTTCTATGAATTCTTTTGGAAATGGAATCGTCTTTAATTTTTTCGATATCTATAGTTTCTTTTAATTTATTGTGATAAAAATGATCAACCTTGGAATCCTCTAAATATATATGGTCACTGGTTTAACTTATCAAACTTCCATAAAACATCAAGTCTGCCGTCTAACTCATAGTTATAAAATTTACAAAAGTAAAATCCAAATTTAATACTAAATATTATTATAATTTAATTTATCAGCTCCAAAATTTTTGACCATGTGTTTGTATAAATCATCAATATATGGAAATATACAATTACATTCACAAATTAGTTGGGAAAATAATGGAAATTCCAGCAATTTTTTTTGAAAATATGATTTACATTGTCAAATTTTCAAGATTTTAGGTGCATCATATTTTTTCATGATATTGAATCCATATTCCAAAATAATAATAATAATAAATCCATATTCTTAAATTAAAAAAAAAAAAAACAAAATGTGTTAGTGGTCTCGGTAGAAAAAGACAACATCTAAATGGCCTCACGAACCCGGCAAAGGGGCAGGACCAATTTTCAGATCGAACGCCATCACCAATGCGAGGAGCAGACTAGGTGGCTCTTGTCTGTGAACGGAGAGGCTGTGCAACTCCATTTGTTGTCATGCTTTTGGGCGACCATCCGATGGTTGACCTGGGAAACAAACAAATCACGTGGTTCAAAAACCTACTGCCATTCCCGACCCTTCGAGCGCACAAGGAGCTTCCAGATTCAGAGCTCTAATTTTTTTAACATCTAAATGGCCTCTCGAACCCGAGAAAGGGGGACACTGATTTCATCGATCCAAAGAGGAGAATAAGTCTATTTGCAACTCGATTGGCTATCATGCTTTTGATTTTTCACAACCCCCAACGCTCCCGTCCGATGGTTTATAATATTATAAACTAAAATAAAGTATATGTCCTTGGAAACGAATCATGTGGTTCTGTATTCTTTGGTGTTTTTATTTTGTTTCTTATATTTTTCAGTTTGGCAACATGCGTTGGAATTATCAGTTTGAGTTCTGAATTTTTTCGTATTTAGAATGTTTTCTAGAAATTTCTCAGTGTATTGAATCTATCTGTAATAAAAATTTATTTTAAATTTCTGTCTAATTTGTTTATTACCTAATTCTAATTAAAATTTCAAAACATCTAGTATTTAGAAAACTCCAAATTAATATGTTTTTTATAAAATTTATTTAAAATAAATAAATAAAACCAAATGAATCAGGGAATATCATAAAGATTCGAGTCAAAATTAGATCTCATCCCCTTTTCTATGGAATTGATGTTGACGATGAATGTGCTATGCTACTTAAATTTCACCTTTTACTTTAAAATATTTATAAAAAAAAACAAAAAAACCATTTTAAATATTAGAATTAAAATTGATACTTATTAGTTTTGTATCTTTTTTTCTTGAATAAAAATTAGTTTATATATATGGAATTGATGTTGACGATGAATGTGCTATGCTACTTATATTTCACCTTTTATTTTAAAATATTTTATTTGAAAAAAAAAAAAAAACCATTTTAAATATCAGAGTTAAAATTGATACTTATTAGTTTTGTATCTTTTTTTCTGGAATAAAAATTAGTTTATATATATAATTATAATTTTGATGATCATTATATTATATTTAGTATACAAATATATGATTATATATAGAAAGGTGAGTGTCTATATATATATATATATTTATTTATTTATTTATTGCTATTCAGATATATTGATATAATTTATTATGAAATGAAATAAAATATATGTTAGTTTTTATTATGATCTTTAAATATAATTAAATACAAAATCATGTTATTTAAATAAGTTAAAACTAATTTTCATTAAATTTTGTAAACAAATTTATATATATTTAAAAAAAATATTTCTCATTTTAAAAAATTAATAATATGCATTAATGTATAAATATTTGATAAATATGGTTAATATTTTTAATTATATCATTTAGTTAAACAATATATATAAAATTATTTTTAAAATATAGAAAAAGTTACAACATGGTAACCTCCCCTATGGTATAAGTGAATTGCTAGAGTAGTGATTGGGGATGCAAATTTTAACAAGTGACAAAGAATAGAAGAGTTATTCTTCTTTTTTTGGATGAGGCACAAGTAGTACTTTCATTTTTGCATAACAATTGTAGAAAAACATTGATGCAATGTTGTGGTGCATGACATTAGAATGAAGGTGTGTCATTTCCTTACCGATTGTCTCCTTTTTAACATTCCCTCAAAAAACTTGCAATACAACATAGGACTACTAGCCTTTTATTTTTCCATGCAAAAAGGGAGAGGCACTAGAGGATTTAAGAGAAGAAGACAAATTTAGACTACGAAATTGTAACACCCTATTATGGACTAAGCAATTACATGTACTTGTGGCCTAATTGTATTTTTAGTATGCACTATTCGTTTATCACTCTTTAATATTTTGCAGTCTAATTTATGGACATGTGGACCTATGTATATGAAAACATTAAATTGATCATTGTTATTTTGTTAAACATAGATGTTGCAGGATTTAATATTAGCACAAATGTATTGTAGTATCTTGATACATAGATAGTGGTTCTAATGACACATTTTAATGGAAATATCATGTCAATATTATATTATTATGCATGAATTTGCGTTATAAACTAATGTATAGATTCAATGGCTATGTTATACCTAAAGAAGAGTGATAGTAAGTGGTCAATGTCGAGGACATCAAATAAGGAAAGGTAGATAGGAATTATACTTAAATTGTTGTTTGGAGACTTCTATGGTTGAGTTTTGAAGAACGATGTTCCAGAAATGAATCCACAAGTGCCATATTTAAAAGTCTACATTTCGAGTCAACAACTAGACTCATCATCAAGACAGACTTATCGAGAGATGAAGAGAAGGATAAAAGAATAAAAAGAATATAAATAAGTTAACAGATCTTCTCTCAATTTTAATATTGGTCCTTTTAAGTAGATGAAACTCATTCCAGGTATCCCTTTCATGCAAGGTAAATATTATTGTTTAGAAATAAATGTGGTTGAGTTTTGAAGAATGATGTTCTGGAAATGAATCCACATGTGCCATATTTAAAAGTATACATTTCGAGTCACAAATTTGACTCATCATTAGGATACGCTTGTCGAGAGAAGAAGATAAGGATAGAATAATAATGAGAATATAAACAAGTCAGCATATCTTCTCTCAATTTTAATCTTGGTCCTTTTGAGTAAAGGAAAATCATTCCAATTAGGGTTACTATTGTTGTTTGGAGATTTCTGTGGTTGAAATCTAAAGAATGATGTTTCATAAATGAATCCACTAGTGCCATATTTAAAATTCTATGTTTCTATTCACAAACTGGACTCATCATTAGGACATGCTTGTCAAGAGAAGAAGAGATGGATAGAAGAATAATGAGAATATAAATAAGTCGAAAAATATTCTCTCATTAATCTTGGTCCTTTTGAGTAAATGAAACTCATTCCAGGTAACCCTTCTATGTAGGGTTACTATTGTTGTTTGGAGACTTCTCTAGTTGAAATCTGAAGAATGATGTTCCAGAAATGAATCCACGGGTGCCATATTTAAAAGTATGTGTTTTGAGTCACAAAATGGGCTCATCATCAGGATAGGCTTATCGACAAGCTTGTCCTGATGATGACTCCAATTTGTGACTCAAAATGTAGACTTTTAAATATGACACATGTGGATTCATTTATGGAATATCATTCTTCATCCTGAAATTATTTTTCTCGTTTGGTTTAAATGCATTGTTATGATCTTAGGCATGTGGAGGATTTACAAGTGACACGAATTTCTAACTTGATAATTTGATGGTTAATCACTTTAGTTCTATGAAGATGGGTGGAGAAATTTCCCACCATTTATACTATAAAACTAGAGTAACGAGGAAGGGAGCTAAGTCACGTAACCCTAGATGTAATGGTTATTACTAATTTCCTATTGGGGAAACTTGGTCAATATGTTGGCACTTCTTCTTACATGTTCTACTTGAAGTTAGGTCAATATAGTTGATGCACCAAGATAGTCCTACAAGGGTAGGATTCAACTTGGAAGATAGATGTAGGCTAAGGAGATAGGGTGCTCAAAGTAGTTGACAATGTTACTAGGTTTGAGTCGTGTAATCCTAATGTCTATGTTATTCCCTTTTAGGTGTTAGATTTCTAGTTCATATGTGATGTTCTAGCAATAATATTTAATTCATTATATTATTGTAACTAATAATTTAATTATTTCTCTGTTAGTATTTGTGAAAGTTCTTGTATTATCTATGGTCATGAAGTATATAGGAATATACTTAGATGTGTTGATCGTTATTATTAGTGCGCACATGAGCTATGTATGTGATGAATAAGCATACATATCCCGTGCATACATGCTACTATCAGTACTAACACAAAAATATAAATTAAATACCTATAAGAATCGATAGGAATCAAAACCCGACCTCATGATACATCTTACATTGCCAACATTAAAATATTCATAAAAATTAACTAAGTTATAACTTTATTTTAAATTATTATTATTATTATTTATTTGATCCAGATTTATGAAGGAACGCAACATAATAAACGTATAACCATAAATACAGAGATGCAGTGGAAATAAAACTTCATTTCATTAATATCAAAGAACTGAAATTTTCTTACAGACAAAATGGAAAGAAAACTAGCTAGGGCGCTGGTAGCTATCTCTGAGAAGAGATGTGGCGGCTACAAGCCTCTGAACTGAGTTACAATGAGGCTCGAGGGCCTATTTATTATTTAGAAACAATGGGAAATCCTAAACAGCCAAAACCCTAACCCTAGGAGATGAAGCGCCAAAACTATGGGCCCCGTTTGGGTAAATTGGTGTTTCAACTTCCCAGGACGTAACTTTGGCATACAATCTTCGTTTGACGCATACCATACCTAATTAGAAAGATCTATCCGAGGACTACAAATTTTGAGTGAGCAACATCAGTCCATGGACCCATGTTGCTCCCCATTTTCCCAAAAAACGTCGTTTAGGGCCTCAAAACGGCTCCGGAAGTTCAGGACCCGAAAAACTGCTAAAAATAGTAAGTTGTGCATTCCTCCCCCCTTAGGAAGCAATGGTCCCCATTGCGTTAAGTTCCTCTATGAGATGAGGAAATTTCTGCTGAACTTGGTCCCTGGTGAACCACTTTCCTTGGTGCAGGAGTTGGCCAGCTTTGACAACCCGATACAGTTGGATCTTCTGTTGGCGAGTGTTCTTGATTTGCATGTCCATGATACAATTTTTGGTGGCCTGTTCCATGCATTCTGGGTTTAACTCTGTTGGTGTGAGTTGTTCTGCAATGTCAGAGGTGTCTAGTAGAGGTGGGAGGTAAGGACGAAGGCGATCCAGATTGAAGACTGGGTGCAGACAAAGGAATGGTGGAATACTGAGCTCGAAGGCATTGTTCCCTATAGCCTTGGTGATGGTGTACGTCCCGTATCAGAGTGGGCGAAGCTTGTGGTGGCGTCCAGTGAGGCGCTCCTTCTGCAATTGTAGCCATACTTTGACACCCACCTGGAAGTTATGTGGCACCTGGTGTTGATCATGGCGTTGCTTGTACTTGGCATTGAATCTGTCCAATATATCATGAACCTGTTGGCGGATGTGTTGAATGCGCTCAATGAAGCTATTTTCTTTGCCAACTTCAGACTAGACATGAGCCGAAACGGCCTAAGTAACCGCAAATGGCATGGCTACGTCAATGGGACATAGTGGCTGGAATCCCAAGCCCACCTGAAAGGGGCTATGGCCGATTGAACTGTGGAGAGCCTGGTTATAACTATGTTATACATAGGGGAGGCTCTCGTCCAATGTGCGTGGATGATTTGAATTGTACATGCGCAAAATGTGTACAATAATTCTGTTGACGACCTCTGTCTGGCCATCTATTTGGGAATGGAAAGCTGTGGATTTGGTGAGCTTGGTGTCCAACATTGACCAGAGGTTGGACCAAAATGTGTTGAGGAACCTGCTATCCCGATCTGACATGATAGACTGTGGGATCCCAAAGTGCACCCACACTCGTTCAAAGAAGAGTTTAGCAGTGGCTTCTGTTGTGATATTCTTCTTGTAGGCCGCCATAATGGCCATCTTCGAGAATTTGTCGACGACCAAAACAGATCATTTACAGCAGCCAGTGAAGCCCGGGCACGACATGTAATCCATCCCTTCTCATTGTTGCAAGGTCGACTAGGGGTAGGTAGCGGAGTATATAGGCCTTGCTTCTTGATGGTCGGTTTGGCAATGGCACAAGCAGTGCAGGATCTGTTGTGCTTCTTGACATCCTTTCGAAGGTTCGGCCAATAGAAATACTTCTGCAGTATTGCTACTGTTTTCTCAACCCCGAAATGCCCAGCAACTTGACTGTAGTGTGCTTCCCATAGAATCTTGGCACGCTCGCTTGAAGGAACACAAAGGTGTCCTAGGTGACATAAAAGTGCATCTTGGAGGTGAAAATTTGGAACTTGCGTACCCCCCAAGAGTGCCTTGTAAGTGTGGCCGAATTCTGGGTCGCTCTTGTAGAGAAGCAGCCAATCAGAAGTCTCGTGCCCACAAGAGTTGAGAACAGTGGTGAGCGCCACAATCGGTGGTCGGCTGAGGCAGTCTGCAACATTATTGGTGCTACCATTCTTATATTTGATGTTCAAATGAAACTGTTGCAGATATGTGGACCACTTCTGATGGCGATCATTCTGCAACTTTCCTTGTGTCTGTATGAATTGCAGGGGATGGTGGTCTGTGTAGATGATTGTTTCCTTCCCCAAAATGTAATTCTTCCATTGTCGAAAAGCTTGCACAATGGAATACATTTCTTTGTCATAAGCGGGATACTTGCGAACTGTGTTGTTTAATATCTCTGTGCATGATGTACCCTTTGGATGTCCCTATTGGATAAGAGCGCACTCGCATGGTACGGGAGGCATACATCCAAGTCTCAAATGGTTGTTGCAAGTCTGGTAATGTGAGCACTGGGGCAGAAAAGAGGTGATGTTTCAATTCTATGAACGCATTATATTGAGATTCCGACCAAAAGAATTTTTCTTTCACTCCTCCCTTGGTGACTTGAATCAAGGGAAAAGTGATACAAGAGAATCCCAACATGAACCTGTGGTAGAAATTAACAAGACCCAGAAAGCTATGAAGCTCTGTTAGAGTGGTTGGGGCTGGCCAATCCTGAACGACTTGGATCTTGGTTGGATCGAAATGCACCCACCTTTCATCAATAATGTATCCTAGATATTGAATCTAGATCCTTGCCAAAGTGCACTTCTCAGTGGCACACAACTTGTGTTAACGGTGTTTGGAGGACTTGTCCGGATGTGGTGAAGGTGCTCTTCCCAAGACATTGAAGATCGGCAGAATGTCATCCAGTGCACCACTACACAAATGATTGGTGAATGGCTGCCAAGATGTAAGTCCATCATCCTCGCAGAGGTTGGTAGGAGCATTCGTCAGCTTCACAGCATGACCAGCCATTCAAAAAGGCCTTCCTTGGCTTTGAAGGAAATCTTCCACACATCAGAGGGTTCAATTGGCACCTGGTGATACCCAGACTTCAGGTCGATCTTGCTGAAATATTTTTCACTTTTGAGTTGGTCCAAAAGGTCATCAATCCGTGGGATTGGGTACCTATTTCGGAAAATGATCTTGTTCAGCGCCCAATAGTCAATACAGAGTCTCCACGTCCCATCCTTCTTCTATACCAACACGATCGGGCTCCCACAGGGCGATGAACTTGGTCTGACGTGACCTTTCTGCAACAGCTCCTGAATCTGCCTCTTGATTTCATCATTTTCCAGAATAGAGCATCGATAGATCGGTCCATTGGGTAGCGGCGCACCCGGGGTCAAATCAATCGGGTGCTTGACCTGGCAGTGCAGAGGAACCCCTGTGGGTGAGGTGAAGATGTCCCCGTACTCCTCCACGACCTTATCCATTTGTTGTTGTCGTGCAGAGGGGCCCTGTCTGAAGGTCGTGGCCATAATCTTCTTCTTGCCACCCAGAGGCGATCCTTGAGGAAAACGAATTTCTGGTTGGGAAATGAGCTTACTGCATTGTTTTGCAGTAACCAAAGAGATAGCGACAGGAGGTGGTACCTCTGGTATCCTGTACAACTTATTTCCAAAAGTAACAATAACAGCTCGAGGTCGAGTCTCATACACAGCATGACGCTTCCACAAGTATGGTTGTCCTAATAATACATCAGAAACATCAATAGGAGCAACTTCACATAATACCTCATCGATGAAGGGCTGATGCAGAGATCTCGTCCTTGGTGAAGCCACCCGATGGTGTATGGATGTGGGTGAGTTGTTGCTATAGGGAAGGCAACACTACCGGCTGACGCGGAGATCTCGTCCTTGGTGAAGCCACCCGATGGTTTATGGAGGTGGATGAGCTGTGGTCGACAAGCCCAACCGTCTCACGGCGTCTGCTGAAATGAGGCTCTTTTGGCTCCCATTGTCGACAATGAACTATACCGGGGAGCCCTTTACCCACATCTGGGAGTGGAAGAGACGTTCCTCCTCCTCTAGATCTTCTGGTTCCTCAATACGGATCTTGATGGCAATAGTGGCATTGGACTCCACATCAATAAATTTGTTCCCAGCCATTCTGCCCACATGGAGATCTTGTTAAGTTGGAACATGACATCGACTCGAAGCCCTCATCTCGGCTGACGGCGCGACACTCACTTGTGTTGTGAGTGGAGCTCTTATGGAACTCACACATGAGTAGTGGGTCAGCTAACTTTGGCTTTGCGGTGTTTTTCTTTGCTTTTGGCTTTGACAGGTTGTATTGAGTCGACATGCCTTGGATCTCTCCTTTGTTCTGTAGTTTGGGAGCACCTTTCACTTGCTTTTGATTCGCAAATCCAAATTCTTGCTTCCTCTGTTTGAATTTCTGCTCAATCTTGGCAGCATACCGGTATGCCGTACCAAGCGAGGAGATGTCGAGGAACTCCATTTCATCCTAAATGTATTTGTGCGGACAACTGCTATACTTTAGCACCAGATGTTTCTCTGAATCTTTGATACCCAACTTCGTGCGCGGGGTATGGAACAGATTCGTCGGCTCATGCACAGCTTGATCCCTTTGTTGTCGCAGCGTGGTCCATTATATGTACTTGTCCTCATAGCTCCCCACGGGATAGTATTATTCCTTGATGGCATCTTAGAAAGAATTCCAAGTGGGTACGGCGGGAAACGAGAGAGAGGGGGTCTCGTCCTTTTTCTCCACGTTGGGTTTCCACAGGTCTGTGTAACATGGGGCAGCTTTGAGGTGTGCAAAAATAATCTTTTCCCTGTCGGAAAAGTCATGAGCCTAGAAATATCCTTATAATAAATTCAACCATCTATCTACAGAATTTGCATCTATTGGACCCTCAAATATGGGAATGTCAAAATTTACTTGTACCTTAAAAGGAGTCACACCTCCAGAGTGGCTGCTAGATGTAGATGTGCAACCGTTGAAGGATCTGGGCAAAGTTTTCCATCATCACATTCCTTTTTTTTTCGAGGGCCTTGAGAAATATTTTGATAGGATCTCCTACTCCCTCATATTTCTTTTCTTCCACCATGGGCGTCCGTCGGGGTTTGTCAGGCTGATCTTACAAAGGTTCCACTAGATCGAGCCCTAACTGCTTATACCCTGACCTCGTTGGGGACATGAAATGAAGGATTGAGAAAAAGCAGACCGCTCTGATACATGCGGAATGCAACGAGAATAAAAATATAACCATAAATACGAATCGTGAGAAATAACACTTCATTTCATTGACTCAAAAGAAGCAGAATTTGCTTACAGAAAGAATGGAAATAAAACTAGCTAGGGCGCTGGTAGCTATCTCTGAGAAGAGATGTGGTGGCTATAGGCCTCTGAACTGAGTTACAATGAGGCTCAAGGGCATATTTATTATTTAGAAACAATGGGAAATCCTAAACAGCCAAAACCCTAACCCTAGGAGATGAAGCGCCAAAATTATGTGCTCCGTTTGGGTAAATTGGTGTGTTGGAGAGGTAAATCCCCTCTGCGGATAGAGGCGATCCCTGCTAGCCCAGATCGAGTCTAGAAACAACTGAGTCACGCTAAGATGCAGGTTCCTAGTTACAAAAGACCAAGATGCTACAAGAGGACTACCTTAAGTCCCACGTTGTTGTTGCTTGCAAAGAAGATGGTGCTTCCATACTTCGCTTTGGCAGATCACAATTCTCCCACCTAACACATTCGAACACCTGCACGTACACAAAGAAATAACACACAACATAAAACCTAATACATGAAACCATATATCAGTCAGAGAAGATATAATTCATAACATAAGACATGAACATATGAATGGAACCATAATCGAAGTCTTTTATTATTAATCACAACGAAAGAAAGATACAACCTGAGCTCTGATGCTGGATCTTCTTTAGGCGAGTCGACAGTGGAGCACGTCTCAATGAAGCTCGTCGGGAATGGGACAAATCTCTCTCTCTTCGGCTTTGGCTCTCAGAGGCTGTCTGATGATAGTCTCCTTACTACTGATTCAAATCTATTCAAGCTAGCTTGCAAAGGGAAAATGGCAAGCTTATATAGATGGTGGAAGGGGAGTTGGGATCCCTACAATAGTGGTATTGGCCCTATCATCAAGGAAGCTTCCAAGATAGGTGGAAAACCACTTCCCCTACATGGAGATCCGGAGCCAAACCTCCCAACTCATTTTAGAGACTCGTTCAGGAATTGGTTGGAATCAAAATTCCACCATTTATTTTTAAAAAGCAATCCTTATTAAGCTTGGCGTGAGTAATACACTGGGACAAAGCACCAGTTGGCGCGCCCTCTTTGGTGGATTTCCCCCATTGGCGCGAGGGCTGAATTGGTTGGTCGCGCCAAGGCCAAAAGGTTTATTTTTAGGGTTTTTTACAGGAAACTGTCTTCAGAGGAATGATTGTCCTTATCAAGGGGGATGCCATGAAAGTGGTTTCAGGTCATGTCACTGCTCACAAGTCATGGAAAAGGCCCTCCAATGTGCGGGACAGGGGATTGTAGGGACGGTGACAAATTATTGTGCAACAGATGCCCCCTAAAGCATGAGGCCCGAGAGAGAGAGAGGGGTGAAATTATTTACGAGAACGTGTCCAACTGAAAACATTGCCGTTGGAAAACGTGCATAGACAAGTACAACTGATATCTCAAATACATGATGTGTGGTATGGGCACAACCATCCATAACAGAGTATACAATAATCAAGATCCAAGGTATGGGCGCAACCATCCAGTGAGGATCGATAAATAGACTCAAGCATGGTCGTAGCCATCCAATCAATGAGTCATGTAACCAATGACGATAATCCACAAAAATATGCAGCCTAGATTCCAACAGACAAAATCTAGGGTCTTGCACTCCATCTCGACCCAAACAGAGTACAAGTTCTAGCATGTGAATAGGTGAACTGAAGTTGAACATGCAATAACATCATCTGATTACCAGCCAATGATGAAAGTTGTTAACAGACATGAGAGGTACCACCAATAACGACAATGGCCCTCAAGGTAATAATAGGTACAATCCACGAAATGTGAATAGTGAGTTGGCGTCAAACACCCGCAGAATCATCCGATCGAAGGTCAATGATGAAAACCTTGCATCGAATGCGAAGAACCTGCCATTGAGGCATGCAGGCTCCAAGGTACCAGAAGGGAGTCTCTAGATTAGCTTCCTGGATAATGAGTTGAAGTCGACAAGAAGTAACCTTGATCGAAGGTGGGCCATAGTGTTTCCCACATAATCAACACGAGAAAGAGGAATATAATGTTTGTGAATCAGGATCAGATGAGAATTAGAGGAAGGTTGAAACTGCAGAGGTCAACTTCTCTTGAACATATCGGCGGCATGATAGTGGATTTGGCAGTATTTGACATCAAAAGATCAGAGGTCATGATGATGAGGCAAAGAGCAGATGAGAGGTCTAAAGGGATTACCCAAACCCACAGAGGCAAGCAGAGAATGAGATGAGATGTCCCCAACCTGACACGAATGCAGACAAGTGCCATTTTCAAGAGTGACATACTGCCGACACGACGATGATACCGGTTCCATTTTTCCCCACCATTTCTGGCGAGTAGCCCAATTATTTTTTAGAACAAGCTTGAAGGGGAAAGCATATGTTTGTGGTATAAGTTCATCCTTCGGACGAATCCATCCTAGTACATTTAACGAGCCCTAGAAAGAAGAAACTCGAGTATCGTCATTACGACTGAATCCGATGTCATCAGGGTTTAAAGAGCCTGACAAAGGGAGAACTCGACGTCTCTTCATGTTTAGAGAGTTTGAAAAGACAGCGGAAAAGTAAACTCCAACAGTCCCTTTTCGTAAATAGTTCCTTAGATCCGAAAAGGTAGAAAACTGTGTCTGAGAAAGCCTCCTAGTCGCGATAGGCTAGGGTATTCCTTTTTCGTAAATAATCTATCCCAGCTCGAAAAAGGGGTAAACATATACTAGGTAGATGTCATTTCGCAGCCAATTTAACGAGATGAAAACGAAAATCGACTCGACAATCTTTTCATGTTTAGAGAGTCAGAAAAGAGTGGAAAGATGACTCCAGAAATAACCTTTTTGTGTTTTTACCGAGTCTGAAAAAGTATAAAATACAACTCGTATCACCATCCAAGCTACGTGAAAATCTGTTGCTACACATGCAAGGAATCGTAAAACCCATTTTTCGACGAAATATAATAAAATGTTGGAAAAATGACTTTCAAAACGTAATTTTGACTTTGAAAAGTTATAAATATGCCAAAAATAGTAAAAACATATTCACTTTTACTTTTTACCTCTTGTGAGAGCAACAGTGAGCTTTTGTTGTGCAAACTTGCGGCGGCGATTGTGGTCAATCGAGTACGTCATTCTGGTTCTCATTTGTTCCAGGTAAGAGGCGCTCTCCATAGCTTTGTTTTGATTCCTTTTTTATAGATTTGCATTGTGTTTTTAGATCCCGGAGAGGACCTTTGCAAAATTAGGGCTCGGCCAATTGGCGCGGGTATCGGGCACGGACCTGCGCCAATTGGCTCCTTTTTGCAAAGGGGTCACGCCAGTTGGCGTGACTGTTAGCAAAATAGTTGTGCTAATGGCACAACTCATTTTCTGCTTGAATTTAACAAAATGTGAGCCAATCAGTTGAATTTATGAGTGTTCCAGAGATCTAATGAGGTGTTTATGACCATGTTGGTGTAGATACATGGCCACAATGGTAATCGAGTGGAAGGAAAAAGAGCATGGTGAAGAAGATGAAATGGCCATGCAGAATGAAGCATGCATGAACGCTCTCCAAAACTGTGGTCTGAAAAATTTCTTCCTAACACCATGTTTGAGAGCACAACCTGAGCTACTGCAGTATTTGATCAGCATTTGGGACGAGAACGAAGAAAAATTTAGGCTTCGAGACCAAGTGTTGGAACTTGAAGTATCTGACGTCTATTTCATAACTAGACTGTCCTGCAGAGGTTCAGTGCCGATCATGACAGGCACTAGACCTTCTGGTGAGAAAATGGCAATGGTGATGGAAAGAGTGTGCCCAGGGGCACAAACAGGATCAGGTAGTGGGAAGGTCGATATCCACACGGTCCCCGATCTAGCACTCCGAGTAGTGCTCCACACCATTACACGGGCTGCGGGGTCGCAGGCACCACACGAGGTAACCAAAGCACAACTCCTACTAGCATCTGAATGCATGAACCCGACACTTTTCGATTGGGCCACTACCGTAACAATGAACATCAAACGGAAGCTGACGAAGTGAAAGAAGGCCAAACTGAAATAGTTTGGGTACGGTTCCATCCTGGTATCATTCATCCTTGAATGACTACCGATTTTCCAGGGCCAGGGGGCGATAGTCACCGAGCCATCATTGAGGGATCCAAGGATGGCTCGATGGGCAGCACTCATGCCCAGATCAGGAGGGGGCCAACAAATGTCATGGAGGCCCGAGTTTTTTGTATGGCTACGGTGACAGTTGATCATCGTTGAGGATTGGCCCTATGCCAGTACCGACTTCACGGGAGACCCAGATCTTTCCCTCCCAGAGGGGGATGACTGGGATGAGGAGCTTGGTAAGACTCTTTTTGATTTTTTATGTATTTATGATATTTTTTGTGATACATGCCTATTCTAACAAATAATCCTATATGTATGTAGGCGTTGGCCCAGAGAGGCCCGCTGGGATGTTTCCCATCGCACGGAGGACCCCTCTCGCACACGATCCTCAAGCTGAGGGTGGCGAGGGGAATGAGGTATTCCAAAACCTGGAGGGTATCGCCTGGGGGATCTCGGATTACGCCCGCCTAGCAGACGTCTCGATGGCTTACCAGAGGCACAGTGTGGGGGTGCCTAGTCACCTCCATCGATTACTAAGGCGATCGGTGCGTGCGGTGACATGCTACCATGAGCACCACGTTAATTAGTCATCTAGGGATTTTATATGCATATTTTTGAGATACATGTTGTCTCCGGCTATTATTAAAACAGACATGTATATTTTTTGATTTTATGTGATGTACACAAACTAAAAACTATTCGACACACACACACACACACACACACACACACACACACACACACACACACACACACAAATATATATATATATATAGATATCTATTTCTGGATGGATCTTTTTTACATATGATGATGTTTTCACAAGTTGCATAAATGTCCAGCTAAAACCATATTAGCTACTGCATCTGTTAACGCATTCATGTGTCTGGGTATGTGTTGATATGTAATGTAATCAAAATTTATTTCCAGTAAACGAATACGTAGATACAGTCGTAAAATGGATGGGTTTCTAACTGAATAATGACCATTAAGTTGTAATACTACAAGCTGTGAGTCCATATATACAAGTAGTGCACAAATACCGAGGTTAACAGCTTCATTCAACAATTCCAAAATGGCACTATACTCCACGACATTATTTGTGGTAGGGCCTAGACAAACACCTTGCAAGTTGACCAACTCACCAGCAGGATCGTAGATTACCCAGGCTGCCAAGGACAGATTCCTGGTACTGCGGGAGGCACCATCCGCGAAACCGACAAAAGGAGTAATAGACACCTGCACAATAAGGAAGACCCAATCAGCAGAAAGACGCTTACAAAGCACACCACACCACACACGCACAAAAAATGAAATCACTCACTTATGTACACACACACCACACAAGAATATCTCAAGCATAGTACTTTTTGAGGTACAATCCATTTCTAGGCTATGCTAGAGGAACACCTTCATAGTCGATAAGCTCATAGGCCCCATTTTTTAATACTCATTTGACGATATAGGGCCCATGCCACATGGGATGGAATTTTCCTGCTCCAAGTTTATCGTGTGCCTTGTCATATAGGAGGATGAGGTCCCCTTCAATGAAAGAACGTGGAGAAACCGATTGATCGAAGTGGGCTTTGACCCGCTTTTTTTGTGCCTCAATAACCAAGGCAGCCAAGCGGTGGGTTTCATCCAGTCGTTCCAAATACAAGAGACGTTCTTCCTCCAGAGAAGTGTCGAGCAATAATTCCATAGCCAACTTCAAAGAAGGAATTTCACATTCAACCGGGAGAGTTGCTTCCAGACCATATACCAATTGGAAAGGCGTGAATCCGGTCGAGCTCTTTACTGACGTTCGATAAGCCCAGAGAGCTCAGAAAAATTGGAGATGCCAATTGTATTTGTGGATGCCAATCGTTCGTTGAAGCATCGTGACCAAAACCTTGTTCACGGCCTCAACCTGGCCATTCGCCTGGGGGTAGTATGGCGTTGAGCTATCATGGCATAAGCCCCAATTTGATGTCAGCTCAGCCATCATGTAATCCCGAAAATGAGTGCCATGATCAGTAACAATGGCTTGAGGGACTCCAAAACGCGTAATAACATGGTTGAAAATAAATTGGGCAGCTGTCTTACCGTCGAAAGCTAATGTAGGCATCACTTCGGCCCACTTAGTGAAGTAGTCCATGGAAACGATTATATAAGCATGCCCCCCCAGCCGAGTGAGGGTTACATGTCGTAAAATATCTGCCCCGTTTATCAAAAGGGCCTACGGTAATGACAGGATGCAAGGGTAGGGGTGGCGCGCACATCTTGCGTTGAAAGACCTGACATGCATGAAATTTTCAAACTGCAACAATACAGTCCTTGAATATAGACGGCCAGAAGTAACCCACACGCAGAATCTTCTGGGCAGTAGCATATCCGGACATATGACTGCCACAGGCGCCACTGTGACAGTCGTTCAGGACTCTCTCAGCCTCTTCCAGGGTCAAGCACCGTCGGAGCACAGAATCAACTCCGACACGGTACAAAGTATCTCCTACAATGTGGTAGGGTTGAGATTGATGCCGAACGCGACGTCGAGCATCCTTTTTCAACTCAGACCGAAACATGGATGTTTGAAGATACATGATAATGTCATTGTACCATAGATCACAAGTGCTAATAAGAAAGAGTGTTTCATTCGAGATATGATCCTTGGATTGGGATGGAACGGAGTCTGTCGGGAGAGAGAAAATAAGATCAGCAAAAACCAATGATTTTTTTGATTTAGTAGTGGTGAACTCTAAATCGAACTCCTAAAGGATTACAATCCATTTGGAGTACTTTCCCCCCAGCAATTGTCGAGACAAGATGTATGTCATGGGGTTGCAGTCAGAAACCACGGTTACCGTACGCAACAGGATGTAATGGCGGAACCGCTGAACAACCTAAACCGTAGTGAGCGCCAACTTCTCGATGTGGGCATAGCGTGTTTTCGTGTCGAGAAGATTCCAAGATAGATAATAAACTACGTGTTCATTTCCATCGTCGTCATCCTGTACTAGAACCATAGCTATCGTGTTAAAGGCAACAACCAAATAAAGGGTAAAATTGCGCTGATAATTGGGAGGACTTATCAACGAAGTGTTAACGAGCAACGTTTTAAGCTTATCAAAATATTGCTGGGCAATATCATCCCAATGGAAGGGGAAATCCTGTTTCAAAAGTCACGTAAACCCCTTGGCCACTTTTGCATAGTTCGGAAGAATGAGTCGTAAGAAGTTGGCTTTCCCCTACAAACTCTGCAGTTGATGTAACGAGGACAGGGATGGGAGGTTAATGATGGCCTTGACCTTGAGGGGGTCAAGGCGAATCCCGTCTTTGGAGATGATGAATAAAAAAAGGCGACCAAAATCTAGGCAGAAGACGCACTTATGAGGATTGAGCCTAATATTGTAACGTTTGCAATGGAGGAAAATATGGCAGAGGTGTTTAGGATGGTCCTCACGCTGAGCCGAATGGGCTGGAAAATCGTCCAGATATGGCTGAACAATATGACCTATGTTGTGGAAAGCATAGTACATAGCACGCTGGAAGGTGGCCTTAGCATTTTTCAAGCCGAACGGGAGCTTTTTGTAGGCGAAAGTACCCCACTGACAGATAAAGACAGTCTTATGTTGATCAGCGGGTAACATATTAATTTGATTGTACTCAGAGAAGCCATACATAAGGGAATAAATCTCACTCCCTGTGCATTCATTGATGATATGATCTATAAAGGGAGTGGGGTAATTGTCCTTAGGACAGGCCCGATTAATGTCTCGGTAATCAACACAGACCGATATAGTGCCCTGCTTCTTATCTATAGGGACGATATTTGAAACCCATTCTGTGAGGGGAATTGGATAGATAAAGCCCATGTTAAGAAGTTTTTCAACTTCTGCATTTATGGTTGCGGCTTTTCAGGGGTGCACTAGGCATAGACACTGACGCACGGGTTTCGCACCCGGGTACGTAGGAATCTCATGCACGAATATACTGGGATCAATCAGAGGCATATCCTCATAGGACCATGCGAAAACATCTCTGAATTCACGAAAAAGGCTCGTGTAAAATTTTATCTCTTCGGGAGAACAAGTCACTCCCACATGAATGTTCTCGACTACCCCCGGTTTGACGGAGATGTCGATAGGCATGGTTTGAGTGATATTACTCAGGTTTCCCTCCGAAAGGACCTCATGAGTCAATATCAGTGTCTGAAGAGGCAGAGTGGGAACTTGAGATGCGAAGCGCTCTAGAAAATCAGACATTGCCCTCAGGCCGGGCATGAACGAGGAACGATGATGTCCATCGCTCCACGACAGATATTCAAGAGACATCATTTCAACAATAGCTTCATTAGAAGGGAAGAATTCTCTTAAAGGATTAGGTGAATCTGCATCGCCTAACCAAGGGGATTGAGAATATATATCCAGATCCATACTCGAATGAGCATGTTCAGGAGGAGGAGGATCAGATGCGGCAACGATTTCGCAATAATTGATCTCAACTGAAGTTAAAGGCATCGATTCTCTGAAAGAGGTCACCTATTCAGGCAAAGGGATGATCCAAGGGTCATTTGACCTAGAGATCATGTTAACTTGAATGGTGTGCGGTAGTGGCGCGGGAAAAATACCCATGAGGACAGGGTCCTTGAAAAGACCGGGTCCTACACTGTCGGGGGGATTGGGTATCTGATCCATCTAAGGAACGTTGTTCTCGGAGGATGAGGTGAAGGAAGACAACTAATCCACAGTGATAATTTTTCCCTCATGAGGGAACTTCAGAAGCTGGAAGAGGGTGGACGGAACGCATAGCATGGCGTGCGTCCAACTGCGACCAAGAAGAAGATTGTAGTTGAGCTTGGCGTCAACCACTTCTACTTCTACGTTGACTGTCTTACCCTGTAACATGATCAGAAAACTCTTGAGAACACCCAGGGGTTTTGATTCCTGACCATCAAATGCCTCTAGGGCATTGGGAGACAAAGTAAGAGCTGGAGAGCCAATGGCCTTCCAGCAGGCAGATGACATAACATAGGTGGAAGCACCTTCGTCCACAATGGATATGTGGATGTTGAGGCCGTTGATCCCGACTTGGATAACAAGAGCGATTTGATGTGGAAGTCGGGGGACAAAATTTTCTAGGTCGAAGGTGAGAAGACTAGAATCCGCGGGATCGATTCCACCAATTGTGGACAACAGAGCTTTCCATTGTGATGGGCAACTTTGAAGCACTTCCAACACAGACATTGCGGAAGGCGCCTGTGCCAAATTCTCAACAATTTTGTAGTGTTGAGCGGCACGGGCATTTGGATTATAGGAATATTTTCGCAGAACACCTTTAGAAAGTGGCCTCACAACAGGTTTAGCGCTGGGCTTCTCAATTTCTAAAGGACCAGAGACAGGTGGGGGAGGTGGGCCATCAACGACTTCTTTCCTAGCTGCCTGGCATGATCCAACATAATCCTTCTAACACATAGCAATTGAGACAGGTGTAGCACCATTCATCATAAGGACTTGGGACCCAAATGGTGCAGATGGTGAAGGATGCTCAACCATCTGGGTCTGCTGAGACGGGAATGGTCCTTTGAGAATTTCCGGAGTCCCTTTGGATCCTTTCAGAAGTTGACTAACTTCAGATTGTCGAGGACAATCTTTGGTATAATGGTCTCCTTCATAGATAAGGTAGGGGTACTTCGGTTTACGTTGGGAACCATCATCAGCAAGAGGTTTGGAGGATTTCGGTTTCAGGGCATTAGGTTTGGATTTTCCTTTGCCCTTCTTCTTTCCTTTGGAGGCTTTTTCTGTAGGATTAGCCTAAATGACATTGACCTCGCAGTCTTACCAGAATCCGGAGGGGCGGGATGAGAAAAATTATTGGAAGAAGTAGACTTCTGCTTCCCATTAGAGGATTTCCAAGAAGTTTGAGAAACAGAACCAATAACACCATCCACCGATGGGGTAGCTAGTGCTTTAGAGGTCCTTGGCCATGGGGCATTAGTCAATATATCATAGAGTGTGCCGGACTGAGAGTACACCAAATCAAGGTACTAGGCACGAGCGATGGCTTGTTCTTCGGTCACACATGCCCCCATAGCAATATCTTGAGCGATTTTGCTAACGAAGGAGGTGGTGAACCAATGAGTTAGTAGCTGATCAGTTATATCAAACTTGATCAGTCTATGACGACGTCGCCACTCATGAATATAATCAGATATGTGGGTGGCTTTATCCTAGTTGAGAGAAGTCAGGAGATGAGTCCCAACTTCGTAATGAACCGGTAACTGAAAATGTGTTAGAAAAGCCATAGCTAACGTATTGAAGTCTTGAAAGATACCACAGGGTAATTCTATATACCACTTAGCAGCAGCACCGGTAAGAGTGCACTGGAAAAGACGTAGACGAATTAAATCATCCACCCAAGATTTTGACGAACACCACAGATGGTAGGTCATCACATGAGCTTGGGGGTCCTCTCCAGCCTTACCTTCAAATTTGGGATAGTCACTGGGCACCTTGGTCGGAACCGGAGGCCAATAAGGATTGTGAAGAATCGGATCATTGGCCAACTTAGAAACATCCAACAATTCCAACATAGAAAGGAAAGGTAACTGAGGATTGAAAGGCATACCAGGCTCTCGATAAGGACCTGTACCTGTACTCCACCCTGGTTGAGCATAAATTTGCCCCCATTGGTTCTGTCCCGGGGGATTCTGACCATAGGGGGTGTAAGCTGTATAGTTAGACTGATATAGTTGCTGATAACCAGTGTACGGGGGTTGATAACCGAGGTATGGACCCTAATTATATGTCGGCCCCGTTTGAGCAGTATATGTATTTGATTGCTGAGTATAGGTCTAGCCCGATTGTTGAAGATAATAATCAGAACCTTGGGGCGGGTTGTAAACTGTTCAAGATTGATCTTGAAGGTAATAACCGCCTTGGGGTTGAGCGGGTTGTTGGTAAGTGGGGCCCTGCTGAGTCTGATAAGTTGGGTGCACAAGCGGATTCCGCTGTGGCATAGAGTAAATCGGCTATTGAGCAGGGTTGACAAGATGTGCAGGCTAGCTTGGTTGAACAAGTTGACCTGGCTGAGCGGGCTGCCCTGGTTGAACAGGTTGAGTCGGGTGAATAGGTTGCCCTGGTTGAACAGGTTGCCCTGGTTGAACAGGTTGACCTGGCTGATGAAGGACAGCAGGCTGCCCCAGATGAGCCAGTTGGCCTGGTGGTGGGACAGGGCCAGGCTGTGCCTGATAATGAGTTTGACCTATAACATGACCATAAGATGGCCCTGGCTGTGCAACATTTGGACCAATATGAAACTGAGGTTGCAGAGGTTGCACCATAGGTTGAGAGGGTTGGATTTTCCCCCCAGGACTATACAACGATCCAGGTGATACCCCGGTTGGCCTGTAGGTCCTAGAGGTTGCCCTGGTTGGACCACAAGGTGAGGTTGTATAAGTTGACCTTGAGGGTTGTAGGACTGCCCTTGCGGGCCATACAACAACCCTTGCTGGCCCGAAGGTTTGCCCTGTAAGAGTTGTCCTTACGGGTAATAAAGATAACCAGGCTGGCCCGAAGGTTGGCCCTGGAAGGGTTGTCCTTGCGGGTTGGAAGGTTTCCCAGCCTAGGCAGACAGATAACCTTGAACATATTGATAGGCCTCTGGAGTAGGAAAACATAAAGGGTTTCCTTGCTCATCTTACTGATATGAAAAAATATAAACGGGTGTACCATCCTGTGCATAATGGGAAAAATAAGGACGGTTGGGATCTTGGGAGGATTGACCAACCTCGGAGTTCGACTGTTGTAGAGACAACCGATACTCCTCAGGAGAGATATTCTCTGGAATAACAGATGCTATGTAGACGTCTTCGGGAAGTGACGCGATCCTGACAGACTGAGTAGTAACAGTGGGTGTCGATGCAGCTACACAGACGGTAGGCCTAACAGGTACTGATGTGACCTAAGGAGATGACGTGAGGGGTGTCCTTGGGGACATCCCTAACGAAGGAATAACCGGCCTTGTAGACGGAGTTGAGACTCCCATAGAGGCAACAGTGGCCACAATCTGACTTAAGGATCTATACCCCGCTGGAAGCGAAGGACTAGGCGAAGACATGACAGATAGTTCAGGGTTGTTTTCTGGGAACAGTTGGTAATCTTCACCAGATGTAGGGATTTCCTCACTAGGAGAAGGACTGGATGATTCCATATCTGAACCTACTGCTAGATCTTCTAAAAGGCAGCGAGGACTAGGAGGAATAACAACAGCTAAAAAAGGAAAACCGGATGTAAGAGGAGGGAAATATTCCCCTACTCCAAATCCAAACCACACGTTGGATAAGGGCCAATTGAACTCAACTGGTCCTCCAAAGGGAAGCTTAGAAGGAACTGGTCCCCTATCAGGAAACTCAGAGACAATGGGCTGTTGAGGTTCAGCAGAGGATTGAGAGACCTCTGATGAATCATCTGTGTAAGGACTACCAGTAGACGAAACTAAGGGTTCCGCCACTGTGACAGTAATGACAAGAGGAAGAGATCAAACAAAAGCACACGGGAAAAAACCAATGCACACAATCAAACGGCCAAAAAGCAAACTCTAAAAGTGCGTGTGATCATAGGTGATTTATTTTACCATATTAAAACTTAGAAACTTTACCGTTTCATGTTTTAAGAATCGAGAAATGGATGAAAGGTGACTCTATCTCTTTCAATTTGGAAACAAGTGTGAAAGGACAAGCGCTTGATGATCCTTTCAAATTTAATGAGTCAGAAAATATCAAAATGACTACTCTGGAACTCTAGGCAAAAGGGTGTACCAGATATTCGTGAACTACAATATACACCTTGGTTCAAAAATGAAAGAGAAATCAACCAAGGACTTGATGTACGTGCAGGAAATCCCCCCGAATGCTGTGTCCGGTGTATCATGGGTATAAGGTGGCAGACTCGGCTTCCTACGGATAAAGGATAGCAACCTAGTGGGGTCTCCCTTTATATACGCAACAGTACAGGGAGCACAAGTCCGTACTAGTGCTGTCTAAAGCCAAGAGGCGAGCAACAACTACTAGGTTTAACGACGCCAAAACACGTCACTAGCCTAGACCTCTAAATATTTCGTTAATTTTTCAATGCTGCCTTAAGGTAAATTGAATAAATTTTAGAGTTGATCTTCAATTATGTTTCAATTTTCAGGCCCTACCAAGTGATATGTCTCAAAATCCTTTAAATGCACACTACATGCCACAATATATCACTTTGTTCGATGAATAGCTAACTACGGGAAGGTTGAGAGCTTTCACAAAATAACAAAATGATCACAAAACAACCACTAGTGTCTCTAATGCACGCTAATGAAACTAAAAGCTTTTCCTTTAGAGTTATATAACACTAATAACACAGAAAATTTTTCAATTTACACTAACTAATCAAAAGCAAAGAGATTCGTTTTTTGTATTTTCAATGTTTTAAGAGCAAAATGCACTAAACAAAATGAAAACTAATGAAGAGATCAATTTGAGAAACGACAGTGGAAGAGTAAAGACAAGCAATTTCACTCAATGCAAAACATGCAATCAGACCTCAAACTGATGGAGAAATCCCTCAAATCAAAGAGGAATCCCAAAATCTCATACGAACCGTGTAATCTAGGCTCGAAACGAGACAAAGCGAAATTCGAATGAGAAAGAAGGCAATCACTCAAATAACGCAATAAAACAATGGAAAGCCATCAAAAGAATGCAAAGAAGCAACAACAAAGTTGACTAGACAAATGAAAACCAAAAACTCCCACGGGAGGCTCAGCACACTTAGCACCTAGATTCCCTAGGGCTAGAATGTAAAACCGATAGTAGAGGGTAAACAACTAGAGTATAGAGGTCACACACAGTCAACCAAGGCTTTAGGACACTCAGGCAGTCGAAAAAAATGACACCAAAACCACAAATCAAGCTCAAAAAGCTTAGAAAGAAGCAAACCCTAGCACCACATAGGATTGGCGTGACTGTCTGGATGCAACTAGCGCCAGAACAGGATTGGCGCGGGGGCTGAACTAGCAACAAGCACTAGTTGGCGTGATTGTCAGGGAAAAAACTGTGCCAATAGAGTTTGCTAATGACAAAAAATAAAAAGGAGCAAACAGGGAGTAGATAAGGTATGGTGAGGCTAAACAGAGGTTTATCACTAGGAAAAGGCGAACCAGAAGAGCTGATCAAGCATAAAAAGACCAAAATCAACCGAAAAGATAAGACAAACTCCAATCAATGTCTCCCCAGCAGAGTCGCCAGTTTTTTGGAGAGGTAAATCCCCTCTGTGGACAGAGGCGATCCCTATTAGCCCAGATCGGGTCTAGCAACAACCGAGTCACGCTAAGATGCAGGTTCCTAGTTACAAAAGACCAAGATGTGACAAGAGGCCTACCTTAAGTCCCATGCTGTTGTTTCTTGCAGAGAAGGTGGTGCTTCCATCCTTTGCTTTGGCGGATCACAATTCTCCCGCCTAAAATGTTCGAACACCTGCACGTACACGAAGAAACAACACACAATGTAAAACCTAATACATGCAACCATATATCAGTCAGAGAAGATATAATGCATAACGTAAGACATGAACATATGAATGGAACCATAATCGAAGTTTTTTATTATTAATCACAACGAAAGAAAGATACAACCTAAGCTTTGACGCTGGATCTTCCTTTGGCAGGTCAATAGCGGAGCACGTCTTGATGAAGCTCGTTGGGAATGGGACAAATCTCTCTCTCTTCGGCTTTGGCTCTCAGAGGCTATCTGATGATAGTGTCCTTACTACTGATTGAACTCTATTCAGGCTAGATTGCAAAGGGAAAATGGCAAGCTTATATAGATGGCGGAAGGGGAGTTGGGATCCCTACAATAGTGGGATTGGCCCTATCCTCAAGGAAGCTTCCATGATAGGTGGAAAACCACTTCCCCTACATGGAGATCTGGAGCCAAACCTCCCAACTCATTTTAGAGACTCGTTCAGGAATTGGTTGGAATCAAAATTCTGCCATTTACTTTTAAAAACAATCCTTATTAAGCTTGGCGCGAGTAATGCACTAGGGCAGAGTGCCAGTTGGCGCGCCCTCTTTGGTGGATTTCCCCCATTGGCACGAGGGCTGAACTGGTTGGTCGCGCCAAGGCCAAAAGGTCTATTTTTAGGGTTTTTTACAGGAAACTATCTTCAAAGGAATGATTGTCCTTATCAAGGGGGGTGCCATGAAAGTGGTTTCAGGTCATGTCACTGCTCACAAGTCACAGAAACGGTCCTCCAATGTGCAGGATAGGGGATTGCAGGGACGGTGACAAATTACTGTGTAACATGGTGTTTCAACTTCCCAGGGACGTAACTTTGGCATACGATCTCTGTTTGACGCGTACCATACCTCATTAGAAAGATCTATTCGAGGACTAGAAATTTCGAGTGAGAAACATCAATCCATGGACCCATGTTGCTCCCCTTTTTCCCAAAAAATGTCGTTTAGGGTCTCAAATTGGCTTCGGAAGTTCAGGACCCGAAAAACTGCTAAAAATAGTAAGTTGTGTCGAAACTGAAAAACTAAAAGAGACAATGGTGGGGCCCCCAAGTGGAATAGGCGAGTGACCACCAATATCCACTTGGATCATTATTATAATACATTAATATATGATTTAAACATAAATACATTAAAAAAAACATGTGCAACAATATTCATCCACTTTTCCATGTATATCTTATGTTACATGTTCAATTTATGAGATTAATGCTTTGTGGAATTTGAATGTTTAAATATGTAAAAAAATGTCATATACTCATTCACCCATCCCCTCCTATTATAATTGTTAATCCAACATATTGGTTTAAATTCCTACATATTAAACCTATGCAATATTTTCTTCGACATACTTTCTCTAATTTAACCAAATTTTCCTATTTTATCATGTCTTTTAATTTTCATGCCAAAAAAGCACCAATTTTTTTTTTTTTTGGCAGCACCAAGATCCTTCATGTTAAATTTAGAGTGTAATCAAGTTTTCACATTTTAGATGATTTCCTTGAATTTCTAATTAGCAACATATCATCCACACAAAATACCAAACAAATAAGATGGTCACTAACTAATTTGAAATTTACATAGTGATCCACTCTGCTCATTTTGAATACAAGTCCAAATGTATAAGTATAAAATTTTCAATAGCACATCCTTGGTGATTTACTTAACCCATATAGGGATTTTTTTTAGATTATATATTGGCTCTTTCGTTCGCTTCACGACAAAGCCTTTTGGTTGTCTCAAGTGTATTTATTCTTCCATATCCCCATGTATGAATGTTGTCTCCAGGTCCCTTTGTTCTCCTTAAAAATAAAAATTATTAGAAATAGATAGAATATATCTAATAGAAATTAACTTTGCAATAGGATTTTCCTTATTTTTGTCCTCAAGATTTCTTAGAAGATCCATACAATTTTTTGCTGAAAAGACTTTCCCATCACCTTCCATAATTTCTCTTATTTTGGTTTCAATATCTTCAAGAAGTTTTGAATCCTTCTCTCCTTAGAGATTTTCCCAAGATATGGTAACTTTTTTGGCACACTTTAGGTTTTCTTGGAACTAGATCAAAGGGGAGTCCCTTTCAGATGGGTTGAACAATCTCTAGACATCCTTAAAAACTTGTGTAAAAGATGGGTCTTCGAACCATTGTTCGTTCAATTTAAATGGACTTGGAGGCTTTTACATAGAGGAATTCAACTCCATTAGGATTGGAAAATTATCTGAGTTACCTCCTACTGACACATACTAATGAATTCATATATTTTCTTCTAGAAGATAATTGTATAATAGGAAGTAGTTTAATCACTTGGAAATCATAGCATCTACCACCCTTTTGTTCTTGCAAGTGGGTTATAGCTTTATAGGTTGAATGGCCATAAGAGTTGCTCTTTCTAGGAGGTTGAGAAGGAGTTCAAGATGGGGGGAGGGGTGGGGTCTAGACATGCGCCCAAGTCCCAAATTTCACTTTCCCTAAGAGTGAAGTTAAAATATCCCCCACAATCACGTTACATGCCTAGATAAGAGAGGTTTGAAGCGTATCCGCATAGAATTTATTTTTTTCCCACGTATGGGCCGTACAAGTTTAAGTAGGAAAAACTCATATTCAAATCTCTATAGAATAAGTCAATGAATAGGTTGTATTTGATATAATATGCATTACACCACTTCATCATTATTTTCCATTGGTTGATGATTAAACCCCCCAATATATTGATTGTGTCAATCACAAGGATGTACTAACTAGGAAAAAATTGAGATAGGATCTTAAATGCTTTCTCCCCATTGTTGGACACCTAATCGTCAATGGGTAGGTGTGGGAGGCGAATCGAAAAAGGAGTCCAAGAGATCACTTACAAAGTGAAACCAAGGGTCACCTAATGTATTATATATATGCATATTTATGAATTATAATGCAACTCATGCATATATTTACCTATCTTGTCTATTATTTCCTATTTGGCTGTGTTCACCATAGTTGAGTTTAACATGGTATTAGAGCCATGGTTTCTTGAATAGGCCTGAGAGTTTTGGTTCAGCTACCACTTCTTTATACAGTCCATCATTCCATAGAATTATATTGTGTTGATTTACCGAGTTTGTCGATTCTCTTCCAAATCAATTTCTTGATATTTCATGTTAACTACTCCTATGTATAGACTAACCTAAGAAAAAAAAATCATTCGATAGAACTATGCAATTGTATACCTAAGGTTTTCTCTACCACTATTGGTGGAACCCAGTGGTCCTTTGTGAAAGGCGCTGACCTGAATGTTTGTCTAGTAAAAAATTTTTTATTTGTGCGCCATCTACAGATAACGTTTATCTTTCTTGACTTTTTCACCATGCACCTCTGACCAATAATTTTCTCTCGGCATTCATACATCGCTCGTTCGACTGTTACGCAAGGTTCGTCTCCTCTAGAGATCGTAACTCCTCATGCTGGTGCAACCACAATGCCTTTTGACAGAGCCTGCAGAGGTAATACTGGAACTGCGGGCATTGGATCCCTGCTCAAGATGGTAAAGACCTAGAGACATAGAATCCAAGATATGTGGGAAACCACGTTGTTAACCCTTAAATCTCATGAGTAATTTGTCATCGTTTGTTCCTCCATCGTCGGTTACGCTTGCCATCAGTTCACATTCATCACATTTGGGGGAAAAGACATAATACACCTGCAATCAATTCATTTTCCTCATATTTACATTTTTCCAGGGTGAAGGATCACCATATTTGCACTGTTTCTAAATGAGGAGGAGGCTTTAAGATCATATTAATGGCGGAATAGGAATTTGTGTGAAAACTTCCTCGGAGGATAATCGCGGTTGCATATTGATGAGGCCGAGCACCATAGTGGGAGGCAAGCAAAGACAAGGAGAACTATAATTCCCTTCTAGAGGAGTTTAACAATGCAACCTTCCATCGTGGTGCACTGTCCATATTCACACACTTCGTGTATACAATACCTCACCTCTTCACACACTCCGCATATATAACACCTCACCCCAAATCCGACACAGTCTCCACACCACGTCATGGGTTCGCCCCCTACTTGGTGTAGTCTCCACCTTCTGGGACCTACGCTCATATCACACTCCACTTCATATAGCCCATGCTCAACTTCAAATGTTTCATGTCTTATAGTCTCGACTCTGGTGAAATGTTGTCTCGAATATGGTGGTGACATAGTGAGAGTATCGAATTCAAAGACGTAGTGAGATAGTTTCGACTCAGGATAACCTTAGCCAAAAATGCGACATGGATGTAATGAATCTAATGATGTGTGACCATAAACTGGAGACATGGGTGGGGGTCACGATGACTTGAACCTTCGTAGTGAAGTTATCCATTAAATGATAGAAATGGAGATTATACTTCATCTGAAGTGGGCTTGGGATAAGGTCAAGGAAACTGTATTGTTTGGATTTCCACATGAAGGACGATGCATTTGATGTGAAACGAGTGAATGGGAGCATCGAAAACCATAAGATTAAGTTGAAATCGTAATAACTATAATAGAAATGGTATTTCATTACTGACTTGTATTAATAAAAAGACGAGTTCATGAAATGGACGCAGAGGTGACTTTGTAATCAGTTTGAGGGCATCATTTTTTAGTGTCATTCCAGGTTTGAGGAAGATTAAGTTTACATTCCCTTGGTTTTCAGAATAAAATCCCCTCTCTCAGGTTGTGTTGTCTTCATTTCCTTGGACAATATTTTGTGGAGAAGAAAGACAAAATTCCAGTTAGCAGCCATTTTTTCCATGTATCATTATTGGAGGCCATTAAAGGTTGAGTTAGTGTTGAATTGGGTGGAGCAGACTTCAGCGCTAGAGATTGTAATGAATCTCATATAGTTGATTAATCAAAGACCAAATTTTTCTTTTTCTGAGGGTGTTACCCATGCTTCCAAGTGGCTGTCGCAATACGAAATCTGAACGCGGAATTGTACTCACATTGTGAGTAGGTATTTCTTCTTAGTTCATAGTTGCAGTTAGTGTTTGAAGTGTAACTTTGAATTTTTGAGAGAAATGGCTAAAATAAATAATGCATTAGAGTTGTTGAATAACTTCATTCGTTCCAATGTTCATGATATTGTAAAAATGAGCAAGAACACTCTCTCTAATATTCAAACTTGTTTGCAAGATGCACAAGACAATATTGAATTTTTACAGCTTGAGTCAGAGCTTCAGCGAGATGAGCGTCCACTAGTACATTTGGGGGAAATTCTGACACTTGGTTCCGATGCTTTTGACCAAATGTCGGAAATTTCCCCAAATTTTTTCAATCTCGCCCGAAACCGTCACTATACCGACATTTAGAGAAAAGTTTCGCAATACTGACACTTAGACAAATTTTCGCAATTGCGATGTTTGGAGGAAGACGTCGCAATTGCGACACTATGCCCCAAAGCGTCGCTATTGCGAAGGCTGCCTCCAAACGTCACAAGTGTGACACAATGTCTAAGTGTCGCAATTGTGACATTTGGAGGCATCCGTCATAATAGCGACGCTTTGTCCACCGTCGGTATAACAACACTTATATGCGTGCTACATAAAAATATGAAACTTATATGCGCGCTACATAAAAATGATTTTATTAAAAACTACATTAACGTCTGATATCACGCACGCATTCACCCTCCGCTCTTGTAGAACAGCATTCGCCCTCAGCTCTTGCAGAACAACATTTTCCCTTAGCATTCACCCTCAGCTCTTGCAAAATAGCATTCGCCCTCATCATTCGCCCTCAGCTCTTGCAGAACAACATTCGCCCTCAGCATTCGCCCTTAGCTCTTGTAGAACAGCAGTCACCCTCAGCTCTTGCAAAATAGCATTCACCCTCAGCATTCGCCCTTAGCTCTTGTGGAATACCATTCGCCCTCAACATTTGCCCTCAGCTCTTGCAGAGAAACATTCGCCCTCAAAATTCGCCCTGAGCTCTTGCAGAACAGAATTCCCCTGAGCTCTTGCAGAGCAGCATTTGCCCTCAGCGTTCACCCTCAGCTCTTGCAGAACAGCATTCGCCCTCAACATTCACCCTCAGCTCTTGCAGAACAACATTCGCCCTCAGTTCTTGCAAAATCGTAAGTTCTTACTACAGCCACTTCCTCCTATAGTAGGGTTGACTCTATTTGGGTTTTTTTGGTCAATTCCATTGGATTGTGTTAGGCTGTAGGGTTCTCTCTAGATGTCTTCCAATGTTCTTTCGGATGAGTTTCAAAGAGGATGTGTAATATGTGTTTGTGCTTGCATGAATTTGACTCCACCAATTTCATGAAGTTTAAGCTATGGATTTTAGTTCGAAAAACTCATCCATCTCAACACCCAGTAACGAATTGCCCTTGGTCTGATCTATATTGAAGGTGAAGTGCAAAGTGGTAGAGAATGGGAGATCGAAAGTCATCAACTTTATCACAAGGGTAGTACTCCAGATCGAAAGTGATGAGATTTAGTTCTCCATATTTGGGGATTTTCTGATGACATACCAAAGGTCACATCCATACAACCATATCAAGGTCAATGTTGAGATCATTCTCATATAGATATAGGTCACTGATATATAGGGTTAATATCATCATCACTATCCATGGAAACCGAATGGTTACAAAATATGTGATTGTGGTTCGCTCATTTATAATTATTACCCATTTACAATAGAGCACGGAAACACTAAATATGTCCCGAGCAGAGCCTTTACAACATGCAATGGAATTACAGCTGCTTCATCAATAACCAATAGCTCCACTTGAGAAAAATTTTCATAATCTTGGGGCTGGATATACTGCAGAGCAAACAATTGTAGTTATCATTCGTGCTCCAATATATTAATATACTTTTTACATTGAACTGAAGAAAGGGAAACAAGAAAATGCTAGCCATCATACAATGCTTTGACATAAGAGTTTTGAGTGACATACTTGGAAAAAAGAACTCATCCACTGATATTTATAATCATTTGAGTTATTCAAGTTAAACACAATGTCAAGAATCAAGATTCAATACCCTCTATTATCTTCATCACCCAATACAAGATTTAAATTTTTTCCAAAGAAACGCTTATTAAATTGGCAGCCATTATTTCTCCCTGCTTTAAAAACCCTACATTTAAATGAAAACAAGCATTGCATTTCAACCACAAAAATATATTAGTGTTCAAGTGTACATGTGTGCATCACTTGTGTAGGGTATTCCTTTTCCACTTTCACATTATCCAAGAATGTGTGCAGTATAGTTCATATTTTTTGTTATTTAGATTATCTTGAAAAAGGAAAGGTAAATTATTTCCCATGGAAAAATAAGGTTTTCCCTTTTTACTATTGGAAATGGTACAACAAAGTTCCATTTCTACCCGAAACTCCTATGAAACAGGAACCAAATAAAGGCCATGTCCTCAATGGACATCATTTGGCTTTGAAAATGGCCATTGCACTGTGTTGTTTCTTATATTACATCACGATAGTTTCTTAGGTCATTTCTTATTTCTTGAGATGAAAAAAAACCAAAGAAATTGTGAAGATCCTTTCAAGAAATAAATAACCATTTCTCAATCATATCTCAATTTTTTTTTTATTTTATTCAGTGGTTTCTTACTTTGAGAGAAATTTGACACTTTTATAAGGAATATAACATAAAAACACAAAATGGGAAGGAATTGATGAGGTAGATGACCTTTAGTTGTTGTCAATTAAGAATTGATAATACACGATGAATGTTCTGTACTACAAACTAGATTCCTTCCTGGAGTTAGGACACAGAGTATTGAATCAAAGTTGTAGTTTCTAACTTCTTGTATTGGTTCATCAATCTTGAAATCCAGACATTGCATGTCTTCATTGCTTCATGTTTGAATAATTTGCATCATATCGTACAATAGGAAATTAGGAATTATGATTATTATTACTTTATGGATCCGTTAAGTTACTTTTAAGTTTGCATGGTTTAGTGTGAAATTATTCTAGTGTGCCCCTAGGCCCAGGTGAAGGAATGCCAAGGACTGAGAACCCTAGTTTTTAAATGGTATTGTTTCTTATACCCAAAACCCCTCAACATCACTTCTTATTAGTTCTTAACAATAGTGTTGTAAACAATTTGAGAATTGATATAGCAAAATCTCGCACTTCTCAAGATAAAGTCCTAAAGCTAAAGTGTGATACCATGTGTAATTCAGTAGCCCCATTGTCACCTCACTAACCTCTTTTCACTTCGGGCTAGATCTCCTCCAACTCAAGGGGGGTTCTCCGTAGTAGATGTTAGGGATCTAATGGCCCAACCAAACCAAGTCAAGAGCCCCCTAACTCTCTATGTTTACTACTATCAATCAAAATATTGGACAATAGGGTTAGACATGCATCCTAAAGATAAAATTGCCAGGGTATTTTTGGGTAATTTCAAAGGGAAAGTCCCCAAACACATATAATCAAGGAATTATAACGTGATTTCAAACATTAAATATCAACAAAATCGTTTAAAGGATATTGAAAGGAATAAGGTGATGGAAGATAGAAAGTGCCTTACTTAAATGCTCTAAGAATTTTTCAATAGTTGCTCCAAAAGCTTCACTTCAAGGCCCTTCAAGATCGTCTCCAACAATTCTATACCATCAACTTCAACAATTTTGCTCCAAAAATGTCCTCAAGGTCTTCACAACAAGTTTACTAGAGGTTGCTCCAACAATATATTCAATAAGGTCTTCATTGTCAACTCGTCTCTTGTTTGGGTGCCTTAATGTGCAATGACATGTTTCCATGACTGAATTCAATGCAAGGCATATTTGAAACTCTAACTCTATCTTCCGGTGTCTTATTAGAAATTATTTCAGTTTTCATTTTGTGTTTTCAAGTTATATATTGTTTTCAAGTTTTTACATTTATAATTTTATTGCAATGTGGCAGACTGATCAGGGCAGTACAGGAACAACCCCGAGATGGGATGATCGTGGAAAGAGGCCAGCAGAAGAACATGTAAAGTGCCAGCATTTCTCTATCTTCAAGTATTTTAGTTATTTACATAATTGAAATAATATTAATTTTGTTCAAATATGCAGACACCTAGCCATGGTACGCCTGATGATTCCCTCTATGAGGAAGAGCTTTCTTCATCCCTATCTCCAGTGCTCCTGTTGCGAAAAAAGGCACAAGATGTAAGGTCAGAATTTAATACTTTGATAGACGCACCTCAAACACTTGAAATAGAAGATAGGATAAAAAAACTTATGAGCTAGCTAGAAACATATCGGGTAATAATAAAAAGTCAAAAGGATATTTTTTTTGTTCTGCATGAGATGAATTGTGATAGTTTGATTTTAAATTTTTACATTGACTAAACTAACAAAAAGTTCTTTTGTATGTAGCGTTTTCTGGCACTTTCTGAACCCGGTGTTGGTGGTAGTGGGACACAAGCGCAAGAGATTTCCCAACAACCCTCTCATACACCTTCTACTTCTTTAGGTGCCAGCCAAGAAACACACCCTGCCCAAGCAGACACCAAGCCAACCATTGAACGTGTTGGCGGTGATGAGGCTGATATGGCCAACTACATTATTGCGTTTCCTGGAGCTACATGTGTCACCTCCACAAGGACAATTAGTGGCAGGTTGTTGGTGAACTATGAAGGTGTACCTATAAATCACGTAGAACTCCCAGCTAAATTTTAATATTTTAACTATTTCTTGTACTCTATCTAAAACATATTTATCATGATTTTTATTTTTAAATAAATGATAATATCTTCTTTTTTTTCTGTGTAGGAAACAATGAGTTCTACAGGTTTTTGGAGAGCCATGCGTTGGTAATTTTTGGCCCAACCATACGCATAGGGTGGAATTCCCTGAATTCCAACCTGAAAAAAGAACTTCTAGATTATCTAGAAGCCCTTTTTGGGGTCGGCACATTTGACAGAACAGCAGTGGCTCGGGTAGCCGGCAAATATTTGAAATATGCCAGGGACACCTATAGGACACAATTGCAATTTAACCCTAGATACGAGAATCCTCTCACAGTTCTAGAGAGTGAGTGGAGAGCACTCATCCATGACGGAAAAGAGAAAAGGGTAAAGAAAGGAGGAAAAATGCCAACTGGACCCGCAAGGTAAATTACAAATTTAATTCAATAGCTTTAATTTTCTCTATGTCTAAAATAAAAGTGTGCTACGTCATATATGACTTCAATATTTTGATGCTAGGTTGCCTGACACCTCGAAGGCAACCAAAGCTAGGATTGAAAAAAAGGGCCATTACAAGCTAGGCCAGGGCAGCTACTTGAAATTAGCCGCAAGAATTGTAATTAAGTAGCTAAACATCTTATAATTAATTGTATCGCCTTCCAATGTTTTTGTAATCCTATCAAATATGATTAAAAATACACAATCATATGTAATGTAGGGTGATGACTTCGGAACAGAAACTACAGAGGAAGATAAAAATATCGCTTTCCATTTCGGCTATCAAGTCGTAGTTGAACGTCGCAGAAGCTTGGGGCAGGTCCCAAGATCCAGAATGCCTGATAAGGTAAAACATTAACCTTTCAATATGTTTGCTTTCGTCCATAAATTTAATGTCTAACAACTTTGTTTAAATCAGGGGAGCAGCACTACCGACGAGGCAAATAACCCAGTTTTAGAGCCAGATGTAGATGATCCTCACGTGCAACCTGATCATTGTAGTGGGGACCAGGCTGACAATGCTACTATCAATGAGGGTCGTGACGGTAATTAATTTCCACTTATAATTTTTTCTAATTATACCTTGATGGTTGTCCTTATAACTTTTTTTGTTTAAATGACAGAGAATGTTTCCTTTGAGGATCTTACCACCAGAGAGGAAGACAGGGCAACAGTCCCAACGGCGACAACTGGTGCACCAGGTAAATAATCTCATTGCAATTTTTTTTATTAATATTACCGAACTAGTTCAATGATATTTAAAAACTGAAAATTAAAATTTAATATTATCTGCTTTTGTAGGCGATGCCCCGTCACTGGATGAGACCAGACATCGTGACTACGCAACTAGGTCAGCAGTGCGGGTCGAAAGGCACGAAACAGGAGCAGAGCACGATGATATTGATGATGTAATTAGGAGCTTTAGAAATAGGAAGAAGAAAAATAAAATTTGATAATGTAAAATATTGTATTATTATAAGACAAACGTTACCATACTTGGAACGTTTTTTGCGTTATATAAAAAACTCATTTATCATACTATTTTTATGTCAAGCATTAATTTCAATGTTTCTTTGCGTACTTTTTGTTGAATTGTTTTTTTATTAGTTATTGAATTTTTTTTTTATGCTCATGAAAGTAAAAAATGAAATATAGATTGGGTATTGGGGAATTGAGAGTGATGTGAGGGGGGGGGGAGGGGCCATAAGAGCTTCCACCTTCACGTGGTTGGCCCTGTTTAGTAGAGAATAATTTATTGGAGCGATTTAATCTTGGAGCAAACCTCCCTCGATCCAGCGTAGCAACAAAAAAGTCACCGTTGACTTAGTTGCTACTCTTTCAGATCGTGGGAGGCTTGTTCCAAGTTCATGCGACTCTAATAAATTTTTCTTGAAACGAAGAGGAGCTTATTCAGGTATGTTTTGACATTTTCAACATATGTTCTAACATTATCATAAGAATGCATCTTAGAGTAAAAAATACTACATCAATTACTTGTATTTATTGTATAGATAATGATCGATTTTGATTGACTTGGCAGTGCAGGTACAAATCCTCTTGCATCATGAGCAATACAACTTGTCAACCAGGGTCATGTCCAGGATATTTTTTCTTGTGCACTTGACTAGGTTCGTAATGTCACATTTTGTAAGTTCCTTTACAGTTCATAATTCAATATTAATCTTGTTCATGATTATTATCTAGGTTTTTTGTATGTGTTTTTTAATCTATTTGATTGTAAGCAACTCTGCATGTTTCCTGTTGTTCACTATGATTTCTCCCATTACCACTCCCAGGATGAATCCGACTTTATTGTTACATAGGTTACTTTATTGTTACTATGATTTCTCCATTTACTATTTCATAGGTTACATCATGTAAAGTTGTCAATCTCAGGTTGGTGATGAGCTTTAGTTCTCCAGATTTGGGGCTTTTCTGATATTTTCTCCCTCATGTCATTCCTGCATCACCACATTTTTTCAGCATGCCAATTGTCTACCACTTGTACCAATTGGCACATGTCAATCTCTGAGTGGTGCCACATTTCACCTATTTTCGGCCCACTTGACCACCTGAAAAACTCAAATCCACACACCATGTGTCTTTGTCATGGAGTGCCACATGTCCTAGATATTTAGGCCGATAGGCCTTCTGTTATGAAAGAGATCAATTTTTTTTCGTCAACACTTCTTATCTAGGCATGACACCTGTTACTTGTTTAATCTGACGGTCATAGTCTCTCGGGTTACCTTCTAGGTTTGACATACCACTGGTTTCTGGTATATTTCCATGGAATTGGTCTGAAAATACCAGCAACAATCCACACACCTGCAACCGTTGACAGACCTGCCGTTTTAGTAGTTGCATTTCCACAACTGCCAATATACCTGCCGTTTTAGTTGCTGCATTTCGACAAATGCCAATACACCTGCCGTTTCATTCTCCTGGACTCTGTGTATGCATATTTTTCATATAATTTTATCACGAAGTTGGCTGCAGTGCTTTGAAATACCTTTGAATATTTTTGTGGGTTAGAAGACATTTTAGGCTAGAGCTATTGAATAGACTTGATGAGATAGTTGTATTTGATCCTCTTTCTCGTGATGAGCTCAAAAAAATTGCTAGACTACATATGAAAGATGTAGTGATTCGTCTTGTAGAGAGAGGTGTTGCTTTAGGGGTTACAGATGCTGCTATGGATCTTGTTCTTCAGGAAGCCTATGATCCTGTAAGTAATCACTTTGTTTTTCTTTCTTTCTTAGTCAGAGTCTATCTTGCTAGGGGATGTGCCCATTATGGTTTTTTATGAGACCATTGTCAATTTCATCACCGTCCCTCATAATATGTTTGATTGTGTTTATAAATAATAAACAATTATTACACCAAACAATAAACAATTAACTGTACTATGAGTGATATGATATCTTGAAATAATTCTCATTATAATTTCATAACCTCTGCTCTCACTTGGTGTTGTTTATATCACTAAGTGTCTCTTCTTTAAAATTATAGTTACAATAGACAATGAACAATCAACTGAACTGTGAGTGATATCTTGTAATAATTCTTATTATAATTTACTAACCTCTACTCTCACTAGGTGTCTATATCACTAGGTGTATCTATTTTAAAATTATAGTTTCAATGGTAGATAAATTTTTATCTTAAAATTATAGCTTTGATGGTGATACCTTGTGATTGATAATGCAGTTTGAAGCAACTTTGGCTTTGACTAATATAGTCTCAGGAACCTCTGAGAATACAAAGGTTGTGATTGATTATGGGGCACTGCCTATATTTGTGGAACTTCTTACCTCTGGGAATGATAATGTTCGAGAACAGGTAGCACATTTATTTTAGAGGCATAAAATTATTCTTCCCAACTATCTTTATATGTCTGTAATTTTGGAATTTGATTTTAAAAACTAGTACCAAACTTTGAGTTCAACTGGTGTTCATGTAAGGCTGTTTGGGCTTTGGGAAATATTGCTGGAGACTCTGCAACATTTAGGGATCTTGCCCTCAGTCATGGAGCTCTGAGGCAGGTGCTTGCCCAGTTGAATGATACTGCCAGAATTTCAATGATAAGAAATGCTACATGGAAGCTCTGTCCAAATTTTGTTGTGACGTAAACTTCATCCATTGAGCTCCCATTGTGTGTTGCAATACATTTTTTGCTCTTCTTCTTAGTTCGCATAATTTCCAGGATTTTTTGGTAGATCTCATGTTGCAGATTTGGACGTAATATGGACCTGTGCTTGTCTGTCATAATGAAAGCTGTAGGTCGTGTTTTAGAGATGCTCGTAAATTTGGGTTTGGCCATGATTACTCGTTGCAATTATTTCATTATCAATCACATTCAAAAAAATTCTTTCGTAGCATTGATGAGCTCTTTGTAGGTGAATTTTCGAGGCAATTTCACAATATCTCAACTAAATTTGTCTGTCCTTTTCAATATTTTGTGCTTCTAACAGAACCAGACAAACAATCTAGTGGCCAATGCAACAACAACAACACCTCCTGTTGCAATGCCTGCAATTCACCCTCTCTGCACGCATGAATGACTATGTCACCCTCTTTTGTGAACAGGTACTGGAGCTGAAGGTACTGGTTTCCATTAGGATCATGGAATTCAACATCCAAAATAGTATCAAATTCCACTGCAATAGTATTCCCCGGCGAGGGCAACAGTTCATTGAGACCTATTGGACTCATCACCCCCAAATAGCCTCCAGGGCTACCCAGAGTGTGATCATCTTTGTTGTTGAGTATATTTTTATTTTTTTAGTGAGAGTTTAGGGTTTCTCTAACATAGCTTCAGAAATCCGATTCAGTGCCTGCTTGAATATCGTCCCATAATACTCATGGTTTGGATTGATGAGCATGTTCTGAATGGTTGGCTGATTCATAAGAACCACCCATATAGTCATCTTGAGATATTTCAGAAGTTTTCTAGGGTTTCCTTTTTCACCATTTCTAGTGGGTGGGATGGTGTGGGGTGATCCATCAATACTGGTGCTCTTGTAGTAGGGAATTTGTTTTTGGGGATATAAAGGAGCATTTGATGTAGATATCCCATTGGATGCATTCATAGATGGGCACGAGAGGTCAATAATTTAAATTAAAAATATGCAACCTCTAGCATGGCAACCCGAAGGCCGCGAGAGACACTGGTTAAAGATTGTTTTGTGCTGGCCTTAATATAGTCGTGATTTCTTTCTATTATCTTAATGCAAATATATAGTCCGGTCTCATTAAAATGAGGATTGTGGTTGTATTTCTCTTTGGTTGTTTCTCTCTTAATGGTCCAGAAGTTGCCAAAAGTTGCGATAGTTGTTTAGTTTGCCTGTTACAACTTAAAAGTTGGTTTTAGCAATGGGAGTCATGTTTTTTAAGGTTCTTACTAATATGAAGATCTTGTAATTCTATATTCAGGATAAGAGAATTTGGCCTCTGCTTTGGGCAGTATGACAACAATTTCCACATCTACCTCATTGGGTAACAATGAAAAGGGGAAGAAGTTGGGTGCAATGTTTGATAATTATGGCAAACAATTGTCTTCTCTTTCAGTTTTTTCACCCATTTCCTTTAATCGCTCAAGCAGAAGAGGGACTCTGAGATTACGTGATAGAGAGAATGTAGTTAATACAAGAGCTATGGAAAAGGAGTTGTACTTCAACAAGGATGGCTCAGTGACAAAAAAATTGCAGGTCAGAGAAAAAATTATGTTTAAAGGAAGGTCACCTGCACATCAAACTTCACTGCGGTGGATCTTTCCTTGTCCACTTATATTCGATTTTAATGTGTTATTTTAATTTTTCATGGAGGGTTGTTTTGTCATATGGTATGGCATTCAATTGCACACTTACTGAAAGAATTATCAATTTGTCCTGTAGGTGGTGTGAACAAACTTGCTGATCTTGTTGGAGTCACCCTTGGGGCGAAGGGAAAAATGTTGTCTTGGAGAGCAAGCATGGTTCTCCAAAAATAGTTAATGATGGTGTGACAGTAGCTAAGGAGGTAATTTGTAGATGTGTGCTCTAGTTTTATTTTTAACGTTGTATTATTTCCCCCTCTTAAATGTCTTAGATTTGGTAGGCATAATTTGAAAACTCAAAGGTGAAAGGAAACATATTTGTTACCCAGTGGTCTACTTGGCCTATGGACTAGCCACATTAGAGTAATGCATAAATCTTTTCACAACAATAAAAGGAAAGGGTTATGGCCGAGTCAAATTTTATTGTTATTGACAATGTAATGAAATGTATCTCAATGCTATGGTTTTGGCCTTTTTATTGGTTGAATTAGAGGACCCAGTTGAAAATATTGGGGCCAAGTTGGTAAGGCAAGCTGCGGCAAAGACAAATGATTTAGCTGGGGATGGAACCACAACATCTGTTGTTCTTGCACAGGGTTTAATAAGTGAGGGTGTAAAGGTAACTTTTTGTCGATAGTACTGTATTAAGATCATCTATTCATTTTTGTAGGGTATTATGGTGTTTGGTTTTTTAGTTTTGGGTTGGGCTTATTGAGTCTAATATATTTTTTGAGTGAAAAAATTGCTATCAGGTATTAAAAAATTTTGGTTCTTTTTTCAAAATTTATGAGCTTGTTAGGAAATACAAAACTGACAATGGTTGTATCTTAAATTTGTGGAAAATAATTTGAAATGAAACCTTTTTGTTTAGGTTGTTGCAGCAGGTGCAAACCCCATTCAAATTACTAGGGGCATTGACAAGACAATAAAGACCCTTGTTTCAGAACTCAAAATTTTGTCAAAGGAGGTAAACGCTTGCCTTTTGAGTAGGCTGGTTTTCCTTTTTGCTGATGGTTTGGTGTATCTAATTGAATTAGTTGCCTAAGGTATTTTTGGTTGCAAACTCCTTTTCATTTTTCATACAGTATTGGCCTTGTGGAATACATTTGATTGTGTGATATTGTTATATCTACAACATTTGTAGTTGTTTAGTCTTATGGCCGAGGTGAACTTTTATTATGGAAATAGTTGATGAAATATTGTCATTTAATCCTTACTGCAGGGTAGCATGTTGAGAAGTTTCTTGTGAAACATTTGGTATTCAAAATGAGACTTGATCCTATACAGCATCATGCACTTGACTTCAAAATTCATATTCAAAGTATGCCAAACAATTCTTGCAAAATTTCAAATATTTATGTTGTTTTAAACCATTATCTTTTTCATGTATTGGATGCTGAAAATGAGAAAAAGACTTTGGTATGAAACCAACTGGTGAATAATTTCTAGCAAAACAACCACTTCCAAGACATGATTTAGAAGTATAAAATATGTACCTATGAAGCATAGAAAGATATCCTTGATGCATTGTCAATGTTTGGCTAGGGTTATTTTTGGAGAAAATAACTCCTTATTCCTAGAATAGTGATCTTTAATACAATTAAATTTCTTTCACAGACACTTCTGCCACTTGGCTTGTTGTTTATGCACTTTGAGTCTATAATACTTACCTTTATATTTCAGTAACCCTGTAATAAAGTCTATTGATATATATTCTAGTCTTTGAATATGTATGTGGAATGGTTGAAGTAACCCTAGAGATTTTACTATCTCTCTTTTATTTATTATGCAAACCTGACCTTCTCTTACAAAATTTTGAATATCTTTCTTCATTCCTTCCAAAAATATATTTTTTGATCCTTTGAGATGTTTTAAGGAACCCTGCATCCTACCATCAGAGAGACATGGGACTCACTTAATATTTGTTTATTCAAATATGCTTGCGTGCATAAAAATATTCTACATTTGCACCAAAGTATATCTCTCTTTCACTCCCAATTCTCCATAGAGTTCATCCCATCCTTTATAAATTTTAGTTTTTGTTTAGTACTATTGTCATTTTTCGATTATGGCAAGCTTCTTCTAGCCACCTAGGAATAGAAAATGTAATTGGATATAAATTTGGGGCCTCTTCTATTTTAGAAAGAGCATCATGTACTAAATTTTCCTTACCCTTTTTGCAGATTATCTCAAAATTAAAACTTTGCATTTTTTCTCCTCATTTTTGTTAATCTTCTAATGAAAATCATAGCTTCAAAAAATACTTTATGTTATTATGGTATATCTTGACTTTAAAGTACCTCCCAATGATATACTATCTCCATTTTGTATTGCATGTAATATTTCTTCCATTTATTTTTCATACGTAGATTTCACCAAATATTTTCTTTGAATTCCTTGCTTTTAAAAGCCAACGATATCCCTTATTGTGTTAATGTTACGTAAATTCCTTGTCCTAGTGCCTCACAGTGTACTATGAATGTTTTACCAAAAGTAGGTGCAACCAATGTTGGTGTAGAAGACATGGCATCCATTAAAAGAGAGAATGCCGAAGTAGCCTCATCATTCCATATAAATGATTTTTCTTCAAGAGATATGTGAGTGGACTTGAAATTCATGCATAATTCTTAACAAATTATCAATAATATCATGTAAGTCTAAAAAATCTTCTAAGAACCTTGATTTTCTTAGGAATAGGTCATTTTGTAATAGCTTGCATCTTTTGAGGCTCCAATTTCACTCCTTCCTTTAAAACAATATGAACCAAATACTCGAATTCTTATTTCCCAAAAGCACATTTGGATATTTTTACATAAAGATGATTGTTCTCAATAATTTATATAAATTTTCCACATGTTTAGTGTGGTATTCCCATGATTTATTATAAATATGTGTATTATCAAAGAAAACCAACACAAATTTTATAAGATGGGATCAAACAATATTGTTCTTAAGTCGAGCCCGCCGGACTTCAAACAACGATAAACCATAATTCAAACCAAATTCGCGTTCCAAAATAGCCTGCTGACATCGGCCAATTTTGTGACGCGAAAACCAAATGAATTCCGCCCTAATCTTTTTCGGGTCCGAAGTTGGGCTAGCATACGGAGGGAGAGTTGTGACGCGAATTTCTTATCAAATTCGCCTTAATCTTTTTCTAGTCCGGATTTCCACTGTGCGAGCGGCCCAAACAAAGATTCGCTCCAATCAATTTCTACCACGTGTCCTCAATCAAAATTTGCCTTGTTCCCGGATGTGGGTGCATTTGATGGCGTTTAAGGCGATGGGACATGGATGTGGCGATTTCATATCAATCACATTAAGTTTTAACGTTGTTCAATTAAGTTCTAAGGTTTTCACATCAAATCGCATGAATTTTTAACACTGTTCAATATCCGACCTCCACTCTTGTTAGCGATTGCGCATGCTCCAATATGATCCAGCCTTTAGCTCTCATGAATGAGAGATTAATTATGATGGTCGTTCTTCGATGCCATTGCAGTCGGGTCGATAAAATGGCGTTTCGCTATGGTTTTTCAAATGAGCCGCAACCTTTGAATTGCAGATTCTCTCCGATTGCTGGGTTACACTGCTTGCTCACTGTGACGAGAAGGAGAAGTGGCTAGCTAAACTGCTGCTTAGACCTTGGTGCAAATCTGCATTTCTCTTGGTCTGGTCTGTGTCTGTCTTCCTCGGTTTCTTGGAATCCTGCTTCTCCGTCTCGTCTTGTGCCCATTGCTGAGACTGCACCCATGCCTCGCCTGTGTTAAAGGATGCGTTGCCACAGGGGGAGCACTAGACGTAAACCCCTGCACGCTCCCTCCAGCCCCTCAACCGAGTCGTCTTCCCAGTCTAGTGATTATTACGCAAGTCGCTATCCAAACACTAGAAGTGGGCAGGGTCAGGTTCTAGGATCTAGCCACTGTATGGGATCCGCTGCTCCTCATTTCCCCACTGCTTCACCTTCTCCCACGACGCGCACTACGCTTTTTTCCTTTAATTTCTCTCTGAACCGCCCACGAATCACAGCTTCAATCACCATGGTTTTCCGTGAGGAGGCCTAGGTGGAGGAACAACGCACCTGTCTGGCGGGTCTGAGTTCAGAAAAAGCTAGCCAACATTTGGGCCTTCAGGAGGGGAGCGGTGGCATGAATGTGGAGATAGCACCTGGCGATCCTGGACCTTCCGAAGGGTGGTGCCGAATTGTCGAGGAACCACCGGAGGAGTAGTTTGGTTAATTTGGTTTTCTTGCTTCGCGGCCCACTTAATTGGGCATGTTTTAGATTATATTACTGTGCTGGACCTCTGTAATATTTTTGAATTCTGTAAACGTTCAAGACTGATTTCCCCGTATGAGGGCAGTCTTCTTTTTTGATTTTTTGATGACAAATTTGCCATAATTCTGGGCAATGTTTTTGACTTCGGTCACGCTGTAATTTTATTCCCACTGTTAATAGATTAACTTTACTTAGAAAAAAAAAATGTTGCCCTGTTTCTATTTTAAACCTATTTTTTGAAATACAAAGCCATGCTTATATGATTGTTTATAGTCGAAGTGCTCGGGGTGGTTTATTATATTAATATTTCACGGTCGAATTATGTTCATAACAATTGGAAAAAAAAAATGTTGCCATGTTTCTATTTTAAACCTATTTTTTGAAATACAAAGCCATGTTTATATGATTGTTTATAGTCAAAGCGCTGCGGGGTGGTTTATTATATTAATATTTCACGGTCAAATTATGTTCATAACAATTGGAAAAAAAAAAATGTTGCCTTGTTTCTATTTTAAACCTGTTTTTTGAAATACAGAGCCATGTTTATATGGTCTACGTATTATACTCTTTCTCTGTATATCTATAGGAACCTTTTTGCTATGAACAGGGTGGATGTTGTAGCAGGCTACTAATGGAAACAAACGAGCCTGAACCTTACATCTCGGATGCAACATATGGTTACCAATTTTGGAATCAAGCGAGCCTGATCTTACAAGTGAGCCTGGGTTTCTGCAGATGGTTTTTATTTCCGGGAAAAAGCGAGCCAGAACATACAATCGACCCTGGGTTTATACATATTTTTTCTCCATCATGGATGCTTTTTGTGTGAGGTGTATATCAACAGTACATGTCTCTGCACATTTCCTGTATCCACTTTATGATACTATTTTATGTGTTGACAGGTTATCACTCTGCCTTCAAAACTAGCGATGATGGTCTATGTTGCTGGTTTATTGATATGGTCTGATGGTATTTTTATATTTTGGACATATCACACTCCTCACATGATTAGCGTTTTTCTCTGTTCAAGGATTTTGGGTACTTTAATTTGCTACACCTATGCGATGTATGCTATCCCATCTGCCGTTCACCGCAAGATGTCCTTCCCTCATAACGGAAATATAGTCACCATTGACTAGTTGAAATATTACAAACCGAAGTCTCCGACCTCCCCTGAGTCCATCATCTCTTCGCTGGCCAATAAGCAAACCATCGATCCTTTGACCAGTGTCTCACCCGGAGTCTACAAAGACTCCTCTTTACTTGGTACTTTCCCTGGTATTCCTCCTCCTGTCTCTAATCTCATCTCATCGAATTTTTGCATGATGCAATCGTCTCGGGCTTCCCTCAAGCGGCCCACTTCTGCTATTCAATAGCCTCGCCCTCCGCAGCCTACTCCTAGCACTTCGATTCAGCCTTCTATACCTCATCCTCCTTTCCCTTCACCTACAGCTGGTATCCGTGAGACTCTCTACCCTCTTGGAACGGTTCCTCCAGGCCTTAACCATCTTAAAGCCGTCCCACCTGGCCATTACCCCTCTGGTCAGATACCTTTCCTAGCTCCCCCTCCTGGAGTGTTCTCGGTACCTGTCATGGCTACCCTATCTCTTCTTAACTTGACCCTGGGGATTCACGTCTGGTACCTCGATCCCCCAGCCGCTACCCCACTTGGTCAACCCAAACCTTATCTTGCTTTGACCCTGGTTCAACTGGTCCCTATGACCTCTCCTGCTACTACAGTGCCTCAGCCACCTCAACAGGAACCTTCTTCTGTTGTGACAGCTTCGAGTAAAAAGGGCAAAGCTCACAAGAGGGAATCAAAAGACAAGGCTGCCCCGACAAACCATGCTCCTCCTCAGCCTCTAAAGCATACGCCTCCGTGTGCTTTGTGTGATGTTGTCGGTCATGCCACCCATACCTGTTTGGAGTTGCCTCACCTCAAGCCCATGGTTAACAAAGCGTTTCCGGAGTCTGATATCCCAGAGGTATATGTCACTACACCATTATTTGGAACAATGGATGTCAGTACTTTATCTGTTGCTTTACTATTCTACATACTGCTATTTCACTTTCTTATAGATGCCTCGGGCATATTTGGATGCTTTCTCAGATTGTCGATAATCTCCATATGGACCATTACTGGGTTTTATATCATGTCCCTGTATGTGACATGGGGTATTTTTATATCATTGTCTGGGGTGGGACTTCCACTTTTCTGGATGGATATTTGGGTTCCAATCTTCAGATGTGAAAATGTAATGACTTCATGGACTGTTTTACTTCATATAATATATTCAAAACAACATTTTTTCTCTTGTGAAAAAAAATGATTGTTTATAGTCGAAGAGTTGTGGGATGGTTTATTATATTAATATTTCACGGTCGAATTATGTTCATAACAATTGGAAAAAAAAAATGTTGCCCTGTTTCTATTTTAAACATGTTTTTTGAAATACAGAGCCATGTTTATATGATTGTTTATAGTCGAAGTGCTGTGGGGTGGTTTATTATATTAATATTTCACGGTCATTGGAACGCCCACAATTCATAACAAATATTGGAGATTTATTGTCCTGTTTTAAAGTTTCATTTTTTTTTTAAATTGAACCCGCCATTAGTATACCGACGCTTTGTAAGCGTCGGTCTTCCGACGTCTTGAATGATTTCCGTCGGTCTTCCTAGGGTCGGTATTGTGATGCTTTTGGAATGCGGCGGTATTGCGACGCTTCTGGGATGCGTCGGTCTTGCGACAACATAAAAACATCGGAAGAGAAACAGTATAAAAACGTCGGAAGAGCGACGTTCAAAACATCGGACCACATTTCGTCAGAATTGCGATAGTCTACAAACGTCGGAAGAGTGACGCTAAAAACGTCAGACCACATTTCGTCAGAATTGCGACAGTTTACAAATCTCGGAAGAGCGATGTTCAAAACGTCGGACCACATTTCGTTGGAATTGCGACAGTTTACAAACGTCGGAAGCGCGACGGTTTGGGAAACGTCGAAAGAGCGACGCTTGTTTGGAAGCGACGGAAAAAGTGTCGGTAGTGCGACACTTTGTCAATGCATTGAAATTGCAATGTAATGGCAAACCACATTTTTCCCGTCCTCGAACTGTCGCTCTTGTGACGACTATGTGTCGGAATAGCGACGAAGTGGCCGTCGGAAATTGGGCCAAATTTTCTAGTGTTCAGCAAAATATTTTTCATTCTGAACCTGTTCTTGTTCAGAACATTGAGACAAACTCTCATTAGCAACAAGAAACTGGTCAGATCATTGAGCCCAGTACAAAAGCAGATTTATATGCCGATGCAGAAGCTCACGACTCACTTCCAAAGTCCATCATCAGACCTTGGGAAAAGCTTGTCCATAACAAGCATAGAACATGTCTTGGATATGACAAGGAGGCGTCCTTTCATATTCTGGACTACTCGAAACCCATAAAATTTCACTTTGCCAGATTTCTTCATGATAGCTCACACTCAGTTGTTCCAGATCCTGCTCCTCTTCCAAAGAAGCAACAACATATTGAAAAAATGCCAACACTGTGATTGAGTTGGCCATATGAAATATCACTGTTTCGATATTCACCCACGCAATAATAGTGGTTGGCACATCCATTCTTCACACAAATGCTTCAGAAACAAGCCTCCTGGAAGAACAAAGATTCATCTTGGATGGATCACTTATTGGCAATGGGCATCAATAGCCAAGAAGATGTTTAAGTCATATGTCAAAAATTGTTCTAGAATATTGAGAAATCTTGGGGGGGAATGATGGTCATTTACAAGTTTCAAAGCCACATTAAGCGAGCCTGGGCCACAAATTGTCATTCCAGATTAAGAGTTGTAGCTAGAGACACAACAGTTCAAGAAATTTTGAGCCACAACATTTCATTCCAGATTCAGAGTTGTAGCCAAAGACACAATAATTAAAGCGAGCCTGAGCCACAACCTATCATTCCAAATTCAGAGTTGTAGCCAGAGACACAGATGCCCATGAGCATTCCTTTTGTTTTTGGTCAACCTTAAACCATCTATGCAAGGTTGATATTCTTCCTCTTCAAAGAATTCAGGACACTTCCTCTAGCAGAAGACTTCAACTTCTTTCTAGTTTTGGTAGAGTTCCATGGAATGCATCAAGCATTCCAGAGTTGGTGGTAATCCTTAAACCATTGCAGGTTTTAAACATCCCTTCTTCTAGGTTGAAGTTCTCCCTCTTCAAAATATGAGGAGCACTTCCTCTAGCAGAAGACCTCAGCTTCTTGCTAGATTTGGAATAGTTCTGGGAACTACAATAAGCATTCCAGTGTTGGTGGTCATCCTTAAACCACCTCTTTATGCCAAAATTTCAGAGAGCTCATTCAGCCTAAGTGCTGCCATGCATACTTTGCATATTTGTATTACAGTTTTCTTCTTGGACTCACACATACCCCTTCAGATTGGGGGGGGGGGGGGGGGGGGGGGGGGGGGGATATTGCCCTAACTTAATGGGTAGGTGTGGGAGGTGAATGGATAAAGGATTCGAAGAGACCACTTGGAATGTGAAACCAAGGGTCACCTAATGTATTATATATATGCATATTTATGAATTATAGTTCAACTCATGCATATATTTCCCTATCTTGTCTATTCTTTCATATTTGGTTGTGTTCACCATAGCTGAGTTCAACACCCATAAAGCATAGTTTCATGCAAGTGTAGAATATATGGATTCTACACCACCAAGCAATGAGAAGTATATTTTTTTTGGGCTTGACCAAGCCCATGAAATTGAAGAAAAGGAATTTCATTGATATTTCTACATTTTCTTGTTATTAACCTAACAAGATAAATTACTTTCCACCTAATAACAAAGGATTTGGGAATGAGTAAACTAGCTACCTTAGGCCCAGAACAATATTGTGTTCAGGGAGAAAGCCATCCAAATGAATAAGTTATAAATGGAAAACCCCTTTCCTTTTTTACTTCAAATTGTATGTGTGCCCAAAGATCGAGGATTGTGAGGTATCATTGAAGGTTCTAGGGAGGGATTGGGAGGAAACAACCAAAGGGGGTGCAAGGCTTCCCCTTAGAGGGGAAAGGAGGGGAGGAGTGAATAAGGGAGGATTGAGTCGCTTGTAGAGACCCAAAAGGTTTGTCAAAAAATTAGAAGGATTGATATGTGAATTAAATGATCTTATGTCAACCAAACGTGCATAAATGACAGGTGGACCAAATAAAAAGGAAGGAAAAAAAAGGAATCAGAAGAGGATAACATAAGTGAGGAATCATTATGAGGAGCTAGGGAGGTAGTTGATGTGGCTAGTATTAAAGTAGCATCCACATCCAAAAGGATTATGAGAGGAGCTAGTAGAGCTTGGGATATGTTGACTAGAGGAGACATTGGTGGCTGTGGTTTTGAACGTGGTAATGAAAGGAGTGGCATTTCTTGTTGAAGTGAAGCCTTCATGACCCAAAATTGTCACATGTTAGAACTAAGAAATCCACTCCTAAGTGACCATATAAAATCCATTTCCCACATCTAAAAAACACTCCTTCATAGTCAATATGATGGAAGATGACAAGACTCTCCTTTTCTATGAAAATGGAGTCTCCTATCCCTTTACATGGGTTCATGCCAACAGTATTATATTCCATGCTCATATATATAATCTCAAATCCACCTCATAATAAAACCCAATATTTTTCTCAATATCCTTAATAACATCTTGAAACCAGAATAATAAAAACAATCCAAGCATACAAACCGACACTCAGATTAATTCCAACATTTTTTTTAGTCCATTGAAATCTATTTTTCCTCATTTCAAAAACCGAGCTTGTGTGCACCAATATCGAAGCTAATTTACCATGGATTCTTAAGTATATTCTTAGAATCTTCCCACAAGGTTGTCACTCATGCCAACTAGCCTCTTGGAAGAATGGGATAATAAAGAGAATAACCCATGAGGCTAATAAATTTTTGGTCAATTCGTTTCTAAAATTTTAGGAAAAAATGTCCACGAGAGAAGTGTCTTCCATCTATTATATATAGTTTAATTTGATTCCATTACCTAAAGCTAAGACAGGAAGCTTCCAACTTCATTTTAAGCATTTCTTTTTATTTGGGACCAGGTGATTGATAGGTGGAGCCTTGTGGACAATTTCTGGCTACTTGTGCAGAATAATGTCAAAAGCATCACCAAACATGTACTAGGTTATAAATTTTCGAACAAAACCTTTTTGTTTGCTAGCGCCAGTTTGAACCACGGGATGGAGACGAGAAGGTGTAAAATTATTAGAGCAAAAATATGGATCTAGCTGAAGAATAATTGCACAAACTTGCGAGTTGAAAAAGAAAAAATAGAATTGAGAATGAATTTGATTCATCAATATTAGTTTGAAAATCAATACATAAAGAAACTAAGTTTGTGCGGAAGATATCTTTGTTCACATATTCCATCCCATTATCTATGTGGATTATCTTGATGTGTTTTCCAAACTGAGGTTCTGCATGCGCTTTGAAAATCTTTAGATGTTGAAAAACTTCATACTTGAGTTTCAAGAAGTAAACCCTAGTGAATCTTGTGTAATCATTTATAAATGACACCAAACATCTTGATTTTATCATTGAAATTACTGGAAATAGACCTATGAGATCACTATGTACAACTTGCAAAGTTGAAAAGGCTCTCCATGCATGCCCCTTCTTGAACTTGTCTTGTGGATTCTTTCAAAGAGCACATCCATTACAAACACCATTTGAAAAATCAATGGATGACAATCCTTTGATCATCCCTTGCTTGCTAAGTTGCTACATATATATTAAATTCAAGTGCCCAAATCTCTCGTGTCAAATCCTACTTTCTTCACTTGAAAAATAGAATCTGATTAAGGAAAAAAATCAGAAAATGTATACAGACGAGAATTATCATTTACCTTGCCAGATGCAATATTCAAGTTGGTTTTCATGTCATAAATGCTCACGGAATCCAGGGTAATTTCCACTTTCATTCTAGTACCTTTGTGTGTCATCTAATACATTGAAATAAGACTCATAGAAGTCCTTGGAATATGAAGACATTCTAAAAAATTCTATCTTCAAATTGCAGTCTTCCTTGTCCAGTTGCTTCAACTGTAGAATTGTCCCCCATGAGAATAGGAGGTCCTGAGTATGCTTGTAGAGAAGAAAATGATTCCTTTGAAGAAGCCATATGATGTGAAGCTCCTAAATCGATGATCCATTCTTGCGGTGTAGAATGAAGAGAAATCGAAGCATGTACATTACCCCTTGTTTCTGATGGTTTTTCCTCCATCTTCTTCTTGGCACTTTCTAGAATGTGATGACCATGGGGTAAAATCGCGAAGCTAGGTTACAGTTTCGTGAGAAATGTTTCTGAAAATTTCACTCTCCCAATAGTTCGGCCGAACTTTTAGGAAGCTCGACCAAACTTGTGAAATTAATTCGATTGAGCTATGTTTGCTGTTTTTTGAACTTATTCTGCCGTTACCATTGATAGCACTGCTAACCAGATTTTTGGCCAGAGATAGAAAAATTGGCAATAAAATTTCGACTGAACTTTTAAAAGAAAATCGGCCAAACTTTTTCTTATAAATATAGCAGCCATTAGAGCCTCAGAATATTTTTAGCAGTTTTGTAACAATTACGCGACTGTTGGATAGGTATTGTGAGAATGTTGGTAGGTGCTCGGATCTTTGCTTTCGTCCTTGGCTCGGCTCTACAATTTAGTTCTTGGCTCGGCTCTGCATTTTCATTCTTGGCTCAGCTCTGCATTTTCGCCCTTGGCTTGACTCTGCATGTTCATCATTAGCTCGGCCCTGCATTTTCGTCCTTGGATTGGCTCTGTTTTTTCGTCCTTGGCTCAGCTATGCGTCCTCTTCTGCTCATCGTGACTGTTGGAGAGGTAAGGAAATAGATGATATTTTTTTTTATTGTTTTTTTGTTTTGATTTCAGTTTGGTTCTCTAACTATTTGTGTTTTTTTGCAGGATTACCTAATTGTGCTTGGCCTCACATTTCTATAACTTGTCTAGGCCTCTTCATCCTCGGTTCGAATCTACTTCCTCTTCTGCTCATCACAACTATTGGAGAGGTAAGGTAAGACTGGTTTAGTGGAAAGTTTTTTTTTTTTTGTGTTTGTGTTTTAATTTAATTTTTATTTTAATTTTGCAGTGATTTTGCAAGCTTCTGTGCTCCTGCTCAGCCTTGTGTTTTCATCTACAACCTATCTTGGTGACTTCATCCTCGTCTTGGCTCTGCATCCTCTTCTTCTCTTCTTCGGCTTGCCTCTACGTCTTCTCTGCAACTCGACTCGGCTTCCTTGTCTTCGACCTAACGTGCTTGTCTTCATTTTCCCAAGTTGGAATACCCTCCTATTTTTTTTTTTTTTTTTGTATTTAAGTCTGTGTAATGTTCTTTGTCTTCTAGACTAGATAACCTGATGCTTCTCTCCCAACTACCATCCTTCTTTAGCTCTGATGTTCTATCCTCGTTCATTATCTCTCCTGGCCTTCTATCTTCCATCTACATTTTCGATGTTGTTTTCATTCAAATTTCCTTTCTGTATTACTTGTATCTCCTAGGTGGGGGGGTCTTTATCCACTGCTTCTCTCCCCGTTTCAATTCTTCCTTGTGTAGGGGTGGTCTGTGCTTATGGTGGGCTTATACTAAATGTATTGTTTTCAGTTTTTATAATCTTAGTAACCCAATAACCTTAACCAATTGAATTAAGCATGTAATATATTCCATATTTATAATGATAGTAACCTTGACCAATTTAATCAAGGAATTCATTGAGCCGCATCTCAAGATGTTTAAAAGGCTTCCGAGTATAAATATTTCATTTTATACCTGATTAGTTGGTTAATGAATAATTTTATTTATGTATGAAATTTGATGGTTTCAGTGATATGCAACTTACTTACACCCTTATAGAGCTTACCTTATCCATATAACCTATAACCTGTGTACATACTTCTCTGTAATTGTCCTTCTTTTGCCAAGTTGGACTAATCTCCTAGTTTTTTTTGTGTCGGTGTTGATTTAGTTTTGTGTAAGGTGAGACTGTTTTTTATTCATTGTTGTTCACTGATGTTGGAGAGGGAAGTTTACTAACTATAAATATAATATCCAATTTTATTAAGGATGAAACCGATGATGTTTGTTTCCATAGAGTACTAACATTGGTTTCTAACATTATTAGAACTATTTTTCTTGCACTGTCACTTCACTGTTGTTCACTTTTTTTCACTGTTGTTCACTTTTGTTCATTGGTTTTCTTATACTTTCTGTTCACTATTGTTCTTAGACTTGTTGTAGTTTGTAAAGTAGGCTACTAGCCATACAGTAAAGATTATTAGTTGTGGTTTTAAGCAGTGTTCCATAGCCTTAGTCTTAGTTACATGCCCTATGGACCTCTCCCTTTCATCGAACAATTTCAATCCTGTGCTTTGAGAATGATAAAAAGATATGGCCTTCCCTTGGAGACGATCTGAATACAAGTCCCTTAGAATGGTGAATACTTACGGGGAGACTCTCATCCTACTAGAAATAAAAATCCAAGGTTCATAACATCAATTTTATTAACTATAAATATATCCAATTTTATTAAGGATGAAACCTCTGATATTTGTTGCCATAGAGTACTAACATTGGTTTCTAACATTTTTAGAATAATTTCTTTCACATTGTTGTCCATTTTTGTTCATTATTGTTCGATGTTGTTCATTGTTGTTCATTTTTGTTGTTCACTACTTCACTGTTGTTGTTCACTATTGTTCATCACTGCTATTCATCGACTTGAAATATATATTAATTCATAAGTCAACTAGAGTTTAAAATATTATGGAATTGACATTGTCATGGAAGAAATGTTCTAAATATTGTGCAATTTATTTGTACTAATGGAGAGTTGGTAGGAATATTTGTATGTGCAGCTCAAGTAAGCCTGAGGAAAATGTCCCTTTTGAAATCAATTAGAGTTTAAAATATATGGAATTTCCATTGTCATGAAAGAAATGTTCTAGTGAAAAAATGAAAGAGTTAGAGGTAATTACATTTCAGTTGATTTTCACCCCTAAGCCTCTCAACCAAGAATTTTCTCCCTCTATTTTTTTCCTTGTCATGTGTATTTTTGGCTCTCAACAAAGCATTTGTTCCTCCCTCTACTTTTTTCCTTATCGTGTGTATTTTTGGTATGACTATTGAAAAAGGTTAGAAACTTTAATTGAGTTCTAAACATTTCATTTTGTAATAGTATTAAGGTTCATATGAAGAGAACTCATTTCCTCATGTTTTTGGTTCAACATAAATTTGAGATGACAATTGTGATGATAGGTAATGACATTAATGATTCTAAAAAAAATTTGGTTGTGGATGTGGACATGGTAATTTTTGCTGGTACAAATATACCAATGCAACAGTTGACATAATACTTATGAGAAGTAGCTTGGAAAATGTCAGTACTTATGTTGAACCTTTTAATGAGCACATTCACATAAATCAAACGGTATTACTCATGGAATTTGGAATATAATTTAATGGCTAACCTCATACCAATTAAATTATTATTTTCATTAATTGAAAATTTTAATGAGCCCATTCACATAAATCAAACTATATTACTCATGGAATTTGGACTATAATTTAATGGGTAACCTCATACCAATTGAATTATTTTTTTCATGGATTTTGGACTATAATTTAATGGTTAACCTTATACAAATTCAATTATTTTTTTTCATTAATTGGACATTGTCTTCCTCCATTGATTATTGGGATTGTCATGGAATCTTCTCTTGTGATTATTCTATGTTTCTCATTGTTATTAACATATCATAAGCGAACAAAGATGTTAGACTTTCTTCAAAGATAAGCAGGTAGATGTGACTAACTTTATATTGATGTTACCTTACCTATAAATGTAATAACAAAATGATTTTGTATCCTTTCTTATTTATGTTACCTTACCTATAAATTTAACAACCAGATGATTTTTTATCCTTACTTAAGCAATGATTCCCATGGAATTATTTCATTTCGTTTGATTTTGTTGAAACATTTGCATATTATTTTGTCATGAAATTCCTGTCTTTCTTGCCCTGAAATACATAATAGAGATGATACGATTAGCAATTTTAATACAAGCATTACTAACCCTTATGTATTAAACCAATAGGCGTGAATCATTCCCTTTCCTTATCAGTTGAGCCTTAAATTTTTGTGCCTCTCCTTATCAGTTGAGCCTTAAAGTTTCGTCCCTCTCCTTATCAGTTCAACCTTAAAGCACATCCTTTTCAGTCCAGGTTTTTAAGCAAAATTTTAAGGTTGGACTACTCTCCTAGTTGTTACCTAATTAAATGTCCTTGTATTATTGAAAACAAGACATATTTATCTTCTAGTTATGATGCATTGTTATGTTATTTATTCATTGTTTTAGGAAAATCCTATCCGTATATGTTTAAGCATGGTTTCATTTTTATTTAAAAATTATGGTTGCTACTTTTTCTATCAATGAATTTATAGCACTGTCTATGATTCTTGACTATAATGATGGCTTCTATAGACTCATTATCCATCTATAGGAAAGGCTCTTGAAATACAGAGGGCCACCCGAACTCAACAAATGAAATACCCTGCATCATATGGTCTTTCTTTCTTTGTTATTTTCCCTCGAAGGGAAGATTGAGAGAAATGCCTTTATCTGGGTCCCTCCTATGACCTTTGAATGAATGTTCCAACCCTTCAACTATGTAGGAAGTTTATTGAGAAGCACTTTGATTATTTCATTTTCATCTACTCGATATAGTATTGATTATTTATATTTCAATGATATCCCCATGATTTGTAGCTATGAAATGAAATGAATAATCAAATCATACCAACTGAGAAAAAATGTAAGAGAGATAATATGATGTGTTCAAATATGGAATTTCATCTAAAAATTCCAAAAGCCTTCAATTATTTCATTAAAACAAATAAAAATATATAAGCCTTCAATTATTTCATTAAAAAAAAAACATATAGGAATGAATTTAGAGTTTTCCAACCCTCTTTTTTCCCTAAAATGACTCCCCCTTTTAAACCCCCCTCCTATGACATTTGAATGCATGTTCCAAACCTTCATTAAATTGGCAGTTCACCGAGAAGCACTTTGATTATTTCATTTTAATCTACTCTACATAGTATTGATTATTTATATTTCAATGATATCCCCATGATGTGTAGCTATGAAATTAAATGAATAATCAAATAATACCAAGTGAGAAAAAATGTAAGAGAGATAATATGATGTGTTCAACTATGATAGTTCATCTAAAAATGCCACAAGCCTTCAATTATTTTATTAAAACAAATAAAAATATATAGGAATGAATTTAGAGTTTTCCAACCCTCTTTTTCCTTTAAAGGAATCCCCCTTTTAAACCCCCTTGCTATGATCTTTGAATTCATGTTCCAACCCTTCAACTACGTAGGCAGTTGACCGAGAAGCACTTTGATTATTTAGTTTTCATCTACTCTATATAGTACTGATTATTTCTATTTCAATGATATCCCCATGATGTGTAACTATGAAATGAAATGAATAATCAAATCATACCAAGTGAGAAAAAATGTAAGAGAGATAATATGATGTGTTCAACTATGATAGTTCATTTAAAAATGCCACAAGCCTTCAATTATTTCATTAAAACAAATAAAAATATATAAAAAATTTAGAGTTTTTCAACCCTATTTTTCCCTAAAAGGATTCCCCCTTTTAAACCCCCTTGCTAATACATTTTCTAGTGTTTTCGGAAACCATGTACATGTCATTTCTCAGAAACCCAGTAATTAGAAAATAGAGCAAGGATGCTTTCAAAATCACATGTCTATCACCTAACCAACCATAATCACTAGGATGTGGTGTTACTCATTTTCATTGGCAGTAAATTATAAAACTTATAGCTAAATGGAGGGACGATACTAATGTTTTTGGAAACCATGTACACGTCATTTCTCCCATAAACTTTAAGGCATTTTCTAGAGTTTTTGGAAACCATGTACACGCCATTTCTCACATAAACTTAACCATGTAATGTCATTCTTCCCATAAACTTTAAGGCATTTTCTTGTGTTTTTGGAAACCATGTACATGCCATTTCCCCTATAAACTTAACCATGTACATGTAATTTTACCATAAACTTTAAGGCATTTGCTAGTGTTTTTGGAAACCATGTACATGCCATTTCTCCCATAAACTTTAAGTATGTACATGTCATTTCTCCCATACCATAAAATTTAAGGCATTTACAATAAATGTTCATTTAATATTTTATTGCGGTCTGAGCGTTTTTGGAAACCATGTACATGTCATTTCTCCCATAAAATTTAAGGCATTTGCAATAAATGTTCATTTAATATATTTTATTGAATTTTTTTTTTCAGGGATCAAGAATCCCACTAAACATGGTTGAAAAATGGACATTATTCATACATGTTTCTTGTTATCCCAATCTAGGGAAAGAAGTGATTGCATATGTGCTATGCAATATTGTGACTAACAAAGTCCTCCAAAGGAAAATGAATGTACTTGGAATAACAACAAACAATGAAGCATATTATATTGCATTGATAAAAGGCTTGGAAACAGCTAGGGATTATGGATCAAATGGAATTGTATTTTTCACCAATTCTGAACTTGTGTGCAACTAGATGAAAGACATGTAGCAAGTTAAGAAGGAGAGGTTAAAACAACTGCATAGAAAATCAAACAATATTGTTAGACAATTTCATTCATTTAATATAAGGCATTGTGCAAACGTTAATAAGATGTCTGGTGATCTATTGTATAGAGAAATTCCAATTAAATATTCATCTGTCAAAGATGAATTAGCATTGTATGGGGCAATGCCAATTCAAGATTCATCTCTCAAAAATGAATTACTATTGAGATGCTCTCCTTCAAAATTTATTGATGGAAATTTTAACATATCTATGATATTTGTATGTTTTTTACTTATAAATGCGTCATTTTTAATGACCATGTGTTATTTTCAATTATATACCAAGTGTGCTCCCACCATGTAAGAAAAACTTGGTGAACTTCACGTTTTGTAAAATTAAAATGTGCAGGACTTCAATAATTTTTTGTTTAAAGTGAGTTTTACACATCAATTTGTGCTTTGAAAGTTTTGTGTTTTACATAATTTGTGTTTGTGCTCAACATTTGTGTACTAAATTGCATCAATTTTTTGAATTCTTTTGAATTTTTTTTAAATAGTAATTTTAAAATAATTATAAATGTCCACTATAGATATCCATATATATATCATGGAGGATGATAATTTGGAACGTGATTCTTCGAGGTGAACATCTATAGAATCCCATTCCTCTATGAGAGAGGGGGATCATGGATCGGGGGATGTTCATGGTATTTATATTAAATGTGCATGTTTTTAAATGAAATTTGAATTTATAATCTTATCCCCATACATACATGTGTGGAATTTATTTTTTATTGAATATATAATTTTATCCCCGTGTACATACATGTATATATATGGAATTGATTTTTTATCAATTTTATGAGTTAAATTAATTTTTAATAAATTTCATCTTTTAGGAGTTCGGAGGAAAAAAGTATCTACTTGATCAATGGAGCATGTACATGGTTCACGCAATCATGGTATGGTTCATGCAATCTACTCAATCATATGTATGTATTTATATGTATGTATGTATTTTTTAATTGATTATAAATTCATATTTTTTTATGAAACTTCCCTCTCGTCGTGTGAGGGTGGTGGTGGTATACATTCCCTTGGTGGCCAACCAATAGGTGGTGGAAAATGACATGAGGTTGGTGGTACGCATTCCCACGGTGGCCAATAAATGGGTGGTCATGTAGGTTCTCAACCATCTCAGGGTGGGCATGATGCTTCTTAGCCATCTCGAGGTGGCCATCAATTTGAATATTATTTTCATTCAATTATTAATTTGTTAAACTATTTATATAATTTTTTTGTGGTCAAAAATAAAATTTGTACAATTTTTTTCACATGTTCTTCTATTTATACATAATTTTATATATTGATGTAGAGGGTGAAAATGTTGCTCGAAAAAAGACGTGGGCTAGACTGCATTATTCAAAAATAAGGTTGTACACCAACCATGACTTATCCTTCTAAAATTTATGATTTACCTTGGGAAATAAACATCCAATAATGCACATTACAAAGGTGTGAACATCTTTATTCAAAATTGAAGAAATATCTTTTGTCTTTGAAACTTCATGATGAGAGTCGAGAAAACTTAGAAATAATTACACACTCTTTAAGCACAGTTGTAGATGTTTAAAAAAATCTTGGGCCAACCACTGATACTTTTTTAGAAATGATGAGGAAAATAAAGGAAACAGTAATGGGTCCCGATACATAGGACGTTGTTAAAAATAGAGTTACAAAGGAAATGGAAAAATCTATGTTTAATTTCAAAGAAGGGCCAAAAAGAAAGATGCTAAAGGTGCAATATTTCAAGCACCCTAATATAGCTTGCCATTTGTATGATAGGCACCTTGCAACTTATAGAAGACTACCATGGAATGATGAGATTCCTGTTTATTTTTCAAAATTATTTTGTGCATAATTCCTTTTGGGAATGAAACCCAATTATAATGACCTTCCTTCTCAATTTTTTGGTCCTGGGAAAGGTCGATTATGTGACCGTAGGGGCGCTAATATTGATGCTGAGTTTCCTCGCCCCGAGCCACCATTGGTAAGCTGACCTATTCGTGTGGAAAATTTGCGGTCAGAGATGGATGTCACTTCTCAAATTAGTCGAGAAGCAAGGGATGGAATTATAGACAATGTTCAAACTAGACTTGGTGGAATTGATATTGGTCTGAATCAGAAAAGAGCACGAGAGAATGCACGTGCTAATTTTGTGTATAGTATAGATGATGAGATAGACAACATGAGTATTGAAGATCTTGGAACATATGAAAATAATTTTCGCAATGGTTGGCAGGAATTAATTATTCATGAAGAAGAGGGCATGGGATTGGTATGTGTAATGGTTCGGGAACTGAATATTTTAATGTAATTTGAAATTTACATAAACATGTTTATTTGTATATGTTGATCTAACAAAAACGTATCTTATGTTCACCATTTGCAGTTAACATGATTGATGAACGAAAATTTTGATAATATCACGGTCGAAGGTTCAGATTCACGCAATCAAGATGATATGTTGGGAAATATTAGTGTTTTCTAAGTGTTCATGATGTTGATGTACAATTATTAAATGATATTATTATATCGGTATCATGATCACATATTTTTAAAAGAAATAAGTGTGTACAGACATGTATATAATTAAATGTTAACAGATTTTGATTTTTTCTGATGTTTTCGCAATGGATCCACCCTCTTCTTCCCTGTTAGGAAATGTTCCAAATCCATCGTCACAAGTATTCAATTTTTCACTTATGTTTCAAGTTATAAATTGAAGTGAAAATTTAATTAAAAAATGAGATCTAGATCCTGAGTTATTTTATAGTTTTAAAATTTTTGAATTTTGGGCTTCTGGAGATGATTTTCGTTTGCTAAGGACTTTAGCGATGGAGTGTGTGATGGAGATAGGAACATCCAAACAATTTTAACAAGAAGTTGTCTAATTTTTTTTTTTAATATTAGTGCATTAGTTTATGCATTTTCATTTTAAAAAATTTAATATATATATATATATATTGTACAGTTTATCGTGTGCATTGATGCACGACCAACACGGGACAATGGAGGGGGAACTACATGAGGTAGTGCATGAAAATTTAATTTTTTATTCATTTAGTTTGTTTTAATTAAGTTCTACATTCTCATTCAATTTTAAAACATTAAATTTTAATTTTAATACATGTAATATCAATTTCTTATACATGCAATTAGGGCCAACACGGGACAATGGAGGGGGAAGTAAATGAGGTATTGCGTGATTTTGTTTTTCATTTTTTTTTATGAAGTTCTACATTATCATTCAATTTTAATGTTTACACATTGTGTAGGTTCCCCATTCTTAATATGATAGCTCAAGGAGGCTCATGAGGCTGCTGGAAAATACATTGCAGCCAAATTCTCTATTTGGTTTATGCACATGCAACATTTTATTTGATAAATAGTCTTGTTATAACTTAAACATGTGTCATATTTACTTTTCTATATAAGTTGATACTTGTAACACTATACATTGTTATATTTACTTTATTGTTCATGATATAAATTTTGGACATATTTCACATTTTGGATAGTTGAACTACATTTACTTTTATTGAATGATTTTAAATTTTGGATAGTTGTTACATTTGGCATTGTTGGAGTGGGGTCCCCTAAGTTCGAGCATTGAAGACCGATTTTGATATATTTTTGTAATATATTTTGTAATTTTAGTCATGCGTAGCACAATTCAAGGGGCTTTGGGGTGGGTTAAAGCCCCTCATGAGTTGTAATGGGTAAAAACGGTAGAACAAGGGGCCGCAAACCACAGTTGTGGACCCTAGATTAGCGTAGGCTAAAGGTATAAATAGGATTCTAGATTGAGTTGAAGAAGTCAATTTTTGGATAAGTCTTAACGTTGAATGATATATCTGGCTGTTTTGTGATATTCTGTGTGGATTTGTCTGGGTAGAAGGCTCCTGCTAGTTGTGTGCACGGAGACCTTAGTCCTGTTATGTGCGAACCCCACTGGATGTGTGTGCGGGTGAAATCAAGGGCTTTGTATGAAGGATTTGAAATGATGTGAATAGAGAACTATTATTGCAGATATCTGAGTCTGAAATACATGTATTTTTTATGTTATGATTATTTTTGCATGTTATTTCTGCTTCCTGTATTGTTTGCGTTTATATCTCTTGTGCAACTTCTTCTGGTTTTTAGATGAATGATTAATGGATGGATCTAATGTTATTGGGCTCTGATATTGTTTGTTAAGAGTTATTACTTGGTTTATAGATGTTGTGTTAAGCTGCACACAAGATATTCTTCATAATTGACCTAAATATGTCTGCAAGTGTTTCTTGGTTAGTAATTTTGTTGCGAAGGTCTATTCATGGTTATTTTGGATATTAGGGCACTCACATCATTCAAACCTCTCTCAGGGTGCAGAAACCTAGTTCTAGCACCCCCCCATTCTGCTTCGGGTGAGACTTTGACTTGCACAAGTAGGTCACTGCCGAAAGGGCTAATAGTAAGAGGGTTTTGTTGGTTAACCTTTACTCCAAACCTGGGTCACGACCCCTCAAGCCAAAAAATGGTTCCGTTGTCGGGACCGGGATCATTTTGAGAGAGTTTGGGTGATGCCGAAAGGTCAATGGCAGCCATTAAAGCTTGAACTAGAGGACTAGCTTGAAAAAAAGATTTAGAAATTTTACCTAAAATAAAATAAAAGTAAGAAGTTGTCCACTAAAGAGTGGAAGAACAAGTATATTTTCATAGAAGTGCACGAGATCTTCTTTGTGACCTTTGCGCATGAATTACAGGAGTGGTTGTCAAGGTTAGCATAATTCAAAACCTATTGGAAGGACGATCAGGTCACACAATGGACCCCTGAATTGATCCAAGAGTTGGAAAATACTGATCATTAGGGGAATTTTGATGTCTAAAATAGGCCTCCTAAGAAAAATTTACAACCAAAATAAACATTATGAGAACTAATAGGATCCAATATGATGATGTCAACCATGGGGGATGATTCACCATTTTTGGAGTAAAAAGGTAAAAAGATTATAAAATAATAAAATAATAAAACTACTTTTTCAACTCGTATTTTCAAGTTATCTCCCTAAGGGTTTACTCAAAGTTCGAGCGAGAGTACTCATTTTATGCAAAATTTAATTCCTCATCCAAGGAGTACCCATGTTGCATACTTTTGATGGACCCTGCTACACGAAAAATGAGAAATACATGAAAAAAACGTGATTCGAATAACGTTTTCATGTATTTATCATTTTTCGTATGGAAGAGTCCATCAAAAGTATGCAACATGGGTACTCCTTGGATGGGAAATTAAATTTTGCATCCAACGAGTATTCCTGCTCGAAATTTGAGTAAAACCTTAGGGAGATAAGTTCAAAATACGAATTTAAAAAGCAGTTTTTTCTTTTTTTCCCTCTAAAATTTGATGATGTAATAAAATATTATTTCATTATTTCCAATATTATTTTACAATTTCCTTAGGAAGCCCATTTTAGTCCTCAAAATTCCCCTAATGAACTCCATTACCCGAACTGTAGATCACTGTGTTGAAAGCATCTTGGACGGTTTTGTGATAGAATTTGGAGTAGATCAGTTTGTGTCATACTCTGAAGCTGAAAAGATATTTTTCAAGGGATTGAGAGGTAAATTCTTATGAAACTTTCGCCTGTTGATTAAGATTTTATTGTGTGAAAAGGGTATTTTTTGCAACCACACCGAATGAATGACCCCTAATCATATCGAAAGCACTATGCGTTGCGGAAAATATTATTGGTTCAATCAGAGAGGCAAAAGATCTATATACAGTCCTCTGAAAAACTCACCTGATATAAATGGAAGCGAGACTACTAATGCTGGAAGTATCCCTCCTGCTACGCCACCATCAAATTCGCATAAGGGTAAGAATTATCCTACCCCACCGCCGCCCCCACCTGCGGAAGATATGGCTGCGCATATGAATCTACCCACCTTTAAGGGTGCAAGGGATGAGGATATGGATCGATTTTGGTCTGTGAAGAATGCAGTGTGCACCGCGCAAAATGTTAATACTGATGTTGTCAAGAGAGCGCAATTGGCTATGGAATTTGAAGGTCATGCTTTAGATTGGTTCAAGGGATACCTTTCTCAAAATGTAGATCCCATTGTTCAGCGGATTAAGGATGACCTGAAGCAACAGTTCTAAAAGCAAAAATCCTATTCTCAATGTGTAATAGAACTGAAATATTTTATGCAAGGGCCGAAGGAATCAGTTTGGGAAGTTGACCAACGACTAAAGTGAACCATCAGCGATAGAGGATTTGTTTACAATGATAAGCATCATAAGGAATGGTTCATTTCCATCCTCTTACCACATGTGTGGGCCTATGGGTCAACAGAATATTGATTCTCTGGAAGAAGCCCTGGAAATTGCTATGAAACTAGAAGTTGCGCCTAGAGACGATGCTCAATTTGGAGCACTGCAAATTTAGAGCAAATTAGAAGATATGCACTTATAAATTCAAAATTTATGTAGAGACCGAGGTAAAGAAGTTAGCACAGATGTTTGGTGCATACACTGCAAGGGAGTTGGCCACATCAAATATTAGTGCCTCTATTTTCGGATTATTTGCAAGCTGGGGGAACGAATCCACTACGCCTCAGGGATGTTGTTAGGCCTAGTACCCCCACACTATGGTGTGATGATTGTAGGGTGGTTGGGCGACATGATACAGATCACTACTCGTGGTTAGGCGCCTATGTACCAGAATTTAAGCAACAATGGTGCAAATTATTCTCTTCAGTTGGTCATGATGATCACAACTACAGAATGCTTGACCTAATGATAGAAAATGTGAACCTTTACAGAGTGCAGGCTAACCCTTTGTCGCTAGCATCTCCCTCTATATGAGGAGGATCCCCAGAAAGAGGACAGGGAGGGGGAGACATGGAGGCACAGGTTGAGGGAGAGGGAAATTATTTTTCTATAACTCTAGAGACGTTGGACACTATGCATGTGACTGCCTAAACCCTGCGCGATAATCTTTCAGGTACTATAGGAAATTTGATCATGGAATTGAAGATTGTTCAGTGTTAATAGCTAAAATTTAGGAAAAGCAGCAGATGCCTACACAAAAGAAACAGATGGTTAAATATGAACTTCACGATGATGGTCCAAGTGTAAATGTAATTACATGCAGTGGTGTTGCCACCAGGGGAAATGAGGAAAAGGCTACCACAAAGCCACTGATCAGAAAGGCATCTGACAAGAAGGAAGGCCTCAACCTACAGAAAGAAAAAAATATTTTCATTGAGGCCAAGAAGGATTTTGTTGATGCAGGAGCATCCACGTGAAGGACTACCATGGAACCAAAGGCTAATGATGAAGTTAAACCATTCCTACAAGCCTGCATTAATCTATTGTGCAATCACAAGGCAGTAGATAATATCCAGGCCATGATAGACATTTGTAGGGAAAAATATGTGCCTCAAACAGAGACCAAGACCGTGGACAAGATTTATAAGAACAATAAGAGAACTAGTCGAGAGATGTGTATGACTATGTAGATTGGAGAATATGAGATGGATTAGGTCATCTTGGATTTGGGGTCTGATGCGAATTTCTTACCTAAGTAGACCTGGCAGAAGTTGGGAGAACCAAAGTTGGAATGGTCCACCATTCAGCTACGCATGGCTAACCAGCAAAATATCATTCCACTTGGAAGGATTCCACAATCGTGGTAGACATTGTTGGAGTAAAGGTATGTGTGGATTTCGACGTAATCCAAATTCTGGATGATGTAGACCCCTACCCTCCGCTATTAGGATTGGATTGGTCCATTGATATGGGATGCATCATTAACCTAAAGCGTAGAAGCATGATATTTGAAAATGATGGTACGCGGGTGATAGTCCCATTGGACCCAGAAAAAGGGGAATGACACACAGAATGAGTACGAGAAGGAGATGATGTTGACCATATTTACAAGCTGACAAGGTGGGACAAATATTGGATCAACCCTACAATTGATGGCATGTTTAATTGGGAGAAGGATAGCTATTGGTTCTCTGATTCTGATGGCAAGATGGAGAATTGGTAGAACCAGTTGCAAGATGTATATGTGTTGCGCTGCCTCAAGATCACAAATAACTTCCGATGCATCTCCTCAGAGGTAAGAGAACTACCCTATTTTGATGGTTCTGCTAGTGTCAAAAAATTCTTGGAAGCATTGCAAAAAGTTGTCTTAGATGAACGACGGTTCTGGGTGCTTGATTTGGCTATGTGCGTGACTCTAGCACATTGGTGAGAGACGCACAAGGGAGCTTTCCAGGACTGGGAGGAATGTAGGAAAATGATGGCGTTGCACTTTGAACCTCCAGCCAACCCACCAATTGATATTTTTTATGGTCGGGAAGATCCGCGCAAGCACCTGGCCATGTGGATGGAGGTATGAGATGAAAATACATGGAATGAGTGGGTTCATAGGTTTATTCATTAGTTGGGGCCGGTACCCACCACCTAGTATCTATAAGTTGAGCTACACCGAGGCACTCAAAAATGGCTTACAATGACTGAGGATTTCCTAGCAACCTTTGGCTTAGTTGGGGGCTCTAAGAAATTAGATGAAGCCCTACAGGACATAGATGCCCTTGTATTTGACAAATCCTGACCCCGAAAGGAATGTGTTGTGTTAGCTTTGGATGTGCAAATGCAAGACATCGTCAATTGAAAAAACTTGTCAATCAAGGATAATGAAGATAACCCAAAGAATGTTAACATCCCTGAGTCTGAAGGAGAGCGTGCAGTTGCAGGACTCGCATTAGGGATGGTGGATGTTACTAAACCTTTTGTTAGGGTCTCGTGATTTGGCTGATTGGAAAGCCAAATGACAGTGTAACATCAAACCAGTCTTTAGAGCCCAACGACCTAGCCTTCCTGGACTCAGAGAGGGCTCTCTCTATTTGTGTAAGGGATATCTGTGTGTTTTCTTATTGTGTTCTGATTTTAGGCTAGTTATGAAGTATGTTTTTTTGGTTTGGTTTTTAGATTGTGAGGGATGAAACTGATCAAAGATATAAGATAGGTAAAAAGATGTCAGATCAACTGGGCTATGGGGTCGAAGAGGTCAAGAAAGCTATCAAATGGTGATACAAGGTTGTTGAAGGGCCGATTTGATTCGAGGTAGAATGGTTCTTTGGGAAAAATTGAGTAAGATGGACATCAAGTTTGTGAATAACAAAGGATTCCAAGCATAACTAGTTTAATAGCTGACACAAACATGGTAGGGAAAACCATTAATCATGAGAAATGTAACTTTAAGCTAATCAGTGCATAGAAATAAACATTCAAGCCATGCATAGAGATATATAACTCTCTAACATTGGGAAATGGCTATCAGACTTTGGGAAATACACTTAAGACAGAAAAAAAGCTCAAATCACTATGCCAGAATGCCTAAACACAGTACTTCAAGTTATTGGGCACTTTGAAAACAAGATTGCATAGTCTTAGGCAAAGGGAAAGATCAGAACAAGACCTCCTTGGTTCAACAAATGACAATCTAATCAGTTAAAGAGAAATTTCATGAATGGAGCTATGGCTAGCCATGAGTAAGTAGGGCATACCGTAAATCATACTTAGCATGCATAAAACCATGAATGAAACAAGCAACAATATCCTTAAGTTATTAAAGAGCAATCAAGAATTCTTTAATGTGACTAAGAATGAAGAAAACATGGAAGCTATAAAGAAACGGGAAATTTGAGGTGCCTCCAAGGGAATGTCTCAAATTTATTCTCTAATATCCTATAGCAAGCAAGAACATGGATTTATGAATGAAAAATAGAAAACAAAACAAAGAGAGAGACACTATACCATTCTACCAAGTCATGGAATCCAACAACAATCCTCTTTCATCATCCAAGAACATCCAAGAGACTATCCAAGAGCATGAGACAAGTATTTCTTCCAAAGCTTATATGACCATATATTGCTTTTATTCATCAAGTTCAGCCTTGTTTACAATGAAATTCTTTGGAATAAATAGGCCAAAGTGAGGAAAACCCCTTGGTTCAATTTGCAATCTCATTGGCCCATCCAAAATATCTAAACTTGTCCTTGAGGCTTTGCAAAGCCCAAGGCACAAAATATCTCATAAAATATCTAAAAAATGCTAAAAGAGGGAAATAAATTGACTTTTCATAACTTCTCATGTGCAAAAATAGCTAAACGCACATGAGGAAAAAATAGTTTTTAAAGGTTCAATTTTTACAAAAATACTCAAAAAATACATTAGCAAAAGGTCCCCTGACTAGCCAGCAATTTTTGGCAGCCTTCCTGATGTCGAAATAAGGCTCATGATAGCTCGTTGGAAAGCTCTAAGTGTCTAATTTCTAGAACAACTTGAATTTTATCAATCTGATGCATGGAAATCCTCCAAAAACAGGCCTGTGTGTAAAAAACAAAAAAAAATAAAGCTTGCTGATAGACCGGACAGAGTGTAGAAAAAGAGAGAATTTTTCACCATTTCGGGGGAGAAAATGATCTTCAAATGTCCTGAAAATCGCTGAGTATGTGCTCCTAAAATTATGGCATCAAATTATACCATTCTCATCCTTTGATGATCCCCGAAACTGAAATGGCGAAACCCATGAGTTTTGGCCAAAAACCCAAAAACGACAAAAAACCAAAATATTTCAAAAAACGCCCAAAATTGGTGAGCATGACCCTCAAGGGTTCTCAGCAACATGTTGTGAAGTAGAGGCAAAAATCTGAAGTCCTAAGGTGTCTTTCCTCACTTTCTGTAACGGGCGCTTCCCTTTAGCCTCCTTGAGCTTTTCTTGAGTAGCCTTCAACTTGCGCCGGGAAAATTGATTTAACTTTTTATAATGCCCCGTCATTCTCCTTTGAAGGTCTAAATCCCTGTTTTCCCTCTCCAATTTATTCTCTAAGTGATAATTTACTCTCTCAAGCCATGCCTCCCGATTTTTCTCTATCTCTTGTTCGAACAATGCAGTGAGAGGAGTAGATTGGAGAAGGGCATTTTCCTCTTCTTTTTGCTTCTCAAGGGCCTTTTTAAGCCCCATGGTTCTTGGCCTCTTTCGCCTAGGCTGATATTCGCCTTCAGTTTCACCGAACTCGCGCATGATTTCTTCCAACCTCACTTGGGATTTGGAGGCCTCCTTCTTGTATTTGGTCGCCCGTGTCTCATAAACAGCCATATGGACACTCATTTGCCTATTTTGGATTTGAAAAAATTGATTGAAATTCCTAGCTCTATGAAGATCATCCTTCAAGGCATCATTTTGGCTTTCTCTATGGATCAAGAGGTTTTCTAGAATCCGGGCCTCGTTATCACTATCATCACTTTGGATTTGGATGATGTCGATTTCCCCTTCCTTTCCATGAGTGCTTTCTTCCTTGCTCTTCCCTTTGCTTTGGGTGGCTATTCTAGTGCTCTTCCTCCGGGGAAAATCAATAATGGGCTTCTTTGGCAATTTTCCCTTGCTTCGGAGGGCCCTAGTCACATTTGGAGTGACAACTCTAGGCACCCTTTTCTTTGCTGTCTGGGGCTTGGCGACTTTTGGAGAAGAGGGCATGGCCCCTTTACCTTTGTCACCTTGCTTCTATTCTTTTTGAGTTTGTTGTTCCTCTTGAGGAGGCTGCTGTTCTTGAGGAGGCTGCTGTGTATCATCTTTTGGCTACCCTTGCTCATAATTTTCATGCTGCTCCTGTTAAGTACTATCATGTTGCCCCTGTTCATCACTTTCATACCCTTTTTCAACATCTTCATGCTGCTCCTGTTCCTCCTCACTGTGATGCTTTTCTTCATCTCCTTGCTGCTGCTCATCATCACTGTGATGTTGTTGTGTGTCATCATAAGGATGTTGTTCACCCTCATCGTGAGTCTGATGTTCAGCCTCATAATGATTCTGATGTTCTTCATCATTGTCATGCTGCTGTTCAGCACTTTCTTCCTCCTCCCCTTGTTGTTGTTCATCATCACTGTCATGCTGTTGTTCAGCACTATCTTCTTTTTGCTCATGTCCTTCTTCCTCTTGCTAGTCACTTTCTTCTCCTTCTTCATGTTCCTTTGTTTGTTCTGTAGTAAACTTGAGCTTTTTAGAAATAGGTCTACTAGAAGAAGGCGAGGGATGATGAGTAGGAGGTGTAGGGGATGTACGGACTGGAGGGACAGTGGAGAAATCCGGATGAGTGATGAAAACATCTCAAGAGACCTCTCTCTTTTCAATCTGATGAAGAATGATGATTTTGATGAGAGAGTGATGGAAGAGACAGGCTATTTGCTGTGAAGGAGGCTTATTCTAAAGAGTGGAAGGCATTTTCCCAATGCTTTTGTGCAAGAAAAAAGGAAGATTTAGTAGCTTGGTCCTTGTGAAATGCATGAGTAGTCAAATGTGATAGGCATAGATTCGGGAGAATCTTCCCTCACAAGTGAAGTACTTCATGATAATCTTCATGAGAGGGGCGTAGCTGGCTAAAAGATATGAGAAAGGGAAAATAGAAGGACATGATTCTCTGTGCTCAGGGTTTAGGAAAGGCTTGTAATCATCTGAGTCTAAATGGCTTTGTTTAAACCATTTCTCACCAATATAGGGGATTTTAGTGGCCTTGGAGATGGACCTTGGAGAAAATTTGAAGTCAAGGCCTGCTAGCTGGAAATGCTTGTCTCGAAACCTCAAAGCGCAAAGGTGTGTCAAAGGAGAAAAGCGATTCACCTATTGCACCCTTTGATAAAAATATAAACACCCGACCTCATGGAAATTGAACAAGACTGATGGGTGTGCATTCACTTCTTCAGTGGAAATAGGTTCATATCTCTTATGCAATCCACTCCTACTATCCTTCCTGGGAGGAATCTTGTTATGGATGTTCTCTGCAAAACCAAACTGCCTGAAAAAGGATTTCAAGAATGTTTTCTCAAAAAAAATTTTGTCTTCTTTGTCAATCACTATTTGATTAAGGAAAATCTGCCTCAAATGCTGTGTAAAATGTTTTCTTTGATCCTAGGTCCTTGCTCCTCCCGAAACACTGCCTTTCCCCTTTGTATGCCAATCAAAAAATAATTTTTAAAATAGGTACACAGTCAATAAAAGATACACACAGTCAAAGGGTCACTGTGTTTGGGTAAGGTTACCAAACTCTTTGTGTTTTGGTGTGAGCACAAACAGCCCTGTAGCAGGCAAAAAGCAAAAACGCCTCACAATCAACACACCCTCCTTGTACTTCACTGTTTTCTCACACAGATTTTGACAAACACCTCCAAATGGTAATGACAACTTCACACCCTAAAGTTTGTTTTATGGTCAAAGAGGCAGCCCTGACTTTTGTTTTCACCATACCGAGGAAAATTTTTGAAATGACAAAACATTTATAGAGGGATCACTGCTGTTTGAAATCAGACTCCTTGTTTCACTTTTCAACACTTAGTTTCCATTTCTAAAACTGCTCCACCTTCTAACATTGTTTTTGTGGACAGTTTATCTGGCTTTTGACACAAAAAAAAACTCACCATTCTCACTATGTTCATCTTGAGCAAACATAACCACAAAATATCTCGAGTTTCAAACAGAAAACACAACCCTCCTTAACATACTCAACACTGTGATCTATATAATGAGTTTCAGCTTTTCACCATCACTTAACAGTCTTGAAAAGAGCAAGGAGGCACATAAAATACCTTTAAAATCGATAATGGGCTTTGTTTGAGGGTTTTGAGAAACCTCGAGACTTGTTGGAGGTGCTTTGAGCGTTTAAAATGTGCGCGGCACGTTCAACCGAAAGAACGCCACGCAATAGAACGGTTGCCGGGTCACTGTTGGGCGGTCGTGACCGACGCCTATAGGTGCACTGCGCGCCGTGCAGCAGTGCAATCCTTTGGAAATCTTTCGCCTGAACGCGCCGCGCAACTCTATAGGCGCGCCGCGTAGCCTAAAAGCCCGAAAACTCTGGTTTTTGCCCAAAACTCCTTCGTCGGTCTCGTGGATATCCAAAGGGGAGTACTTGCCTTGTGTTTTGAGAAATTTGAAAAGGCTTGCAACGGTACTTTTACTCCCTTTGAACTTGAATAGATCAATCACCCTTGATTTTGAATTTGTGAATGTTTTGAAAACTTATTTCTTTAAAACCACTACCTTTGTTCATTTGAAAAGAAAACAAAATCATTTTGAACGTGTTATAAAGGGCCCACATTTCGAATAGCGTTGGCAAAAAGGTCTGTGCATGCTATCTGGCCAACTTTGGTAGATATGCGTCTTTTCCTCTTATAATAAAATCATTCAACGGTCAAACTCTTTTCACTATGTTTTAATATTAGAAAAGGAAACTCTGCCACTGCTGACCCTTTAATGACACCTTCAAAATGGGAAAACTGCTCAAACCATATCAATGAGTGGTGAAGCCTCTTTTGCCATTTTGCAAGGAGATGACTTATCTCTTTAAACTTGGTTGACAGTTTTTGCTTCTAGGTGTTTTTTAAGCTCCTCTTTTGACTGTGGGTGCCAAAAACTTAGTTTCATTCACTCATGCTTTACCATTCTCTGTTCATAAAAAGGGGAATTCTTTTAAACCTCTCCTTTTATTTGGAATGCAAAAGTGAGGTGCCTTTGACCTTTTTCATAAGGAAAATACCTTCATTCGAAATAGTGACATGCCTTATTGGCTTTTGAAAGTTTTTCCAGCATCTAAAATACATACCATAATCCTTCTGGCACCTTTATGACCCGATGTGTCTATTTGCAGTGCCTTTTTTGGGAAAACTAAACTCAAACTACATTTGTATATTATGATGAGTTTTTTAAAGAAATTTTTCATGAACAGGAAGAAAGGACCATTTGAAAAACAATTATCATTCTTTGGCCATGTGTCATGACCCATCTCTTCAACCATTAGCAAAGTTGTTCTATTTGGGCTCCAGACTATCTTTTGAAAGAAACTTTGATAAGAGATAAGATCAACCTCTTGGATTACAATAGTAACCCTTTTCCTTCTTTGTTTTTAAACATCATTTCTCTGTTCAGGAGCTTGCAACTGTCTCCTACTTCTCTCACCATTTGCCTCTCAATCAGTGAAAACCCTAAAATCAATCACTGCTCTGGCCCTCTACTTATAGATGAAGGAGGCCTTTTTTGACAAATGTCTGGTTTCATTTAAAACTCTGTCTCAACCAAATGAAGAATGTTTGATGAATCATACTGATAGTGGCTTCTCTTATACATGATGGCAGAAGTTAGTTTGAGCCCAAGACTATTTGACTCTTTTGGCCATCTGTTTAACAATCTTTCTTCAATGATGATAAACTTGTTAGCTTCACATTGTAACTCAAATAATAGTGAACTCATGAAAATCATTTTTAAAGCCCACTGCTTTGCCTCTGCCTTTAATCATAATTTTACTTCAGACAACCTTAGTTGTTGTCTCACTGTAACCAAAGTTTGTCTTTACAGTTAGTGAAAAACTTAAAAACAGACTTTACCTTTGGCCCTCCGCTTATAGATGAAGGAGGCGCTCTTAGTCTTCAACCCTCTACTTATGAAATGAAGGAGGTTCTTTAGTCTTCAATCCCTCTGCTTATAGATGAAGGAGGTTTTTTTAGTCATGCCATCTGATCAGCTTTTAACAGTGTTATTTTTCCTTTCACTGTTCTTTCATGCTTTGACTGTGATCGCAAGAGCCTAATGAAAGACTCTTTACTCTGTAGCTGCATCCGAGGCTTAAAATCACATTGAGAAGCATTTGTCTTCTCATGTGGAGCCAAATATTGTCTTCTGGGATGCTAGTATACCTATGTCCTTGAAAGATCCATTAAAACATTGTAAAAACACCTAAAATCAGTTTGACCTATGGTACATGTATTGCTGAGACTTGAGGGTGTATTAGTGGCGCGACCTAGGGTTGTAACCAACTTTATTTGTAGAATGGGAAGGTCTATTATAAATAGTCTATAGCAGGTAGAGGTTCTTTGGCTTTAGAGTGGTTTTCCAAGGGAGGAATGCCTAAAGCGCCACTACCTAACTTAGGGGAAACTTTTTCGGACAGATTTGGATTGTTTCTTTGGAGCTGATGGGAAAACTAGCATGGCTGAGGCTAGATGGGGCTTGATAATGAGGTTTCATCTCATCATGGGAAGACTGAAAGGTAAGAGGGCAAAAAAAATAATTTATGGGTGTTTTCTAGCTGGCAAATTTGACAAATTTTTAGATCAGCTGCTAGAAACTTGACTGTTATAACTAGTCATCACCAATAAGTGAAAAATACTGATGACTAACAGTGGCTCCATTTGGGGAGGGCAGCTCCTTTTCAGGAGGTGTCCAGAATTTCAGATCTTTGGCTTATGAAGACCAGTGCCTTACCTATTGGCGCAAATTTCATTCTTCCTTGATGCTACTTCTGAAAAATTACAGCATGATTAGCATCAATGATATTTCTACCTACCCCATGATCTTTCCTAACATTTTTTCTTCCTTTGGGTGCATTTGGACTAGCAACCATTTTGACAATATATATTTTTTCTTTTTGAAAAAAGAACCTATCATAGTTTCTACACTTATATCTTCCAGGAGTTCAAATTAAGCTGATGAACTCCTTCATTACTCTGCCTATGCTAGATCAACTGCCAAGGTTAAGATGTTTGACAAGATTTTGTTCTCTAATATAAAACATGAAATTTAAAATGATCAAATCAGGGTTAGATAGTCTAATTTGTCATGTACTTGTGGCATGAAGGACAAGTTGCACACAAGTATTATTTTGCAAAAAATGAAATCTAGAAAAACGGGGCTAGGATGCATAATTTGTTTTTCATCCCCGCTTCCCTCTTTGGTTTTGTTTTGAGCGTGTGGAACCAGTATCTTTTCCTAATATAATCTCTTTGATAATTTAAGCTTACACAATGTTGACCATATTTTTCACTCACTAACTTATCAAAAAATAAATTTAAAACATGTTCAGCTATGATTAGGCTAGATAACTGAACAAGACATTTGAGTACTAGTAGCAGCATTTAGACTTGCGTGCTTTCTGAATGACTATTTTTTTTAACAGGGGCCTTCTTTCTATTTTTCAAACTGCCCTCTTTTTCTACTTTGCTATTGTTTTTGACTTTTCTGTTTTATCTATTTTTCAAACAGTGGTATATACAATGATTGAAAATGTTTTAAACTCAGAAATCTTGGAAATGGCGAAACTTAAGCATATTATCCTTGTAAGGATCTCCTACCATTCTTGGCCCATCTAGTTCTTGAAAAGAAAAATTGGGAAAGCTTTATCTTGTAAACATGACATAAGGATTCATGCATGAATCTCTAAACAAACCCGTATCTTCCCGCTGTACCTCTTGATACCTCTGATTTCCACTCCTTCCTTTATTGTAAATATTTTTCAAGTAATGTATATATTCTTTGTCATTCTTGAAATATATAATGACATCCTCAAGGTATGTCAATATGCAGAAATTCAAGACTGGGAACATGGCTTTTAGGAACATATTTTTTGTATCCAGTGATTTTGCAATTCTGAGTCTGAGACTGGAACTACTTCCATCATACTGGAAAAAATCTTTGAGTTGTCTACTTTGCAAGGGAATCATTTGGCTATAACTTGAAACATCATCTTGCAAAGGCATATGATTAAAAGCACTTATCATTGGCATATCATGGTCTTGAGCAGGAAGGATAAAATTTTTGTTATAGGGATGTGCATTAGTGTTTCTAAAATCAAAACAAATCCTATGACCAACGATTTTATCTTTGATTATTACTGATTGGTTCATATTTTTATATTTTATTTTGTCGAAGTTGTTTCTTGGAGTGATGGTAGTGGCATAGTGTTTCTCATTGTTTTCTCTGCATGAGGTATTATGCTGCATGAGATTGCCAATTCTAACAGTTCTAAGTCTTTGATGGAATGACAGGATATTAGCCAGTTCAAGTAACTCAGGTATACTTGGACTGCAGTTATTATGTTCGCTCATAAGAAGTTTATCATGCATTTTTTTCTGGATTTTGAGCTGTTATGGTTACAGTCAAGGTTTCGCTTGTAGTGGAAGAGTTATGTGATGGTAAATCTTTGAGGTATGGTAAAAAAATTAAGCTTCCCTACTCCTGAGTTCCGAAAAGGTTTGTGATATGTAAGTCCTCTAATGCCTTTATTCTGAAAAAGTTTCTTGATGTTACTGCTGATGTTTGACTAAGGTTTGAGCAATTCGATTGATAGTACATAATGGTTTGTGCTTCTTGCTCTATTCCTATTTCAGAAGGAACATCCTTACTTTACTCAAGACATAGCTGTTCCTGATCATGGTAGTTTTGAGTGTCTAGTTCATCATAGAGAACTAGGGGCAGCTGATGTGGTGGGTCTAAGCTTGTTTCAATTTCTTCTGACTATTCTTCAATGTCCTCATCAGTGTGTAGAATAAAAGAGTTCAATTCAGAATGCAAGGAATACATTGGGATGTTATCTGGCTTCTCTTGGCTACTGATCATGTATTTCATGTGTGAATCTCGATAGATTATTCTTGTTTGGTCAAACACAGGAATGGTGGCATAGGCAATATCCAGTTGAATATTTCCTTGGAGCTTGGCTCCCCAAGATCTGGATAGAAGCATTTCGTACTTGGGAGGGATGTCTGCTACCACTATGTCCATGATTAGATGTTTTGCAGGTATTTGGGCCAAACTAAAACAAAGGTCTTTGATAAAACCTAGGCATTTGACTCTACTCGAATCAAATGAATATAAGTCTTTGTATGGTATTGTGATTTCCAGGCCTAATATTTCCATTACAACCTTCGGAATGAGATTATGTGAGGCATCGAAGTCTAGCATGGCATTGTGAAGGATTTGGTCATGGATATTCAGACTGATGTAAAAGGGGAGAGTGGTTCCCTCTTGGAATTTCCCTTCTATTTTCGGACCAAACAACACTTCACGAGTGTCATCAGCTAGATTAAGGGTGTTCGCATCATTCCCTAGATTTAGGACTTTTAACACTTGGGATTTATAAGATCCTTGGGCGATGAGCTCAGTAAGAGTCATGGTAATATTTATTTTGGAGATTTTACCCTCAAAAATAAAAGGTAGCTATAGTTTAGACATGTTTGTTTCATCTTTTTCAGCCATGACCTTCTCTATGTTCTGAGTTTTCTGGCTCTGTTTCGGGATTTTGTTTGCCACAGCCACATCGGGAATCTTTGTGGAAGTAATAGGAGCATCTGAGTCAGGAATAGTTTCGGTAACTCTATCTTTGTTTTGGTCATTTTTCCCGACCATGATTTCGTTGATGTTCACTGCTTTCTTAAGGATGGTATCAGGGGTTTTAGCAGTGTCTGAGCTACCTTTCTTGGAGTTGTCTTGATTTTCTCTGCTTCTAAGGTCATGCTACCTGTGAGCTTCTATTATGGCATTCTGAAAATCTATGGCAGGATCCTCAGGATCTTCATAGTTGGTTTCATCCTGATTTGGAGAGAAGAATGCGTGTTCTTCTTTTGTGAGGTACACCTCACTCTCATTATCAGACCCTATGAGGTTCAAATGATTTTCATCAATGGGTTATGTATCCCTATTGTCTTCTTACACATATTTTTCATTAAATGGTGGCCTAATTGTTGGTCAGTTTCCCTTGGTTTGTTTTGAGGCTGTTCCCTCCTAAAATTTTGGTTCTGGTTTCTGTTTGGAGGGATTAGCTGGTTGTCCCTAAGAGGGGTCTTCTCACTTATCTTCTCCCACATTTTGGCCATGGACCTGACTAAGTCATCTATTCTAGGATCTAAGGAAAGAGCTGAAGTGGAGACTTCATCCTGGTAGGTGACTTTCCTTTCTGATCTATTCCTAGCTCTTTTTTCTGCTAAGTTGGCTTCTGCTCTTATGGCTACTTTTTGCATTTCCTCTAAGGTAAGGGGGTCCTTGTCTCTTAGCTGATAAGTCATGTCTGGGTCAAAACCCTTGGGGAACTTTTCCAAGGCTGAACCAAGTGGAGTTTTGAAGTGAGGTGGGAGGGCGTTATACACACTGTTGAACCTAGTGCAGTATCCCTGGACACTTTCCCCGTTTTCTCGTTTTAGATTGTTATATTCTGACAAGATTTGAATGGGGTTCTTTCGGATTTCCCACTTTTTTATGAAGACTTGGTAGAGTTCTGGGGGGTTGTGGATGCTTTTTGGAGTTAAGCTCTTAAACCATTTTTTGGGTTCCCCACCCAGGCTTTGGGCGAACATTCTCATTTTGATGGTCTCGTCTTCTATTTCCATGTATTCAAAGGCATCGCTAATCCTATCTACATGTTATTGAGCTGTAGTAGTCTCATCTCCAGTAAAGTGTGGGATTTTTGCCTGATAGTCATTTTGTAAGGGAGCCAAAGGTTGTGGCAACACCAAAGGTGCGTACCAGGCTACCATGACGGGAGCTGATGGATGATGTACAAAATGAGGGCTTGCGGGATGAGCTCAGGTGGTTTGAACAGTAGTGGTTTGGATAGGTGTGGTGGATTTACTTGGACTAGTGATCTGATTTTGAGCAGATCTGGGATGGTAGGAGCCAAAGTGATGGAGAAGCTGAAAATCGGGAAGTGTGCTAGGTGAGGCTTCTCTACTAGGACTCTGTGGCAGATCTAGGGGCTCAAGATCGTCAAAGTCTATCTTACTTTGTGACTTGCTTCTAAAAAGGGTTCTTGTTGATTCTAAGTCAAAGGGGGAGTCTGGTAAGGTAGTGAGATGTTTAGGTACTGATTTTTTTTTACGGATGGACCTATCGGTAGCTAAATTGCTAGTATCGAAAGCTTGCCACAGAATCTTCTCTGGGTCGTCTACTATGATAGGGGGATTTGGGTCTGGATGAGATCTGGTGTTGATTCTTCGTGAAGCCAGATTTTGGGTCTAGAGTTTAGAGAGGATGGTATTTGTGAATGTTTCAGATGAATGGCCTCTCAAAGGTTTTACTAATGTGAAGGATGGTCAAAACAAAAAGGATGGACTAGTGGAGTCACCAGGTGGATTTCTTATGAGAACTATGGTCCACCACCAACACTATCAAAGATGCTCGGGAAAATTTTTTATGGCAAACTTTGAGATGGAAACTTGCAAAGAAGAGTGTTTCACTTGGTTTCAACAGTTTGCTAGGCTGTATGGACAAGCTAATGGTTTTCTTGGCAAGAAGGCTTCTGCTTATTTCCTATGTTTAGCTGAGGTTTTCTCAATCGCCAAGTTATACTTAGTTTGTCACTGATTACAAAGTTTCCGCCCTAAGTTTAAGGATAAGTTAGCAGAAAGGTATGGTTTATGAATTTTTTGGTATTTTACGGAGTTTTTAGGCCTACTGGAGGCTAGTGGAGTCGCCAGGTGGAACTTGGTTGTTTTTGTAAAGATGTCGCTATGGTCCACCACCAGTAACTAGGGAAAACCAATCTGGGAATGTTTTGGGGTTTTTATGAGTTTATGTGCACCCTATGGTTTATTAAAGTATTCTAAACCTGTTTCATCACTTTGCTAGGGTGGCGAGAACAAAAAGATTTTACTCTAAATGATTCTATGGACTGCTTGCCTGTTTAAGTTTTGAAGACTAATGAATCTACAAGAGTTTGCTAGATTGTTATGTACTCAGTTAGTCCCACCGTGATCTCCATTATGTTAGTGAGCGGTGGGATAAGTAAACAAGATATTACTTTCAAAGGTCTCTAAAGGTTTAGGGAAACTAAGTTTTTTTATCACTCAGAGTCCCTCCGTGATCGCCATTATGTTAGTGAGCGGTGGGATAAGTCAACAAGATAGTACTTTCAAAGGTATATAAAGGTTTAGGGAAACTAAGTTTGTTTATCACTCAGAGTCTCACCGTGATCGCCATTATGTTAGTGAGCGGTGGGATAAGTCAACAAGATAGTAATTTCAAAGGTCTCTAAAGGTTTAGGGAAACTAAGTTTGTTTATCACTCAGAGTCCCACCGTGATCGCCATTATGTTAGGGTCCCGTGATTTGGCTGATTGGAAAGCCAAATGACAGTGTAACATCAAACCAATCTTTGGAGCCCAACGACCTAGCCTTCCTGGACTCAGAGAGGGCTCTCTCTATTTGTGTAAGGGATATCTGTGTGTTTGTTTATTATGTTCTGATTTTAGGCTAGTTATGAAGTAGGTTTTTTTGGTTTGGTTTTTAGATTGTGAGGGATGAAACTGATCAAAGATATAATATAGGTAAAAATATGTCAGATAAACTGGGTTATGGGGTCGAAGAGGTCAAGAAAGCTATCAAATGGTGATACAAGGTTGTTGAAGGGCCAATTTGATTCGAGGTAGAATGGATATTTGGGAAAAATGGAGTAAGATGGACATCAAGTTTGTGAATAACAAAGGATTCCAAGCATAACTAGTTTAATAGCTGACACAAACATGGTAGGGCAAACCATTAATCATGAGAAATGTAACTTTAATCTAATCAGTGCATAGAAATAAACATTCAAGCCATGCATAGAGATATATAACTCTCTAACTTTGAGAAATGGCTATCAAACTTTGGGAAATACACTTAAGACAGAAAAACAACTCAAATCACTATGCCGGAACGCCTAAACATAGTACTTCAAGTTATTGGGCACTTTGAAAACAAGATTGCATAGTCTTAGGCAAAGGGCAAGATCAGAACAAGACCTCCTTGGTTCAACAAATGACAATCTAATCAATCAAAGAGAAATTTCATGGATGGAGCTATGGCTAGCCATGAGTAAGCAGGGCATACCATAAATCATACTTAGCATGCATAAAACCATGAATGAAACAAACAACAATATCCTTAAGTTATTAAAGAGCAATCAAGAATTCTTTAATGTGACTAAGAATGAAGAAAACATGGAAGCTATGAAGAAACAGGAAATTTGAGATGCCTCCAAGGGCATGTCTCAAATTTTTTCTCTATTGTCCTATAGCAAGCAAGAACATGGATTTATGAATGAAAACTAGGAAACAAAACAAAGAGAGAGACACTATACCATTCTACCAAGTCATGGAATCCAACAACAATCCTCCTTCATCATCCAAGAACATTCAAGAGACTATCCAAAAGCATGAGACAACTATTTCTTCCAAAGCTTATATGACCATATATTGCTTCTATTCATCAAGTGCGGCCTTTTTTACAATTAAAGTATTTGGAATCAATAGGCCAAAGTGAGGAAAACCCCTTGGTTCAATTTGCAATCTCATTCGACCATCCAAAATATCTAAACTTGTTCTTGAGGCTTTCCAAAGTCCAAGGCACAAAATCTCTCATAAAATATCTAAAAAATGCTAAAAGAGGGAAATAAATTGACTTTTCATAACTTCTCATGTGCAAAAATAGCTAAACGCACATGAGGAAAGCAGTTTTTAAAGGTTCAATTTTTACAAAAATACTCAAAAAATACATCAGCAAAAGGTCCCCTGACTTGCCAACAACTTTTGTCAGCCTTCCCAATGTCAAAATAAGGCTCATGATAGCTCGTTGGAAAGCTCTGAGTGTCTAATTTCTGGAACAACTTTATTTTTCTCAATCTGATGCCTGGAAGTCCTCCAAAAATGGGCCTGTGTGTAAAAAACAAAAACATAAAATAAAGCTTGCTGATAGACCGGGCAGAGTGTAGAGAAAGCGAGATTTTTTCGCCATTTCGGGGGAGAGAATGATCTTCAAATGTCCTAAAAATCATCGAGTATGTGCTCCTAAAATTATGGCATCCAATGATACCATTCTCATCCTTTGATGATCCCCGAAACCAAAATGGCGAAACCCATGAGTTTTGGCCAAAAACCCAAAAACGACAAAAAACCAAAATATTTCGAAAAACGCCCAAAATTGGTGAGCATGACCCTCAAGGGTTCTCAGCAACATGTTGTGAAGTAGAGGAAAAAATTTGAAATCCTGAGGTGTCTTTCCTCACTTTCTGTGCCAGGTGCTTCCCTTAGCCTCCTTGAGCTTTTCTTGAGTAGCCTTCAACTTGCGCCGGGAAAACTGATTTAACTTTTTATAATGCCCCGTCATTCTCCTTTGAAGGTCTAAATCCCTGTTTGCCCTCTCCAATTTATTCTCTAAGTGATAATTTACTCTCTCAAGCCATGCCTCCCGATTGTTCTCTATCTCTTGTTCGAATAATGCAGTGAGAGGAGTAGATTGGAGAAGGGCATTTTCCTCTTCTTTTTGCTTCTCAAGGGCCTTTTTAAGCCCCATGGTTCTTGGCCTCTTTCGCCTAGGCTGATATTCGCCTTCAGTTTCACCGAAATCGCCCATGATTTCTTCCAACCTCACTTGGGATTTGGAGGCCTCCTTCTTGTATTTGGTCGCCCGTGTCTCATAAACAGCCATATGGACACTCATTTTCCTATTTTGGATTTGCAAAAATTGATTGAAATTCCTAGCTCTATGAAGATCATCCTTCAAGGCATCATTTTGGCTTTCTCTATGGATCAAGAAGTTTTCTAGAATCCGAGCCTCGTTATCACTATCATCACTTTGGATTTGGATGATGTCGATTTCCCCTTCCTTTCCATGAGTGCTTTCTTCCTTGCTCTTCCCTTTGCTTTGGGTGGCTATTCTAGTGCTCTTCCTCTGGGGAAAATCAATAATGGGCTTCTTTGGCAATTTTCCCTTGCTTCGGAGGGCCCTAGTCACATTTGGAGTGACAACTCTAGGCACCCTTTTCTTTGTTGTCTGGGGCTTGGCGACTTTTGGAGAAGAGGGCATGGCCCCTTTACCTTTGTCACCTTGCTTCTCTTCTTTTTTAGTTTGTTGTTCCTCTTGAGGAGGCTGTTGTTCTTGAGGAGGCTGCTGTGTATCATCTTTTGGCTGCCCTTGCTCATAATTTTCATGTTGCTCCTGTTAAGTACTATCATGTTGCCCCTGTTCATCACTTTCATACCCTTTTTCAACATCTTCATGCTGCTCCTGTTCCTCCTCACTGTGATACTTTTCTTCATCTCCTTGCTGCTGCTCATCATCACTGTCATGGTGCTGTTCAACACTTTCTTCTTTCTGCTCATGTCCTTCTTCCTCTTGCTGGTCACTTTCTTCTCCTTCTTCATGTTCCTTTGTTTGTTCTGTAGTAAACTTGAGCTTTTTAGGAATGGGTTTGCTAGAAGAAGGCGAGGGATGATGAGTAGGAGGTGTAGAGGATGTATTGGCTGTAGGGACAGTGAAGAAATCCAAATGAGTGATGAGAACATCCCAAGAGACCTCTCTCTTTTCAAGATGATGAAAAATGATGATTTTGATGAGAGAGTGATGGAAGAGACAGGCTATTTTCTGTGAAGGAGGCTTCTTCTTAATAGTGGAAACCATTTTCTCAATGCTTTTGTGCAAGAAGAAAGGAAGATTTAGCAGCTTGGTCCTTGTGAAATGCATGAGCAGTCCAATGTGATAAGCATAGATTCAAGAGAATTTTCCCTCACAAGTGAAGTACTTCATGATAATATTCATGAGAGGGGCGTAGCTGGCTAATAGATATGAGAAAAGGGAAAATAGAAGGACATGATTCTCTGTGCTCAGGCTTTAGGAAAGGCTTGTAATCATCTGAGTCTAAATAGATTTGTTTAAACCATTTCTCACCAATATAGGGGATTTTAGTGGCCTTAGAGATGGACCTTGGAGAAAATTTGAAGTCAAGGCCTGCTAGCTGGAAATGCTTGTCTCGAAACCTCAAAGCGCAAAGGTGTGTCAAAGGAGAAAAACTCTTAACCTCTTCCACCCTTTGACAAAAATATAAACACCCAACCTCATGGAAATTGAACAAGACTGATGGGTGTGCATTCACTTCTTCAGTGGAAATAGGTTCATATCTCTTATGCAATCCACTCCTACTATCCTGCCTGGGAGGCATCTTGTTATGGATGCTCTCTGCAAAACCAAACTTCCTCAAAAAGGATTTCAAGAATGTTTTCTCAAAAAAAAATCTGTCCTCTTTGTCAGTCACTATTTGATCAGGGAAAATCTACCTCAAATGCTGTGTAAAATGTTTTCTTTGATATTAGGTCCCTGCTCCTCCCAAAACACTGCCTTTCCCCTTTGTATGCTAATCAACAAATAAATTTTAAAACAAGTACACAGTCAATAAAAGATACACACAGTCAAAGGGTCACTGTGTTTGGGTAAGGTTACCAAGCTCTTTGCGTTTCGGTGTGAGCACAAAAAGCCCTGTAGCAGGCAAAAAGCAAAAACTCCTCACAATCAACACACCCTCCTTGTACTTCACTATTTTCTCACACAGATTTTGACAAACACCTCCAAATGGTAATGACAGCTTCACACCCTAAAGTTTGTTTTATTGTCAAAGAGGCAGCCCTGACTTTGCTCTTCACCATATCGAGGAAAAATTTTGAAATGACAAAACATTTATAGAAGGATCACTGTTGTTTGAAATCAGGCTCCTTGTTTCACTTTTCAACACTTAGTTTCCCTTTCTAAAACTGCTCCACTTTCTAACACTATTTTTGAGGACAGTTTATCAGGATTTTGACATCAATAAAATCTCACCATTCTCACTATGTTCATCTTGAGCAAACATAACCACAAAATATCTTGAGTTTCAAATAGAAAACACAACCCTCCTTAACATACTCAACATTGTGATTTATATAATGAGTTTCAGCTTTTCACCATCACTTAACATTCTTGAAAAGAGCAAGGAGGCACATAAAATACCTTTAAAATCGATGATGGGCTTTGTTTGAGGGTTATGATCAACCTAAATACTTGTTGGAGGTGCTTTGAGTGTTTAAAATCTGCGCGACACGTTCAACCGGGAGAATGTCGTGCAATAGAACAGTTGTCGGGTCACTGTTGGGTGGTCGTGACCGGCTCCTACAGGTGCGCCGCACAACAGTGCAATCCTTTGGAAATCTTTTGCCTGAACGTGCCGTGCAACTCCACAGGTGTGCCACACAGCCTAAAAGCCCAAAAACTCTCGTTTTTTCCCGAAACTCCTTCTTCGGTATCGTGGATATCTAAAGGGGAGTACTTGCCTTGTGTTTTGAGAAATTTAAAAAGGCTTGCAATGGTCCCTTTACTCCCTTTGAACTTGAATAGGTCAATCACCCTTGAGTTTGAATTTGTGAAGGATTTGAAAACTTATTTCTTTAAAATCACTGCCTTTTTTCATTTGAAAAGAAAACAAAATGATTTTGAACATGTTATAAAGGGCCCACATTTCGAATAGCGTTGGTAAAAAGGTCTGTGCATGCTATCTGGCTAGATTTGGTAGATATGCCTCTTTTCCTCTTATAATAAAATCATTCAAGAGTCAAACTCTTTTCACTGTGTTTTAATATTAGAAAAGGAAACTCTGCCACTGTTGACCCTTTAATGACACCTTCAAAATGGGAAAATTGCTCAAAACATATCAACGAGTGGTGAAGCCTCTTTTGCCATTTTGCAAGGAGATGACTTATCTCTTTAAACTTGGTTGACAGTTTCTACTTCTAGGTGTTTTTTAAGCTCCTCTTTTGATTGTGGGTGCCAAAAACTTAGCTACATTCACTCATGCTTTACCATTCTCTGTTCATAAAAAGGGGAATTATTTTAAACCTCTCCTTTTACTCGAAATGCAACAGTGAGGTGCCTTTGACCTTTTTCATAAGGAAAATACCTTCATTTGAAATAGTGACATGCCTTATTGGCTTTTGAAAGTTTTTCCAGCATCTGAAATACATACCATAATCCTTCTGGCACCTTTATGACCCTGTGTGTCTATTTGTAGTGCCTTTTTTGGGAAAACTAAACTCAAACTGCATTTGTCTATTATGATGCGTTTTTTAAAGAAAATTTTCATGAACAAGAAGAAAGGACCCTTTGAAAAACAATTATCATTCTTTGGCCATGTGTCATGACCCATCTCTTCAACCATTAGCAAAGTTGTTCTATTTGGGCTCCAGACTATCTTTTGAAAGAAACTCTGATAAGAGATAAGATCAACCTCTTGGATTACAGTAGTACCCCTTTTCCTTCTTCTTTTTTTAACATCATTTCTCTGTTCAAAAGCTTGCAACTGTCTCCTACTTCTCTCACCATTTGTCTCTCAATCAGTGAAAACCCTAAAATCAATCACTGCTCTGGCTCTCTACTTATAGATGAAGGAGGCCTTTTTTGACAAATGTCTGGTTTCCTTTCAAACTCTGTCTCAACCAAATGAAGAATTTTTGATGAATCATACTGATAGTGGCTTCTCTTATACATGATGGCAGAAGTTAGTTTGAGCCCAAGACTATTTGACTCTTTTGGCCATCTGTTTAACAATCTTTCTTCAATGATGATGAACCTATTAGCTTCAAATTATAACTCAAATAATAGTGAACTCATGTAAATCATTTTTAAATCCCAATGCTTTGCCTCTGCCTTTAATCATAATTTTACTTCAGACACCCTTAGTTGTTGTCTCACTGTAACCAAATTTTGTCTTTACAGTTAGTGAAAAACTTAAAAACAGACTTTACCTTTGGCCCTCCGCTCATAGATGAAGGAGGCGCTCTTAGTCTTCAACCCTCTACTTATGAAATGAAGGAGTTTCTTCAGTCTTAAATCCCTATGCTTACAGATGAAGGAGGTTTTTTAGTCATGCCATCTGATCAGCTTTTAACAGTGTTATTTTTCCTTTCACTGTTCTTTCATGCTTTGACTGTGATCGCAAGAGCCTAATGAAAAAATCTCTGCTCTGTAGCTACATCCCAGGCTTAAAATCACATTGAGAAGCAGTTTTCTTCTCATGTGGAGCCAAATATTGTCTTCTGGGATGCTGGTATACCTCTGTCCTTGAAAGATCCATTAAAACAATGTAAAAACACCTAAAATCAGTTTGACCTATGTTACATGTATTACTGAGACTTGAGGGTGTATTAGTGGCGCGACCTAGGGTTGTAACCAACTTTATTTGTAGAATGGGAAGGTCTGTTATGACTGATCTATAGTAGGTATAGGTTCTTTGGCTTTAAATTGGTTTTCCAAGGGAGGAATTTCTAAAGCGCCACTACCTAACTTAGGGGAAAATTTTTCAGATAGATTTGGATTGTTTCTTTGGAGCTGATGGGAAAACTAGCATGGCTGAGGCTAGATGGGGCTTGATAATGAGGTTTCATCTCGTCATGGGTGGACTGAAAGGTAAGAGGGAAAAAAAAAATTATGGGTGTTTTCCAGCTGGCAAATTTGACAAATTTTTAGATCAGTTGCTAGAAAACTTGACTGTTATAACTAGTCATCACTAATAAGTGAAAAATACTACTGAATAACACGTTTGAGATTGAATGAATTCAACATGGGGATGGGAGAGAAACCCAAGTTGGCCAAAATTTGGGATTACTGGGACGATGATACAATAGGAAATATTGCAGAGCTGCTGACAGAGTATCAGGATCTGTTTCCTACAAAGTTCTCTGAGCTCAAGGGAATTGTAGGGGACCTGGATGTTATGAAGATCACACTGAAACCAGATGTTTGCCCTGTCAAGCAAAACCCATATCGATTGAATCCAAAATATAATCAGAAAGTAAAGGAGGAATTATCAAATATGGTGGTTGCAGGCATCATTGAGCCTGTCAAACAGTCCGATTGGGTGAGCCTAATGGGGGTTCCGAAGAAAAATACCAAAGGAGAGATAAGGACTTGTGTAGATCTGCGCAAGCTGAATGATATCTGTGTACATGACCCCTTCCCTAATCTATTTTTTGGTGAAATCCTGGATAATGTAGGAGGACAAGAAGCTTATTCATTTACTGGTGGATTTTTCGGGTATCATCAGATCAGAATTGCACTGGAAGACCACAGAAAGACCACCCTCGCCACTGAGTGGGGTTCTTTCCAATATACTATGATGCTATTCGGATTAAAAAATGTACCTGCAATCTTCTCGCGCGTGGTAGTGGATGTGTTCAAGGAATTAATGCATAAATTATTTGAGGTATATTTCGATGATTGGACAATGTTTGGATTGGTAAAGAAACATGTGTCAAACCTACACATGATGCTTGACACTTGTAGGAAGCACCATATTTCTCTCAACCTGAAGAAATGTATATTTTGTGGGCCTTTTGGAATTTTGTTAGGGCATATAGTATGTCAGCAAGGATTGATGGTAGAACCATCCAAGATTGCAATCATCATCAACTTAGAAGTTCCTACTAATGAGAAACTAATGTGCTCCATCATAGGGCACACTGGTTATTACAAGAATTTTATCAAAGGGTATGCTCTGATCACTGCATCGATGGAGAAGTTGCTAAAGAAGGATGTGTCATTTTTCTGGGATGAAGAATGTCAAAAGAGCTTTGATCTGCTAAAGGATAAAATGGTCACTGCACCTATCTTGATATTCCCAGAATGGTTGGATTTTTTTCATGTGCATGTGGATGCATTTGGTATAGCACTTGGGGGGGGTTTAGCACAACCAAGAGAGGGAGACAATGATCACCCTGTTGCTTCTTCCAGTAGGAAGAACTCCAGTGCAGAGCGCAACTACTCAACTACAGAAAGGGAAGGTTTTCCCATGGTGTATGCTCTGCAAAAATACAGGCACTATCTTCTAGGAGGGAATTTTAAAATGTTCACTGACCATTTTTCTTTGAAATACCTGGTCAGTAACCTTGTGTTGGGGGGAAGATCTGCAAATGGTTGTTTCTTTTTCAGGAGTATGACTTTGAGATTATTGTGAAGGATGGAAGTCTAAATTTTGGACTTGATAATCTATCATGAATTAAAAATGGGTAAGAACCAACTAGTCTGGAGGATGGGTTACCTAATGCGCAACTGTTAAACACCATGTTAAACACACACATGGTGTATGAGAAGAATAAACACACACACAACAAGATACTCAACACACAATGAAGGATACGTGTGTAGCTCTCTTATTTTTCCAGTATACATGATGTACATTTATAGTACAATGGTGTGACTCTTGGTTTCACATTCCAAGGTCACTTGGACTCCATTGTGACTTTTCGCATTCCACACCTACCCATGGAGGATTAGGTGTTCCAACATTCCCCCCCTTAATCTGAAAGGGTATGTGTGAGTCCAAGAAGAGAGTGGTAATACAAATATGCAAAGTATACATGGCAACACTTGGGCTGAATCAACTCTCTGAAATGTTGGCAAAAAGAGGTGGTTTAAGGATGACCACCAACGCTGGAACGCAATACTTGTTGCAGTTCCCAGAACTCTTCCAAAACTGGCAAGAAGCTGAAAGCTTCTGCTAGAGGAATTGTCCCTCATAAAAAAGGGAGACCTTCAACCTAAAAGAAGGGAGGTCTACAACCTGTGATGGTTTAAGGATGACCAACAACACTAGAATGCTTGAAGCATTTCCTGGAACTCAACCAAAGTTGGCAAGAAGCTGAAGGCTTCTGCTAGAGGAAGTGTCCCTCATATATGAAAGGGAGACCTTCAACCTAAAAGAAGGGAGGTCTACAACCTGTGATGGTTTAAGGCTATCCACCAACCAAAGATTATGGTTTAAGGTTTTCCACCAACCAAAGGCACGCTCATGGGAATCCGTGTCTCTGGCTACATCTCTGAATCTGGAATGACGAATTGTGGCTCAGGCTTGCTTGAACTGATGTGTCTCTGGCTACAACTCAGAACATGGAATGAGAGATTGTGGCTCAGGCTCGCTTGATCTGACATCGAAGCTTGTAGATGACTACCATTTTCCCCCCTTGTCAGGGACAAGGTGAGATGATGGTGAAAATTCAACTGCAAGTTTGCTCAATATTCGTGAACATGTTCTGACATGTGACTTAAACATCTTCTTGGATGTTGATGCCCATTGCCAAGAAGCGATCCATCCAAGATGAATATTTGTTCTTGTAGGAGGCTTGTTTCTGAAGCATCTGTCTGAAGAATGGGTGTGTCGACCACAGTGCTTGCATGGATGAAGGTCAAAATAGTGATCTTTCATATGTCCAACTCGATCACAGTGTTGGCATTTTACAATATGTTGTTGTTGTGGAAGTGGAGTAGGATCTGAAACAGCTGCAAGTGAACTGTCATACAAGAATCCGACACTATGAAATATGATGGGCTTGGTGTAGTCTGGAATATGAAAGGACACATCCTTGTCATATCCAAGACCATTTCGGTGCTTGTTGTGGACAAGATCTTCCCAAGGTCTGATGATGGGCTTGAGAAGTGCAAGTTGAATTACTGCATCTGCATGTAGATCTGCTCTAGTACAAAGATCTGAATGTGAATCGCCTTCAACTTTACTGACTTGCTGCTGATGGGAGTCCTTCTCAATCTTCTGAACATAAATAGGTTCAGAATGGTGACTCTTTTGTTGAAGTTCATCTTGTTGGAGCTGAGATTCCAACTGCAAAAACTCAATCTTTTCTTGTGCATCTTGCAAACAACTTTGAATGTTACAAAGAGCATTCTTGCTCATTTTTATCATATCATAAACATTGGAATGAATGAGGTTATTCAACAACTCTAGTGCCTCATTGATTTTATCCATTTCAACAACTTAGGCTCAAAAAATGAAAGGGTGCCAGCTTCAACCGAAAATGCACCCGTTTACAAAGTGATTCAACTTAATTTCAAGAAATACAAATGACTCAAGAGAACTTCCAACTATGGAAATCTCAAAGTACAAAATCTGCTCCTCAAATGATGGAGGACAATCAACAATTTTTCCAACAACTCAAATTTACTTATTTCAACAATGAAGAAGCAATATCCACTCACAATGTGAGTTCAATACAAAATTTATGGAAAATATTTTTGTAACTGGGCAGAAAAAAACACTTGTTCAAGAAGCCTTTAAGGTAGCTGATTTTTCTTCTTCAAGGAGTTGTTTTAAAAATGATGGAAAACTTGTCTTCTTTCAGAAAATCACCCTTATGCCACAAATCACAATGGAAAACTTCTCTTTTCACTATGTATTTATCATTTCCTCATATGCCATTTTCTTCATTTGCTGTTCATTTCCTCTTCTTTTCTCTCTGCTGTTTACTTCCTTTCTTCCTCTCTCTCTGCTGTTTTTTTTTTTTAATTAATTATTTGGGATTAATTTAAAAAAAAATGGAAGGAGGGATTGTAATAAAAATGGGAGGGGTTTTTTTTTTTTTTGAAAAAGGGAAATTTTAAAGGCTGGAATAAAAAATTTAAATATTAAAAAAGGAAAAATTTTAAAAAATTCTGGGGTGGGGGCGGTCAAAATAAGGGAAATTTTAAAATGTTTGGGAGGGGGGGAATTAAGGGAACTTAAAAAAAAAAAAAAGAAGGGGAGGAATAGCGTAGAGGGGAGGGCAGCACAAGTCGTAGGGAAGGGGAATGGGGAGTAATGCAGGGGGCGGTAGGATGGGGTTCAGGTTAAGGAAGGGTGGAGTAGGGTAGAACGTAGGGAGAAGGGCCGAGTGTGGGCGAAGGGAGAGAAGCCAAGGGTGTAAGGGAGTGAGGTTGTGTTAGCACAGGGAGGGCGGAGAGCGAGGTAGAGGAGGGAGCATTGGGAGGGTAGAGGGAGTAGGGCGTAAGGGGGTATGGGATGGGAGGCTATAGCATGGAAGTAGGGAGCGTTTGTGAGGGTAGCAGCCGGGTGAGGGTTGTAGTGTGCGTAGAGTGGAGGAGGGTAAGGGTAGTTATGGGGCTGGGTAGTGGGCTCGAGTGGAGTGACCAACGAGGGGGTAAGGGAAATGGGGGCTCGTTGTAGAGGGGTTAAGGGTGCTGACAGGGGTAGGGGGTCCGGGTTAGGTGGCCGTGTGAGAGTTGTAGGCTGGGTAGGCTGTAAGGGAGGGGCGTATGGGGAGTGATAATGTATAGGGGTTAAGGGTATGGGTTGGAGTGTAGAATAGTACAGAGGGTGCTATTACAGGTTGAGTTGCAGGGGAGGCTGAAAGGCCTGAAATATTTTTTTTTTATTTTTTATTTTTTATTTTTTTAAATTAAAACAACAGAGAAGTAAAATCTAAGAGCAGTAACACGACAACAGTGGATTTTAGTCTTCAAAACAACAAAATTTTCCAAATATACAGTAGAATGGACAAATAGTAGAATAATTTGCAGAGATTGTTCCACCATAAATTTGCAGAATTTTTTCAATGAAAAACTTAGAAATTTTCCTTTCAGAAACCCACTTTGAAACACTATTCCAGCAGCTCTTCAAAATGCAGAATTTAATAGGAAAAATTGCAGGAAGAAATCAGAATGAAAACCTGCAGAATTTGATATGCACAATGCTGCTTTTCTTTAACAACAATTTCTGAATACTGCCAAGGATTTTGAATATCGCAAAAATGACTGCTGCAACAATCTCTAAATGCTGCAAAAAAGACAAGAATTTTTGCAGATATGCACAGGCATAAACACAAATGGCTCACTCAAGGTTGAGCTAGTTATGAACGTATCAGCTCTGATACCATGTTAAACACCATGTTAAACACACACATGGTGTATGAGAAAGATAAAAATACACACAACAAGAAACTCAACGCACAATGAAGGATAAGTGTGCAGCTCTCCTATTTTTCCATTATACATGATGTACATTTATAGTACAATTGTGTGACTCTTGGTTTCACATTCCAAGGTCACTTGGAATCCATTGTGACTTTTCGCATTCCACACCTACCCATAGAGGATTAGGTGTTCCAAGGTGGTTGATGAGAATTTTTTTTATATTATTCATCTCCTGACCACAGGAACCGCGCCTGCGAAATATCCAGTTTAGCAAAAGGAGGAGTTGGTTGCATGTGCAACTAATTTTACCCTGATTTTAGGTCAATTGTCTAAACTAGGAGCAAATGAAGTATTAAGGAGATATGTGTTGGAACATGAGAGAGAGGATATCTTGGTAGAGGCTCATGGAAGAGGGGTAGGAGGCCACTATGAGGGGAAAGCCACATTGCAGAAGGTGTTGCGTGCTGGTTTTTGGTGGCCCACATGACAAAGTGATGCACATGCATACTGTCAATCCTACGATGCATGTCAGAGGACTGGGAATCCATCACGCAAAGATAAAATTCCCCTGCAACCACATATGGCCTTACAGGCATTTGATAAATGGGTTATATATTTTGTTGGACCAGTCAACTCTCTAGGGAAGAAGACTGGAGCGCACTATATCATTACTGAAACTGATTATGTAACCAGATGGGTAGAGGCAAAGGCAGTTAAACACTGCATGGCTGATACTGTTGTGCACTTAATATTTGAGCACATTTTGACTAGATTTGGGTGCCAAAATATTTTGATGAGTGATAGAGGTACGCACTTTGTTAACGAAACAATTGAAGCTTTGACAGAGGAATTTTGGATCCATCACTAGAAGAGTACCCCTTATCACCCAAAATAAAATGGTGCAGTAGAAGCTTTCAAAAAAATCCTCGAGAATGCGCTCACAAAGATCTATAATTCCAATCGGGATGATTGGGTCGTGCACATCCCTTTTGTGTTATGGGCTTATAGGAAAACATGCAAAAATTTGACTAGGAAAACACCTTTTAGGATGGTCTATGGGTGGGAAGCCATCATGCCAGTGGAATATATTGTCCCAAGTCTACGCATCGCAGCTTTCACTAATATGGCCGAGCCTGAAATTATGGAGGAACGGTTGGAGCAACTCGTCGCCTTAGAAGAAGATTGGTTCATTGCTAACTTCCACCAGCAAGTGCAAAAGGCGCATGAAAAATCCTGGCATGACAGGCACATCAGGAAAAAGGTATTAAAGGAGGAATAATTGGTCTTATTATATGATAGTTAGTTTGTGCGCCACCCAAGGAAGTTAAGAAAGCATTGGTTGGGGCCTTATATTGTGAAAGAGATCACTGATGGTGGTGCGGTGAGCCTGGCCACACTACGCGGTGAGAATCTTCCCAGGTATTTCAATGGAAGCTGTATGAAGCCATATAGAAACCATCTGGTGCCGACCAAATGAATATATGGTTGGAGCATTATAATCAAAGGTTTTTCATGCAATAAAGAGGGAAGGCGCAACCAGGTGTGACAGATTCGCAGGGGTGATGAGCAGGAAAGGAAACTAGCAATTGGAACAGTGAAACTAGGTGAAAAAGTGATTTTACTGTTGGATGGAGCTTATTTCTCACATTTAATGAACTGATCTTGGAGGATTTATTACCTTTTTCTTGAAGGTAAGTGGCAATTAATCACAATCTGACCATTTTTACCGCGAACAACTTATAAAAGGGAGGGTGTGGGTCACCATTAGTTCCTTTTCTTTCTGAATATTTTGCGATTTGTGATTATCCATGATTCCTGCTATTTTGATGTTTATAAATCCTGTATGTCTGGCTGAGAAGCTCCATATGACATCATTAATCCCGAGTTTATATTCTGACCAAGAATGACAACCACCAACCCTGAAGAGGAGCACTCTATGCCCCTCACTGCCTCAATTGAGATGAGATCAGATGATGTTTGAGAAGTAATCCCTGAGGTAGAAGAAGTCGTGTCCACGCTGGATAAGGGAAAAGGGAAGATGTGAAAGTGGGCTACCTTTAAGCCACGTAGCTCTCCTCGGAATGTAATGTCCCCGCAGTAGGCCACTAAGGATCAGTCCCCCATTAGTGATTTTTCAAAGCGCTCAATGAGGTCCAAAGAGAAGGCCATGTTTGTCGAACCCATATCGTGGCATCCTCCCTATGTCAATCCGTAGAATCCCTCTATGTGCACACCAAAGAACGTCGATACAGTCTGGGAATACTTGCAGATGCCATTGATCCCTCATGACATTCCCGTGATTGGTGAAATGTTCGAAAAAATCCCATAGATTTAGTTTGATGACCATGACTTAGAGAATGAAGAAACGTTCCCTGAGCTCGCACCAGAGAACTATTTGGAATGAATTCTCTATGAAGAGGTGCCAAAGGTTGAGCCAATGCCTTGGGTGCGCGGGCTGAACAACGTCGAAGTCCTCAACCTGCTAAGGATTCCACATTTCAGGCGGTACCCAATCACAAGCATCTACGTGTGCTAGTTTCTTGCCTTAGTCCATGAGGTTTGCCTGTGTATTCAAGGGAGAATTCCAATAAACGTCGTAGTGATCCATCGGATTACCAGACTTCCCAAGAAGGAGCCCCATCCGATGAAGGGATTCAGAAAGAGTAATGAGCTGAAAGTGGCGAATGACGTAAAAATGAAATACAAGGTGAGGAGGGACAAGAGGGGATTTCTGGTGTAGACCATTACTGACTCAGGAGTGCCCCTAGGCACCCTAGTCCTCAGATGCAAATCAATGCGGAAATGCCACCCAAAGGCGTTCCATGTGCACGTCATTGCCTTGGCTGGGCAATGTGAGAACGAGGTCTGTTATATTTGGTCCCAGTTCCTTTGTGAAGAATTTATGGAGATTGTGCGTGAGGCGCAGGAGATGGCTAAGTTGTTATGGTACTTGTGGCTGTTGTTACTAATCACGCTAGTAGCATGAGATACTCCAGAAGATGCAGTCCTCCTCAAGATAGAGCCAGGCGTATGAAAAGGGGCGCGCTATGCTAACTTATGCGATTCATCTGACCCCAGCATGTAGAGGAGAATAAAATCTTATGGGTGCTTTTTGAAGGTGCGTTGGCTGCTTTCATCCATTCCCAACCCAGAATTTCACCAGCTGTGCATGATAAATATTAAAGTGTTGTTGAATTCCAGGTAACCATGCACAATGTGCAGATCAGGGCGTGTAAGGACCCTGTATGGTACACCTTGCCATATATGGTAACGAAGGCATAAGTTGACTAGGTCATGGTGACTTGGCCGAATGCATGGAAAGTCGGGCTTGGCCTCACCTAGCCCACTATGTCGTCCACTTCAAGCAAAGAAACAGCTGCAAAGGACACAACTATGATGCGTATTGTGATGGGCACTGAGAAGACTGGCAGAAAAATAAATGAGGCCAAAGCAGAGAAGGAGCCGGAAGAAGAAAAAGATGAAGAACAAGATTTTGGAGGTGAGAAGGAGGTGGACCTTAGAGGTTTATATGGGCTCAACGGGGATGGTGCCGAATCTCGGCGCAAGACTAAGAGAGGCGAAAAAAATTTGAAGGGTCTGCGCAAAAAGCGAAAAGGCTCCAAGGCCGAAGGGAGGAAGAGTTCACTCTGACGGAAGACGACCTCAACAATATCACAGACGCAGTCACTTCAGTGTCTGAGGATAGATGGAATACTATGGAATCACAATATAAGGTCGTAGTGGAGGCCTTGCAATTGGGGTTGTAGTTCTTACAGTGGAAGACGAACACTCTACAAGCGAGCATGGATTAAGTGAGGCTAGTGCAAGTGAGCCTACCAACCACCTCGATCGTCACATCATCTGAAAGAATAATCTACCCCATCACGGGCATGGCTATGACCATGGAACAACCAAAACTGTTCATGCAGGTGCAAACCTGCCCTTAGGTGAGCATTGATCTCGCAAAGCTGGCCAGTGGAAAGCTACATGCTCTCCACATCTTCATTTCCATCGAGATGTAGAGCAGCGAGGTGCGTGCACAACAATAGCTCAGTGAAGCCAAGAAGACTGCAACAACAAAGACGACAAAGTCCATATAGACTCAAACTGTGTAGCAAGCAGTCATAGCTCAGCGCAAATAGCTAGAGAACCTCATCGACAGATTGTGTGGAAAAATTCCCGAACTAGTCATCCTGACCTCTGTCGTGCCACAAGCAAAGATTTAAATCCTGGTAATCGCGCTCAACGCTTCCAGATGAGAGATCCATTGCAGGAAAATTCGCATCTTGAGACCCCTCCGTAGGTGTGCACGCAATGGGCCGCCCTAGTTAAAACAACATTTGCAAGCATCTTCGCGAATTTTCACAAGGGCTCAAAACTTATGGAAACTGCCATGGGACTGTGGACCTCTCTGCAGAGAGATCCACTTGTCAAAAATATTACCCAGGAGCTGCGTGCCAAAGAACAGGAATTCGATGATTTGCAGGAGGCTTTTCCCACATTCATTCCTACCCAGCGAATGGCATGCCTTCAGACCAGTCAGGCACTGCAAGATGAGGTGGAGGAACTCCGCTGGAAGAAACATATTGTCACTAGTCACATGAAGTCATGGGCAGATGAGGCAATGAATTTGTCTCAGGACCTGGATTCCATAGTAGGAAATATTAATCAGACTTTACAGAGTGTCACTTTGGCCACGAAAGGGCCAACTTTAGAAAAGCTAGTAAAAACTGTGCAGAGCGCAGTGGACCAGAGTGCGGGCATCTTGGCGCCCTTTGCTGCTGCTATTGAGGAGCTCTAGAAAAAGATGAAGAACCCAATGCCCACATGACTTGGGACGAGTCACAAGATTGTGTTGGGAGCCTATTGGAGCAGGGTCCCCTATGTTCGAGCATTGAAGACCAATTTGATATATTTTTGTAATAGATTTTGTAAGTTTAGTCATTCGCAACATAAGTCAAGGGGATTTGGGGCGGGTCAAAGCCGCTCATGAGTTGTAATGGGTAAAAAGGGTAGAACAAAAAGCCACAAACCATAGTTTGTGGACCCTATATTAGCGCTAGCTAAAGGTATAAATAGGAGTCTAGATTGAGTCGAAGAAGTCACTTTTTGGATAAGTCTGGATGTTGAATGATAGAACTGGATATTTTGTGATATTTTGTGTGGATTTGCCTGGGTAGAAGGCTTCTGCTGGCTGTGTGTGCAGAGAGCTTAGTCCTTTTGTGTGCGGACACCGCTGGTTGTGTGCACGAGTGAACTAAAGGGTTTTGGCTGAAGGATTTGAACTGATGTGAATAAATAACTGTTTTTTTTCGGATATCTGAGTCTGAAATGCATCTATTGTTTATGTTATCACTATTTCTGCATGTTATTTCAGATTCTTGTATTTCCTGTGTTTAGATCTCTTGAGCAACTGCTTCTGGTTTTTAGATGAATTATTAATGGATCGATCTAATATTATTGGGCTCTGATATTGTTTGTTAAGATTTATTGCTCGGTTTATAGATGCTATGTTAACCTGCATGCAAGATATTCTGCATAATTGACCTAAATATGTCTGTAAGGGTTTCCTGGTTAGGGCTTTTGTTCCAAAGGTTTGTTCATGGTTATTTTGGATCTTAGGGAACCCACATCATTCAAACCTCTGTGTGTGTGTGGAGACCTAGTTCTAGCACCCTGCCATACTGCTTCGGGTGAGACTTTGACTTGTGCAAGTAGGTCACTACCGAAAGGGCCAGTAGTAAGAGAGTTTTATTAGTTAACCTCAACTCTGAACTTGGGTCAGGACCCCTCAAGCCAACATGCATGTGATCACATGTTGTTAAATAATGTTAACTTAAATGATATTAGATTTTGTTTTGTTTTTAAAACTTTTTGTTTTGTCACTTGTTATCTAAAATGAATCTAGTTTGAAATTGCAAATTACAAAACACATTTGGTACATGTTATACATTTGAACATGTGTGAATGTTATATAATTAGGTTGTCTATTAAAGGTGATTTTTAGGTACATTTTGCATGATCATTTGTCATTTAAAACAATCATAGATGGTTTTACATATTTAAGTTCATGAATATGTAACATTGATTGAAGTACATTTGCATTTATTTACATTTTCCATACATAATCACATGTTGTTATAATGAACTAACTTATATGATCTTAGATTATATGTTTTGTTTTTAAAACTCAAGTTGTTTTGTCATCTTTTGTTTAAAATGAATCTAAATTGAAATTTCAAATTACAAAACACATGTGATACATGTTATGCATTTGAACATGTGTGAATGTTATATATAATTAGGATGTCTATTAAAGGTGATATTTAAGTACATTTTGCATAATCATGTGTCATTTAAAACAATCATAGATGGTTTTACATATTTAAGTTCATGAATATGTAACAATGATTGAAATTTACATTTTCATTTATTTGTTAAAATTTGCATACATGATCACATGTTGTTATAATGTTAGCTTAGATGATCTCAGATTATGTTTTGTTTTTAAAACACAAGTTGTTTTGTCACTTGTTATTTAAAATGAATCTAGATTCAAATTTCAAATTAAAAAAATACGTGGTACATTTTATGAATTAGAACATGTGTGAACGTTATATAATTAGGATTTCTACTAAAGGTGATATTTAGGTACATTTTGCATGATCATTTTTCATTTAAAACAATCATAGATGGTATTACATATTTAAGTTCATGAATATGTAACAATGATTGAAGAACATTTTCATTTAGTTGTTACATTTTCCATACATCATCACATGTTGTTATAATGAACTAACTTAGATGATCTTAGATAAATATGTTTTGTTTTTAAAACTCAAGTTGTTTTGTCATTTGTTATTTAAAATGAATCTAGATTGAAATTTCAAATTACAAAACACAAGTGGTACATGTTATGCATTTGAACATACATGTGAATTTTATATAATTAGGATGTTTATTAAAGGTTATATTTAGGTACATTTTGCATGATCATGTGCCATTTAAAACAATCATAGATGGTTTTACATATTTAAGTTCATGAATATGTAACAATGATTGAAACTTACATTTGCATTTATTTGTTAAATTTTGCATACATGATCACATGTTGTTATAAGGTTATCTTAGACGATCTTAGATTATGTTTTTTTTATAAAACTCAAGTTGTTTTGTCACTTGTTATTTAAAATGAATCTAGATTTAAATTTCAAATTACAAAACACATGTGGTACATGTTATGCATTTGAACATGCGTGAATGTATATAATTAGGATGTCTACTAAAGGTGATATTTAGGTACATTTTGCATGACCATGAGTCATTTTAAAAAATCATAGAAGGTTTTACATATTTAAGTTCATGAATATGTAACAATGATTGAAACTTACATTTGAATTTATTTGTTAAATTTTGCATACATGATCACATGTTTTTATAATGTTAGCTTAGATGATCTTGGGTTATGTTTTGTTTTTAAAACTCAAGTTGTTTTGTCACTTGTTATTTAAAATGAATCTAGATTGAAATTGCAAATTAAAAAAAAATGTGGCACATGTTATGCATTTGAACATGTGTGAATGTTATATAATTAGGTGTAGATTTCTATTAAAGGTGATATTTAGGTACATTTTGCATGATCATGTGTCATTTAAAACAATCATATCTATGGTTATACATATTTAAGTTCATGAATATATGTAATAATGATTGAAGTACATTTGCATTTAGTTGTTACATTTTGCATACATGATGACATGTTGTTATAATGTTAACTTAGATTCAATCTTAGATTATGAATGCTTTGTTTTTAAATCTCAAAGTTTTTTTGTCATTTGTTATTTAAAACGAATCTAGATTGAAATTACAAATTACAAAACACGCGTGGTACATGTTATGCATTTTAACATGTGTGAATGTTAAATATAATTAGGTGTAAATTTCTATTAAAGGTGATATTTAGGTACATTTTGCATGATCATGTGTCATTTAAAACAATCATATCTATGGTTTTACATATTTAAATTCATGAATATATAAAAATGATTGAAGTACATAAATGCATTTAGTTACATTACGTTTTGAATACATGATGAGTTGTTGTTATAATGTTAACTTAGATTCAATCATAGATTCAATTTTTTGTTTTTAAATCTCAATTTGTTTTGTCATTTGTTATTTAAAATGAATCTAGATTGAAATTGCAAATTAAAAAACACATGTGGTACATGTTAAATGCATTTGAACATGTATGAATGTTATATAATTAGGACATACATCTATTAAAAGTGATATTTAGGTGTACATTTTGCACATGATCATGTGTCATTTAAAACAATCAAATATGGTTTTACATATTACTCGGGTTAAATACATATATATTTAAGTTCATGAATATGTAGAAATGAAAGCAAATTTTCATTTAATTCATACATTTTTCTTTTGAAATCATTATTTTAATGTTTTAATATAAAATACATATAGATGTGTGTCTAAAAACAATCATAAAATTCTAGATGTACATAGATGTGTCAAACAGTGGTAAAATTTTAAAATTGCATTAAAAAATATCCATTACACAACATTTTTCATTAATGTACATGGAAAGGTTACTATGGATGTCAATTGATAGTAAACTGGAAATTACAAAACACGTACCACACATTCTGCATTCAAGAATGAATAATATAATTTGCTTTAGATGTCTAAAACAAAACCATAACTTAAAATTTTCATTATATCAATGCTAGATACATGTACATTTTGCAATATTGACATAAAATTAACTAGCTCATACTAGAGAATGTATGAAATCGTTTAAGACGAGAGAATCTACATGTATGTGTACATGTGTATAAATTACTTGTTGTGTGCATGTGCCAAAACAATGCACATGTGAAAGCACTTGTACATAACATAAAATATGCATATTATAATAATGTAAAACCTAAGAATGCACAAAAAAATTCTAACAATTTATAGTTGAGTTCTGTAAGTTCTAAAAGATGAATCCAAGGAGAAGAAATTGTTGAGAAGTTCAATCAAAAAAATTATAATGGAATGCCATCTTCAATGATCCGTTCATGATCAGCTTTTGACATTTTCCATTTCTTAATTTTCAATTTTTTCTTTGATTGAAATTCTATCTACTTTATGCGTGCTGCAAACACCAAGACTATATTGACATATTATGACATCAAGTTCATAGCCTTGAAAGTAAACAAAATCCTGACTTTTATGAGTTTGCTAAAAAAAATACCTTTCAGTATAATAGACCCCCTGTCATATATAAACCTGTTATCATCACAATTTTCCAATAATTTCATCTTTCATTCAGTGCAATGCATCAAATAATACTTCACATTTTCTATGTTGTTAGTAGGTGCAACTACAACAAAAACATCTCCTGCACAACAAAAATAACTTACATAAATTTAGATCATAATTAACATGAAAAAATAACTTTAAAATTAACATGTGTAATTGATTTTATTACCTATTTATAGATCTCTATAATTTGAAAGCAATTGAAATGTTACCTTCTCTAACAAGATCAGAAACTCGATCACCTTTAGATGATTCTATAGTCTCCTCTAATTTTGCATTTCTTCAAAGTTTGAAACAGACATTTTCCTCTTTGTATTTAGTTTTGTATGTTGCCAATATTTTACATACATTTGGTTTTCACAAATATCATTGGATTTTGTGTTGTTTATGCAAACGTGACAAAAACAATAATATTTTCTTTTATCAAATGCAAACACATTTTGGTACTCATTTGTTTTAATTGAATGCAATTTTCGAGTTCCTTTTATTTTTTCAACGTCATTTCCAATCGATCAGTCGACATCTTGGACCCCAATATGCCCAAAAAAACTATATGGAAAATTCAAACAAGAATATAATTATGTTATTCAAAATACAATAAAAGATAATCACTGTGATACATAATGTTTAAAATTAGAAAATTAATCAAAATTAGATCATGTATATTAAAGTTATATATATATATATATATATATATATATATATGCAAGTTAATTTGTATATATATGTACATGTACCTTCGTACTTCGCTTGACTGGTTAGTCTCGTGGCTTAGTGCAGAAATGCACCATTGATCAACTTATTCAATTGAGACAAGTCACGGTGTGCAGAGTGGTCCATTTGATATCTTTGAAGGGATCATTTTACACATGCCCCTGCACCATCGTGTTCTCATTGTCCATGACGAGTCTCAAATAAATTCCAACAATGTTCAATGCGGGTTTTCATATGAAGATAAAAAAACCAAAAGAATGAGCGTGAATATTTGAATTGACCTGCGCATCCATCTGACCATATCCAATGTTCATTGAATTTTATTTCACGACTTTTCAATGAGTCATAAATATTTTCAAAATAATGTTGTACAAAATATGTATCATGTGTGCGATCGTCACTGATATAAAAGTGATATTCTTTAATAACATATATATTTTCACTGGTTCTTTCTATGTCATCAACAATTTGTTTAGTGTGTCTATATGAAATATGGACAAGCATGGAAACTTGGTGAGAATGATAATATTCACTATGTATTTCTTTTTTTGGAATAAATGTGTAATTCTCTGAAAAATCAACTATTGACAAAATGGTCCCTCGTGGAAAAACTTCACGGGATTTTTTTAATTGCAAGTCCTACCATTGAGCTCTATGGGAATTCTTGGTGTAAAAATTTTTCCTCAAACTTTCTCAAAAACTTTATCACAAAAATTTCTTCTTCCTGTAAATCAATTCTTTTATCACTTGTAGTACTACTTGAACCAATCCATGTATGAATATATTCATATCTCTTCCATTTCACTTTATGTTGGACAATGATTGATTATTTATATCAATACAATATTTGTTGTGAAATAAAGTCAAATGTCCATAGTCATCACATATTTTACCACCAACACATTTCTTTTGGTAAAATAATTCATGGCTTTCTCTTGCACAAAGAATTTGAGATATGAAATAATGGATAGTGGAAGGAGGAGGTGAATATTTCCAAAATATTTTACCAAAGTTTTGGAATGTGTCATAATATAACTGAAATTCCACATGATAATGACAACAAAAAGTGTCGCATACAATGAAAGGTTTAACATACCATGGTTTTTGTTGCACAAAAGCACTAATGGAGACATTAATTTCACAATTCTCTTCTATCAACTTGTTGAACAAATCTATCTGAGTGGTGTCCAAAATATGTTTTGCATGTTCTTTGTATTGATTTCGTGCTATTCTTCGTCACATCACATCCCTTGATTTTGTTGAAACACGTGAATTTTTCATCCAATATTCATATATTATTTTTTTAACATCTTCTCCAAGTCTGTCTTTGTATGGTTTCCTACAAATAACTATCCAACAACTGAGTTCATCATTTACATCTATTCGCAATCGAAACTTCCAATGTTTGTGCAAATTTTTTAGTGAGGTCCCTAATGCTTGTGCCATAGAATTTACCAAATGATTCTCTTTATTACTTGATGAAACCACTGCCATTTGTATTTCTCTACGTGCATCTAAATCACTTTTATTTCTAGATCTTCCAATTGACTTTAGAGCACTATTTATATTTTGTATCACATTTTCCTTCATTTTTTTTTATTTTTGGTTGATTTTCGAATACCCAATAAAGTCGTAGCTTCCTTTAATTTCTTTGATGTTAAGATACTTATCAAAATTTGGGTTTGAACTGCCACATTTTCATCTTTTAAGAACATATCACTAATGCGCTTAACACGATATCATATAACATGGTCAGTTTTTATATCTCCATATGTGCTAGTGTCAACATTTTCTAACATCTCATCGTCGATATTGATTTCATCAATACATATTAGAATTAAATGTACAAAATGAGTTTACATATTCAATAAATAATTAAATTAATAAATATGTATAATTTCAATAATACACATGTTCAGAATATATATACATACCTAGTGATTCAATTTCTTCACTTGAATTTCTTTCAACATTTTCAACATCTTCAATCATTGGTTCAATATCTCTTTCAATTTCTCTTTCAAAATTTTCTATCTCATCATCAATGTTATGAGGAATATGTCTCTCTGTTTACATTGAAAAATGTTTTTCAAATTAGTGAACATCAAATAAAAATTAAGTTTCACAATACACTAATTAAATTTTAGATATGATTTATCATATTTACATTTACATACATGCTTCAACTTCTAGTTGAGGTTGATTTTCCTTTTCAATATTTGAGTGTTCTTCTCTTTTTTGTTTGAGATATTCTCTCCCTTTTTCTCTACAAGCCTCAAGGTATCTTGCTCGATCATACTTTCTCTTCCAATTTCTCTAATTTCCCACGACAATTTAGTATGAAGCTTAAAAATTTTCTTTCAAAATCCTTCAAAAAAAACTCACTATCAAAATTTAGACGAAAACTGAATTCAAAAAAGCATAAAAAAAGATTTAATTAAAAAAAAACTCACTCTAAAAATTTTGCACAAAAGATATACTTCAACCCAAAGCACATACTTTAAAAATTTTGCCAAAAAAATTTCTTTTAAAAATGAAGCTCAAAATATTTCATTCCAAGTCCTGTAAAAAAAATTCACTTTAAAAGTTTAGACAAAAACTCACTTAAAAAAATCATTATAAAAGATTTACTTCAACCCAAAACACTCACTCTAAAAAAATGTCACTTTAAAAAATACCTCCAAAAAATTTCATTTGAAAATTAAGCCCAAAAAACTTTTACAAATTTAGCCCAAAGAATTTCCTTTGCAAATTCACCCCACAAAATTTCCTTTCTAAATTCAGCCCAAAAAAGTTCCTTTGCAAATTCAGCCCAAAACATAGATAAAATATACACATAATTGAAAAAAAGGAGTTGTAGCTCACAGGTGAGTAATGCACCTGGAGACTACACTCAGAACATAGAGATCACTCTCATACACTCTACATTCATGAATGGAAGATTACATCATTAAGTACAATACTAGATATTAGGAAGTTGCAACCAAACCCCTAAACTCTAGGAACAAATCCTAAACTAAGGAAATACGTTACAACTTGTGTAACCATTTCTCCATTAATACAAAATAATATAATTATTTTCAACTCCCCCCCTTAATGGAGAAAGGATTTTCCTGAACTCCTAGCATCCTTCTAAACGATTCAAACTTCACACGTGAAAGAGGCTTAGTAAAAATATCAGCCTCATTGTCACAAGTTTTACAATATTCAATAATAATTTCTTTTGACTGTAGTTTCTCTCTAACAAAATGAAACTGAGTGTCTATATGTTTGGTGTTTTTATGAAATACTGGATTGTATGCTAATTTAATAGTGCTCTAGTTGTCACTTTTGATGGAAGTAGATTTCTTCTGTTCCTTTCCTGCATCATTGAGAAGCCTTCTCAACCAGATCGCTTCACACGTTGCTGCACACAATGCTTGATACTCAGCTTCACATGAAGACAATGCTATAGTACTTTGCTTCTTGCTGCTCCATGCTATGACCCTAGATCCTATGCTGAATGCATAACCTGTGATAGACCTTCGATCATCCAGGTTACCTTCCGAGTCTGAATCTGAAAAACCTGCTACAATAACATCAGATGTGTCAGTGTATAAAATGCCATAATTAACAGTACCACAAAGATACCTCAACACGCTTTTTGCTACTACCCAGTGACTTTCAAGCAGTTTTGACATGAATTGGCTCAACAGACTAACAGAGTATGCCAAGTCTGGTCTGGTTGTTGTGAGATATATCAAACTCCCAACTAGATGTCTGTACATGGTGGCTTCCACCTCCTTAGTGCCATCGTCACTGCACAACTTCAAATTTTGTTGCAAAGGTGTCGCTGCTGACCTACACTGATGCATGCCAAAATTTTCCAACAGATTTCTAGCATACTTCCCTTGGGTAAGAATTTTTTTCCCAGTATCTCTCCATACTTCTAATCCCAGACAGTAATGGAGACTTCCGAGATCCTTCATTTCAAAAACTTGTGCCATAATCCTTTTGATTTCTTTGATTAAATTATCTGCATTTCCTGTTATAATCATGTCATATACATACAAAGAAATCAAAATAATCTGCCCCTGCTTATTGTACTTGGTATACAAATTTGGGTCATTTAAACTTCTATGAAAACCATGCTCTAAAAATAAAGAGTCAATATTTTCGTACCAAGACCTGGGTGCTTGATTTAAGCCATATAATGCCTTTTTCAACCTGCAAACAAGATGTTCCTGCCCCTTCTTTACAAACCCTTCTAGCTGTACTAATTAAATTTCTTCTTTTAATTCACTATTTAAAAAAAAAAAAAAAGGGGGATAGTTGCACAAATGCCGCATCCATAACAATTATTTTTTATAATTTATTTTACCTCAGAGCTTTCCTGATGACAAGCATCTAAAAATATTGCAAGACGACTTGGAACAACCACCTTTGAAAATTATACAAAAGAAGCCTAATTTACATCGGAGTCTCATTCCAATTTATACGGAAGTTTCCATACATAAACATTAGGCATTTATGACACAGATCAGTTACCTGCAATCTGGGATGTTGTCTCCATATTCTACAAATCAACTTCCCTTGTCAAGCTTAAGCTTCTTACAACTTTGAAAGTTGCCTCCATGGGCATCCCCCTTCAAAGGCTTCGTTCAGTAAACAAATTTGAGGTAAGTCCCCTACCAAGGACATCAAGTAGGAAGACTCAAAAACCATTAAGATTGAAAGACTATGCTTTGATGCCATGATAAAATATACATAGAATTGAAAAAAAGGAGTTGTAGCTCACAGGTGAGTACTGCACCTGGAGACTACACTCAGAACAAAGAGATCACTCCCATACACTCTACATTCATGAATGAAAGATTACATCATTAAGTACAATACTAGAAATTAGGAAGTTGCAACCAAACCCCTAAACTCTAGGAACAAATCCTAAACTAAGGAGATACGTTACAACTTGTGTAACCATTTCTCCATTAATACAAAATAATATAATTATTTTCAACTAACATTTCCTTTGCAAATTTAGCCCAAACAATTTCCTTTCTAAATTCAACCCAAAAACATTCCTTAGCAATTTTTTCCCATTGAGATTATTTTGTTGAAGAGTAATTTGCCATCATATCAATAGTCTTCTGCATGCAAGAGGATTCAGGATGATAACCTCTATTACAATAAGGACACTGGGAGTTTCCTTTCTTTCCCTTCTTACCCTTGGAGATGGAAGAATCATGTGGAGGTTTTGGATTTCCTCCCTTTCTTGGATTTGGATCTCTTGCCTTTCCTTTGCCTTTGTATTGTTGATTTGGTTTCGAGTTGGACTTTCCTTTCTCATGCATGGAAAGTGCATTTGGATTTGGAGAATCCCATTTTGATGAGCTTATCCTGTTCATGAATAAGAGACTCAGTAAATGCATCAAATTTGGGCATTTTCCATTTTTCTCCAGTTGCAAGTCTCACTGTATGAAATGTAGAAACAAAAACATCATATTCATGGCCTAATTTAGAAAAAATAGAAATAATATTGACCTTCTTGTTTGGATTTATCGATCTTGCAATCATGTAATTGTAGAAGCAATAATTTAAATTCCATAAAGAAATCTTGGATGTTCTCAAAGCTATTTGGATCTAAGAAATTTAGCTCATTTTCAAGAATATGAGCCGACATCGCATTGTGCTTTCCAAATAATTCTACAAGGTTGTCCGAACCTCATTCCGAGTGTTGCATGTGTCCACATGGAAACATAATGCTCAAGATATGGACAACAATAGAAGACCAAAAGCCTTGGCCATCCTGTTGAAGTATTTGGATTTTTCAAAGGTGGAATTGGGTTCAACTTCTATATTCATAACTATCCGATACAAGCATTTTACTTCAATTGGAAGTAGTTATATGAAGTAAGAATTCATGAATATGAGAACCCCATTTTTTTCACCTTGTAAATGTAGTAATAATTGCGGCAGTTATCCAATATTTTGATATGCAAATCAAATATTCGAACAATTTTCAAATCTTTTCTCTTCAAACCTACAGAATATTGTTCATGCACCTTCTCCAAAGCCCTGTAGCTGTCATACCGAGTAAAATTATTAGAGCACGAATATGGATCTAGCTGAAGAATAATTTCACAAAATTGCGAGAGTTGGAAAAGAAAAATTAGAATTGAGAATGAATTTGATTCATTAATATTAGTTTGAGAATCGATACATAAATAAACTAAGTTAAGATTAGTACTACATGCAATAACTATGGATAGATTTATGTTCTGTTAATGTCCACATGTGTGACATGCAAGCACTAGAGTTAACTAACTAAAGCAATGTACACACCATATGTAAGCACTCGATTTAACTAGCTAAAAAGAAGTGCACATCCCATGCAATAACTAGAGTTGAGCTAAAGCTAATTAAAGCTAACTATTTACATAAAAACCAACGAAAAGAAAAGAACAAAAGTGTTTAGATGTATAACAAGAGAAAGGGAAACATCTTATGATGGACAAAATGGAATGATGTTCAGTGGTGGGTCACGGTGCATGCCAGGGCCGTATTCAGTCAACATGAAAAGCAGGATTGTCCTTTCCTCTGAATCCATAAAATATAATATGCAATCTTCTAATAATGTGATCTATAAGTGGGACATGAGATATATATGACCGAAACCTGGACCCCTTGAAATAAATCCTCAAAATAATCAATAAATTATTGATCCCCGTGTCCACCAGTTGTTGCTACCGATACAAAGGTAATAAAATGATGCTACTTTTTTTTCAGAAGAAGAAAAAATGTTGTCTATTATCATAATAAAACAATACATGGTTCGAGTTACATCTTCATATAGTTAATCTGTAAACCATCATTCCACCGACAACATAATCTATGACCAATTCCGATATCAAAGACATCAGTCCTATAAACAGATAAAGCATGCAGATGAAAATCATGGATTAGCAGAAAACATTAACATAATTTGAAGGAATATAAGCCTATCAGCATATCCAAGAGAGAGCTTGGATCATACGATATCTGTGCAATCAAAACCAAAAAATCCGGCTCGCTTGATCACCCCCGAGAAACCTGCAGATAAAATAAAAACATCAAACCCTATATCATGAGACCACCCAGTCCAATGAGTATACCAGCTTGCATGCATATATCCCCTCCAAATTTAGGGAATAGAGATATCATTTGTCTAGATGCATTGACCATTTCTATATTGTTTAACTTGCATGATGCCAAAAACCATGTTAATACCCCTCTTCGATAAACCATCTGCTCTAGTGTTCATCTCTCTATAGATGTGGGTCATAGTTGGCATGCTCATTTTTTCCCATAAACGTTGTGTCCTCATCAACCAACCCAAAGAAGCATGTTGGGAGAGTACAGACCTGCCAACCATAGCATCAATGACAATGTGCGAATCACCAAAAATAATTGCCTCCTTTATGCCAATGTTGTACCTAGCAAGTAGACTGCCCCATAGAGCCATGAGTTTCGCAAGGATGTTATTCCCGTATCCACCATTCCAACATATTTGTATTCTCTCCGCCTTGGAGATATTAATCCATGCCCCGCATCCTATCATCCCCGCCTGGCAAGCTCCATCAAAAAATATTGCAGGGAGAGAAATTGGATGAGGCCTATTCCTGTGAGATCCATCAACAATGCCAACCACCACAGGCACTCTAAATTATATCCATTTCATAATAGCAGCATGAACATGTGCATTGGTGAATACGATGCCATAAAAAATCCTCCTGTTTCGGGCCAACCATACTTCCCATATAATAAAAAAGGGCAAAGTTTGAAATTTTCCCCTGGTACAGTTGCATATACGTGCAGCCTCCATGGATAAATGATATGTTGGCTGAAAATTCCCCACATCTTAAGCACCACCGGACATGTAAAGAAAAGGTGTTTAACAGATTCAACAACATTTTTACACAGCACACACCATTCCGGACCCTGGAATCCCCTACACATAACAGAGTCCCATGTGAGGATCCTGTTCCTCCATACCAGCCACCTGAATAAAAGGATCTTGGGGGGTATACGTATTTTCCAGAAAGGCAAAAAATCCATAGAGATTCCCTCCACAGCAAAAATGAAAATTATATATGCATATGTTTCCTGTACATTCACCGCCCCCATCTTAATAATACCATCCCACGTGATCACATCCCCCTAGCACCTGTAACATAAGCCCACAGCCTGAATGTTTTGTACATATTTCCTTCAATCCTCCGCGTCCCTACCGGTAAGTCCAAGTGTCTCAGCCATCATCATAATGGGAGTCCCATGAGCCCAATATTACATAATTTGATATAGATGAAAAATCCCACGATGAGAGAGTCTGTGGAAAATTTGCATAGTGGGCATGGATTCTGCACCTAAACCATATATACGATCAGAAACCAGAGAAATATTTAAACCATTCCCAAAACGCCATACGAGCTTTTTAGCAAAGATTGGGAGGATCTTCTTGAACCCCAGCCAGATCGCTGATATACATCTGGGCAAGACTAATTGACCATAGTACGAATTATGAAGTGGATCACCACGTAGGTACTTGACTTGTATGATATCATTCCAGATATCATTCCTGGTAAAAGCCCTCCATAAAGACTTGATGAGCAAGGTTGTGTTGAAAGCGCGGATATTCAGCATTCCCCATCCTCCGCACCTTTTGGGCAAGCATAACAGTTCAAACTTACAAAGGTGTAATTTGTTTCCCATCCTCGGTCCACGCCACAAGAATTTAGCTAATATTTGATTAATGCAGGAAATAATTTTCTCTGGAAATTAATATAAGTGACCCTAATATACGCTTAACTACATAAGAACTGCTTGGGTCATGACCACTCTGCCCCCCAACGAGAGCCACCTATGAGTCCATTTACATATTTTGGCCTTGACACTCTCCACTAGCCACCTCCACTCCTTCACCCGATACCCACATGTTTTGATTCTACATCCCAGATATGTGAAACCAACCTCAACATTCTTGATGTGTACACCCTTGAAATTACCAGTAAAATTGATCTCCCCCACATCACCATGGTCGGAGATAAGGAAGGATTTGTCCTTATTTATAACAAGACCGGTAGCCCGTCCAAAACGACATAGCAGGTAATGTATATAGAACCAATGATTTATACTGTTTTGCAGAAAATGAGAAGGGCATCGACAAAAAGTGAGTGAGTGATACTTCCATCCTTGGAGAAGGATAATCTAGATATAAAACGAGATGTCACCGCCATCTTCATTAACCTTCTAAAGCCATCCATGATCAATATAATTATGAGGGGGGATAAAGCACATCCCTGCATAATCCCCCGGTCAACTCCAAAAAATTGTGTCAGCGTATCGTTTATAATAATAGCAAAAACCGCAGAGGAGATACATGCCATAATCCATCTTATGATATGAACTGGTAAACGAATCTTAAGGAGCATCATACGAATGTATGACCAATCCACAGAGTCATAAACTTTATATAGATCAATTTTCATAATGAGAGCCTCCTTCTTACCAGCATGCATGGAGTGCATGACTTCTTGTGCTATCGCAATAGCATCATGTATTGACTGGCCCTTGAGAAAGCCATATTTATCCTTGGATATGTGCTTAGAAAAAGTCATTTTCATCGTATCTGCTATGATTTCAGATTTCATATTGTATAAAATATTACATAGCGAAATCAGCCTGAAATTTGAGAAGATTTTAGGATCCGACGACTTCAGAATGAGCGCCAAGAAGGTGGAGTTAATGCTGGAGGGGATATGTCTCAGAATTCTCCCATATTCTACAACCTTCGTTATCTCATCAGCCATAATTTTGAAAAAATGGATATAAAATTCCATTGGCCAACCATCCGGGCCAGGGCATTTATCATGAGCAAAAGAATTGAGAGTTAATTCAACTTCTTCCTTTGTAACTGGTGTATTTAGGTGCTAAATAGCCTCCTCAACAAACATATGTGGCATGTATTGAAGGATCCATTCCTGAATTTCAGGTGATTTATTCTGATCATCCTTATAAAAAGTCAAGAAATGTCTGAAATCTTCCTCCATAATCGCATATTTTGAGTGGGCACAGGTTCCATCATGTTTCTGAATATGCCAAATTGCATTTTGATTTCTCCTCACATTTGCGGTTTTGTGAAAGAACTTTGTATTCCAATCACCCTCCTTTAGCCACGTAATCCTGCTCTTTAGCTTCCATGTAATCTCCTCAATCTTCAGAATCTCATCCTGTATTTGTTGTAATTTGACCATGGAGGAATATGTCATTCCATTAGGGGCACAGTTGAAAAAAATTGAATAGATGTTTCTCAGTTCCCTATATATTCCATCAAGCTCCTCCTTGAACTTTTTCTTTCTGTGTGTTTCCCAGGCTTTTGTAATGCTCTTTATTCATTGTAACTTCACTTGGAAATGTGCCCATCCCGCTAATTTGGAAAAGGAAGAAATATCCTCCCACTGTTTCCGAATGATCACATTGTATTCTCCATCTTGAAGCCAGGCCCGATTGAATTTAAAAGGAACCCCTTTTTTTCTGCTCTCAACGCACCAGGTCAGGACAACAACCATATGATCCAAAATATCAGATACGTGTGTATAAGTGCGCATGTTACCCATCCATGCCACCATATTCTCCTTAACCATAGCTCTGTCAAGCCTTTTGCCAATAAACTCGTCACCAGATCGCCGATTTTTCCACGTGGGAATAATAGGATTTGGACAAATATCAACCATCTTTGTCCTATCCAAAATCTCGCCAATGTATACCGCCATCGGATCAACCCGTGCCCAATGGCCCCATGATTCATCGACCGTGAAGGTCGTATTGAAATCCCCCGTAGTAACCAGGTTTTACAAGGTAAGAATACTTGAACTGTTCATTCGCTTCCAAAATTCATATCTTTTGAGATGGGGCATATAGGTTGAGGATATTTAAGGTATCCCTGATCCCACGGATCTTACCAGATAATAGAATGCCACCAAAAAACCTATAGGCTAGAAAATTTGCATATGTCAGGTTCCATAAAGCCAAAATGCCACCCGCATGACCCACAGCATCCACAGCCGCCACGTACCAGCTCGGCCTGATGGATAGGATACATCTAATAGCTTTAACTCTATCGCATAGAGTTTCCTGAATAAGAATGATGTTAGGACTCATCGAATTTAGAATCTCTTTGAGGCACATAAGTTTTGAGGGGTCGCCCATACCCCTAAGATTTAAGGAGAGGATAGAAATCATTTGGAACTTCCCAGGGGATTTCTTGCTCTAAGCGCCCCATTGTCACCCAAAGAAGAAATGGGGATATCCACCAGATCGGAAAAATCATCATTAAACAAGGATTTAGACTTAGTCCTCCCACTGAAGTGTCTTGACCCCTGTTTAGTGCCCTTTCTAACAGTTATTTTGTTTATGGATTCAGGAGATATAGAAATCTCATGCTGTTGTGGGGCTTTATAAAAAACTGTTAGGGTAGCAAGGTCGAGGTTTGGGTTACCTAGCAAGGAGTCTAAATCAATTCCTACAGAATTTTTGGGAGATTCTGTGATATCCAGAGCAACATCATGTTGAGGTGAAAGGGGAGGGGACGTCCATTCCAATGGTGGTATGGATGGAGATACATATAGATGTTCAGGGGAAGTATGTGTTGGCCCAGGATTCGAAAGATGAGGGTGGGGTAGAGACGTAGTAGATAAAGAGAACACTTCTGAAAAAACAAATTTTCCATTAGATTTATAAGAAGGACCTAATTCCATCATAATCCCCAAATTTTTAGATGTGAAAAGATCATCGGATGTGCGGGACTCTTCCAAGACCTCCGATTGAACAGCAACACCTTTGGGCCGACGATCTGTCATAATCCCCATTCCAATCCCCGAAACCCCGGGAGATCCAGAAGAAATATGTGTATTAATCATCGGGGAAATAGTGGAATTTTGACTATTCATCAGAGGCATTTCTCTGCCCAAATTTCGGGAAAACACAGGTACACGTATCTCGTTTGCAAAGGGAAGTTCCAAATCAGGATGAGCAATATTTTCACTATACTCATTAGCTGATACATAACCTTCATCACCCAAAGATGGCAAGAATGAATTACCAGATTATGAGCAGCATTTCCATCCTTCCCAGCATCAGAAACAATGCGTTCAAAACCTCCATTACCATCCTTTCCTCCGTGGCCAGATTTAAAACACATTGGGTAGTTGTTCCTTAGATGACCCGTACGGTGGCATATCAAGCACCTGAAAGGTAGCCCCCAATAGTCCACCCGATGTCTGTGTCTCCGCATCCCCTAGATTAAGTTTACATCCCCAGGTAAACCACCCTTGAAATTAACCTTGACTAATAGCCATGCTATTCTTTTGTCACATGTACCGATGATGCGAGGGTCAATGTACTTGGTAGCGCCAATGGAATCACCAATCATCCGTAGGGCCTTCAACGTCCAGAATTCAAGTGGGAGCCCCGACAATTTCACCCATGCCAGCTTGCTTTTGGGAGCTTCCATCACAGGGTTAATACCCAAATACCAGGGTACGAGTTGCATGAAGCTCCTTCCTCGAACCCACGTCTTCTGGATCACCTTGGAGATATCCTCTTCTTTCAATAAATGAATACTAAACCACTGATTTAACAACATACTAACCTTAGGCTAGTAACCGAGGATAGGGTTCCAAAACAGTTTAACCCATTCCACCATGTCTACCTCCTTGCCCTCAGCAAACATCCAGCGTCCAATCAAAGCACGCTTTTGGAGGCTCGTAACTCTTCCCCATAGGTCATCATACTCCATATTAACCTCCTTGATCGCCATGGCTGGCTTAAAGCAGCGTTCCTTCTGTTGTCGTCGCTTTCCGCCCCCCACACCCTTCCCACCAACCACACAATTTGCTTATTTCCTAGACCAGCCCCAGCGCTAGTGATGGATGGAAAAAACAGGACTGAGCAATCAAGATGGCATCCACATCGTGATCCCTCATGTAGCTATTTTCCCCTTGAATTGCATGAATTTGTGCCTCCTAGATGGAAATATCAGAGTTAAGTATATCATTTACATCCGCCATCCCAAATTGAAAATCGAAAATGGAAAAACGTGTGGACAGGTTGGATAGCCACGTTAGACCGTCAGATTGGTACCCCAACAAAGGTCAATCGAGACAAGAATAAAGTGGCCTACAAAAAAGCCACCTCATCGCCCAGTGAAGACCTCGGGAAGGTAGTCACGGACGATCAGAACGAAAATACCGTAGGATGCCAAGCGTCAAGCAAAAGGATCGATAACCATCACACATATCCAGATGTCATAGGATGGAGTAAACAAAAAATAGTCGGAAATGTCAGAGACCGATCCCCACAATTTATTGACAGCCGCCACCGAGCGAAGAACAACCTGGATCACCTCATACCCATGCCCATATATGTCTACGCATTGTCCAATGTGTCAGACTGATCTGCTATGCTCGAGAAGAGGATCGAAAACAGTTTTTTTATATTACACCAATCAAGATCTGCTGACAGATATCCACCCAGGCATGACAGAATCACTCCCTTCGTAACATCGCCAAAACAGGAAAAATGAGTGAAGCAAAAATGTTTGTACCAGCAAAGTGACCCCAACAATCTTTAAATAGCATAGAAGAAAACCTTGACCGCTTGAGAAACCTATATCAGACTATAAATGGACGCTGCCACCTAGAGAGATTACAACCTCCATAATATCCACTCGAAAATAGTCATCTCGAATGAAATATTGCCAAACGGCCATATAGGCAAATCCACCTACTCCGAATTCAAAGATGACCTTTCCCCCCAAATTCAAAGCAAAGTGGGAACTGGGGAAAATTCCGTTCCGGCACCGGAATAACCGGGTGCATACACTGCATATAACTCAGTCAGATAGTCCACAACAACAACAGCAACATCCAGGACATGTCCACCATCTTGAAAATATTTTGAAACTAAAATTCTTACATGGTATAGAAATAACAAAAAGTTGTGTCCCACATCGCCAAATCTCATACCACCATGACTGATAATGGGAGAATGATTCCGATTCAGAAGATGACCCAATGCAGGAAATATTGTTCTCCCCGTTTAACATTTTCTCATGTACAACGGCCTCGACATGGCACGCAAGATAATGATGGCGGCCAGTATCAGCAATAATATCGTAATCACCTCTGCACTATCCGATAGCATTCTACAACCCCACATGCAGCAACGCAGTGAAACCACAGTAAGTGGGTACGGGATCCTTGTTAGATGACAGCAACCACGCTGTCCAACAGGGCCTAGATAGTTGATCTTCCTCCTCCTCTGTCTATAATGTCATTCCCCTCACTTGGTACCGTTACAGTCGTCCAGCTGCTTCGGCTTCCTCCTCCTGGGCTTACTCTGAATTCATCTAATAAAATGATGCTACTACTAATAACATTGTACCAAAAGTCTGTTCAAAAGAAAATAAGCGAAACAAGAGATTAATAATAAATATCAAAACTAAGAGGTTACCTCTCAGGTTACGGTTTGAAGTAAACGTGAAATTTCATGACTGGTGAACCCTAAACGTTCCGTTCGAGGTTACAGTTACAAGTGAACCTGAAATTTCATGACTGATAGGGTATGTAGTGAACCCTAAATGTTACAGTGGCCGTTATAGTTTAAAGTGGACGTGAAATCTCATGACTGGTAGGGTATGTAGTGAACACTAAATGCTACGGTGAAGCTTCTACAGTTAACGTGAAATTTCATGACTGGTAGCGTAGCAAGTTAATCTGAGAGCCAAAACTGCACATAGAGAAGTTATATTCCCAAACTTTCACATGCCCGTTGGGTTCTTGGCCAATTTGACGGATGGTAAGGATTATTTCCGATTCCCACACATGCCAAAACCTCGAAGTGGATGTGCTCTGTTGTGGATAGATCCCTTCACGAGCGATTTCTCCATGCAACACGCAAGGGAATGGATCACGGTCGTCACCTTCTGTATCATTATGCAATGGATAGTCACCGTAAATCGGACGCTAGTCGTGGCCTCTTGCATTATTGTAAAATGGATAGTGACTACAAATCTAGAATCAACGTAAATCATATGTGTGCGAACGATTTCAAGGTAATCGAAGGATTTTATTTTTCGTTTAAGTGTGATACATAGTCAAAACAATGTAGATCAGTTAGTAAATGTCATGTAATGTAAAAGAGTTAAAAATATATATTTCTAAACTATAAATATAAGGAATTTCATTATTAATTAAAACATTTTAGATTATTTAATTAAAAATAAATTATATCGCCACTCTTTCAATAGAATTGTGCCTACAGAAGTAGGTTTAATTAAGGAGGGAGCCGGTATTCACCCCTGACAAATAGATAAACTTTAAAGAGCACAAGCAAGCTTTATTAAGCGGGTAAATTTGTACACATAAAATAATAGA